>OY728140.1:1440625801-1441825801 GCA_963277665.1 Viscum album | reverse complement strand
TACCTCAACAATTAGATGTTGAGTTGGTTGTGACAACTCCTAATGGCATAACAGTCGCATTAAATGTTTACAATTCTTATCCGATTGAAGTTTGTGGGATAGTGCTTCTTGCAAATCTTGTGATCCTTCCTATAGTGGAATTTTATGTGATTTTTGGAAAGGATTGGCTTTCTTTATATGGAGATCATATCAATTGCCAAAGAAGGGAAGTCACATTTCATATTCCAGATCAATCTATGATTGTCTATTGATGCAAGTATGAACGTAACCTTCCAGTGGAAATTTCTTCTATCTTATGGGTCTTGATTCCACTAAATGAAGGTTATTTATCTCAAATGGTTGGATAGAAACTCATGATTAATAATATGCCCATTGTACGGGAATTTTAAGATGTCTTTCCGAAGGAATTTCCAGGTCTTCCACCAAATCGTGATGTTGAGTTTTCAATAGAACTCGTACCGGGTGCTTTGCCTATT
This sequence comes from Viscum album, assembly GCA_963277665.1. NCBI lineage: Eukaryota > Viridiplantae > Streptophyta > Magnoliopsida > Santalales > Viscaceae > Viscum > Viscum album. Next base: position 1,441,825,325 of record OY728140.1, on the reverse strand, counting down.
TCAAAGGCACCTTATAGAATGACCCCAATTGAGTTGCAAGAATTCAAGAAGAAACTCCAAGAGAATCTTGATAAAGGATTCATACGCCCTATTGCGTCACCTTGGGGAGCACCTGTTCTGTTTGTTAAGAAAAAAGATGGATCAATGAGACTCTACATTGATTATTGAGAACTTAACAAGATCACTATCAAGAACAAATATCCTCTCCCACACATTCATGACTTATTTGACAAACTATGCGGAGCTCAATACTTTTCCAAGATTGATATTTGTTCAGGGTATCATCAATTAAGAGTTAAAAAGGAGGATATACCAAATACGGCTTTCCGTACAAGGTATGGACACTATGAATTAATAGTGATGCCATTTGGTCTTACTAATTCCCCTGCTATCTTCATGGATCTGATGAATAGATTCTTTAGAGACTATCTTGATCAGTTTGTGGTAGTCTTTATAGATGATATTCTTGTCTATTCAAAGATCAAGGAAGAACATGAAGTTCACTTGAGAATTGTATTAATGACCCTGAGAAAGGAGAAGCATTATGCCAAATTTACAAAGTGTGAATTTTGGCTTCAAAAGGTTGCATTTTTGGGTCACGTAATCTCAAAAGAGGGGATATTTGTGGATCCAACAAAAACAGAGGTTATCAAAAGATGGTCGAGACCAACAACAGTAACTGAGATCTGAAGTTTTCATGGTTTGGCTGGATATTATCGACATTTTGTGAAAGTTTTTTCATGATTATCCAATCCACTCACCAGGTTGACTCGAAAAGGATTTAAGTTCATGTGGACGGAGGAATGTGAAGAGAATTTTAAGGAGTTGAAAAGAAGGTTATCCAGTACACCTGTGCTCACACTTCCTTGTAGTGGAGAAAGGTTTGTGATCAATAGTGATGCATCCAAGAAGGGGCTGGGGTGTGTTCTTAATCAAAACGATACAGTGATAGCTTATGCCTCACGATAGTTGAAAATCCATGAGCAAAATTACCCAACTCATGATTTGGAGTTAGCTGCGGTAATCTTTGCATTAAATATTTGGAGGCATTATCTTTATGGAGAAAAGTGTGACATTTATACTGATCATAAAATTTTAAAGTATATTTCACACAAAAAGAGCTGAATATGCACCAAAGAAGATGGTTGGAGATGATTAAGGATTACGACTGATCAATTCATCACCACCTTGGGAAAGAAAACAAGTTGGAAGATGCATTATGTCGACAAGGCCATGCTAGCTTATCCATGATGAGGATCACAAAAGATCCAATATATATGGATTTAAAAAGGATGGATCTTGGAATTATAATGAAAGGGGAAAAATCGTATCTTTCTCAAATGAATGTTCAACCATCTATACATGTGAAGATTAAAGAGGCGCAGAAAGAAGATGTCGAGTTACAAAAGAAGGTGAGAAATGTTCCTGAATTCAACCTTGATTGTGATGGGATAATAAAGTTCAGGAATCAGGTTTGTGTTCCTCCCATCCCAGAATTAAAGAAGGAGCTACTGGATGAGGCTCATAGTTCTTCATTCTCTATTCATCCTGAAATCACGAAGATGTATAGGGACCTGAAAGAGTACTTCTGGTGGGATGGCATGAAAAGAAATGTTGCTGAATATATCTCATGATGCTTGGTTTATCAGCAAGTTAAAGCTGAGAGACAGAAGTATAAGGGGATGTTACAACCATTACCCATACCTGAATGGAAATGGGAAAACATCACTATGGACTTTGTCACTGGACTTCCTAAAACATCCAAAGGAAATAATGCTATCTGGGTCATAGTTGATCATCTTACAAAGTCTGCACACATCATTGCTATTAGAGAGGATTTATCTCTAGATCCGCTTACCAGGATATATGTAAAGGAAGTGGTAAGATTTCATGGAGTAACAGTTTCTATTATATCTGATCGGGATATGAGGTTTACCTCAATGTTCTGGTGAAGTCTTCAGCATACTATGGATACATAGTTGAGTTTAAGCACTGCTTATCATCCTCAGACAGACAGTCAGTCTAAGAGGACAATTCAAACTCTAGAAGATATGTTGAGAGCTTGCTCTATAGATTTCAAAGGTGTTTGGGATCAACACCTACCTTTGGTGGGATTTTCTTATAATAATAGCTTTCACTCCAGTATTCAGATGGCTCCTTATGAAGCTCTCTATGGAAAGAAATGCAGGACTCCAACTTGCTAGGTTAAAGTTGGGGAAAGAAATATATTAGGACCTAATCTTGTTGATGAAACGACAGAAAAGGTCAGATCTATTCAACAACACATAAGAGCAGCTCAGAGTCGACAAAAAAGTTGTCACGACCCGTCCTCGGGGCCCGTGCCGTGACTACCCCAAGCCCGCCTTCCATAGGCCAGGGGCTGGCGACTAGCACCAAGGCGTAAATCCCAACAAAAAGGGAAGGCATTGCCTTTGAAAAGAAAACAAGCACCACAGAGTAAGCAAGCGGAAAAGTAAACACTAAGTAAAAACTGTACGAGCTGTGCTGAAAGTAAAAGGGGCCGGAAATACAAGCCCAACTGTAAAGTACAACTGAAAGGAAAAACAGCAACTAAAAAGGGAAAACTGCAGTGTCGAGCCGTCCTCCGGAAGTCCCACCTGAAGGGTGGGTACAGATAGCCTCCACTGCTCCTCGGGCCCACCTAACCGCTCCGAGTACGTCCCGCACAGTGGTCCACCTCCGGGTACTGTCCTGCTCCGCACGCCTCCTCCACGATCAGCGCTGTCCGTCGTCTACAACCAACACCACGAAGTGCGGGCATAGCCCGTGCAGGGGTGAGTATAAGCTACTCAGTAGAGACCCCGAGACCCCCGAAGGTCTCCCGAAATCCACAAGGATAAGATGCGACGGAGAGATACAATCACGAAGTAACATCTGACACGGCTTAGGTATATGCTCATACATATACCTAAGTCATCAATTCCCCAATCGGCTCCAACGTCCGAGCCCTAGCACAACCCAGTCCACACAGGAAAGCAAAACGCATACCCACGCAGGATAGAACAACACAATCCACAAAGGAGAGTAAACAGTAAATCCACACAGGATAGCTCAACACAATCCACAAAGGAGAGTAACACAAGATTCAGCTCACACAGGTATACTTCTTCGAATGACGATAAAGATGATCATTGAACCATCTAAGTCGTCGGACCCACGAAGGATCGATAGGTACTAACCTTGCAGTGACCCACACAGGATCGGGCCCACGCAGGACCTGTAGGAGTTGGCTCACACAGAACCGCTGAGAGATGAACCACACAGGATCGGACCCACACAGGATCGGGCCCACACAGGACCGGGCCCACGTAGGACCTGTAGGCGCTGGCTCACACAGAACCGCTGAGCGCTGATCCACGCAGGATCGGACCCACACAGGATCGGGCCCACACAGGACCGGTAGCACTGATCCACGTAGGATCGCTGAGTGCAGTAGTCGTCGCAGTCCGCTGAGGATCTCTGCACAGTCGTCGCCGCAGTCCACTGAGGATCTCTGTACGGTCGTCGTCGGAGTCCACGGAGGATCTCTGCACAGTCGTCGCCGCAGTCCACTGAGGATCTCTGCACGGTCGTCGCTGTCGAAGTAGCAGTCGCAGCCAGCCTAGGGTTCCCGCACACAGCAAGCTCGTTAGGGAGGGTCCGCTCCACGAGCCGAGAGGCTGATACATCAACTGACACAAAGTCTGAAGTTGATGTATCCAAAAGTTCCGTATCGTCAACAGGAACTCAACGTCGCAGATGGCGCGTCAATCAGACGCCCGGTCTGAAAGATATTGGCATTTTCGTCCCAGGGGCCCGGTTGGTTTTTAAGGCAAAACCAACCCGACCGCACTCCACCTGCATCCAAACCTCGGGCGGAGTATGCCAAAAGATCCGTCTCACTTAGAGGAATTCAACAAAGCTGACGGCACGTCAATCGGACGTCCGTAGCTCAAGATATGAGCGTTTCCGCTCCCGGGGGCCCGGTTGGTCTCGTGTATGAACCAACCCGGACGAACTCAAAGTATTTTGAAACCTTGAGTGTGATATGCTGAAACGACCGCCTCGATCCAAGGATCGTGTTGCCGCTGACGGCGAGTCGTTTGGAGGCACAAATCTCAAGTTACGGGCGTTTGAACGAAAACGTCCGAAGATGGGGGGTACGGGCCCGGGCCGACCCGGCCCGACCCCCCTTGGGTCGGCCCGAACCGGTCGGCCCGACCCGGGTCCGACCCGGTTGGCCCGGCCCGGCCCGGCCAGGGGCGGTCCGGCTCGGCCGGCCGAGCGGCGCGGGTGGAAGCCGCGGGCGCCGACCCGCGGCCTGAGGAAGAACCGCGGCCCGCGTGCGGGCCGCGCTGGCGAACCGCGGAAGCGGCTGAGCCGCGTCCCGCCTGGACGAACCGGACCCGCGCGGCCGCGGGTCCGTTGGCCGCCGCCGCCGCGGCTTCAGCCGCGGCGGACTCTTCCGGCGGCGCGCCGGGGCGCCGCCGGCTACTTCCGCGGGCCACCGGCGTCGCTCCGGTGGCCCGTTTTCCTTCCCATCTGCGCCGTTGCTCCTCCCGGGATCCGTTCCTTACTGCGGGATCGTCAAACGTCCGCTGCGGCACGTTCCGTCGTCGACCGTCAAATCCGCACAAAACGAAGAACGACGGAGGGTCGTCGGGCCGTGTTCGTTTGGCCCGCGCCCTCCATGTTAGAGATAAAAAACCGGGAGAAATTGTTCAACACATGAACCGACAATTTTAATTAAAATAAAATTGTTCATTGGAAACCGGCTTTTTAATTTTCAAATAATGTTCACGGAAAAATTAAAAAGGGGTAATTTTCCAAAATAAATCCCTACCTCGTCGATCGTCGCGCGCGGGCGTTCTTCGCGGAAAGGATCGTCGCGGAAGAGAGGGATCGCCGCGTCGTCGCGGGGTAGGCGTCGCGTCGTCGCGGAAACCGGCGTTGAGTCGGCGAACTCAAATGGTCGGTGATCGGAGATCGGAGATCGGAGATCGGAAGAACGTCTCGGATGAAGGCGTCGTCGATTTCCGGGTTCGGCGTTCTTCGCGTTCTTCGCGTTCTTCGCGAGGGAGTTGAAGAAACAGGGATCCTCTCAAATCTTTTCAAAAGATTTTGGGTTGGTCTTATTTTATTAACATACCAACACACGAAAACCGGTTAAGAAACGAATGAATTAATTCGTTGAATTAATTCAACGAAAGAAACAGGCAATTTAATTCACGAAAGAAACAGCCCATTTAATTCACGAAAGAAACAGCCCAATTAAATGGTCTGTTAAGAATTTAGAAAACGCGTCGGTTGACTTTCATTAAGACGGGTTTTCACAGGTGCGTTTCTTAGCGGAAAGAAACGGCGGGGCTCGTGCGGGCCCCACCTCACAAATATCCTACCAAGGGGGTAGGATATTTCCGGATAGCATCCTATCCAGTTCAACTCAGTTCAAGCCGCATTTAAGTGGCTTCAAGTGGCTTCCAAGTGGCTTAAGTGAAATAAAATAAAGTTGTCGCAAAATTATTTTATTTCTTAACTTTAAGCCCGAAAATTAAAAACCACACCTGAGAAAACGCAACTCTGGAAGAGGCGTTTCTAAGAGAATACCGGCGCTGCGATTTCATCGGTGCCCTCAGAATTCAATTCCGGGCACCGGTTCAAAAGTTAGAAAAACCCGCTCGTCCATTCACTGAACGTACCCGAGCCAAACTTCGGAAAATGATTCCGGGCACACCGGGCCTCGGAATCAGGCGCCGTCAGAAACTGCGTTCTTGTAAAATTCCAAAGAAAATTAAGATAAAAAATTTCCTTGAAATTTATGAGTCTTTACATTACTCCCACCTCAGGACTTTACGTCCCCGTAAAGATACATCAAAAACTAGGGAAACAAATGTGGGTACTGAGCACACATCTGAGCCTCCCGCTCCCAAGTGCTCTCCTGGAGGTTCCAGTGCTTCCATCTGATGCGCACAAGAGGAATCGATCGCCCACGTAGGACCCGCTCCTGTCGATCCTCTATCTCCACTGGGACCTCCGTAAAAGTCGCTCCATCATCCACGTCTAGATCCCCATAGTCAATGATGTGCGTCGGGTCGTGCACGTATCTCCTCAGCTGGGATACGTGGAAGACATCGTGCACCTGGTGCAACTGAGGTGGCAGAGCCATGTGATAAGCCACCTCTCCAATCCTGCTGAGGACCTGGAAAGGCCCGATGAAGCATGGAGACAACTTTCCGCCTCGGCCAAATCTCCTCAAACCACGTCGAGGTGAGACCCGCAAGAAGACGTGGTCGCCATCCTCGAACTCTAGTGGCCTCATCCTCCTGTCAGCATATGACTTCTGCCGGCTCTGTGCTGTCCTCATCCGCTCCTGGATGACCTGGACCTTCTCTGTCGTGGCCCGGACCATCTCTGGTCCCACAAGTGCTGACTCTCCAGGGTCTGTCCAGCACAAAGGAGATCTGCAAGGCCTGCTGTACAATGCCTCATAGGGTGCCATCCCGATGGTGGAGTGGTAGCTGTTGTTGTACGCAAACTCTACCAAGGGTAGGTGGTCCTCCCAGCTGCGACCAATGTCAAGGACACATGCGCGGAGCATGTCCTCGAGAGTCTGAATGGTCCTCTCCGTCTGACCATCCGTCTGAGGGTGAAAGGCGGTGCTCAGACGTAGTCGCGTCCCGAACGCCTCCTGCAACCCCTTCCAAATCCGGGAAGTAAAACGAGCGTCCCGATCGGAGACGATAGTCGATGGCACACCGTGAAGTCGTACAATCTCCTGAACGTAGAGACGTCCCAAGCTCTCCACTGAGCCCTGCTCTCGGATGGGTAAGAAGTGTGCCGACTTGGTGAGTCAGTCAACAATCACCCAAATGGAGTCGTGACCTCTGGAAGTGCGTGAAAGTCCAGTCACGAAGTCCATAGATATCCCGTCCCACTTCCACTCCGGGACCTCCAAGGGCTGTACCAAACCTGCTAGTACCTGATGCTCTGCCTTCACCTGCTGGAAGGTGAGGCACCGAGAAACGAACTCTGCCACAACCTTCTTCATGCTCGGCCACAAGTGCTATCGTCTGAGATCTTGGTACATCTTCACCACTCCAGGATGTACCGCCAAAGGAGAAGTGTGATACTCTCTCAGCACCTCCTCTCGTAAAGCGACTGGTACCAAGGTACGTCCTCTGAAAAGGACATCATGCTCTGCTCCAAGGGAGAAACCATCAGGTGCCTGTCCCGAGGATATCTGTGCACGCCGTGTCTCACAGTCAACGTCCCCACGCTGTGCCTCTCTGACCCGTTGAAGAAGTGGAGGAGAGACTGTGAGAGACTGAAGGAAGGATGCTCCGTCTCTATCCACGAAGGATATCTGCAAAGCGGCTAGCTGCTCTGTCGCCTCCTCAAGTAGCTGGATGCCCGTCCTCCTGCTGAGGGCATCAGCCACCACGTTCCCCTTCCCAGGAGTATAGACTATCTCAAAGTCATAGTCCTAGAGGAACTCGAGCCATCACCGCTGTCTCAGGTTCAGGTCCTTCTGGGAGAAGATGTACCTGAGACTCTGGTGGTCAGAAAAGACTGTGAAGCGCTCGCCCATCAGATAGTGTCGCCATGTCTTCAGGGAAAAGACAACGGCTGCCAACTCCAGGTCATGGGTAGCGTAGTTCTGCTCATGAGGCCTCAACTGACGTGATCCGTAGGCAATCACGGCCCGTTCCTGCATCCGGACACACCCGAGTCCGATCCCTGATGCATCGCAGTAGACTACGTATCCAACTCTCTCCTCAGGAAACCTCAAGATAGGTGCGCTGGTCAACCTCTGCCTCAGCTCCTGGAAGCTCTGCTGACATCTGTCTGACCACACGAAGGGTTTCCCCTTCTTCGTCAACGCTGAGATTGGGGCCGCAACTCTGGAGAAGTCCGGCACAAATCTCCGATAGTATCCGGCTAGGCCCAAGAAACTCCGCACCTCTGTCACGCTCTTGGGTGGCTCCCAAGCTAGCACTGCCTCGATCTTCGCGGGATCCACTGCAACTCCCGCCTCAGAAATGACGTGCCCCAAGAAGTGGACCTCACGTAACCAGAACTGACACTTCGAGAGCTTTCGATAAAGCTGGTGCTCTCGGAGTGTGTCTAGTACAACACGCATGTGGTAGGCGTCCTCCTCCTCCGTCGTCGAGTACACCAAAATGTCGTCGATGAAGACCACAACAAATCGATCGAGGTATGGCTGGAAGATCCTGTTCATGAGGCTCATGAACACTGCTGGAGCGTTGGTCACGCCGAAAGTCATAACCAAGAACTCATAGTGGCCATACCGACACCTGAAGGCCGTCTTCTGCACATCCTCGTCTCGAACTCTGAGCTGATGATAGCCTGACCTGAGGTCTATCTTCGAGAACCACCGTGCTCCCTTGAGCTGGTCGAAGAGGTCATCAATCCTGGGTAGCGGATACTTGTTCCTCACTGTCACCTGATTCAGGCGACGATAATCGACACATAGTCGCAAGCTCCCGTCCGCCTTCTTGGCGAACAAAATCGGGGAAGCCCAGGGTGAAACACTGGGTCGGATGAACCCCTTGCCCTGCAAGTCCTCCAACTGTACCCGCAGCTCTCGAAGCTCAGCGGGGGCCATCCGATATGCTGGAGTGGATATCGGGGCTGTCCTGGGGTATAGGTCAATATAAAAGTCTACCTCTCTGCGAGGAGGTAGTCCTGGAACGTCGTCGGGAAAGACGTCCGCGTACTGATCCACCACTGCAGGAAGACTGGGACTCCGCACGTCGACTGCTCCCAGGATGAGGCTAGCCAACTGATGAGTGATGGGATGACCTCTCCTCTGCGTGAGTCCATCCTGTGCTGCTAAGGCTCCCTTCTCGCCGGTGAAGGTGAACCTGCTCCCGTTGGTGTGCACACATCGCACCTTGCGCCTAATGCAGTCAATCTGAGCATGGACCGTAGACAACCAATCCATGCCCAAGATGAAGTCGTAAGGCCTCGACGCTGCTACAAGAAGATCCCAGCCGAAGCTCTCGCCTCCTAGAGTAAGCTCACACTGCCGGCACCAGTGCGTAATCGTCGAGTCTGCTCCCGTAGGAGTCTCTAGCCGTAAGGATCGAGCCAACGGCTCCGTCGGAATCTCCGAGCTCCAAACAAGGGCAGTGGCTATGAAAGAGTGACTCGCTCCTGTGTCTATCAGAACTGCAGCAAGGGTGGAATAGACACAGATCGTACCTCGAATTATCTCTGGCGCGCCGTGGTCGTAGGCCTCCGCTGCCTGGAGCTGAGCCTGTCTCTGCCCGCCAGCTCCCTGAGGTCGGGGGCGGGCCTCCTGGTGGTGGTGGTGGCAGAGCCTCAAAGCGTCGCCCACCACCTGCTGCTCGGCCAGCTCCTCTTCCTCGTCCGCCTCCTCCCTGCGGACCTCCACGGTCGACCCTCTGCCTCTGCCTGGTTGGCCCCTCCACCGTCTGCTGACCCTCAGTACGACGGGTTGGGCAGTCACGAGCCATGTGGCCCTGCCCGCCGCACTCGTAGCACTGCCTGCCTCTCGGAAGGCTGGCTCCGGGCCGGGTGCCCTGCACTGCTGAGCCAGCGTCCCGAGGTCGCCGGCCGGAAGGTCTGGTCCACCTGGAAACCTGAGTCATCCGCCGGCTACCAGCTGCCGAAGACTCCGCTATCTGCCGCCCTGCGGTAGGTCTCGCTGTGGACTCAGCCAGGAAGCTCTCGATCAGGAGGGCTCACTCCAGTACTCCAGCCTGGGTCGGGATGCTGAGGGAGATCAGCGATGCCCTGATCTCGTGTCTCAATACCTGCTCGAAGGTCCGAGCCCGGAAGAAGGGGTCCCGTACCATGTCTATCGAGTAGCGAGATAGGTCGGTGAACCTCGCCGCGTACTGAGCGACCGTCAAGCTGCCCTGCCACAGCTGAAGAAGCTCCTGGATGCGCACCGCTCGGAGGGTGGCCGAGACGAACTCTGAGCGGAAGAGGCTCTCGAAGTCCATCCAGATGAGGGTGGCATCATCGTGTACCTGGAGCATCAGGCTCCACCAGCGTCCGGCTGCTGCGTGCAGTAGGCTCGCCGCGAGGATCACCATGAGGTCTGCTGGCGTCCTCACTAGCCTGAAAACTCAGATGACCGCCTCCAGCCAGTCCTCGGCTGCCTGGGAGTCCGACTTCCCACAGATCCTGGGTGGTCGCTGGTGCTGGAACTCGTGCAGAGCTCCAAGGCGTCGTGCGTAGTCAGCTGCCAGTGCTGGAAGCATCGGGGGCTCGGTGGGTAAAGGTACCGCCGGTGCCTCTACTGTCAACAGGCCCTGTACCGAGGCCTCGTCGCTCGGCGGGCTGTCGTCGCGCCCTACTCTGGGAACCCTAGCTGGCTGCTGTCGTCGTGCCATCCTGAAAAGGAAACAAGTATGCCACGGTTAGAACAGTATACCTGGTGAGCTGACACAAGTAATCACAAAGAAAACTTGAAACACACATGCAATCAATGTTTTCGTGCATTAAGTCGGAAATCAGAAGTCAGGGTCCTGGTGTATGGATACGTCGGCCGCCCCACCAACACTGGACTCCCTGGACTGATAACCACACTCAATACGCTAAACATTATTGCTTCACATAGAAGAAAGATCAGAGTCTGCGGTAGAACCGACCACCTCTGATACCAATTTGTCACGACCCGTCCTCGGGGCCCGTGTCGTGACTACCCCAATCCCGCCTTCCATAGGCCAGGGGCTGGCGACTAGCACCAAGGCGTAAATCCCAACAAAAAGGGAAGGCATTGCCTTTGAAAAGAAAACAAGCACCACAGAGTAAGCAAGCGGAAAAGTAAACACTAAGTAAAAAACTGTACAAGCTGTGCTGAAAGTAAAAGGGGCTGGAAATACAAGCCCAACTGTAAAGTACAACAGAAAGGAAAAACAGCAACTAAAAAGGAAAAACTGCAGCGTCGAGCCGTCCTCCGGAAGTCCCACATGAAGGGTGGGTACAGATAGCCTCCACTGCTCCTCGGGTCCACCTAACCGCTCCGAGTACGTCCCGCCCAGTGGTCCACCTCCGGGTACTGTCCTGCTCCGCACGCCTCCTCCACGATCAGCGCTGTCCGTCGTCTGCAACCAACACCACGAAGTGCGGGCATAGCCCGTGCAGGGGTGAGTATAAGCTACTCAGTAGGGACCCCGAGACCCCCGAAGGTCTCCCGAAATCCACAAGGATAAGATGCGACGGAGAGATACAATCACGAAGTAACATCTGACACGGCTTAGGTATATGCTCATACATATACCTAAGTCATCAATTCCCCGATCGGCTCCAACGTCCGAGCCCTAGCACAACCCAGTCCACACAGGAAAGCAAAACGCATACCCACGCAGGATAGAACAACACAATCCACAAAGGAGAGTAAACAGTAAATCCACACAGGATAGCTCAACACAATCCACAAAGGAGAGTAACACAAGATTCAGCTCACACATGTATACTTCTTCAGATGACGATAAAGATGATCATTGAACCATCTAAGTCGTCGGACCCACGAAGGATCGATAGGTACTAACCTTGCAGTGACCCACACAGGATCGGGCCCACGCAGGACCTGTAGGAGTTGGCTCACACAGAACCGCTGAGAGATGACCCACACAGGATCGGACCCACACAGGATCGGGCCCACACAGGACCGGGCCCACGCAGGACCTGTAGGCGCTGGCTCACACAGAACCGCTGAGCGCTGACCCACGCAGGATCGGACCCACACAGGATCGGGCCCACACAGGACCGGTAGCACTGATCCACGTAGGATCGCTGAGTGCAGTAGTCGTCGCAGTCCGCTGAGGATCTCTGTACAGTCGTCGCCGCAATCCACTGAGGATCTCTGTACGGTCGTCGTCGGAGTCCACGGAGGATCTCTGCACAGTCGTCGCCGCAGTCCACAGAGGATCTTTGCACGGTCGTCGCTGTCGAAGTAGCAGTCGCAGCCAGCCTAGGGTTCCCGCACACAGCAAGCTCGTTCGGGAGGGTCCGCTCCACGAGCCGAGAGGCTGATACATCAACTGACACAAAGTCCGAAGTTGATGTATCCAAAAGTTCCGTATCGTCAACAGGAACTCAACGTCGCAGACGGCACGTCAATCGGACGCCCGGTCTGAGAGATATTGGCATTTTCGTCCCAGGGGCCCGGTTGGTTTTTAAGGCAAAACCAACCCGACCTCACTCCACCTGCGTCCAAACCTCGGGCGGAGTATGCCAAATGATCCGTCTCACTTAGAGGAATTCAACAAAGCTGACGGCACGTCAATCGGATGTCCGTAGCTCAAGATATGAGCGTTTCCGCTCCCGGGGGCCCGGTTGGTCTCGTGTATGAACCAACCCGGCCGAACTCAAAGTATTCCGAAACCTTGAGTGCGATATACCGAAACGACTGCCTCAATCCAAGGATCACGTTTCCGCTGACGGCGAGTCGTTTGGAGGCACGAAGCTCAAGTTACGGGCGTTTGAACGAAAACGTCCGAAGATGGGGGGTACGGGCCCGGGCCGACCCGGCCCGACCCCCCCTGGGTCGGCCCGAACCGGGTCGACCCGAACCGGTCGGCCCGACCCGGGTCCGACCCGGTTGGCCCAGCCCGGCCCGGCCGGGCGGCGCGGGTGGAAGCCGCGGGCGCCGACCCGCGGCCTGAGGAAGAACCGCGGCCCGCGTGCGGGCCGCGCTGGCGAACCGCGGACGCGGCTGAGCCGCGTCCCGCCTGGACGAACCAGACCCGCGCGGCCGCGGGTCCGTTGGCCGCCGCCACCGCGGCTTCAGCCGCATCGGACTCTTCTTGTAATGTATCCCTTCACTGTGCCATGACACTGCATTTGTAACAGCCATGGGAGGCCTCTGTGTAACTTCCATCCTATAAGCATCAGTCTGGACAAATTCACTGAGAATCATTGCTTTGGTGTATTGAGGGTAACCGAAGTCCATCATCTCATTGAGTAACTCATACACAACAACAAAATTATCCCCAAGTGATTCCTCTTATAACTCCTCAAAATAATGTTTAAATACATCAACAACACGATAAAGAAAGAGAACAAGGCTATCGGCATTGCAGTTCTGTCTGGACGCTATCGCTCCGGTGGCCCGTTTTCCTTCCCGTCTGCGCCGTTGCTCCTCCCGGGATCCGTTCTCTACTGCGGGATCGTCAAACGTCCGCTGCGGCACGTTCCGTCGTCGACCGTCAAATCCTCACAAAACGAAGAACGACGGAGGGTCGTCGGGCCGTGTTCGTTTGGCCCGCGCCCTCCGTGTTAGAGATAAACAACCGGGAGAAATTGTTCAACACATGAACCGACAATTTTAATTAAAATAAAATTGTTCATTGGAAACCGGCTTTTTAATTTTCAAAGAATGTTCACGGAAAAATTAAAAAGGGGTAATTTTCCAAAATAAATCCCTACCTCGTCGATCGTCGCGCGCGGGCGTTCTTCGCGGAAAGGATCGTCGCGGAAGAGAGGGATCGCCGCGTTGTCGCGGGGTAGGCGTCGCGTCGTCGCGGAAACCGGCGTTGAGTCGGCGAACTCAAATGGTCGGTGATCGGAGATCGGAGATCGGAGATCGGAAGAACGTCTCGGACGAAGGCGTCGTCGATTTCCGGGTTCGGCGTTCTTCGCGTTCTTCGCGTTCTTCGCGTTCTTCATGAGGGAGTTGAAGAAACAGGGATCCTCTCAAATCTTTTCAAAAGATTTTGGGTTGGTCTTATTTTATTGACATGCCAACACACGAAAACCGGTTAAGAAATGAATGAATTAATTCGTTGAATTAATTCAATGAAAGAAACAGGCCTTTTAATTCACGAAAGAAACAGCCCATTTAATTCACGAACGAAACAACCCAATTAAATGGTCTGTTAAGAATTTAGAAAACGCGTTGGTTGACTTTCATTAAGACGGGTTTTCACGGGTGCGTTTCTTAGCGGAAAGAAACGGCGGGGCTCGTGCAGGCCCCACCTCACAAATATCCTACCAAGGGGGTAGGATATTTCCGGATAGCATCCTATCCAGTTCAACTTAGTTCAAGCCGCATTTAAGTGGCTTCAAGTGGCTTCCAAGTGGCTTAAGTGAAATAAAATAAAGTTGTCGCAAAATTATTTTATTTCTTAACTTTAAGCCCGAAAATTAAATACCACATCTGAGCAAACGCAACTCCGGAAGAGGCGTTTCTAAGCGAATACCGGCGCTGCGATTTCATCGGTGCCCTCAGAATTCAATTCCGGGCACCGGTTCAAAAGTTTGAAAAACCCGCTCGTCCGTTCACTGAACGTACCCGATCCAAACTTCGGAAAATGATTCCGGGCACACCGGGCCTCGGAATCAGGCGCCGTCAGAAACTGCGTTCTTGTAAAATTCCAAAGAAAATTAAGAAAAAAAATTTCCTTGAAATTTACGGGTCTTTACAAAAGTTATGCCGACAACCGAAGAAAAGAACTACAGTTTGATGTGGGTGCTAAAGTGTTCTTACGAATATCTCCTTAGAAGAGAGTAATGAGATTTGGAAAGAAGGGAAATTTGAGCCCTAGATATATCGGTCCTTTTGAAATTCTAGATCGTGTTGGGAAGGTAGCTTACCGATTGGCGCTTCCACCAAATCTCTCTCAAGTTCACAATGTGTTCCATGTATCTCTTCTGAGAAAGCACATACCTGATCCTTCACATGTACTCAGCTCAGAAGTTGTACTGCTGGAACAAGATCTTTCTTATGAAGAACAACAGATAGAGATTCTAGATCATAGATAAAAATTCCTACAGAACAAGACCATTCTCTTGGTGAAAGTTTTATGGAGGATACACCAATTAGAAGAAGCTACATGGGAACTTGAGGATATGATGAGGGAGAGGTATCCTCATCTGTTTGTTACGAAGTGACGAATTTCGAGGGAGAAATTCATTTTAAGGGGGGTAGAATGTAACACACTGATATTTTATGAGAAGTATATTTTTTTATGTAATATGTTATGTGGAAAATAATCTTCCACTACACACAACACTCTCTTGGCTTGCGTTACACGCAATCACGACGTTCCTCGATAGCGTGTGTAGTACGCAATACCGAGTTTCACTAAACAACGATATATTATAATAATATAAACTAGCTGTTATGAATAGTATTAACTGATTTTTGTATTTTATAACATTTTAATTCATCTTATACATTTTCTAGAATAAGGTATGAAAATAAAATCAGTTTTTTGGATAGAAGAAGTATTTTTAAAAAAATGCAGTTTTACCACCTTTTGATGGCGCACCCACATTAAATCTAGTTTTTGACAAGTTTATAAGTTAAATTTGAGAAAATAAAATTGTTCTTTAGAATCAGGATATAAAAATTTACTTTGGATAAATTTTTCATATTATTATAATAACTTTCATATTTTAATGAATAGTAAAAACACGCTATATTTTAATTAAAAACAACTTTTTTCATCACAATACTTTATATGGTTAAATTATAATATTGAATGTTTTTAAAGTATAAATAGAATATATTTTTACCATTTAATATAAGGTATGTCATTATAATTACTTTTACATTGAATTCATAGGTGAAAACATTTCAATCTTTGGCAATGTTTTAACTTTTAAAACCCATTTGCCTAACAACGGGATTAATTTTAAATTAATTACTGCAACTTATATGTTTTGAATTTTGATAAATGGATTCCATATTTGGAATCATTGGGTCCAAATTATGTTAATATTTTACATTTTTGTTTGATATTATGAATTGTAACTATGGTAATTTTTTTATTTACTACGGTTAAAGGTAAATAGGGTAATTCAAGGTTAAAAGAATATTATAATATTTCAAAATTACCTTGAAACTTGTCCTAACCTTATTGGATGAGTAGTGGCCGAACATGGGCATCCTTGGGTCGATTTTGGGACCCCATTGAGCCACTTGGTAGTGACAATGAAAATTTGTATTAATTAATTTAATGTAAAGACAAAATTGACATTAACAAATAGCTTTTAGTAATTAATTTTTATAAGGGGATATGTAAATTATATTTTCGACTATAAATATTAATTGGAAAGATAAAAAGACTTAATACATAATTTTATTTTTATTATGTTTTTTAGACACCAAATAAATTAAATTATTTATGACACAATAATAATGAAGTATTTACCTCATTAATAAATGATTTAAATAAATAAGATTATAACGATTAAAATATTTTCCAAAACATGTCCAATTCTGATTGGATGATTTTATTTCGACCATGAGTCATCTTATCTTCATCTTTAATGATTTTTGGACATTTTTAAACCAAATATAAGTTTGTAATAAAATAATATTTCCACACTTTCCAAAGGTGCCCCTCTCCTCCCTTATAAAAGGAACCTCCTCCCTCTCTTCCTCACACTAATTTGAGCCTTGAAGCTCGGCCATCCCCTGGCCATTTCACTTCCCCACTTCCTTTGAAACTTAATAGAGGTACTGGTCAACTCAAAAGACCAACTCTAGTGCCTTAAGATAAATTTTAAAGGAGGCACTTTGAGAAAGAGGTAATACCTTCTACCATTTTCTTCAAGTTCCATTCTTCTTCTACTCCCTCTTCTTTAGTTGTTTCATTATGAGGTAATAACATCAGTATACCTCATATACTGAAATGTTATTATAAATATGAAACAAAACTATTTCTCCTCTTATCCATCTTACGGAAAATGAAATCACCGTGCGTGCGTACGTACGGAATACCGTCTCCACGTCGTGGTGTAATCTGTTTTCCACCACCACCTTAATTGGATGGGTATAATGGTGAAAATAAATAATTATATATGATGATTGAAAAGTGTTAATGATTATTAAATAGTATAAATACACTCCAATACAATTCCACGATCATGGGAACGATATCATTGCTCATGCGTATGTACGACCTACCGTCTCCACGATGTGGTACGACTCATTCTATATGATATTCATTGAATAATGATTATATAAATGAATTGAATGAATTAATATGATATATATTAAACTAATACAATTCTTTAAATGATGTATCTATATCCTATAAAGAGTAATAAGAATTTATTCGACAAAACACGCATAAGAACAAAAAGTAATAAACACCCGAATAACAAGTAGTAATGAAATATTACTAATAAAAAGCTAAGAATATGACCACATATGATATCATAAAAATAATTATGATTATGGAGTAATTCAATAACATTTTTTAAATTATTATACAGGAGGTTCAGACCCATACAAAGAAAATCGGACCTAAGGTAAGGGATAATCTCGCAATCTCAATTTTTATCCGAGATTGTTTATACTTCAGAATTTACTAGGGAATATTTATCATCCACATCCATGTTTCCTCAATATGTAATATCATTTATATCCTCCTATAATTGTTTAAAACCAATTTTACTCTTGGGTGAGTTTTTAGTAAAATATATGAAATGAATCTTTTGCCAATTTTCGTACGAGGTACTTTTTGACATTTCCGACAAAAGTACGAGAAGAATGTTTTTTTAACTTACACGAAATGATTGGATTTTTAAAACATTATTTCCAAGAATATTCCATTAAAATTTTTCATGTTTATTTTTAATAAACTTGTTTTAGTTTAAAATTGTATGACATGTTAAGAAAGGAAAAATGTTTTTGAAGTAGAAAGGATATTTTCCTCAAGAATGGAGTTCAAGTGTTTTATCAAAATTATTTTCCATATAAGATAATATAGTGTTCTTTTTCTATCCCTATTATTACATTGATTTTTCTATGTAGTGATGGAAATAATTTTATTAATTCCTTTATCTTATATGAATTGTTTTATGATGTCACTATGTTTAAGATTCCCATTTTTATTACAAGGTTTATGCTATGATGTATGGTTTATGATTTTTTGGAACACATAAGAATGGTATCATTTTGAGATGGGTGGGACCTATATCTACCTCCAATGAATTGGTTAAAGATTTTATATCTCATGAGATAGACATGGATGGAATGGCATGTTAAACCGGTTCAGTGAAATAGGACTGAAACGAGGAGTGAACTCAGTTCAGAAATGGACATTGTCCACAAAGATAGTCTTGGAAATGAGTCTTGAATAATAATAAATGATTCTCTATGATTATGTGTATATGAAACAAAGTTTCATGTTTTATGTTATGATTATTGGGATTACATTTCACTACCATGATTTATCCCATGTTATGTGATTTTGATCTCTTTTGCAGGGTAAGATTTCCAAAATGTTATGTTCTTATGAATTTGATGTGATTGATATTTCTTTTGTTTACCCTTACTGAGCATTTGAGCTCACCCTTTTGTATTTTTTATTTACCCAGGTTAGGAATAAGGTTATTAAGTAAGATATTCCAAAAAGGGAATATAGATATGATGAAATAAATGGGAGATAGTGTAGATGCTTTATGAACCAATTGTTTATGTTTCTCAGTTTCTAAAGAAAATATACCTATATGGTCCTTTCATGGTTTTGTTATATGTTGTAATAAGAATGGTTTAATTTTGAATTATTAACCATTTATGTAAAGTTTGGGTTGCTATATGTAGTTTTTAAGCATTCTATGCGGATGAATTTTATTTCAAACTTGCCTATATCTTCCTTCGGTCGACCCTATAGAACCTTCATGGTGATTTTGGAGTAGCTCTCTCGATTCCAAATTTCATGATAACACATTTGATCCTAGGTAAGTGGTTTTGGTTTAGGTTTCCCTTCTCTCCCTTGATTATCTCTATTTTGTGGTGTAATCTCTTAACATTGTGTTTTTTATCTTGTTCAGTTTTTATCTAGGATCCTTCTGGTGATCATCCACACATTCTTCCTCCTAGGTGTTTTCTATTGAAGTCAATATTGAATAAAACTTAAGGTATGTGGTATATACCTTAACCCATTGTTTTGATAATTTCCATGTTTTTTTAGTATTTCCAATTGCACCAACATATCGTGTGCCAAGTAAATTAAATGATGAACATGATTATTCCTTGGAATCCCTTTAGATATAATTGGCTTTTTACCTAGCTTATAGATACTATTCGGTTAAGAGAACCCTTGATTATGAATGAATTGTTAAAAGTATTAATGTGTGTTTAGAATGATGTGTAATTTGGGTGTTTTCTTGATATAGATTCACCTTGGATTAGATTGATTATTGAAATAATTGTGGCATGCTATTGGTTTAGGACCAAATGCTAAATGGAAATGTATAATTTAAAGAGGAATAATAATTTCATAATAAACCATGTATGATGTCATATTGTGAAATTATCATTGTTATGACATATGTTGTGATTTCTATACTATAATGATAATATAGGGAATGGTCCCAATTGTCTTTTTGAAATGATTATATAGAGGGATATTCCCAATGACACATGATGAAATTATTATATATCAGGGATGGCCCTGATAAATAATGAAATTATTAAATATAGGGCTTGGCCCCAATAAATGAAGAAATGATTATATAATGGGATTGACACTAATTAATGATAAAATTTTTATATACCAGGCTCGACCCTGATAAAATGATGAAATGATTATATAGTAGGTTTTAACCCATGTTTTTGTGATTTGTTCCTTGTTTATAATGTTTTGTTTTACCATGTTTATATGGTTGTGATTGGCTTGGTTGTAAGACATGTTCAAGGACATTCTAGCATGGTTCCAAGACAAGTTATGTTTTAATATGGTTATATGGTTATGTTGAAATGGTTGTGAGGCATTCTCAGATATATCTCGATATTGTGCTTAAGTAGGATAATGTGTTATTAATTTAATTGCTTAATTAATCAATACAAATGGTTATTTAATTATGTAATAAACTTATTATTATACTAGTTATGTTAATACATGGTGGTTTCTTTCTACTAAGTTATAATCACAGGCTATTCATGACACCATTTAGTACCCAAGAATATTGGATCGATGTTAGTTTGGACAATGGAAAAGTACCTTACTCTTGATTCTTTCTTGCTGGATGGGTTGAAGGTCGGAGATGGGACAGACATAGAGTTCCAGACCAGGGAATTTTGTGTATTTATTTGAGTCTGATAGTCTTCAATTTTTATTATTTATAGTATGAAATTTAGTTAGTTTCCAGCATGTTTTTACAAAATTACATTATTATTTATTGTATTATCCATATGTATTTTATTGTTAGTATTCTAATGTATTATATTATTTCCATTATTTCTGCACTCTAATTTTTATTTATTACTATTATATGATGATTCCATTGTTTTGTAACTCTATAACCATAGGGTATAGTCTCACCACTTTATATTTTACACCATACTAATAGTCAGAAGCCTTTGGTGTATGATGAGACACACTTGAGGTCTCATAACCAACCCATTTCAGCTACTTGAGAGAGTATCAGGTCAAGGCATGTTATAGTACCATACAATGATATCAATAATAATATAATAAATGGAAAAATAATATAGAAAAAATTTATTAAAATAATTCCATGATCAAAATAAACTAAGGGAATACTATACTCATGAATATAAATAAAAACATGGATAATAATCATTGATCTCATATTGACGGAATTCACAATATTAGACATCATAAAAATAAATTCAATGAATTGTGACAAGAAATAACATACAAATAGTTATGGGACATTACAATACCCCGAATATTTTTCATTTCAGACCTATTAATGCATCAAGGGGATATATATATACAAGGTCCTATCTACTATGAATTAAATCTAACGCAATCATTATATGAGTCAACATGAAATTTCATTACATTACCTAAGGATCATATTACTTAATCATAAATAAAATAGAATAATATATTTATGTACGTTGGAATTAATGGGAAAAATGTTTCCTTATTCAATTTAATAATGTTTCTATATAATATAATTTAAAAATCATCTTATAAACTATAATGTATCCTAATTGTAATAAGAATTACCATTTTCAATGAACTATATATAAGGTGGCAGAGAGGGTAATTTCAATGTGTTTGATTATTAATATAAGACTGTAATTGAGTTCAGTAGTTTTCAATGGTAGGATAACAAAGAAAATGTCAAACAATCCTTTATTAAGGTTCATATAGATCACATGAATTATCTAAAGCATATCCCCAAAGAGTGTCTAGTCTTGTGTGTAGTCTTAGGTCCACACATCATGTACCAAGTGAAGATTGAGTTGATACTAAAATAACCTTTATCAGGGTTATTGCTTCTAGGTGTACCTATTCAAAATTCATATCCCTGATATTGTATTCATTCGGTTATGCAATTTCAAGTATTACTAAACACACTTTAATTTCCAAAATTTATGATTTTTTGGAATTATGATGTCTTAGGTTACAATTCAATAAAAACCTATTTGAAATATTTATCATGTAATTGAACTTAAAATACCATGTATAAAAGATAATTAATTATATTAATGATCAAATATATAGTAAAAACACTACATAATTTTAATTTGTTGAATAATACAAAACATGTCTCAAGAAAAGTAATTTGAGATGAAAGGATCATTATCGTAATTCCTAAATCCTGATAAATAAATTTAATCTCCTATATATAAAAAATAACTATAATAATCAACAATTTTAAAAAATTATTCATATATTTAACCTTTTATAAACCTTATTTATAATTATTCTATCACCCTATATATATTAGTTACTTATTATCTCTTTTCAATATTAGTTGTGAGTTATCTTGATCATTTTGAGCTAGTTTAATAATAGCAGTGTTGTTAATTATTCTTATCCATATGTTAATTAGTTATTGATAATTTATGTTATTGAATTAGATAACTTGTTGATTTTTAAATCTATTGTCTTATCCCTTAAATGTTTTTGTTATTTTCTATTTAAGTGAAATTAGTAGGGTCATAATTAAGTAATTTTAGAAATTGAGGATGATATTTTATTAATAAGTTAAATATTTAATATAGAAATTACAAAAATATAAAAAATATTGATTTTATTATAAAATTATAATAAAATTTTTTATGGTCTCATATTTATCTCTTATAGAGTTTTATATCATTGTTCAAGTAGGTATTTATGCTGACCCGAATAAGAACATGAAATAATTTGATAGATGAGTATAGTTAATAAATTGTTTATTTTGAAAAAATATCATTGTAATAGAAGAATAATGATATTATGTTGATATTTTTATGTTTATAAATTTTATTTTATTTGTATTTATAAATATTTAATGTCAATATGAAAAAAATGTTAGTTCGTTGTGGAGGTTGTCCGAAAAAAGCATGATTAACGTTTTCAATTTCCGATGAATGAGAGGAAATGAAGGTGGGTTGTAATTTATCTCTTAATATTCATAATTATATTATATATTCCACTTTTATTTTTCAATTCCACTCTTATAAATAATGACGGGAGGTGGTGATGAAAAACTAAAGACATTAGTTCATGGTGGCGGCAGTCCGCACAACGCGTGATTGATGTTCATCGATTTTTTTTCTATGTATATGGAAGGAAATAAATATAGTGTTTCAATTAATATAATAAAAACATAGTATAAAAATTATAATTATTTTATTATATAAATATGGTTAGGGTAGTTTTTGGGTAACACCCTGATATTTTAATTGAAGAACACTATGTTTGATAGTGTATACGACTCACAACACCAGGATTAAACAACATCATGAAATATATTTATTTAAAAATGATAGTTATAACATAAATGTTAAATTTAAGGCTATAAATAGTAATAAATAAATTATTAAATGTATATGATTCAAATAGTAATAAAATAAATTCATTGGTTATTAATTTATTAGAAATGAAAATAAAAATTATTTGAAAGTAAAAGAAATATTTTTCTAAAAAACAATTTTTATGAGTGCAATCTATTTTTTTCATAATAAATAAAATTTATAGCTATTGGTAAATAATTTTAATGAAATTTTTATATAAAATATTAAGTAATGTTCTATATCATTCATCTAATATTTTTTTCATAGGGATAAGAATAGATCCAATTTTATGCTTAAAACTTTATTTTTCTAAAAAATAGTTGTATCTTGTTTTGCACACTTTTTTTAATATTAAATATGAAAAAAATTAGAAAATATATCTAATAAATTAAAATTAATTTTTGAAATCATCAGTTCAAAATTATCTTAGAGTTAAATTTTCATACTTTTATGAAAAGATCAATTTTTTTGATAAATATTGCAAAATACTGATTCTTATTGAAAACTGCATTTTTAGTTTAAAGAATTTACAATGATCCATTTTGTTTTAATTTTTTTAAAGTTATTTTTTAAAATTATATTACTATTAATCTAATTTAGATAATTTCAATCCATTTAAGGTATAAATTTTATATAAAAATGTTTTCTACAAAATAAAAATTTTTATTAGAAAACCACATTTTATCATACTTGCGGGTTTAATTTTAAATTAAAATCCATAAAATATGTGAATTGAATTTAGAAAAATAGATTCCATATTTTTAATAATAATAATAATTAATATTAGGTAACTGGTCAAACTTATTTTTTGTTCATAATGAATAGTAAAAATTAATTACTGTAGTCAAGGTTAAAACATGGTTTTACGCACTACATGTGTTTGAGTTAAAATTAATTTTCCACACATATAAGAATTTTATTTGATAATTAGGATTTTAAATTTATAATAATTGGTTTCATATTATAAAATCATGATCATGCATTTTTAGTCTTAAATAATAAATTACCTAGGTAAATAACAAAACCAGTTACCGTGGTGAAAACTAAAATGGTAAAAGTAAGTTACCTTAGAAAATAAGGTAATAACATGATTATTATTATTTTAGGAAGTGTTTATAAACTATATATTCCATAAAATGAATTATTTATCAATTTTTTAGTAAATTGGATTGAGAGTGACTTCCCATTATTGAATAGTTTTGGGTATTTACTCTAGGGTCTTTAATAAGATATCCAAAGGTGGGTTTTCTAAGAGAATGCAACTGTCTTCACTGAGCACTTTATTTTTTTCACTTTTTATCTTTACACATTTATTCGTGTATTACTAATTAAAATATAAAAAAATATGTAATATATATTTAAATTTCATTATGTTGATATAATAACCAATATCCATCTCATCTTCCATCAAATGGGAAATGGAATCATCAATCGTCTGTACAATGAACTACTACCTCACGAAGCGATGTAATTAATTTTCTATCACCACATCTCATGGAATTAAATAATTATGGATTTAATATATATATATATATATATGATATTAATGACATAATTATACTTATGGAATTACAATATCACTTATAACTTATTACCTTCCAATCCATTGGAAAATGATAATGTCAGTCATCTCTAAGTGGGGACTACCACATTCATGAAGCAATGTTATTAATATTTTCCTTTTCATATTACATGGATGGTAATAAGGATGTATTTTAAGAATACAATGAATATTATATAATAATGATTCAATAAATGTTAATTATTATTTACCTTTATTTCATTCCATCCATTAAAAAATAAAAATAGAGTTCATGTGTACGTACGACCGACCATCTCTATGAACGGTGTAACAAATTTTTTCTATATTTAATGTTTTTGAAATATTATAAATAATGATATAGTTAATATATATTATATTTATACTATGGATTTCATTTATATGTTTTATGGAACCATGATCAAAGTAAAAGGACTGAAACTACCAAAACAAAACATACAAGAAAAATGAAGCACTTATTACCAAAATCAATGATTTTTTTTTCAAATAATTGTAAATTAAGTCATAAAAGAGTATAATTAAATCATATATTTAAAACCCTAAGATTTTATGAAATATTTCTCTTTAAATAATTTTATTTCTTTAATGTCTTATGTTGCATGAAATAGTTCATTTAGATGAATTGCATAACATTATTAAAATATTATGTGTCTATTGTCACCTAACTGATGGATTGGATGGTATGACTAGTAATAATTAATTATAAAAGATATATATGATTAAATGTTTTGAAAATGAATTAATTATTTATCAAATTATTATAATTAAAAGTAAAAAAATTTGAAAATAAAAGCGATGTTTGTTCTAAAAAATTGTTTTTATGCGCACAATGTATTTTTATGTTAATAAATTAACATAATCACTATTTGTGAATAATTTTAATGAAATTTATATATAACTTATTTGGTTAAATAATTATAAAAATCAAAAAATAATTTTCTAGGCATTGGATAAGAATAAATCATTTTTCGCTTAAAAATGCGTTTTTCTGAAAAGCTATTTTTATCCCATTTTTCACACATACATTAAAAGTAATTTTTTCTTTTTATAGGTATGGAGATATATTAAATTAATTTTATATTTATAATCTATAGGTTGAATTTGGAAATTATTTCCCTTTTCGTTATTATCAATATGAATAGTAAGTGTGATAAAATTTATCACCTTAGTAAAGGGTTAATCAGGTTAATATAGATAAAATATTATTAACAAAGACATAATTATTCATCTTAATTATAATTGGATGAATTTTGTTATACCATTAATTCCTTATTTATGAAATTTAGTTTTTTTAATAGATAATTTTTCTTGAAAATGAATTTATATTATTAAAATCAAAGAAAGTTACAAAATGTTACACTCTT
This sequence comes from Viscum album, assembly GCA_963277665.1. NCBI lineage: Eukaryota > Viridiplantae > Streptophyta > Magnoliopsida > Santalales > Viscaceae > Viscum > Viscum album. Next base: position 1,441,799,686 of record OY728140.1, on the reverse strand, counting down.
TATTTCTAATATAACTTATGCATCCACATATGAACAAAAGTAATTTAGGAATAAATATAATCATTTATTTTGATATTAATAAAATTATTTTCATGATATAGATTTGTTTTTAATTTTTATTAATTATATAATGACCTTATTTTCTTATGAAACACCGATGCAGTATTTATCCATTTTAAAAATGTAATAAATGATTTCAAAAATATTAAAAGTGACATAATTTGAATGAATTCATGTTAAAAAAATTATTGATCTATAAGACATATTGGAGAGGTTTTAAATAATCATATTTTAATTTCCCCCTTTTCATGTTGTATTTAAAGTGAAATTAAATGAAAAGTTTCAAAATAGAAAATTGTGATATTTTATCTAATTAATATTTTATTAAATTATTTAAAAATAAAAAAACATTTAAAAATGAAAAAATTTATATTATATGGTAAATAATTTCATAAATATACCATTTATAGTCTAATTTTCACCATATAAGTAAAAATTAAGACCCTTTAATATTGAAAAAGTTATTACCAAAGTAAAAATTAAAATTTGCTAACTAAGAGGTAATCAAAATGATAAGGATTAATATTACACTAAAACTTTTATAAATCATATTGTATGATGTAATTAAAACCTATTTTATCTTAGCATAAAATCTATTTAAATTTTTATTCATATGGACTTAAATTTTATTTATTATAATTTAATCTTTGGGAAATTCCAAAACTACCCCTCATCTATGTTATAAAAGGTCACATCCTCCCTCACTTATTCACACCACATTTATCCTTATAGCTCATTTTTTTTTGAAAATATACATTATAAAATTCCATATTCACATTATATATGTTTTCTCTTCCCAAAATACCAACCCTAGAGTTTTTAAATGAGATATAAATGAGACATTTCAATGAAGTGGTAATCACCTTACCTAAGCATTTTCTTTTATAATCTTTTTTAACTCATCTAAATTTATAGTATTTATCATAAAATAATAAATTAATTATACTTAATATTCCTAAAATCTTATTATGATTCGTTAAAAACCATTATATACCCTCTTTCCCGTCAAATGAGAAGTGAAAGTATTCCTCGTCCGTATATACGACTTACCGTCCCCACATAGCGATACAATTAATTTTTCATCACCATATTTTATTAATGAGTATTATGATGAATTTAATTTTTATTTATTATAAATATGAAATAATTAAACTTATTTAATTATAATATAACATCTACCATAATTCCATCGAATCTTTTAGGAAATAATAACATTGTTTGTGAGTATGTGTAGACTACCCCATTCAAAAATCGATATGTTATGTTTTTTATTTATATTTTACATGGATGAAAATGAGGATAATTTAAATAATATATATGATATATATGAAATAATAATTATTCTTAAAAGTTTAATTATTATTTACCTTTATTTCATCCCATATGTTGAAAAATGAAAACAATATATAATTAATATATATTATTTTTATACCATGATTAAATTTCTATAAATTATGAAACTATTATAAAATTATAAGAACCAATAATACTAAAAAAACATGCTTAGAAGACAAAGTAGTTATCACCCAAAATAGTGATTTTAAGAAAAAATTTTAACAAATGGGTGATAATATATCATAAATATATCATACATGGTGTGATATATATGACTATGGTAATCTAATATATGTATAAAAATTCAATATTTATTATACAAGAGGTTTTATTGGGAATGAGTAAATGAGAGACTTGAAGTAAGGGATTTCATCTAACTTTTATTTCAATAGAATATAGGTCATATTCACCACATATTTCTTTTTTCTGGTGTATTTACTAACTATGAAGGTATTTTATTATTATTATTCAGATAATTATGATATATAAATAACTATATAAGTTTCTATCTTTTATAGGTATTATGATTCAAATTTTCCCAATGTTGTGAGTGTTTTATTTCATAATCTCACCAATATTTGAAAATATTTATGTTTATGTCTCTATAGAAGAATATTTATCTTCAAAATAAATATTTTCTAAAAATGTTTTAAAAATATTTTTACTTTTATCTTATGATTTTTAAATCTATTTTTAACCATTTTTTTATTTATAAAATTTTTTCAGATAAGAATCTTCTTATCATTTTCTAAATGAGGTACTTTTTAACCTTTTTACTATAGTGTGAAAGGATTGTTTTTATAACTTATATATATTTTAAGTATTTTATTTCAATCATGAATAATCTTTTATTTGAATCATCCTTTACCATTTTGTAGGGTTATTTTCAAATAAATTATTTTACCACGTAATCATATTGTTTTTTAGAATAAGTGATTTTAAAATGGAAGGGGTATTTTCTAAAGAAAATTTTCTAAGTGAACTTTCAATATAATTTTATAACTAAGATAAAATACTTGGAAGTTAATTAATATTTACAAGGGATATTATATAATTGTATTGTATTTATTATTTCTATTGATGTTTTAGGATTATTATGACACAATTTTTATAAAACCTATATCTCTTTCATTAGTTATGCTACGATGAAATGTTTATAAAATCCATTTATTTTCATGGGTTTTGATATGATTAATGTTTTGTAATCTTGTTTCTCACATATATATGATTTTCATTGTGTGATGGGTGATAAATGTATCTCCCTCCAATGAATTAGTTAATGATTAATGTTATATGATATCAAAGGGTACATGATGGGTTATCCCATTCCCTAAAGATGGTACATGGGAGGTTATCCCAATCTCAGAGTAGGTACATGAGTGGTTATCTCAAGAATAATTTTTTTATTGTATTGGTGTGTACACTTGACATTATATTTTCTGTAACAGTCCAATCTTGGATCACACCTAACTCGACACTCACCTAGCCCGTGGCAAGGCCCGAAGGGCGTTCTCAATTCCATAGGCCGAAAAATAGTGCCTGAGCATCAACCATAACACATTGAGATTTTTTTCTCCCACATATTTTACCATAAACACCAAAAAAGAATAAAACATCACCACATAATCAATAAGAATAGTCAAAATAATTACCACTATCACAAGTTCAATATTTTAAATCTTTAATCAAAAACCAAAACATCGAAATGGAGAGGGGAAACAACTAAACCACAACCCCAAAACCTCCAAAAATAAGTGGTCCATAAACCTAAATGCACTAACACCAACACCTAAAATAATAGCAACACTAGAAACTTGATTCCCCATCACCACCATGGAATATCTTTCCTTTACCTGGGTCAAACACGATATGTTCCACATACACCCAAGGGTGTATGTAGTGTGTGTGAAAAATCCTAGTAGGATATCACCCAATGAATGATTTAACGCTACAAAATTATATTAAAAATCACCATTATAATTTTATGTGAAAATAAAGAAACATTTTAAATAAAATATTCTTGAAATTATAAATTAAATCACATAAAACCAAGAGCCGAGACAAAAGTATGACATAACATGATCACCATGGGTAATCCCTAAGGTACTAGTGCAAGTGGGTCCCTAGGAACCTCATACTTTAGTGAAAATGTTTTAGAAACCATAACCCACAACATCATCATGCATGATCCACTAAAGTGGAATACATCCCAAGGTCTAGTGGTCTCAAATAATTTATCAAATTTTTAGTTAGTGTTGTAGTGGGAATCCTGCTAGTGGAAACCAAGCCTCAACCCCACCAATCAGACTAGCATACTGGTCCTATTCCACCCATTTAGTCATCTAAGATTGCCTTTGTTCTCTTTTACTATCCCCCTCACACATAAACCACCTATTTGACACACAATTTTCCAAATTTAGAACCACCCATGGAAAACCACCCTTTCAATTGGAAAATCATTTCTCATGTCATTTAAACCACCATTACACACACACACACACACACCCAAACATGAAACCCACATGAATATCACTATTTTAAATATGAAAACCCACTTTAGAAACCTAAAAGAACACTAAAATACTTTTAAAACATAATTTCAACCACCCAAATAATCCAAAGAAGGCATTTATAAAGAAAGTGAAGCATACCAAAATCATCCAATAATGCTAAATCATGGAGTCACCCACCTCAATCTTGGAAGCTTCTAGAATCCATTGTAAAACAACAACCACACCACAAGAGGACCCTATAAAGGAAATATTATACCATAAACGTCAATATCTTACCCAAAGGAACATGTTTCAACTCATTTTAGGGAAACCTACCAACTCGAGAAATAATGACTCAAAAAGGAAGGAAGAAGAACCCAAGAATAAGGATGAAATGAGAGGAGTATAGGTTTACTTGAATGGATTTCCATACTAAATCCACCAAAGTAATGAGGTCCAAGGTAGCCAAGAGGAAGAGGTAGTGGCATATAGTTCTATTAAGATCAAATGGGGTGGGAAAGGGTTCATTAGGTTTTAAATTTGAAGAGGGAAAAGGAAAGATTATACATTTTTAATGATTTGGGTAGGCCACACGATTTGGAGACATAAATTTCTAAACCATGCAGGACTTATGCCCTTATCGAAAAGAGGTTTGACTATTGTATGGGGGAGGGTGCACACTCCCATGGTCGAACGTGCACCTCAAACAGACCCAGTAGTTTGGGAACATAGTTAGAAACATGCATGTATGACATCTCATGAAGCCTATATGGTTCCATTATCTATGGCACATAGTCTCTTCTAGGCTGGTTCATAGTTTCTACTAACTATGTGCCAACTTATTTCAGTCCAAAATTTTCTATTTTTCACCAAAAATACCCAGTAAGGTCAAGAGATAATTTGAGGACCAGAAATAAAATATAAATTACCTAAAAAAGAAACCACAGATGTAAAAATTATCTCCACCATGAAAACATTCCATCCCTATGAAGTTTTTCCGAGGATTTATAAGAGAAAAAATGGGTACTACTTCTCAACCTAAAACTTGTTCACCAATGTATCATGTTCATCATTACCCTACACCCAAATAACTCAAACAAACAGTATTGAATTACTTCAAAGGAATTTCTCCTAGGAATCCATAATCCACACTAGTCCCTCAAATAGAGACAGATCATGATCCAACTCCATCTTATCCCAATTCATCACATGAGATGGATAAGAATTATAATTTTTCAACTATAATATATAGAATATGTCATGAATTGAAATCAATTGGGATGAAAAATCTAACCATTATTGCACCTTACCAACTCTCTTAGTAACCTAAAACGGTCCTGCATACCTTAACGTTAGTTTCACTTTCTTACCATGATGACGGTGACCTAAGTGGGGGGAAACATTTAGAAACACCTGGTCACCAATTGAGAATTCAATGGTCGAGCACCTCTAATTGTCATAAGACTTATGGAGGCCATTCCTTGTCAACAACCACTACCTAATCAAAAAATCATTTTTCGGATATCTTTGGCACAATGCTCTGTCCCAAAAAGGAAGTATCACCCACCTATGCCTAACACAAAGTTAACCGACCCAAATGACCATAAAGTGCCTCAAAGGGATCCATTCTTGTTATTGATTAGTAACTATTGTTATAAGAAAATTCTACCATCCTGAAATGGATATCCCATGAGCCTACTAAATCTAACCCAAATTCTCAAAGCATGTCTTCCAAGATATCATTCATCCCTTTTGTCTTACCATTCATTTGAGGATAGTATGTCATGATCAACTTGAACTGCGACCCCATAACCTTCTGAAAGACTTCCCAAAACTGAAGAAGTAAAATAGGGTCCATATCTAAAACATTCTATGATGGAATACCATGTAACCTCACTATATACTAAATATATAACCAATCCAATTAATCTACTTTATCAGAGTCCTTTATCAAGATAAAATGTTCTGATTTGGTTAGATGGTCAGTCACCACCCATATGGTATTACTTACTCAGGGTGGATGAGGCAATCAAATAATTAAATCCATGGAGAAATCATCCCACTTTCATATTGAATGAAAAACACCTAAGGGACTTTGGTGGTATACATTATCCTACTCATAGGTATAACATATAGACACAAAGTTAGCTATATCTTGTCTCATGATAGGACACCAAAACCAACGAAGTACATCATAAAACATATTGGTGGTCCCTTGATTAATCAACCATTATGACTGCTAAATATCATTAATTACCACCTTCCTTAATGATAATGACACCATGATATGACCCTTAAATAAGACAACCCTATATGGAGATAAAGATCAGTCATTGGGAACCTACCTACTATTTAAGAACTGCATAGATCGATGTCACAACTCATTGCAAGGATATTCCTACCAAATGAACTCCAAGAGGGAGGTTGTTAGATGAAATCTTAATAAGAATACCCATCCACTATTCCCCTTGGTATCCAAATTAATATTGGAAAAAAGACCCATCAAATTCCACTAATTACTGGTCACTTTCAACTCGATCACAGACATTTTTTTTCTCAAGGCAGAAGCTACCACATTAACTTTACCAATGGTGTACATGATATCAAAATAGAAACTTGAAGGTACTCATAACATCAATGCTAGATCAAATTAAAATCATTCTAGGATAAAATGTAATCCAATCACTTATGAACAGAGTAGACTAAAAAATTCTCCTGGAAGAGATAATGGTGCCATGTCTTCAAGGCATGCATCACAACTGCTAGATCCATGTCATGGGTTGGGTAACTATTTTCATGAGGTTGGAGTTAGAAAGAACCATATGCCACCAAGTGATCATCCTAATTCGACACACACTAGATAACCATACTAGAGGCATCATAGTAGACCATGTATCCCTTTCTAGATTCCGGGAAGAGAAGAATAAGGTATGTGGTCAACCACCATTTATGCTCCTAAAAAGATGTATGACATTACAATATCCACTCAAAATATACCCCTTTATAAGTAAGGTTAGTCATGGATAATGAAATCCAAGAGAAGTCCTTGAAAAAATGTATATAATACCATGCAAGGGCCAAAAAGCTCGTGATCTCAAAAACATTCATCAGCTGCTGTCATGACATTACAATAGTGATATTCTTGGGGTTCATCGAAACCCCATATTTTGAAATTAGATGGCCCATAAACTTAACCTCCCAGATCCAAAACGTTCACTTTAAAAAATTAGCATAGATGTGTTGATCTCAAAGAGTTCCCAAAAATATCCTAAAATGTTGTTTATGCCCCTCATCAATCCTAGAGTATACCCAGATGTCAACCAAGAATACCATGACAATGTAATCAAGGTATAGATGGGACACCATATTCATAAGTTCCATAATGACCACTTGATCATTTTCAATATGAAATTCATGGTCAAATACTCAAAATGGCGATACCTGCTTTAGTTATTTTTATTAGGGACATCCATATCTCCGAATATGACCTAGTGATACATGGTACACAAATAAATCTTAGAGAACCACCTTTCTCCCTTGAGATAATCAATTAGGTCATCAATGTAGGGAAAGGGATATTTATTCATTATCATTACCTTATTAAACTTTAGATAATTGATGTATAACTAGAGAGATCCATTAACCCTATTTGCAAATAAAACAAGGGCGGTCTAAGGTGAGACACTCAGGAGAATAAATATTTTTGGATTCCAAATCATATAGTTGTATCTTTAATTCCCTAAATTCATTGGGGACTATATTGTATGAGGAAAGAGATATCAATTTTTTTCCCAATGCCAAGTTAATGGTTAACTCTACATCCCACTCTAGAGAAAAACCTGAGAAATCATATGGGAATATCTCTAGAAACCCATCCACTGTAAGAGATAATCCACCCTCAGAACCTCAACTATCATCCTCTAACATAAGTGATGAGATCTAAAAAACAAGATTTCCCAATTTTAGAAGTAGAGATAAAACATATCCTGGTCGAGGATCCCATTCACTTTGGAAGACCTGCATACTCCCATAATCTTCCACAAAACTTACATGCCATCGATAACAATCTATATGTTCATTGAAATTCACAATCCAATATATATCGAGGATCAAATAGAAGATTTAAATTTCCAAAACTAGGAAATATCATTCCATTTTGAGCCCTGACAAAGTGAGTGCAGAAAATGAAAAATTGAAACCCTACTCCCACTTATTTATAATCAATGTCACCAGCTCCATATCATACAACATGAGCTTAATTCTTAATGTCAACAAATCCAAAAGATTGTAAGAAATAAAAGAATGAGAAGTACCTTTATCAAACTAGGTAATAGTTATGGAAAATGTAATAATAAGAGTGCGTCTAACTATTATAGGTACTGCATCTAATTTCACTAGTGTCTGATCCATAACATGATGATTTATTGTCTCTCCCTAAGCCTGAGAGTGACTACTAACCTATGGCTCTACCTTAAGCTGACTCTTTCTAGAAGAGGGTCCATCCCCATCTCCATGACCACCAAATTGAGAGCCCCCTATTCTGGATGGTTCTGATTGGGCAGTCATTCTTCTAGAGGCTGTGAAACCTACACTAACCTCATATGGGCATTCCACATTAAAAAACCTCTAAAAGTTCCTCATATTTCTACATTAATGAAAATTTCTAGGAGGGTATGTGAATTCCCACCAAACATGCCCCAACTTTCCAGACTGATGGAATATAACTAACCTATCATCTAAATCCAAAAATAAAAGTAGGTTGGAAGGGATGTCCTAAACTACAACCTCCCCTCTTATCATTCTCGTCACACTTCCTCTTCTTTTCAAATGAGATACCATTTCCATGGAAAACTATTTAAGCTACCCCAGAAAACCTAGACTTTCCATCATGGTCGATCTCTTCCATCAATATATGATTAAACACCTCATCATACATATTTAACGTAAACATAAATACCTGATATCGAATCAATGAGCCTTTATCTAATCCTGATAGCTACCTCTGGTGATAAAAAACTAATTCTATGAAATGGTTGGAATACTACAAAACTGTCTTAATCACACTTGTGAAGTTCTAGAAACTACTTAGTCTGGGAAAAGGATAGGGTATTAGGGAAATACTTCCAATTGAATTCCTTCCAACCCATCTTCTCATGCTTACCAGCCCGAACCACTGAGTCCCACCACCTACGATTGGGAACATCCAACAAGAACGAAGAAAATGCCCCTTTAAATTACATAAGAGTGTCATGAAAACCAAACATCCTTTCAATATTCTCAATCCAATCCTTAGCTTCATGGGGACCTGTGTTACCCTGGATGAAAGGGGGCTCGTTCCTGAGAAACTCCTAAGTATTGTCCTTTACCAAACCTTGTTCGGATTCCTGAACATGAGAAGGACCATATCCCACTCCCTGAACCAATGTTTGGATATCCTAAACAATTTCTTCCACTAGTATCTGATCAACTTGTTAGGGATAACTCTCTCCATCCTCTTCCCATAGTTTCACTGGAAGTCTTTGGGGTAGAATCTTTCTACATCAATCAAAAAACATGAGGAAAACCACCCAAACACTGTTAGGAATTTTTCTAGAAACTTCAAATTTTGAACATATTTATAAATCAAAAACAAAACCAAAAAAATAAGACTAATAAATCTGACCACTCTATCACTAGTCAGTGTCTATGCATATTCTGCAGCCTGCACATCTCACATGGAAAAGGAGTCACCGAAATTCCCAAACATCCCATGGTGACTGAAGGCCCATTACAAGATGTGTTGGACATACACCCCACTAACAACCATAATCTCAAGCCCTGAAAATCCTAGCTTGGATCTATTCAGACTCTCCCAAACATCATAATCCAAATAAAGGGAAAAGCCTCCTCCAACAACATTTTATCACGAACCAAGATGGGATTCCACATAACCAAACACCTAACCCAGCCAGCAGCAAGGCCCAACAGGTGTTCATGATCCCCATGGGCTAGAAAAAAGTTACTGGGAATCAAACAACATGCTTTGGGAATGATTTCACCCACATAATTAATCATAAACACCCAAAAAGAATAAAAAATCATCACATAATCAATAAACATAGTAAAATAAAATACAACAATCAAAATTTAAATGGTTTACATCATTAAACAAAAACCAATACCTTGAAATGGGAAGGGGAACTAAGTAAACCACAAACCCAAAACCTCCATGAAATAAGATTTCCATCACCTTAAACCACTACCACCAACACCTATAATAAGAGGAACACTAGAAACAAGATCCACCATCACCACCAAAGAATATCTTGTGTTTAGTTGGGTTAAACATGATAAGGCCTTTATACACCTGATGGTGTATATAGTTTGTGGGCCCAAGCCTAATAGTATACCACCCAAAATAAAGATTCCATGCATACCATTATTGAAAAAATAACCCTGATAGTTTTAAGGAAAATAACGAAAACATTTTAAATAAAACATGTTGAAATTATAAAGGAAAGTACATACAATTAAGAACCAAGCCATAGGCATAACATCACATTATAACCATTGGTAATCCCTAATACACTAGTACTAGTGAAACCCTATGAACCCCATACCTCAGTGAACATGGTATAGAAATCATAATCCATAATATCCTCATGCACATGAAACTAAAGGGACACGCATCCCATGGTCTAGTGGTCACCAATAATCATTAAATGTTTAGTTACTGTGTAGAATCAATACTACTAGAGGGAACCAGGCCGCATCCCCACTGATCTTACTAGCATACTAGTCATATTTTGCCCATATAGTCACCTAGGATTAACTTTTTCATTAATTTCTCTTCCCATCACACATAAAACACATCTTCCACAAATAATATTATTACTTTAAAAATACCCCAGTAAACCCACCTTATAAATTGGAAAATCATTTATCAGGTCATTTAAATAACCACTACACACACACACACCTAACCATATAACCCACATGAAAACCACCAGTTTCAATAGGAAACCCCCATTTTAAACCCAAATGTACCCAAAAAACATTTGAAAACAATAATTCTACCCACCCACATAAACCAAATAAGACATTTATAAATAAATGTAATAATTCCAAAATCATCTAATAATGCTAAAGCATGGAATCCCCTACCTCAAGATTTTAAACTTTTGGAATCTGGTGGAAAACCAAAACAGCACCATAAGAAGAACCTGTAAAGGGAATATCATACCATAAACATCAACATCTTACCCAAAGGAATAAGGTTCCAACCACATTATGGAAACCAATATACAAGAGAAATAATCACCAAAGAAAGAAGGAATAAGAAACCCAAAAGAAAGAAAAATGAGAGGAGGAGATGATTAATTGAAAGGATATTGAATATTTAACACCAAATCCACCAAATAAATGAGGTCCAATGGATCCGAGAAGGAGGGTGAGAGGCACCTAGAACTATAAAGCTTGAAAAGGGTGATAAAGGGTAGATTTGGGGTTAAATTTGAAGAAATGAAAAGGGGAAATTCAATAATTTTAATTATCTGGATATGCCACATAGTTTGGCGGCACAATTTTCCAAATCGTATAAAAACCATGGGGAACCTATGTCCATAAGAAAAATAGGAAACAAAGTTTAATGGGGGAGGGAACATGCCTGTGCGGTCAACCATGCGCCTCATACATTCCCACTGGTTTGGGCACACAGTTTTCCTCACGCTAATGCGATAGATTGTGTGGCCTAGAAAGTTCCATTGTTTAGGGTTCACAGTCTCCTATAGGTTGGTGCACACTATCTACTAACACTTTTCTAACCATGATCCACCTTCTATTGATCCAAAATTCACAATTTTTTTACCAAGAACACATGGTAAATCCAAGATATTTTCACAAGACCAAAAAAATATAAAAAATATCAAAGTTAAACAATAGATGTGATATTTTATATGCTTATGTGTATTCTATAATCTATGTCTTATTCTAATTTTATGGTCTCATGGCTCATATTTTTTGACTCATTTATGATTAATGTGTTATTAACTACCAAAGTTTATTACATGAATCATGGTTATGATCTATGATATACAAGGTATGTTTTCAAAATGTTAATATCATAACCTCATGCTTAGATTTTTATTATGTGATTATTTTTATCTCCCTTGTTTGCTCTTATTGTGTATCTGATAGGACCCATTATTATTTTTTCTTCCACAGTTTATGAAGAATGGTTTTATATATTTTATGTTTAAAAAGGGTTCTAGATTTTAGGAATTAAGTGGAATAAGACACAGTTCAACTGTGAACTAGTTTTTTGTGTATCTATGTTTCCAAAGGCATTAGACCTAAATAATTCTTGCATAGACCATTATACTATGCAATTAATATTCATCTATTAAGACATAATATCTATGTATATTATAAATTCATAATGTTTTTGTAATGATGATGAAATATCTCGGTTAAACCTAAGTGGTTATAGAAGGAGGTGTCACAATTTAGTCATCCTATAAATATTTTTTCATTAAAATTTGGTTTCCCATTATGATTATTGTTCCTCAGACAATGATTTTTAGATTCTAGTCGATGAATAGAACCTAAATAGATTTTTTTAATGATTAATGTGATAGAAAATAAAATGATTTTACACCTAAGAAACAAAATTTTATGGGATAAGGAATGAAAAATATCATTGTAATGCGTATAAAAATTTCTAAAGATATGAATCACACTATGCTTCTAAATGAGTAAAGCAGGGAGCAATTTTATATTTAGTCCTTTATGAAAAGTGTTTCCACATTATTTTAGTGGATCTACTAATCCAATAGTTACTGAGAAATGGATCAATACCACTAAAAATATATTTTCTTTTCTCCAGATTTTAGATCATAAAAATGTTATTGTGGTTATTTATCATTTGTAAGGAAAACCATATTGATGGTAAAATATAGTCACGAACCTGTGGGAACATTATGTAATTGACTCCATGGAGTGGGAATATTTTAATAAATTATATCTCAATAATTATTTTCCTTTTATTATTCTTACAAAAATAGAGAAGTAATTTCTGGAGCTGAAATAGAAGGATGATGAATCCTTCAGTACATATGAGGAAACATTGACTAGATTCTTGAGGTACAATTTTAGTATTATCATCCAACTTCAAAGTAAGATAGATTGATTATTCCGTGGATTATCTCTAAAGGGTTTTAGGCAAAAGTTAATTCAAAATATTTTAAAAATAATCATATGATGTGCTATTAGGGTAGAAATGGATATTGGAGTTATCCATCAGTCTCATGGTTTTGATATACAAAGAATGATTTAATTTAATGTAAATAATAGAAACTATGGATAAAAGAATATGAGACTTTATTTTTTCTCAAAGTGTGGAAGTAAACATGAATAAAATTATCTTAAGGGGACTAAAACATGGTTTTATATTTATAAATGAAGGACATAGAGTGACCGAATGCCTATGTGAGGGGTATAAGTTATTAAATGATGTGAATGACAAGAAATATCTATATAAGTAATCAGAAAAAATCCATTGTCAAAAATTTGTATGAGCATGGGAATTATTCTAACTAGTTCCCAAATCCAAAGATTAATGATGATTGTCATTATCAACAACCTCTTAATACTAGAGATAAAGGGAAATATCATGTGATCATAGTTTCTGATGGATGGTGTGATAATGAAGTGGTGGAAGGAACATTTATCATCCTCTCTATATCTACTAATGCCTTATTTGATTTTGGATCTACCAACTATTTTATTTTTATGGAATTTTATAATCTACCATTGTATCACCTTGAAATTTAGATGTTGAATTATCAGTAAAAATACCTAATGGTATGATGATCACATCCCATGTCTAAGATTTTTATTAAGTTGATGTTTGTGGGAATTTGTTTCCTATAAATACTATTATTCGCCCTATGGTTGAGTTTGATGTTATTTTGGTAGTTGATTTTATTTCTCTACATAAATCCCAAATCAATTTCCAAGGTAGGGAATCCATGGTTGATATTTTTTTTGCCAACCTATGATCATCTTTGAGTGTAACAATAAATATAAAATTCTGTAGGAAATAAAACCCATTATATGGGTCTTGATTCCAATTAAAAAGGGAAATTTATATTTGATGGTTGGGTAGAAACTCAACATTGAAGATATTCCTATTGTGTGTGAGTGTTTTTATGTCTTTATGGATTCATTTTATAGTCTTCCTATGAGTCATGAAGTTGAGATTTTGATAGAGATCATAACTGGTGATGCAATTTTTTCTAAGACTCTATACAGAATATCTTTGATTTAGTTTCAATTATTGAAGAATAAAATCCATAAGAATATTGAAAAGTTATTTATTCATCCAAAGAGAATAAACTTGGGGTATACTTGTTCTATTTGTTAAGAATAAATATAGATCAATGAAGCTCTTCATTGATTATCAAGAACTTAATATGACCACAATTAAGAAAAAGTATCATCTACCCCATAATGGGGACTTGTTTGATCAATTGTATGGCGGCCAATATTTATCCAAGATTTATATTTGATATGGATATCATAAATTTAGTGTTTATAAAGGGTATCTATTCAATATATTATTAAGTACATGTTTTGTAAATAATGAATTTATAGTGATGGATTTCGATCTTGGTAATTTCCCCTGCTATCTTCATAGATTTAATGAATAGAGTCTTTAGAGACTAGATTAATTAGTTTGTGGTAGTATTTATAGAAGATATTAATGTATATTAAATAAAAACGGAATAGAATTTATATAACTTGAGGATTGTGCTGAAGATATTTAGGAAGGATAATATTTAGTAAAAATTTAACAAGTGTGAATTTTGGATTCGGAATTTTCATTCTTGGTTCATATAATATCAAGTAAGGGTATACTAGAAGTTCCTTCAAAAACATAAGTCGTTGTGAAATGGTACAAACCAACCATGGTCACTAAAATCTATATTTTTCATTGGTTTTATCTAGATTATTTACATTTTTTGAGAGATTTATCATGATTATCTAATCCAATAACAATTTTTTTCTAAAAAATGAGTTATGTTCATATATACAGAGGAATGCGAAGATAATTTCATGGATCTGAAAAAAAGGTTGGTCAGTTCACCTATTCTCACACTACCCTATAGTGTAGAATTTTTTTTGATATATATTGATGTATCAAAGAAGGTATGGGTATGGGTTCTCATGAAAAATGATATGGTGATAGATTATACCTTAACCTAATTCAAGGCTTATAAGGAAAATAACCTAACTCCTGATATGGAGTTTTCTGTGGTAATATTTGAATTGAAGATGCGGAGGCATTATCTCTATGAAGGAATTTGTGATACATATAATTATCACATAATTTTAAAGTATATTTTCACCAAAAACAGTTAAACATTATCCAAAGAAGATGGTTAGAGATGATTAAATATTATGACGGATCAATACATTACCACCTTGGGAAAGAAAACAAGGTGGTAAATGCTCTGAGTTGAAAGGGTAATTCTAGCTTATCTATGATGAGGATCACAAAAGATCCAATATTTATATACTTTCTAAATATGGAACTTAAAATATTGATGTAAGGTGACAAATATTATCTTTATCAAATGACTATCCAACCACCAATATAAGTGAATATTAAAAAGGAAAAAAATGAAGATGTAGAGCTACAAAAGAAGGTGAGAAATTTTCTTGAATTCAACCTTGATTATGGTGGAATAATAATTTCTAAGAACCATGTATGTGTCCCTTAGATACAATATTTTAATGATGAGTTAATGGAAGAAGCTCATAGTTTTTTCATTCTCTATTCATCTTGGAAGCACAAAAATGTATAGAGACCTGTTAGAGTATTTATGATAGCGTGAAAAATATGTTTCCCAATGCTTGTTTTTACAAAAAAGTTAAGGCTGGTAGACATAAATCTATGAGGATATTACAACCATTAACTATACCTGAATGAAAATGGGATAAAATTCCATGGATTGTGTTATCAGACTCTCCAAAACATCTAAAGTCCATAATTCTATATGGGTTATAGTTTATCATCTTACGAAGTTATCACACTTCATTTAAATTAGATAATATTTCTCCCTTAATAATCCTTCCAGAACATACATTAAAAAAGTGGTAAGATTTTATGGAGTAACAATTTCCCTCATATCTAATCAGGATCTGAGGTTTAAATTTATGTTTTGGAAAAGTATTCAATAGTCTCTGAATACATAGTTGAGTTTAAATATGGTGTATCATCCTCAGATATATTTTCAGTTTGAGAGAACCATTCAAACCCTAAAGGATATGCTAAGAACTTGTTCTATAGATTTAAAAGGCTATTGAGATCAGCATCATCCTCTTGTTGAGTTTTTTTTACAACAATATATTTCCCTCAATAATTTGGATAGATCCTTATGAATACCACTAAGGATAAAAGTGAAAACCCCCAACATGATGGGATGAAGTTATAGAAAGAATTATATTAGGAACTGAGTTAGATAAAGAAAATGGCACCAAATATTAAAACTATTCAGTAGCAGATTAAGGTAGATTAGACTAAATAGAAGAGTTATGATGAAAATAATTGAATTTGATTTGGAATTTAATGTTTCTGAGAATATTAGTCTATAAATTTCTCCTTGGAATAAGTTTATGTGATTCCATATGAAAGGGAAGATGATCCATATATATCAGCCGTTAAATATTCATGGTAGAGTAGGGATGGTATCTTATCACATAGAAGTTCCACCAAACCTCTCTTAAATTCATGATGCATTCCATGTTTCTCTCCTGAGAAAGTACATACCTAATCCTTCACATCTATTGAACTCAGAGGTTGTAACACTGTATAATGATATTTCCTATGAGTAAAACCATTATAAATCTTATATCTTAGTGATAAAGTGCTATGGAACAAGCCTTAATTACTAGTTAATGTTCTATTGAGAAAATATAAATTTTAAGAAGCTAACTGGGAACCTAAGGATATAATGAAATAGATATATTCTCATTTTTTTTATATTAGAGTGAAAATTTTAAAGGGTGAAATTCATTTTAAGTGGGGTAGAATGTTACACCTTAAGATTTTATGAAACATTTCTCTTTAAATAATTTGATATCTTTAATGAATTATGTTACATAAAACAATGAGTTTAGACTAACTGTGTGTAATTATTATAATATTATGGGATCATTATTTCCAAGATGATGAATTAGAGGTATGAATAGTAATAAATAAATTATAAAAAAATATATGGTCTACACATATATAAAATTAATTCATTAGTCATAAAATTAATATAATTAAAAACAATTTTTTTAATAATAAAAGTAATGTTTTCACTGAATTTTTTTTATGAATGAAATGTATTTTTACATTAATAAATTACATTAAAAACTATTGTTTTAAAATTTGAAGGAAATTTATATATTATTTAATTTATTAAAATTTTTAAATATTTATCAGATATTTTTCTAGGTATAGGATACAAATAAATCATGTTTTATGCTTAAAATGTGTTTTTTTTCTAAAAAGCAGTTTTATCGCATTTTGAAAACTAAGTTTGAAATTAATTTCTACCATTTATAAGTCTTAAAATAGAAAAAATGAATTATATATTTATAATAGGGATGTTAAAATTTGGCAACGAGTCCCCTTTTATTATTGGTCAATATGAATAGTAACTGTGGTAAAATTTATCACCTCAGTAAAGGGTAAATCATGTTAATCTAGGTTACAAATAAGTGATAAGGCCATAGGATTTAGTAATAATTATTATTGTAAAAATATTATTATAGCCTTAAAATATTATGTTCTAAATTGTGTTTTTAATGGAAACATTTCCTTAAAAATTGCTTCTATATTATTTAAATCAAATAAAGTTACAGAATTCCACTCTTTTTATATTTAATATATCTTATGTGTCCGTATAGAGAAAAAGTAATTTTTGAACAAATATATGTTTTTATCTTTATCTTATGAAAATTATTTTCATTATATAAACTTAATTTTTTTATTATTTATACAATGACCCTGATTACTTATGCAACACTGGTATAGTATTTATCCATTTAAAAAAAATATAACAAATGATTTCAACATTTTTAAAAGGAAAATAATTTGAATTAATTAATATGAACCAATACTTTTATAGATATATATGAAATAATATGAAGGATTTAAATAATTATATTCAAATTCCCCCTTTATCTTGATGAATTTGTTGTCAAATTAAATAAATAATGTCAAAATTGACAATAATGATATTTTATCAAAATAATATTTAATTAAATTATTTAAAAATTATAAAAAAATTAAATAAGGAAAACTTGATATTATACGGTCTAAAATTTCATAAATTAACCATTTATGTCCCAATTTTCTCCATATAATAAAAAATAATATACTTTTAATATTGAAAAAATTAGTACATAAGTTAAAATTAAAATTTGTAAACTAAGGATTATTAGAAATGATAAGTTTTTTAATTAAAATAAAACTTTTCTAAATTATATTTGTTTATTGTATTACAACCATATATTATCTTATCTTAGAATCCATTTCCATATGGAGGAATATTCCTTGAGAATGAATTTATTATAATCAATTTTTTGAGAGATTCTAAAAGTGACCCGTTCATGAATTATAAAAGTGAATCTCCTCCCTCAATTATTCACACCACTTTGATCGTTATATATAAAAACAAATTTATATATATCCGTAATAAAATTCCATATAAACATTCTATAGGTTCTGGTATTCACAAAAGACCAACCGTAGATCCATTTAGAGAAGATCTAAAGGAGACGTTTCAAATAAGAGGTAATCTCATTACCCAATAACATTATTTTCTACTCTTATTAAAAAACTCTAAATCAATGTTATTTATAATTAAATAATAACTTAAGTATCCTAAATATTCTTAAATATTATTATTATTATGAAAAAATCACTATACATCCTCTTTCCCATCAAAAAAGAAGTGCAAGTATCACCTGTACATATATATGCCTAACCATCTCCACGCAGCCATACAATTAATTTTTCATCACCGTACATCATTTATAAGTTTAATGTTTATATATAATAATAATGAAATAATTAAAGTTATTTAATTTTAATATAATATCTACCTTCTTAATATCCAATCCTTTGAGAAATAATAATGTCGTTCGTGTGCACGTGTGGACTACCACCTCCACGAAGCAATGTGGGTTTTTTCATTTATATTTAACTTATATGGTAATGCGGATAAATTTTTAAAATATATATGACAAAATATTTATCACCAAAGGTGAATTATTATTTACCTTTCATTTATTGTATCTTTTGAAAAATAAAAACAGTGTTCATGCGTATGTACGACCTACCATCTCCATGAATGATGTATTTCATTATATATAGATATATATGTGTGTGTGTGTTTGGGTGTGTGTATACCTTTTATTAAGGATTATAAATATTTATATGATGAATATATATTATTTTAATACAATGATTAAAATTATATATGATATAACCATGATTAAATTATAATAATTGGGATTGCTGAACAAAAAATGCTTATAAAACGAAGTAGTTATCACCCAGAACAGTGATTCTAAAAACAAATTATTAACAAAAAGGTGATAATATGTCATAAATAAATCATAAATGGTATGATATATATTAATATGGATATTTAATATATTTATAATAAATCCATATTTATTATACAGAAGGTTTGAACATGAACGAGGAATGAAGATACTTGAGGTAAGGGATTTCCATCTGACTTTTATTTCAATAGGACACATGCCATATTCACATCTTGTTTTTTTGTGTGGTGTATATACTACCCATTAATGTATTTTATTATTAAAATAATGAAAATTATGATATATAAACAACCATATAAGTTCATTTCTTTTATGGGTATTATGATTTAAAAGTTACCAAAGTGGAAAGGGTTTTATTTTACAATCTCATCAAAATTTGGCATTCTTTATGTATAAGTCTCCATTGGTGAATATTTATATTCTATATAAATATTTCCTAAATGTTTTTAATTTTTTAATACTATACTATTATTTTTTGAATTCATTTTTACACATGTTTTACTTTATACAAAAAGGGTTTAAAGGAAGCTTCTTATCATTTTTTGAATTAGGTTCATTTTAAACTTTTTACAACGACATAGAAGTAATGTTTTTTAACATATATAGAGTGAATGGATTTTCTCACTATAATGACTAATATTTTCTTTGAAGATTCTTTTAAAATTTTACTAGGTTATTTTCAAATTACGTTTTTTACTTTCATTGTTTTTTTAAAATAAGTTATTTCAAAATGGGAAGGTTATTCACCCCAAAAACTGTTCCATGTGATCCTTAAAAGTAATTTTACATACAAAATGATATACTTTGATTTTACTTAATATTTACTCATGATATGATCCAATTACTCCATATTTATTATTTATCAATATGTTTTATGAATATGATGAAACAATGTTTGTGAAACCCATTTCTTTTCTATGAGTGATAGTATGATGAAATGTTAATAAATATGGGTTGTTAGCCTAAGACTAACATGTTATAAATGTATTTATGGGAATCCTTGAAAAACGTTTTCTATTATTTTGTGTATGACAAAATCTATGTCTTATTCCAATGTTTTGTTCTCATATATCATGTTCTAAGATTACTTTTTGATTATTATGTTATGAATTTACAATATTTATGACATAAATCATGTTTTGATCTATGTTATATAGGGTATGGTTTTCGAATGTAAATATATTACCCTTCTGTTCCTTTTATTATTATGTGATTATTGATATCTTCCTTTTTTCCTTACTGAGAATATGATCTCACCCTTTATTATGTTTTCCCCATGTCATTAATAAAGCTTTTATGTGTGATAAGTCTTAGAATGGTGCTAAAAATGAGAAACATAGTGGGATATATTGTAGTTCACCTACGAACTGGTTGTTCATGTGTCCATGTTTCTAAAGGAACTAGACTTAAATGATTATAGCATGGATCATTATGTTATGTAATGAATATTCATCTATTAAGTGGTCATATCTATGTATGAAAATTATGTTTTATAATAACATAATGTATGATATATATGAGTATAGATCTTTAATATATGTATAACAAATATATAATTATTATACAAGAGATTAAATCAAATCTGAAGGAAGTTGGTCCTAATTGAAGGGATTTTGTCTCAATTTCATTTCATTGAGGCATATTTTAATGTTATAAAACAATTTATTTTATATGGTGTATATACTTACCCTTTTAGATTTTATATCATGAATAATTTTTAGTTCATTATCTTTTACGTTAAAATTTAATTTATTTCATAAAATTGGATTTTACATGAATATTACTAAGTCGAAAGTGTCTCATAACTCAATTTTCCTTCATTAGGTTATATCACTTCTTTATTTATTATATCATGTCAAGGTTTTATATGAAATGAAATTTTTTATTTATGGTTTACATTAATTTTTTGAGTGGATTTTCATTTTTTACACATAATCACTTCATTGAATAATTATCACTTCAACGTTATGATCGTTGTAAGGGTTCTTCATCATAAATTGTATTCTCTGGGACACATGATATGTTATATACCTATATTATTTTATGAGTTTTAAATAATTACCCTTTGATAATTTATATCATGAATCTATTAATATTCATGGTATTTAGTGTTTAATTTGATGTTATTAATATCATGGGGAATATGATTCGATAGTTACCAAAGTGGAAAGGGTTTGTTTCAAAATATCATCATTATTCATGATTTCGTATGTTTATGCCAACACTGATGGAATTATATGATATTTCTATCTTAATGATAATATATTTTCCTATCTTATTGTTATTTTTGAAAATTATAAGTTTTCCTTTCATTTTTCTCATTTATTAACAAGTTGGGGTCAATGACCCTTTATATTAAGTAAAGAAAGTACTCTTTCTAATAGTGATGAGAGGTATGTTTTAGATTACCTGAAGAAACAGTGAATCAAAGGATTATCAGAATTTTATGGCATTAATTTCCTTTGGAATGAAAGCTAAAGTGATGACCCATAATCCCAATCTAAGTTTCTTGACTTTACATCATGATCTTATTATACTATCTTTGATTCCCTCCACCATGAAATATTGAATTGAACTGACCCAGTATAAAGTAATTGAAAAGAAACCCTTTTTAACCCATAAGGATAAATGATAGGTATCAGTTTACCCATATCTCTCATGTTTCCCACCAAATGACGCATTCATGTATTAATGACATGATACCTACCAAGATTTGTTGCTTCACATATCTGGTCATCACCATTCACACGATGTGTTGACCCCTATAAAAATAACTGTCAAGTTTTTTTACCCTTTAAAATTTCATGGTAGATAAAAACTATTATATAAGTTGTTAGGGGGATAATTTGTAGGTTCTAATGCACTTATTTTAGTTTTGAATTGCCCACCCAACAATGTTACATGAATCCTAGAAGCACTACCTACCTGATGCACTTCACCGATCAGATGGTCACCCTATATAACCTACCGCAATGTGGTTTCCTAGAGTCCCTGTGGCCCAAATTCCAATTTTGTTCCAAATTCCTTATGAAACAAAGGCCCAAGTCTATGTCCCATAGGCCTAAATAAGGTTAATAGTTTCATTGTTACAACAACTGATAAAATAACTCCAAAAATATGCCCCTATCCATGATTGAACCTATGTTTTTTTCAAGTAGGAGCCTATACCAATTGGATACAGGATCTTTTGAAGAATCTTTTATATACTCAAAAGATCAAAAACTATTTTTAATAAAAAAATTATTTAATATTTATCCAATAATATTTTCTTACATGTCTACATTTTCTAAAAAAAATTCAATAATGTTTTCAATATTATTTAATGATTTATTGATGAAATTTTTACCTATGTTTTACTTTTATGTTTTTTAAAATGATCCTTCATATCATTTTCCAAATGAGGTAATTTTTTAATTCTCATATATAAATTTTAATGGAAGCTTTTCATTAACATAGTCGACATCGACAAAATTTCCCTCAATCATGACCACTTAAATCATTGATTCTTAAATTACATGTTTCCATTATTCCTTTTATTTTTCCTAATATTCAAGATTTTTTTAGTTTTTAAATGTTATTTTCAAAGTAAAAATTGTATTTTATTCAAGAATGTTTTTACTGATATTTATGTATTTATATTCATCAATAACAAAAATAATTATTTTAATCATGATCAATTGAGGATATATTATAATGAAATTAAACTTATTATTTATATTGATGGTTGAGGGGAATATTGATAGAGGATGTAATACTTTGATACCATTCTAGTATTAGTCTAGATAGTTTATAATTATGTTTATTTATTGGGGAAAGTACTAGCATTTCACATGCTATATTTTAAATACAAATGCTTAAATTGATTAAATTTCACCACTTTCATATGACGAATTCATTGGACTTACTAAGTGACAATTGTGGCCTGTTATAGCCCCTCAATGCATCATTAGGTCTCATGATACAAACTAGACTGGGTACTTGGTTGAGGATCTACCCATTTTTGTAAGATGTCTTAGAACATGGCCTTAATGGTATTTTATGATGTTAAAAACTATGAATTACCTCATAATGAAATTAGTTATTGATTTCCAAGTTATAATTTGATTAGTTATGATATCCATGGATAAGTTTCAAGCTCATGTCATTATTTAAATAGAATTATTTTTTTATCATTTATTACCACAATATTATGATTTGTGATTAATTTACTTATTAAATGAAATGTGTTTTTAGTTATTTAAATTTACAAACTGTTTATAGATTATTTAGTCATTATAGATCCCATTGTACATAACCCTTATTGATCATTTTATCTCACCCCTTATTTTGTTACCCTACCCCAAGATAAGAAGGAGTATTTTAATGAATTTAAGGATGTAGAATATTTTCTTTCACTATGTTTTATTTTTATTTTTTCAAATTTAACGTGAGATTAAAATATATATCTAGGTTTCCAATACTACTAAACTATTTTATCATTAGATATGTGATTGCTAGTATCTTAGGCCAATTCAATAAAGTAATCACTGGATCCAGGCTGCTAGAGTTGGGGTATTTACTATTTTTCTCTGAGGAATGTAAGTAGAAACCTTCGAAACTAGATTTAGGAAAATATATATTAGGTTATATAACCCTATGCTAAGTTTGATGATATTTCTAAGTATATGATAACATACTAATGTTTTGGTATAGTATAGATTACGTGGTCTTCCTAGAAATACATACTTGTTTAGATACTAGAAGTGGATGTGACTATGGAATAGTAATACAAAGGGGTAATAAATTTGAAGAGGGTGTATTGGGATTTGACTGAATCATCACCTAGTTCATGATAATATGTGACGCCCTAGGATTTATGAACTTGACTAAGTGAAAAATGATTTGATTTATAATGATGTTTCTTGTTTTAAATGGTTGTTTTAATTTTTTTGGGTACTAATAAAGGAATCGAAACTAAAGAATGAAGAACAAGGATAATAAGGAGAACTGGTATACATTAAAATGTTACATTACAACAATGACTCAAACTAACCGATAACACCATCTACAAGACTTATCATGGCCACAATTAGGCTGCTAAGAGCCACAACTCAAGTAATCGGATAGTACTCATCTTCTGGGTCTGTCAATGTGAAAAAAATAATCGCGAAAACCACAACACACGTAATCAGCACTAATAGAATGAGGAGGGCCATCCTCCATAGTTCAAGTGTCTTGAAAATTTGAAACGCCCTATGTTTTTATAATAGTCCTTTAAGAAAATATGACTGTTATATGACCATTGGGTTTCCATGGATAAAGTGCATCTTTTTATAAAAATTTGGTCTATATAATGCTCTTATAATCTTAAGGTATTTCAATACTTTAATATGTACAATCTTTGAGTATCTTAATTTTGAAATAAAAGAATATTCTTGAAAATGAATCTATTTTGATTTTTCAAAATCCTGATGATATCTATATGGTGGAAAATATAGTATTTCAAAATGTGTCAAACATCATGTATAAAGAGTATCTATAATAATTGAAAAATATATCTTATTGGATCTCTAAAACTATGTATTTTGAATTGGGGAAAACTATTGGTCTTTTAAAAAGCATTTTGTGAATCAAAAAGTGGAGTATAATATAAATTGAATTTTTTATTTTAAAAGTTACAAGTTACTAATAAAAGTTTAGTATGTTAATTATGAAATATATATACGTTAAAAGTTTTATATCAAAATATAAAGTATTTTTCATAATCTGCAATGGGATTTTCAGATTTGAAAATTATAAGTTAAAAGTATTTATTAAATTGTATTTATAATGTACATGTTTTATATTTTTAGCATACTGTCTAATTTTACTGTTTTTTTGATATCTAATTTTTTCCCCACCAATCACACGATCCAGGCCATCTCGTGTTTAATCCCGACCCCACGCATCCCTCGTCCATCCGATCGAAGTTAGGACTAATCCCAACCATTGTTGTTTTTTTAAACTCTCATTTCATCATGTTTAACCCGAGCCGTATGATATCTCCAATGTTAGATCCCGACCGCCATTTCATTTTAAAACTACGATTTTTGTCATCTCCTACCTCACGTTGGGGTCCCGCTACCAACACTGGTTCACCCAAGATGCCACGGTCACCTCTTTCTCCACTATTTCTTTTGACCTTTGCACACCCCACCTTCCAAGAACACTATAGGCTCAACCAAAATTCTAGATCGATTTACATTAAGTACAATGAATCCTCTATATAAACCCTCTCCCTGCGATCTCCCTCTTACTCCCGAACTACTCTCGGTCTCTCCAGCTCAACAAGCAAGATTCCTCTGATCTGAGTGTCCTCCACAGCCAGGTAAGGGTGTCCTATTTATGGGTTTTTTCCAAACCATATCATGCTCCTCGGTATATATATATATATACATGAATATATATACAACTTATATTTACAGGTATTCACATTCTATACAAAGCATTCTTTTCAAACATAGGGCTTCAAGGGGGTGTTTTCCTTCGTATCTACAAATATAGGGGGATAACCCCACCTCTTCATAATTTAAAACCCAATACACACACATTGTTTATACTCGGTTATATGATATGTATATATATATATATATATTTACTATAGGCACTGTTTCTCCCCTCTTTTGAAGACTGGGTGTATGGATTAGGAAATGGTATTTTTTCCCTAAAATTATTTAGGTGTTTTTGTTTCCTTTGAGTTTTGTTTATATAACCCATATTATACTATATGTACATATATATAATTTTATATATGTTTAGGTATACCCCTTAAACTCTCCCAGTTTAATGGTTTCCAAGGAGAGTGTTTATGATTATTTTTTAATCAGTTATTTATATAAGAGTAGTTGTGAAAGGTTTTTATGTTAATAAAAACCATTATATAACTTATATATATATGTATTTACTGGTGTTTAAGTATGAACATATATTGGTAACCAATCCAAATCTCTTTCAAATATTTCCATATAATTCAGTATTTTATATTAAGAATTATACGTTTGAAAAGGGTCTTTTTAAAATCAATTCCTAACATGTATGATGTTTATGTAAGCTTTATATATACAAATATAAATATATATATATAGGTTATGTATTTCAATACAAATAAGTTTTGTTTTTTAGAGATGAATACTTATTTATGAATTATATTTTTTGATGTGAACTAGGTTTTTTGGATTAAGTATAACTATTTTATAGTTTTAAAACCATAGTTTTTATATGTTTATATGTTTATGGTTTCATAAATAATAAACCCTATTTTCAAATAAAATTCTCAGGATTTAATTGATGTTTTAACACATGTAAGTTTGTAGTGTTTGCCTAAGCCTATATGTGTTTTATATATGAGCATACATTAAGGAGCCTGTTTAATTGATTAGTCATACTATCATATACCCTCGATGAAATTTATGTTTTTAAAAGAATGTGCCTCGACATATTTTTTTAAATTAAAGGACTAAGAGTTCATGGGTTTATGTTATCTTGTATTATCCATTTATTACATGATTTTATACCTATTGTAGTGTTTATTTGTGGTTATTCTTATTATGGTTTTATATATATATCTATATATTTATAATTATATAGTTTCTAGAACTCTAATTTCATGTATTGATCTTTAGAATTAGTGTTTTAAATGCAACCAATACTTGAAGGGTATTTAAATGTTTTTAAATTTGGTGTTTGCTAAATTAAATTGTATTTTTGTTAAACATACATTAATTGTAAAAGTTTTAATTATATTAACTTCATATGTTTTGAATTCGTGAGATTAGTTTAAAAATGTTTTAATGTAACATGTCTCTATGATCCTTTACCTGAAGTGATAAATGTTATTAAAAAATCAAGTTATGTTTGAATCTAATTTCATGTTCATTATAATTATAATGAATGACATGTATCTTTAGTAAGTATTCGTTTCCATGGATAAGTTTCTTTAATTAAAAATCTATCATTTTAAGTGGAAAACCCTAATCATCCGTCATTTTATGTGGTATCTTATGTGCAAAGAACGTTCAATACTCTATGTATGCCTTTGATTAATTATTTCCATGTTTACAATGTTCTATAAAGTATCTGAAGACTAAATTTATAATGGTTTCATTATTTATTATTGTACATAATGCATGCATATGACATATATTTTTAATAAACTAAAAATTAAATTACCCAAAGTGGTATGGGACACCTTGGGTAATATAAAATAAAAATTAAATATTCAGAGTAGTATGGGACACCTTTAATATCAGACCTTATTAACATGTGAAAAATGTATTGGACTACTGGGATGGGGTTCGGTTAAAATAAATCCCCCATGGTTGGGGACTAGTTAAAGTAAGCCCTCCGGGTTGGAGACCGGTAAAAGTAAGCTCCTCGATGCATCGATAGTTCTCAAGACAATCATATTGGGTTATTACCCCTAGGTCATTGCACAAGGACTTGACATAGATACCATGAGTCCTTCAGAATACATTTATTAGTATATGACCAACCATGTGATTATTCCGACTAGAGGAACATCCTTGGTTATAGAACCATTACCTATGAGTTTTAGAATTTAAATACACATGGCATATGATGAGGCAATGTTGACGCATGACCAATTTTCTTCTCCAAAGTTTTATTAAAAATGTTTCATTACATTTATCATGTCATGATGTGCATTTTTATATGTTGTAGATAATTTGATTATGCGCGACTCTGATGATGGTTACTCCAAATTGTTCGTACACACCTTGCTTGTTTAAGCCCACTTTACTTTGTAAAACCCATGCCATTTTTATATTAGAATGCTTACCTTGTATATTAATTTTTTTTATCTAAGGGTTCTATTGCATAAGTATGAAGTGTTTTAACTGTATTATATCAACCTTTGTTTTGTATTAATTTTTTTCCTTTATGAAAATTATTTTTAGTATGGAAAATTATTTTCAAAGGTAGTTTTCAAAAGCTAGATTTAGGTACTTTTAAAACCCCTTACTAACTATTTCAATGCTCACCCTATATTTTTGATGATTTTTTTACTGGTTGATAGAGTCTTTCCAAGTCTTGGGTATTTTTTGATCTTAGATTTTTAAGGAAGAAGTGAATAGGTTGACTCAGATTCTCTAGGATGTAAAACAGAAAGTTCCTCCTAATGGGTTATGATGTTTAAATTGTTTTGTTTGTATGAAATAAATTACACACCATAACCAGAGCACCAGCACCGGGCTAC
Source organism: Viscum album (assembly GCA_963277665.1). Taxonomy (NCBI): domain Eukaryota; kingdom Viridiplantae; phylum Streptophyta; class Magnoliopsida; order Santalales; family Viscaceae; genus Viscum; species Viscum album. The sequence goes on along the minus strand of OY728140.1, from coordinate 1,441,770,964 downwards.
CGTAGGCTGGGGCCTTATAGTTAGTATCAGAGGAATGGTTTAGAAAAACCTGGAAAATTAAGAAAACACAAAGACATTAATAATGTTTTACTAAGGGGAAATGTTCTTAAAATTCCTAGATGGAAATCCAGCGATCTACACCTAGAATCTTGACTCTCCCTATAGAGATCTTAGAGACTATTGTAGCAAAATCCTGCTCGACAAGTTACCAACCTTTTGTTAACATACGACTCACGTGCAAAACCCTCTATGAAATATCAAAAAGCCCGAATGTCCTTCGCATCTTCCAAGTATTGGAAGTTTTGTAAAACCAAATGGTCAATGCACTGTTCAGGAATTATAAAAAGAAAGGGAAGTACTACGAGGGACTCTTCTTATGTTTCACCATGAATAAGAAATTGTTGGCCTTCACGACCTTCAGAGAAGCTCCAAAGGAGTTGGACTTCCGCGCAGTCTTTATGTACAAAATCCTGTGTTTTAGCATTCTTGGGGACCTCTGTGATTTTGAATCTTTTATCAAATCCTTCAAATATGATGTGGTTCGAGAGATCTTTAAGGACTAAATCGAAATAGTTTTTGTGAAGCTTGATGTCACTCGTTCCCACCTCTGGAAAACCACCTGTATAAAATGGGAGATTGGTTTTTACCATGATCCAATTTTCCAAGAATGTATTTGGGAAGATGAGACCCGTGAGCTTTGTTTTGACCTTTGAGAAAAGTAGAATAGTACCTTCTTCCTTAGGTGGTGGAGGTAGAGGGACATCACCAAGGGTGTTAGGGAAGTCATGTGAATGAGTCAGTGCAAGTATGACAATCAAATTGTGAGGTTGAAATTCTTTTAAAATGGGGATAATGTGACGCACCAGGATTTATGAACATTACTAAGTGAACAATGATATGTTTTATAATGATTTTCATGTTTTAAATGGTTGTTTTTATTTTTTTGGTACTAATAAAGTAATCAAAACTAAAGAGATGATTAACAAGGATAATAAAGAGAACTGGTATATATTAAAATGTTACATTAAAGCAAAGACTCAAACTAACCAAGAACACCATGTACAAGACTTAACATGGCCACATCAAGGCTGCTAAGAACCACAACTCAAGTAATTGGATAGAACTCATCTTCTGGTTCTGTCAGTGTGAAAAACATAATAGTAAGAACCATATCACATGTACTCAGCACCAATGGAATGAGGAGATCCATCCTCCCTGGTTCAAGTGTCTTGAAAATGTGAAACTCCCCCTATTTTTAAAATGGTCCTTCAAGAAAATATTATTGTTATATGACCATTGGGTTTCTATGGATAAAGTGAATATTTTTATAAACATTTGGTCTTTATAACGCTCTTATAATATTATGGTATTTCAATATTTTAATATGTACAAAAGATTAGAATTATATCTTCGAGTGTCTTAATTTTGAAATAAAAGAATATTCTTGAAAAAGAATCTATTTTGATTTTTCAAAATCCTGATGATATCTATATGGTGGAAAACTTAGTATTTTAAAATGTTTCCAACTTCATATCTAAAGGGTATCTATAATAATTGAAAAATATATCTTATTTGATCTCTAAAACTATGTATTTTTAATTGGGGAAAACTATTGGTCTTTTAAATAGAATTTTGTGAATTAAATAGTGGAGTATGATATAAATTGGATTTTAGATTTTAAAAGATATAAGTTCCTAATAAAAGTATAGTATGTTAATTATAAAATATATATCCCTTAAAAGGGTTATATCAAAATATAAAGTATTTTTCATAATCTACAATGGGATTTTCATATTTAAAAATTATAAGTTAAAAGTATTTATTAAATTGTATTTATAATGTTTATGTTTTATATTAATAGTATACTATCTAGTTTTACTATTTTTTTGTTATCTAATTTTTTTCGCCAATCGCACGATCCAGGCCATCTTGCGTTTAATCCCAACCCCACGCAGCCATCGTCCGTCCGATCGAAGTCGGGACTTATCCCAGCCATTGTTGTTTTTTTAAACGCTCGTTTCATTACATTTAACTCGAGTCATCTGATCTCACCAAAGTTAGATCCTGGCTATCGTTTAATTTTAAAACCACGATTTCTGTCGTCTCCTACCTTACATTAGGGTCCCTCTACCAGCACTGGTTCACCCAAGACGCCACAGTCACCTCCTTCTCCACTGTTTTTCTGACCGTTGCGCACCCCACCTTCCTAGGACACCGTAGGCTTGGCCTAACTTCTGGATCGAGTTCCATTAATTACACTGAATCCTCTATATAAAACCTCTCCCCATTATCTCACTCTTACTCCTAACCTGCTCTCGGTCTCTCCAGCTCAACCGGCAAGCTTCCTCTGATCCGAGCGTCCTCTGCAGCCAGGTAAGGGTCTCCTGTTTACGAGTTTTTTCCAAACCTTATCATGCTCCTCATTACATATATATATACATGAATATATATATATATACACCTTATATTTACATATATTCACATTCTATACAAACAATTCTTTTCTAATAAGTGGTTTCAAGGGGGTGTTTTCCTTCGTATCTACAAATATAGGGGGATACCCCCACCTCTTCATAATTTAAAACCCAGTACACACACACTGTGTGTACTCGGTTATATGATATGTATATATATATTAAAATATATTTATTTATTATAGTCACCTTTTCTCCCATCTTTTGAAGACTCGGTGTATGGATTAGGAAATGGTATTTTTTTCCTAAAAAGATTTAAGGGTTTTTGTTTCCATTGAGTTTTATTTATATAACCCATATGATACAATATGTATATATAATATTATATATGTTTAGGTATATACCTTAAACTCTCCCAGTTTAAGGTATTCCAAGGAGATTGTTTATGATTATTGTTTAATCAAGTATTTATATAAGAGTATTTGTGAATGGTTTTTCTCTTAAGAAAAACCATTATATAACTTATATATATGTATTTCTGGGTGTTTAAGTATGCACATATATAGGTAATCAATCCAAATATATTTCTAAGATTTCTATATAATTCAATATTTCATATTAAGAATTATACTTTTGAAAAGTGACTTTTTAAAATCAATTCATAACATGTATGATATTTATGTATGATTTATATATATAACTATATATATATATATATTATGTTATGTATTTAAATACAAATAAGTTTTGTTTTTTTAGAGGTGAGTACTTATTTATGAATGATATTTTCTGATGTGAACTAGGTCTTTTGTTTAAATGCAGCTATGTTATAGGTTTAAAACCATAGTTTTTATATGTTTATGTGTTTATGGTTTCATATATAATAAACCCTATTTTTAAATACAATTCTCAGGATTTAATTGATGTTTTAACACATGTAAGGTTTTAGTGTTTGCCTAAGCCTATATGTGTTTTATATAAGATCATACATTAAGGAGCCTGTTTAATTGATTAGTCATACTGTCATATACCCTCGATGAAATTTATGTTTGAAAAAGAATTTTCCTCAGCCTATTTTTTTTAAATTAAAGGACTAAGAGTTCATGGGTTCATCTTATCATGTAGTATCCATTTATTACTTGAGGTTAAACCTACTGCAGTGTTTATTAGTGGTTAATCGGGTTATGGTTGTATATATATATATATATCTATATATTTATAATTATATAGTTTCTAGAACCCTAATTTAAGTTATTGGTCTTTAGAATTAGTGTTTTAAATGCAACTAATACTTTAAGGGTATTTAATAGATGTTAATTTTGGTGTTTGATAAATTAAATTGTATTTTTTTCAAACATACATTAATTTAAAAAGTTTTAATTATATTAACTTCATATGTTTTTAATTTGTGAGATTAGGTAAAAAATGTTTTAAAGTAACATGTCCATATGATCCTTTACCTGAAGCAATGAATGTTGTCGACAAATAAAGTTAGGTTTGAATCTAATTTCATGTTCATTATCATCATAATGAATGACATGTATCTTTAGTAGGTATTCATTTCCATGGATAAGGTTCTTTAATTAAGAAGCTGTCATTTCATGTGGAAACCCTAATCATCCGTCATTTTATGTGCTATCTTATATGCAAAGAACCTTCACTACTCTATGGATGTCTTTGATTAATTATTTCCATGTTTACAATGTTCTATCAAGTATTTGAAGACTAAATGTATAATGGTTTCATTATTTATTATTGTACATAATGCATGCATATGCCATATCTTGTTAATAAACTAAAAATTAAATTACCCAAAGTTGTATGGGACACCTTGGGTAATATGAAATAAAAATTAAATATTTAGAGTTGTATGGGACACCTTGAATATCATACCTTATTAACATGTGAGAAATGTATAAGACTACTGGGATGGGGTCCGGTTAAAAGAAAGCCCACTAGGTTGGGGACTGGTTAAATTAATCCCTCCGGGTTGGAGACTGGTAAAAGTAAGCCCCTCGATGCATCGATAGTTCTCGAGACAATCAGATTGGTTTATTACCCCTAGGTCATGGCACAAGGCCTTGACATAGAGACCATGAGTCCTTTAGAATAAATTTCTTAGTATATGACCAACCTAATGATTATTCTAACCAGAGGAACATCCTTGGTTATAGAACCATTACCTATGAGTATCAGAATTAAATTACACATGGCATATGATAAGGAAATGTTGATGCATGACCAGTTTTATTTTCTAGAATTTTATTACAAATGTTGAATTACATTTATCATGCCATGATGTGCATTTTTATATGTTGTAGAGAATGTGCTTATTCATGACTCTGATGATGGTTACGCATAATTTTTCGTACACATCGTGCTAGTTTATGCCCACTTTACTTAGCAAAACCCATGCCATTTTTATACTAGCATGCTTACCTTGTTTATTAAGTGGTTTTCAGCTAAGTGTTCTACTTCATAAGTATGAAGTGTTTTAATTTTATTATATAAAACTTTGTTTTTTCTTGATGTTTTTACTTTAAGAATATTATTTTTAGTATGGAAAAGTATTTTCAAAGGTAGTTTTCAAAAGATGGATTTAAGTACTTTCAAACCCCCTAACTGGGTATTTCAATTCTCACCCTACGTTTTTGATCAAATTTTTTTTACAGGTTAATAGAGTCTTTCCAAGTCATGGGGATTTTTTGATCTTACCTTTGTAAGGAATAAGTGAAGCGGTTGTCTCTGATTCTCTAGGATCTAAATCATAAAGTTCCACCTGATGGGTTATGATGTGTAAATTGTTTGTTTCGTTTGTATGAAATAAATTACACACCATAACCAGAGCACCAGCTCCGAGATACCAGAGGCTGGGGCCTTATATAATGGGCCTTGTTTCACACTTGGTTTTAAACTCCTTGGGGACATTCTTGGTCAATTCACATTTTATTTAAATACAATCATGATAGATTCGAAAAGATGATGAAAATTAATGAACTAGGTTAAACCAAATGTGTATTATATTCAAAATAACGTGTCATGGTTCAGACACTCTATAAAATATTATATAGTTTTCCCCTAAAATTATTGTTTCTCACACTATTCTTTTTGTGTTTAGTCAATAGATGTAACCCAAAGGAATCATGTTAACAACTAATATGATATAAAATGGGGGGATTATGAGCAACCGAATAGAATGATGGATGGTCTGAAATATATCATGATTATTATTAATCAGTTATCGTAATATATTATTAACAAACGTCACCTTAACCAACTCTCAGACTCACCAAAGAAGTGAATAATGGAGTTTAGTGAGTGATCAAGTGATGGACACCATAGAGGAAAGAAGGCTTGATTTCCTTCATGTAAAAAATGTAGAAAGATACACCTTGGAGGTTGTATAAATGGAATGGGAAATGTTTTATGTGTGGAAAATAAGGCCATAGTGTAATGAATTGGAATGGAAAAATAAAGAGTATGATGGTGTTGGGACCATGTTGGACGGATAAGGAAGTATGAAGAGTTTTCTGTTACAGAGTGTTGTTTTTTTGTCAAAGAAGCTAAATCAATTCACTTTGTAAAGGACTTGCAAACCAGATGATACTTTGATGATATGTATTTCAAAAAAATCATAAGTTAGAAGAACTTGTGATGTAAGCCTTATGAAGGGAAGGGGGATAAATGATGATTCCAGTCATATACAGTTTTGATTGGAAGGAATGATGTTGCTGGAAGATAGGAAAGTTTCAGTACTTTCCATTGTAATTTTGATGACGCTAAATATGGTCTATCAAAGTATATATATCATGATAGTGTAGTTCGTGATGAAAGATTAACAATGGTTATGGTAAGGTATTGGAGAATGAAATGACAAAGGAATGGGCAATCTGGAGATAACACAAAATAACAGTTTAAGGTGGTACCATTTTCCAGTGTTTGCCAAATTTTAGGGCCTGAAAATCGGTAGATAATGAAATGTGTTTTTGGCAATAGATGTGGCAAGAAAGATTGAATATGGTTTAGATTTTTCCGCACAGGGCCTGATTAAAGGTCCGAACATCAAAAAATGGAAAAGGCATGCAGTGCATGAAAAATTGGGCAGAGTGCGTGAAAAAAGTGAAGGCTGCGTGAAATAGTAGTGGGATGCGCGAAATACCAGCAGGATGTCTGAAAAATAATGGTGTGTGCGAAATATCAGTGGGATTCATTAAAAATAAAGTTTTGTGCGAAATATGAGAGGGATACACAATAAATGAAGCGGTGCGTGAAATAACAACAGTTTACGCAAAAAATAAAGGTTGCGTGAAATATTGGCATAGTGCGCAAAATAAAGTAATGAAGTTTTCACGCAAAGGGTGTTTCGAGATCAGAAGCTTGAAAATTGGAAAAGGAATGAGGTGCGTGAAATATTGGAGCATTGCATGAAATATGAATCTATGTGAAAGAGTTTTTACATTCACAAAGGGGGTTTTAGGCATAGATTAGTGTTTTTCACGCCGAGTTAAAAAGACCTATAAATGCAAGGCGACCCCCTCTCATTGTGTGTGGCTTAACACTTTGAGAATTCCTGAGATCTGAAGTGCGTAAAATAATACGCTAATTGAGTTGTGTGAAAACAAATAGGTTTGTGAAAAAAGTGGAAAGGTGCATGAAAAAGTGGAAAGTTGCGTGAAAAGTGGAAAGGTGAATGAAAAAAGAATCTTGCACAAAAAAGGTTATTCATGCCAAAAGGAATTTTTACGCGCAAGACATTTGAAATACGTGCAAGGTACCCTAAAGGCTGCCCAAAATTTTTTTGGTCTTCGTACGTATTCGGTTGTGCGTAAGATAGTTCTTACCAGATTCTTGGTAAGAAAGTGAAGATTCATACTTCAAAGAATACATCCTTTCAATTGTAAATAAGCACTGAAATATGGTAATTCCCTATTTGTTCTAAGAGGGTGCACACATAGTTGAGGATTGTTTTCAATGTGCTACATCAGTGTAATGGTATATCCTAATCATTTTATTCCACATCAAATGATTGTTTTCTAGTGGATTTTGTGGTACTGGATTATTTCAGTACCATACCAAGGATGTAGTTACTCTTGTTGAGTAGTGAACCTTGTAAATCATGTGTTCCTGTGGTTGTGTGTGTTCAACAGAGAAGAAAATCTTTACCTGGAGGCGAAGGTTGTTTCAAAAATAAGTAAACATAAAAAATAAAAAAGACATCACTGATTCAACCCCTCCCCCTCTCAGTGATACTTAGATCATAATTGGGAACTTCAGATGGAAGGAAATAAACTTAATCTTAGGGACCCATTTACAGTTATTTTTCTTTAACGTGGGTAAACTAGGAATTATCCAAGTAAATTACCTATTCTAAAGGTTAAATTCTAGTTCAAGGAATGAATTTTGTTATTTCAATCATTTATGTGTAATGTTTGAACAATTTATGTATTAGGATTCATGAGGTTTTTTTATAATTTTTTTATCAATGGTATTATGGTTATAACAATCAGAAAACATCTAAGTATTTTGTTATTTTTTTTGAAATATATATGTCTTCATCTAAGATTAACAAAAGGCTTATCAATACTGTCTTGCTTTTATAATTCTAAGGTCTATTACTAGTTAAAATTTTTAGACACCCCATTTGAAGTTTTTTTATGGTGGTATTTTAACTTGATTATGTATATTTTGGGAGATATATTTGGTAAAAAATACCCTTTGATTTAGTATATATTTTAAGTGGTAAAATGATTCTACATTTTGTGGAAATAATTTTAATGGTATTGATAACTTTCAGGGTTTATATGATAATTGATTATTGTGGTTATTTTTAAGAATGTTCACCATATTTATGTGGATTTTATAAGAATTATATTAATATAGTTTTTAGTAAAAATGAAAATCTGTCACATCTGGAAAGGAAGTGGGGCTTGAAACCATATTTGATGGGTGATAAGGGTGTAATAAGTAATATTTTCCTCTGTAATGTCTTATTTAGTATAAAAATGTTTTTCCTTAAACATTTTTATGTATAAATGCTATTTTTATTTTGGTAATCATATTATAAGATCTAATCTTTTTAAAATTTTCTGATTTTGAAGTGATTATTGATTTTTTGGGTGATATTTTGTTGGGTTGAGGTATATATAACATTTCTTGTTTAATCTAAATAAAAAATTTGGAAATAATTTTATTACATTTTAGGAGATGTAAGATTAAGGGTTTTAAAGATAAATACATATGGAATGGATTATATTTAACATTGGGTATTACTATTGAGGTTTTAGAGATTAATGTATTATATTGTATAACTTGTTCTAACCAATTTTTTAGTTTTTTTAGATATTTAGAAATATATGGTAACAACTATAAATCTATTATGGATATTATGATCTGTTAAAAGTTATTTTTAGTGGTTAAAAATAAAATATTCATCTTGGTTATTCATTTCTTAGAGTAAGAAATGAAGTGGAGATCGATTGAAAAAAAATGAAAGGATGGAATTATGATTATTAAATAAAATATAACAAGTAAGTATGTTTTTTATATTTGTACATCTTGATAGGAAAATAATCTATCAACTTTATGAATGGTACCTTAAAATAAAAAATTTATACATTGACTATCATTTTTGATGAATCATTGGCCTTTTCATCAGTCATCTCAAATTTATAGATTTGTGATCATTTAATTTCTCAAAAAAATGTTTACTATCACTCTCTATTTGTCCATAGGTGTTTGTTTTATCTTAAATGTCTATATTTTTACTTCCCATAATTTTTTTCCTACTTCAAAACCTAGTTATTTGTTATTCTAGATAACCTTCAAACTTCACTTTCCCTTTTATCAAGAGGAAGTTTTTTAACCCTTTTAATGATATGGGTTTTTAGGAAAGGTTTTTTCAAATATCGTACCCTTGATTTATAGAAAAAAGATCAAATTATGAGGATTTAATTTATTGAATATGAGGATAATGTAACACCCTAATATTTTAAATGAATAATATTATGTTTTATAGTATATATGACATGCAACACATAGCTTAAATAACCCATGAGATATATTATTTTAATATGAAAGTTATAACCTATCCATTAAATATGTGTGTATGAATATGAATAGCTATATTATGATTATTATATGGTTTACACATGTATTAAATAAATACATTGGTAATAAATTGATTAGAAATTAAAATAAAAGTCATTCAAAAGTAAATGAAATGTTTTTATAAAAAAATATTGTTATGCACATAATGTGTTTTTATATTATGAATTAAAAAAATTCTTATAATTGAATTGTTTTAATAAATAAATTTATAATATATATTATTTTTTTATGATTTATTTAATATTTTTACTAATCAGGGGATTAGAATAAATCCAATTTTTTATATAAAATGGTATTTTTCTAAAAATTGTTTCATCACATTTTGCACACTTTTTAAAATTAATTTTTTAAAATTTTATAAAATTTATTTGAAAAAAATATATTCAATTTTGAAATTACTTTTTGCAAATTATATTAGAGTTAATTTTTTATAATTTTATGACAAGAATAATTTTTTTATGTGTAGAGAAAAATCCTGAGTGTTATTGAAAATTTCATTTTCGTTTAAAGAATTTAAAAAGTTCCATTTTGTTTTAATTTTTTTTAAAGTGAAATATGTTTTAATATATTATTATTAATCTAATTAAGATCATTTAAATTAATGTTATATTGAAATTCAATATACAATGTTTTTGTACATAAGAAACCATTTCTTTGGAAAACCACATTTTCATCGCACCTTCTGGCTTAATTTTTAAAACAATTTGTCCACTTATGTGAATTGAATTTTGTTAAATAGAATCCATAATTGTAATTAAAATAATTAATATTATTTAATAATTTAAAAATTAAATTTCTTCAAAATTAATAGTAAAAATATTAAAAATTAATTACCACGGTTAAGTTAAATAAGTGTTTTGCGCATTATATGAACCTATCCTAAATTAAACTTTCGAAACACATATGTTGTTTTTTTGATAATTTGGACTTTATAATTTCAATTATTTTTTCAAAATTATCTAATAAGGCTCATTTATTTTTAATATTAAATGATAAATTACCTTGATAAATATAAAAAATTAGTTATTGTGGTCAAAATTAAAATGGTAAATGTAAGTAACAGTAGATGTTATGAGAATAATGTTTTTAAAACATGTTTATTTTTCAGTTTTTAATGTGTTTATTAACCATATATTTCCTCCACACCATTATTTATCAATTTTGGAGGCGATTGGATTGATAGTGACTTTGCATTATTGAATAGTTTTTTATGTTTTCAAAAAATGTCTCCCCTCCTTAATTATAAAAGGTCATATCCTCCCCTCACATAGTCACAAATACTAAGCCATTTATATCAATAAAAAAACCAAAATCTCTCCCTAATATCCTTATGCATGTTATAATAGCTTTTGGTATTCCCAAAAGATGAACCCTAGGGTCCTTAATAAGAGATCCAAAGGATGTTTTTCTAATCAAAGGTAATTGTATTCATTAAGCTCTTTCTTTTAAATTCTTCTCTTACCAAATTAATTCATGTCTCAATAATTAGAATATAATAACACCAGTATATAACATATAATTAGACTTTATTATTCTCATCGAATAAACTATATTTATCTCCTCTTATACCAAATGGGAAATGAAACTGTCAATCGTGTGTACGATGAACTACCACCTTGAAAACCGATGTTATTTTTTTTCCATAACCACCTCTCATAGTTGGATATAATTATGTATTTTCTATTGAACCCTCACTATAAAGATACTATAATTAGTGGAGATAGATAATGACCCATAGTCATACATTTATTAGGACTTGGGCTTGCGACTACCATATAGGGTATAAAAATATCATAAAATGGGAGACATTACCCTCTATAATAATACAAGATCGAGCGATAATATGAATCTTCCACAATAAAATCCATGAAATAATATATAATTAAAACAAAAACAACCCACATGAATTTATAAATAAAATTGATACTGATAAAGGTCTCTAAAAGTAAATACCCAAAAGCCAAGCTAAAGAAGTGACAAAAAACTATCCAATTTTACATTCTAGTAATGTTAAATATGGTCCACATAATCCTTCAAGAAACCTAAAAAAAAATATATATGTATGGTGAGAATACAAGTAAACATTGTAGGAGAATCAAAGTCTCTCATTCACAAGTCAAAGAAGAATATTAATGCATCTGTGAGAAAATAACAGAACCAAAATTGTAACATCTCATATTGTCCATGTATTATTTTTAGATATTATATGGATCGATTTCAAAACCAGGAATTCAGATGGTGTGAAATTTATAATCCCGATGTTCCCAAACCAATTTTCCAAAAATATTAAACTTTTTAATCGCACAAGCACATGGTTTTTCTGAAAAATTAGAATAAATCTTAAATGGGTGCACAAATTAGAAATCTAGGGGAATCCTTGAGCTCAGAATGGTGGCTTTACCCTATGAGTGACCTAACATTGGTTGGCATAGGTCATCTGTAGAATAAGTCACCAAGGATGAAACTATAAATAAAATTATTAAATAAAATTATTTTATTTTTTTAATCCCTAATAACTCATGAACGGTGACTCAGATTGGAAATATGAAACCAGCGTTGAGTTTCTAATGTGTTTTTCCAATATGTATGAATTAACTTTTCTCGACATGGGTCATTTGTGAATAATTTATCATGGGATGTAATGAGAATAAAAATATTTAATAAAAAATATTTTACTAACACAACAGCTAGAAATATTTAAAATGATTGTTAAGGATTATTTCCAAGGCTATTCCCATTACCCTGGAAACATTAAAGAGCTGTTGGAGAGAGATTTGTGGATTCTCTCCCAGGAGATGGTGACAAATCATGGATCGACGTCCAACACACCTCATATTCAAAGGATCTTCCCTACCACAACAATATGAAAACCATTATTCATCTACGAGTGATCTGAATTGAGGTAGGGCACATTGTTTTGAGTTTTTATTCCATATTATTTAATTATATAATTAACACAGGCCAATCAAAAAACATATTGGCCCGTGGATCAATCATTATTTTAGGATGTGATATTGTCTATGGTATTATCTAGAGATTTATTTTAAATCCTCTTCATTTATCCATATAATGGGAAAAAATTAAGGTTGACTCAAACAAAGGTTGAGGTTCATTTTTTAATGTGTTTTTGTGCTTTTATCCCCTCGATATTCGTGTTATTCATCATTGGATCCCCATGGTCAAGGATCATCTTGTTGTGTGGATTTGAACATTATTGGACCCCCCCCCCCCAAATTGGAGTTAAACTGACAACAGGGGTCATGTCTGTGTTTATCGGGTCTCGAGGAGCTTGGATATGTGACCATTTATAATTTCGGACATCAGATGTGGGTCGGTGTTCTAGGGAAGTGACCAAAATCTCAGGTATGGCATGAAGGTTTGGAGATGTGAGGTGGTATTAACGTCGATGGCCTAGAGCACAAGGGGTGGCCGTGTGGGAGCCGTTGGGATTCGACCACGGTGGTGATGACATTGATCGGAGACCACAGATGTGGCTAGATAGGTCACGTGTGGTAGTCCAGGCAGACCAAATGTGAGCGGGTTGGGCTAGGGGAGATGGTTTATTCTAGGTAGAGCAGTCTAGGACATAGAGGGTCGGTACTATTCGGTTGGACACATGTCAGACTCGGGGAGACTGGACTAGATCCAAGCCATGGTCGACCACCGTGGTTGACCATAAGCTAAGGTATCTTCAACTCTCATGCGGCCACAACAGCTGGAGGGCGGTCGACCGTGGTGGTCTACTTCCACGATTTATGGACCTACAATGTGATTGTTCCGAATTCCCTGTGAACCCCCTTTGATACCACTCTATCACAAACCATCTTATCGGGACCCGTTCTGCAACTCCCCATTACCCTCATCACTTTAATTAGTCCCTTTTTTTCTTTTAGGGACATAAATCTGCAATGCAGGGAGAATATAATGTCTCACATTTTCAATGTACAATTTTTATATCATACGGATTGATTTGGAGACTAGGGAATGAGACTACATGCAATTCCGATGCATGGGGTTCCGAAACAATTGTTTGAAAAATATTAAACTTTTTAAAAGAACACACGCTCGATCTTCATAAAAAGTGGAATAACTCTTAAATAGGTTCCCATATAAGAAATCTGATGGAACTGTAGAGATAAGAATTTTGGATTTACCCTAGGTATGACATAAATTTAGTCTGTATAGTTCATATGTAGAAAAGTCACCAAGGAAAGAACCATAAAAAATAATAAAATAATAAAAATATTTTTAAAATCCAAATAACTCATGAATAGGGACTTGTATTGGGACTGAGAAAACCATTGAGTTTTTAATGTTTTGTTTTCCATAGGTGTGACTTAACATTATATGGCATGGTTTGTTAGTGATAAATATGTAGTGGGAAAAAACGAGAAAACAATAATTTATTAAAAAATTATTTTATTGACATAGTGGCTTAAAATCATTAATAAGATTGTTAGTGATATTTTCTAGGGTTAGTCTCATAATCTTGAAAACCTTAGCAAATAATTGGAGATATATTTGAGGATTATCTCTCAGGAGATGATGACATATCATGGATCAACAACTGACACACATTGGATTCGAAGGATTTTGCCTATGACAACGATGCAACAACCTTTCTTCATTAGTGAGTGATCCTAATTTAGAAAGGGTGTGTTTTTTTTGAGTTGTTCATCCCCGTTATTTAATTCTATGGTGAATATGAAACAATAAACAAATATATTTTCATCTAGATCTATCATTTTTTTGGGATGATAAATTATCTACGTGATTATCATGAGATTTATTTTAATTCATCTTTGATTATCCTTATAACAGAAACTGATTGAGGCTGACACAAACAAAGGCTGGGGTTCATTAATTAGGGTGTTCATCGTGATTTTCTCCCCTCCCCCTCCCCCTGTTCATTAAATTCATTGTAACCTGAGGAGCTCTGATCAATGACCATTTCGAATTCGGAGCATCAGAGGTGGCTCGGTGGTCTATGGAACGGACCACCAGTATGGGTTTGGAGTAGCGGTCTGGTGAGGTGAGATGGAAGCATTGGAAGCATGGGGAGGTGATGATTGGAGGTGGTGGAGATTGGAGGCTATGACATCAGTGGTGTGGAGTGTGACTATTGTCCATGTGGGAGCTGGTGGGAATATATTTTCATGGTAACCATGTGAGATGCAACCAGAGACCACATGGATTAGAGACCACGAACATGGCCAGACGGTACGTGTGTGGCAGCCCAAGTGGCCCACGCATGAGCGTGCTAGGCCAGGGGAGACAACCTTGATCAGGAAGGCTGGGCAAAGTGAGTCGAACCTAGGCTATGAATGACTGTGTGATGTGGTATCTCCAGATGTTGTGTAGCCATGGAATATGGGGTGGTGGGGTGGGGGGTTTGACCATGTTTTTCAACCTCCATGATCGGTGGACCAACCGTGCAATCAGTCCACAACCCAGTGAGACCCTTTGAAATTTTGAATGGCCATAACTTTTAAAAAGTACATACATTTGATGAGACGTCTAAAGAGTTGAGACCCTGACATTGAGCTAATCCTTTTGAGACAAGTGGTGAGTTTTTATCTTGGACTAGTATAATTTGATTGAATTTACTCATTACTATTCTCAATGGTTTAGTATTCCATTACCTCCACATCATTGGATCTTAATCCCCTCTAGAGGTCGAGTCCTAGAAAGAGTATGGTATCCCTCTGTGAGACTGGAGTTTTATTCTAAATCACCATAGTAGAGTTTTTTGGAATCAACTTAACCATCAAGATTAGGGAGTTGGTCCTCCACCTAGAGGGTCACATCATAAGGGTTAGTGGAATTCCCTAGTGTGTCTAGGAAGGATCCTCTACATTATGAGTTAATCCAGAATGGTTACATATTATTCTTCAATATGTCTAGGAAGGATACCATATTAGTGTGTCATAGTATACCTTTACCAATGCATTCTCTTTGTGTGGGGACAAAATTATCTAGACCTCTTCATGAGTGTCTCCGATGATATCATGGATTGAGGAGTGAGTTCTCCTAGAACGAGAATACTTCAAGTAGAATCATGTGGTTAGCAGTTGGTTATGATTGTCAGGTAGTGTGGTGATTCTCATGAGTATATTTTTATATCCTTGTTATATCTTCTTTATACATATAGGTATGTAGATCTTACTATACGTTCCTTCTTGGTATTCAATTTCGGTATTACTTTGTGGAAATCATATCTAGTATTCCATTGTGGTAATCTTGTGGGGTATTTCTTCATGGAAATCATGTGTGTTATTTTTTTCAAAATATACCACTTTTAAGGGGTCAGTGGGAAGACACAAATCCTGTTTGGTATTCATTTGTTGAATTCTTGTGTGGTATTTCCTTGTGATAATCCTATGTGGTATTCCTTCATGGAAATCCTAGGTAGTATTCCTTTCTAGTAATCCTATTTTTTATTCATTTGTGATAATCCTGTGTGTTATTCATTTGAGGAAATATTATATTATATTATTTTGTGGTAATCCAATGTGGTATTTTTTGTGGAAGTCTTTTTGGTATTAATGGGTGGTATTTATTTATGGTAGTCGTGTATTGTATTCCTTTGTGGTAATCCTTTGTGGTAATAATGTGTGGTATTCCTTTATAGTATTCCTTTGTGGTATTCCATTGTGGTATTCCATTGTGGTATTCCTTTGTGGTTTTGATTTATGGTTTCAAAGAGTCATATTGAGTATTGTTATACTCACCCTTACATGGGATTTGCCCGCATGTGTCATGACTGGTGAAAATGATGGGCCCTTGGACGGAGTCCTAGGTGGATCAGAACCAGAAGGTACTTAGTTAGGCTAGACAGACCAAGGTGTTCTTATGTCTTTCAAACAGCAGCCCTCATACCTTTACTTTCATGTTGGAGTTGTGCTATAGACTCTTTGTGGTGGGATTGTATTTGGACCTATTTACTTTCTTGTACTTTTACTATCGTACTCTTTTGTGAGATCTTAGTAGTATGAATGCATTGTTTAGTTAGCGTTTTTTTACATTTCATCATTTTGTAGGCATGGAGATGTGTGCATGCGTATAGGTATATAAGAAATGCCTCCCATGTCAGTGATATGACAACTCAGTTCTAGTCACCAGCCCATGTTCTATTGGAGGATGGGGGGGGGGGAGTCGCGACACTGGTCCCACTAGGATGGGTCATGAAAAACAACACATAAATAGGTCAACTAACCATCCCAACCTCACAAAGGCACTCTCAACAAATAAAAAAAATCTAGCTATAATAAAATAATAATAAGAATATCAATAAAGGGTACCCATCACCAATTTCCCACTGATTGTATGATCTCACATCCCAATGTAATACATCTCTATGCTTATATCTCTTCTGAATAAAAAATACAATTTCCCTACAATACAGTCACATCAAATCACGCCTGTAGACACCTGGTCTACTACCCCACAACATGGTCACAACAAATATCACCTGAAATCACCTTTTTCTTCACATAAAAACCATAACCAATGTAGTAGGGTATCATGAACATGAAAGACACCAACCAAGTTCCCTCCTCCAACCAGGAACATACCCCACCATATACTGCCCCACAGCAGGGTCATATTAAATCTCACCAGAAAACACCTGATCCACCACCCACATCATGATCATATCACATATTTCTTGAAAACACCTAGTCCATCACCAACTGCACCAACATACCTCCTTCTATCATAGCTTGTGCATATGTCTTTTTCTAGAAGAGAGATCAGGAATGATAGGGTAGCCAACCGACCATCCTTATCACCGAGATGTTGGAAAAAACACCCCATGTGAATATACAGGTTTCATCACATAGTGATTGACATGAGTAGAGTGTGTATAGAAATAATAAATAATATACAAGTATATACATATAGACACACACAAGCCCAAACTATGGGTTCACAACCAAACACTAACCAAATCAAAACATCAACACCTTTTCTTCCACCTCTAAATGCACAACACCACACGAAACACAAGCCACATCACCCCACCAAAAAATTACACAATCCAAACCATTCATTTAATTATTAAGTATCATCCTCGTTTAAGCACATAACCCATTATTTATTTATTTATTAATAATTTCCGTCCCATTAACTAAACCAAACCCCATCAATTTCAATCATTATTAAACAATTTATTCCATCACTACTTGAGCATCTAGCCCAATCAAACCACATATTAAAAGTAACCCATCATCTCCCTCACACCATCTCCTCATCACCCCAAAATCATGGGCTAATAACTACCACCTCACAACCCCAAAAATCACAACCAAACAACCACCACCTCACCAACCCAAAATTACGTCCAAACAAAAACCACATCACCTCCCAAAAATAATGGTGAAACAACCACCACCTCATTTCCCCAAAATCATGAAAAAACAACAACTACATCTCCACCAAAGAAGCACAATGAGAAAACACAACCTCACTACCCCAAAATAATAACCATGTCTCACCAATCTACCACACCACACATCAAAACCACACATCGCCACCCCACAAGCATGACCACACATCACAATAAATCAAAGACCATTTTATAGATTTATCAAAGTGGATTTGATCACATTTTTCTTTATTTTAGGTGTGTTATCACACAATATGTAATATAGGGGTTTTCATTTTATGAAAAATATATAAGTGGTTACCCAATTTCTAATTTTGAGTGATATAAAAACAACCACAATAGAAACAATAGTCACAACACATATCATCCAGTGAAACAAATCCCCCAAAGACAATAATTTTCAGAGGGGCATCAAGACATTACAATCCATCATATCATGAAAGTATCAAAGATGTAAAAACATGTGAATCGTTACCTTTTCCCCATTCAATTTTAAATTTATAAATATTTATCTTATATGAATCATTCACAAACATCCCATAGGTAAGAAATTTTAAATCACTCCCACATGTTACAAAATAAACAGAAACGAGGGATTCTAGACCTCAAAGAAGCTTTTCAAACTTGTTGCACACCACAGGGTGAAAAATAAATGCCCGAAAACCACACACACGCCAAGAGATCATATAATTACCTAGAAAACATCAAATTATCAGGAAACATTATCCCAAATCACACCCCAAACCAAAACCGTACCACCATGAAAACCACTAAGAAAGGGAGAAGAACTTACCACCAATTTATAATAAACAACCACCAAAACCAATGGATTAAATAATGGGAGAAGAGGGATAGAAGGTATCCTTCGAGAGCATAGGATTCTTCTAGAAAGATATAAGTAGAGAGAGGTTAAACGAAAATAAATGTTTCCATAAGGGTAATATAATAACTATGAATCCTCTTATTTCACATAGTGTAAACATTACACATAGTGTAATTCAATGGTTTCCTAGAATTTCTAAACTTTCAAAAAAAAATCACATCACCTTTGACTTTATTTTATAAAAATTATGAATTCAACATACATGATGTGTAATCCATCACCTGAGTTCCACCTATTCCTGCAAACAATCCATGAATTCACCTGCAAGATAAGCCATGAATCACCTTTACATGTCATGTAAACAATATACGACATGAACTTCTTGCATTATCTCTGCTCCAGCTCCATCCTCCCCAAAAAACTCTCAGAACCTCCCCCGAACACCTCCAACCACCGAAACATGAAAAGTAACAGGATGAGATGGCACAAACCATTACATCAGATACCTATCAACCGATTCTCTCCCTCAAGAATCCAAAACCAAGCCTCAAAGTAATAGTGACCAAACAAACACCCCATGGGATACCTCTTAGGGATATCAACATACCTCAAATTCTACACTAGATAAACAGTCCAAACTGTACATCCAAAAAAAATCTCATACAACCTCATCACCACAAAACCACAAATCACTATATCTTACACAACCACACTACCACACAACCATAGTAACAACTATGAAGCCTAAAAGAATGATTTCCTTAACCAAAAAATCACATTTCCTTGAACATAAAAATTTTGGAAGTCCATTATCTATGTCAATATAATACCTAATCTGGGTGTCATTGTAACATCCAGACCTAGATTCCAAAAATTGATTTCCTGATTCATTCATTTAAATGGCCTCAAGATTTCCTCCTCGTACGCCATACACTATCGACTGGAAACGAGGGTCTAATACATAAACATAGGTAGACTATAACTTATTCATCAAAGTAAAAAATCATCAGAAATAAATAAGAAATAACCAATATATTTTAATAAAACTAGAGTAATTTCATAACCCAATATAGATTAGTAATACATGATGAACTAGAACAAGAATACAATATTCAAACCAAAACTGAAGATATTTCATGCCATGTATGTGTCATGGTTTTAAATACAAAACCAAAATAAAGATGCACTAAAAATCCCATCCATTTACCAACACCAGGTTTGTTTCCATTATCCTCACTCCATCCCAACCCAAACATATAGAATAGGACTCTTTCCCTTATCATGTCATGAAAAAATGAAGTCTATTCAGGTACTAATAAGGCATCCCAAGTAAGATGTGAGTACAACTAATTAGAACACCACCAATGACGTCTAAAATAATTTCCAATAAATAATAGTGTATATAGTTGTGTAAATAATAAATTAAAAATAATAAAGTAAAGTGTTATCACATTTCATTATTCTTTAATTAATCAAATTAATTAATCAGGTTCACAATGAAACCTGAACCATCAATACCTTCTTCATCCCATTCTAGAGTCTGAACCATATCAAATAGAGAATACCAATTCATTATCGCATGGTCTTTAATTATCCATTCAATTTCAAATTCATAAATTATGGCCAATTGAAACCAAGTCCCATACCAAAATTTTAGTCCTAGAATTCAACAGCTAGGACCCTGTGAGTATTTGGAACATCAATCTAGGTCCCACAACCCATTTATCGGTCAATAACAAATGGGAATTTGGAGCATCAGTATGTGTCCCACACTCATATAATAGTCAATAACATATGGTTATTTAGAGTATCAGTATGTGTACCACACTTGAATATCAATAAAACACACATATATCACATATATAATATCAACCTAGGTTAATCAACAGTTACCACATTTTTATCACTTCAAAATATGTATTTCATCACAATTATCAAACAATCATGGTTAGACATTTTAATCACATGGAATAACATGATATATTTAGCATTAAAACCATTTTGAGATATTTAAATAACATAACCCATTGACACATTAAGACTTAGTCAACCATCTCATAATTATTTTTTTGAATTAATTGATAAAAAAATTAATTGTCTAATCACACAATACCAATTTCCCATAAATTCCAGATTTAAAATATTTCATTAATTAATTAAAAAATTAATTAATCCAATTCCACCAATTACATAATTAAAATGACCAAAATTCAATTTCTCATATTCAACTCATTTCATAATCATATGGAAAATCAATTAATCAATTCTGGGATTCCATAAATTAATTAATCAATTGATTTATTAAATTTTAAAACATAAATATTAAAATTTAACAACACATAAATGAAATTAGAAGTCAAGTCTATGGGAACTTAATGTATACCACATACCTTTAGATTGTTGATGGATGCTGACCAATATAAATTCACAATTGAAGTCGAATGGTCAAGAACACAATGAAGAATGAAATATTGAACCAAATACTAGAATCAAGTTCAAACTAAGCCAGATATATAAAAACCTAGATCTAATCCATCACCAACAATGGAAAATAACCCTTCCAATGGATGAGAAAAAATTGTGAGAGTTTGATTAAACCAATCAATAAGAGATCACATATCGGAGATAGGTGAAGATGTGTAAATGGATCATTGATTCATCAAGAATGGTTTTTAGAATGTCTTGGAACTCATTTAGGAACCTCTATAAATCATATGAATTTGTTTAAGTCTAAGTGGGGGTTATTTTGGATTAATATCAGGGGGTTAGGATTTTATTTTAATTATTTGGTTCAAATTTTCACATGCATAGTGTCCTGTATGGGGTGCACAGTTTTTCCTAACTATGAAACTAACCAAGAGCCTCCTTCCAGGGGGTCATACAGTTACTTCTAGGAGGGTGCACAATTTCAAATACCATCTTCCATCCATATGAATCCCCACTATTTGTATTTTATTAGTATTTTATCTTGTACACATGGTTTGGGTGAAACAAGTGCAAACCGCGCACTACCTCTATTCATTAAAAAATAATCCAATTTCACCCCAAAACTCCCAAAATTCGAACCCATAAAAGTACACAAAAAAAGAGTAAAGGAGTACCTATAAATGAGTCTGATACATATCCATAAAAGTTTAGGATCTCATAGGAACTGAATCTCCTGAACAAGTTTAATTGCATCATAGTGCAATTCTTCTCGATTTTGAATCAAGTCCTCCCCATTTCATATATCGATAATTTATTAAACATCATACATAATGGAAGAAATCACATATCATAACATATAAGGATACAAAAATCAGATTATAAAGAATAATATAGGAAATAAAAAATTAAAACAACTCTGGGTACTAAGAATAATTTTTTTTCCCTCGCTCCCAAGTACTCTCCTCTAGGACACCATGATTCCACAACACATGAACAAATTGATTATTCCATCCATGCAGTGCCATATATTGAAGATCCTGGATCTCAATTGGACACTCAATTAATGTCACATCATCCTCGATATCCAACTCTAACAATTCAATGACACGAGAGTCATTGTGAAGATATTGATGAATTTGTGAGATGTAGAAGATATTGTGGATCCTCTCCATCCATGGTGGAAATGTTAACAGATACACCACCTCACCTACTTTCCTAAAAAAGGGCCTAATATACCTTATATAAATATCACTACCAATTCCAAACCACACCTTCCCACATTGAGGGAAACCTTTAAGAATATGTTTTCCTCAACCTCGAACACTAAGAGCCTACTTCAATGAAAAAAATTACACTTATTCCTATCCTATGATTCTTTCATCCTCTCAAAAATAAGATAAAATTATCAATTGTGGTATGAATCACATCGAGTCAAATAAATTATACCTCCCCAACCTCAATCCAACAAAATAGAGAATGATATAGTCTCTCATACAAATCCTCAAACAGATCCATGCCAGTAGAAGCGTGATAATTTTATTTGTACTCAAGCTTGACCAAAGGAATGTGTCATACCAAAGATCCATAAAAGTTCAAGATGCATAACCACAATGCACCCTCTATTGTTTGGATGGTCCACTCTGTTTTCGCATCCATATGTAGGTGAAAAGTAGTGTTGAAGAATAATTGGGTTCTAAAAGCATGTTTTAAACCCCTATAGACATGTGAGGTAAAATGTGTGTCCTAATCCAGTAAAATGGACCTCATATCTCCACAAAACCACACCAACTTATCCACACACCTCTTAGAAAAATCATCCACTGCACCCGACTCCTTAATCACAAAAAGTGGTCTTATTTCTTCAACTAATCCATGATCACCCATGTAGCATCAAAACCTCCATGATCTCGATGTACCCTATAATGAAATCTATTTATAATTCATCCCACTTCCATTTCGAAACATCCAAAAGCATCAAAAAACATTCAAGAACTCAATGCATAGAATTTCACTGCTGTAAAACCAAACACATTTCAAAAAACTCAACCACTAACCAATTTTTTTAAGGACAACAAAACTAAAATATAAAATCATGGTACATCTTGAAAACACCTGAGTGCACCTCCAAATGAGAGATAAAAACACATGAAGGAATCCCTGAAACATCACTACAAATAAGCATCCCAAAAAAAATATGCAGTTACAACTATCCTTTGACCGTACTTCTATAGAATCATCATAGAGAACAAGATCACGTATCACCTATGACTCTACGTCTCTATACTGAGACTCCTCAACTCTTTTCATTAGAGTTGACTGCACTGTCATCTGAAAAAATAGCCTCCACTATCATTCACTCTTGCATCTAAGTGAAAATATTAAAACCCACTATTTTCTTCCAAGAATCCCCAGACTCCCAAAAAACATCCCTTACAGATGTACTAATCAATGATTCATCCACAAAATTACCTTTTCTTAAGGTGTATGGGATCTCGAAATCATAATCCTGAATAAACTTCATCCACCTTTGCTTCTGAAAATTTAGATCACATTGAGAAAATTCATACCTAAAACTCTTGTGAATCCTGAAGACCACAAAGCAGTCACTAATGAGGTAATTCAACATTAAATTTAGTGAAAATACTACCACTTTTAGCTCCAAATCACAAGTGACATAATTTTCTCGTAGGGATACAAATACCTAGGCCCATAGGAGATCACTACCCTCTGCTGCATTAACTCACATCCTAAGAATGGAAGAAAAGAACCACAAATCACATAAAATATAACACCCTCTCTACGAAACCAAATCATTGGAGAACTGGCTGACATCCCCTTCAAGAAAACGAATGCTACTTGGAATTGATTAGCCCATATAGAAGCATGGTCCTTCCAAGTCAAAACTGTAAATGGGGATATAGCATGAGAGAAATCTGGCATAAAACTCTGATAATATCCTATAAGAATAATAAAAATATAAACCTATCCCACATTCTTGGGTGATTCCCAAGAAAAAAATACCTCAACCATCAATGGGTCTACTTCCCCACCTATCCAAGACCCTAAATTCTTGAGGAAATTAACCTCTCATGTCCAAACACTACACTTGGGAAAACTTTCCACAGATATGGTGGTGTCAAATAACATGTAAGATAGCTCTGGGATAACCAAATGCTCATCCTCTAACTTTGAGAAGATCAATATGTCTTCAATAAACATGACTATGAACTGGTATATAAATTCATGGAACATGGAGTTCATGAGTAATGTGAACATAGATGAAGCATTATTGACACCAAATGACAAAACTATAAACTCAATGTTCCCATACCTGAATATGAAGGTAGTATTCGGGATATCATCCTATTTCAGCCACAACAGGTGATATCTAGACTACATATTAATCTTAGAAACTAAATCACCTATCTTAGCTGGTTGAAAAGATCATCTATCATTGAAAGAGGACATCTAGTATTCACCATCACCTAATTTATACTCCAGTAGTCTATAAACAACCACATACTATCATAACTCTTCTTGGAGAACAACACTGGAGCACCCCATAGAGAAAAACTGGGTTAGATATAACCCTTCAGCCTCAGATAGTCTATTTGAAACCTTAACTCATGTAACGTAGAAAGTTCCATATGATATGGATACATAGAATTTAGAGAATCACCATGCTTCAAGTCTATCCAAAACTCAAAATCAGATAGTTGTTTTAACCTCATATGCTCATTTGAAAAAAAATCCAAAAACTCCCCAATGACTTGGGGACCACTACCATCCTAGTATACCCTGATTCCACCAAAAACTCATCTAAAAATCAAAAAGGGGCTCCACATACCGACTACCCACCTAAAAACCCCCCTTTACAAAAAAAACCACATGTTGGACATCCATATCTAAGAAAATGACTCTCCTTAAAAAGAAGTTGATAAAAACATGAATGGAATAAAACCATTTGATTCCAAGGATAAAATCTTATGGATGCTTCTATTATAGTAAAATATCCCCATAAGACTAATGTGTCCCCATCATTAGTCTACACCCATCACATACATCAAACAAGTAGCTATGGATTCTAAATGACATAGTCAACACCATGGGCATGAGAAGTATCTCTATATATAGTCATCGAGCATGGAATAGATTGGTTATAAAAAAGGATTTTAAATATACTAAATCATATGAGTCATAAACAAGTGTACTAAACAAACTGATCATACCTATGAAGATATTTGGACCCTCTAAAACTACTACCTCCACTGCATTCAACTGGAACCACCCAAATCCTATACCTCTATACTAAAAACCCCTCCATGAACATACTTGGGTCATTGTTTATAAAAATAAAGAACATACTGAGTCCAGACTCTATCTACTCAATATCCCCTTACCACAACATAACCCTGCTTCCCCTACTATTGAAATAATCTCATTAACAAATGTTGATGAGGATGGAACTGAATTGATCCACATCTACCAAAATGAGGTTTGGGAGCCATTGGGAACTGGTTATGGAAATGACCATGAGGACACAAACAAAACATAATGGCCTGATATCCCTAGAAAAATAATGGAAACCACTAGCCTTAGAAGGATATAAGGGAGACTACTAAGGTCGAATCATAACTGGTCGAAACCTCAAAGGTCTTAGTTCTTGAGACCTTACATTTACAAAACTGATCCTTGAGTAACCCTACTAATTCACCTCTCGTAATTAATCTACTCATGAGTGAATCCTATTTATTAACTCTGCCTTATTATGAACCTCCACATACATTAGAAACATAAAATGAGTAACTACATATTTGATAGAAGGACATAGTACCTCGTCAAGACGTCTCATAAGAGACTACTCGTGTATAAAAATATCTTGGGAAAAGTGACGAAGGTACTAGAACTTGATTCAAAACTCCAAAACTATCATAATCCCCCAATGAAGAGAAATAATCTCACACCTTTTTATTTCCTTCATAGTAGATAAATGAAACTCTTCTCAGAACTCTTTCTAAAAGAAGACCCATGAAATATCTACCCCCTTTCACTCTCCAATATTCAACATCCACCACTGAAATATAGCTCCCCAAATATAACTTACTTCCAAGGGAACCCAGTACTGCATTGGGCCCCAAATCAAACTAAAAGTGATCTCCAGATCCTCTATCAATCTTTTTGTCTCTACATCAGAAACACTTCCATCATACATCCCCAAAGCCTTCCATTGAAAAGATCACAATTACCACTACCAAGCCTTATCCTCCTCTATCTGATCAACCCTATCACTATCAAAAAAATCAGCGTAATGAGCCTCAAGTACCTATTCCACACATGAATGATGAAAGAAATCCATTCTAGAAAACAATGAGAACAACCTAAGTTTGGTAGCATGGAATTTTATTTAAATTCATTTTAGTTCAATTTATTCATTTTAAACTTTCCAAAGAAACCAAAATCAAATAGGAACACAAGTATTCATGTTGAGTGTACCTATCCTATGTATTTGACCCGACAATAGGTCTGCCTCACTTGGTTGTTCAATAAGCTCAGAGTCTGTGTACTAGATCACCAAGGGACCAAAATACCATTTCATAGCCAGTCTCCCTTTCCCATGTCACACACTAAGGTCAACTGGAACAGTTTATACACCAAACAATGAAATCCTCACAATACCTAACTTTAAAATCCATACTATATTTAAACCTTCAACTCTGGTACCACTATATCATGACCCCTCCCACAAAAGATAACTCAATGAGGGGAGAGAGATAAGGACCCTGATTCCAACCTCTAGTACACTCCAGTTTGGATACTAGCACTGAGGGTATAAAAATATCCTAAAATTGGAGGAATTACCATCTATAATAATATATTATCACAAGATAAGATGAACCATCCACAAGAAACTCTATGAAATAATATAAAAAGAAAACAAAATTATCCTACATGAATGAATGAATTAAACTACAATAGATAAAGGTCTCCAAAATTAAATACCCAAAGGAAAAGCTAAAGCAATGACACAACGACTATCGAAAGTTATGAGCATGTAATGTCTAACATGGTCGATGTAATCCTCCTTGAACCAGAAAATATTTTTACATGCATAGGGTGATAATACAATTATACTAAGTAGGAACACCAATGTCTCTCGTGCACATGTGAAAGATGAATAGAAATGCACCTTTGAGAAAACAACAAAACTAACAACATTTAAATAGGTCAAATAACCCTCCCAACCTCACCAAGTCCTGGTCACCAATAAATTAAAGCCATGCATAATAACATAATAAGAATCATATCAATAAAGGGTACCACACACCGCTTTACCATTTATTTTCCACTCTCACACCCCAATGTCTTATGTCCTAGAACTCCCATATCTATTGAATAAAAAATAAAACTACCCCTAACATTTTCACATAAAATCATGAAACCAGACACCTAGGCCACTTCCCCAAAACATGGTCACATTACACATCACCAGAAAATACTCGAGCCATCAAAACACAACCATAACTAGAGTAATAAGGTATCATGAACATGAAGGACGTTAACCTCATACCATCCTCATACCATTCATGAACTCCACCATAAGCTTCCCCACAACATGGATATATCACATCTCACTTGGAAACACCTAGAACACCGCCCCATAGTGCGGTTATATGACACATCATGTGAAGACACCTCGACCATCACCCAATGAACTAAAAGACCAACAACCTTCACAATTTGTGCATATATATTCATATCGAATAGAGAGTGGGAAATATTTGGTATCCATCCATCCATCCTCATCACCAGGATTTTGAAAAAAAACACCCCCATGTGAATATACAGGTTTCATCACATATTTTTCGATGCGAGTGGGGTGTATATAGAAATCACAATTAATATAAAAGTATATACACATAACCACAAAAAAACAAACTATGGGTTCAAAGCCAAAAACTTACTAAATATAAACATTAACACTTTCTCTAGAATATCTAAATGAAAAACACCACACTAACCAAAAGTTACATTACATAACCAACCAATTCCACTATCCAACCCATTCGTTTCATTATTAAGCATCATCTATGTTTTACCTCATAGAACACCACTTTTTTCGTATTAATAATTCCAATACATTTATCCAAACCAAACCCCAATAATTTTAATCATTATTAAACAAGTTATTCCTTCAATATCTAGAAATCTTGCACAACACAACCACACATTGCAAGCATCCCATCATCTTGATCACACCATCTTCATGTCTCCTAAAAAGCATGAAAAAAAACCACCACCTCACTGTCCCAATAGAATGGACAAAAAACCACCACCTCACCACCAAAAACTCATGATGAAACAAAAACCACCTCACCACCCTAAAATCACAAAAAAACCCACCACCTCTCCTCCTCAAAAGCACAAACAAACAAACACCATCTCACTATATCAAAAGCACATCCAAACAACCATCATGTGAAAAAACATAAGTGAAAACACATCTCACCAACCATCCCCACATTGTATCACAACCACACATTTCCAACCCACAAGAATGATGACACGTCACAACACATCAATGAACATTTTATATATTTAACAAATGGTATTTTATAAAATTTCAATTTATTTTAATTATGTTATCACACAAGTCATAATCAATTTTCTACAATTTTATTAACAAGATACAAGTGATTATCCAATTTCCATTATAGACTGATATCACAAAAATCACAACTGACACAACAATCACAACAAATATCATCCAATATAAATAAATCCCCCAACAACAACAATTTTTAGAAGGGAATAAATCCCATAAAATCCACTCTATCATAAACCCCTCCCACCAAATATACTATAATGAGGGGAGATAGATAATGACCCTCATGTACCACCTCTAATAGGCCTCAGGTTGATGAATATCATTTAGAGTATAAAAATCTCATGAAATTAGAGGACTTACACTCTAAAATAATATAAGATCAAGAGACATGATGAATCTTCCACAAGAAACTCAATGAAATTATATAAAAAGAAACTATGACATTCCCACATACATTTATAAATAAAAATGATATAGGTAAAGGTATATAAAAGTAAATAAGAAAATAAAAAGATAAAGTTATATTATTGCATATATCTAATAGTCCAAGCTATTAATTTCTAGCATGGTCCCAGTAATAATCCTTGAAACCTGCAAATAGTTTTACATATGCAGGGTGAGAATACAAGTATACTTAGTAGGAAAACAAAATACTCTCATTTACAAGTGAAAGAAGCATACTAATGTACCCATGATCAAACAACATAACTAGTAACACCATAACATGTCAACTAACTATCCTAACCTCACCATTGTATACTCATTAAATAATGCAAACCAATTATAATAACATAATAAGATGAATATCAATAAAGGGTACCACAAAAACATTTTCCACTTATTTTCCAATATCAAACCCCAATATCCAAAAAAAATGGAAGTCACATATATTCTAAATAAAAAATACCACTTCCCCACAAGATGGTCACATCACATCATGCCTGTAGACACGTGGGACACCATTCTATAAAAAATTTACCTCATATATCTCCTGAAAACACTTGATAAATCACATAAAAATCATAACTTGAGTCATAGATTATCAGAACATGAATGGAATCAACCTCATGACCTCCTCCTACTATGCATGATCCCCACCATAATCCATACCCCAACATGGTCATACCACATCTCTCCCAAAAACACATTGGTCACATCCCACAACATGATCAAATCACATCTTGAATGAAAACAACAGGGTCATCACCTAGTGTGCTAACATACCTTTATCCCCCACAACCAATGATATATACTCACATATAAGAGAGAGTGGGAAAGAGATGGTATCCATCCATATATCCTCGTCACCAAGATATTGGGGAAAACACCCCCATGTGAATATATAGGTGTCCATATATAGTTCTTGATGTGAGTGGGGTGAGTATAGAAATAAAAAGTAATATACAAGTATATACATATATTCACACACAATCCCAACATATGGGTTTGCAACCTAACCCTAACCAACTCACAGTATCACCACTTTCATTTACACCTCTAAATACATAACCCTGGACAAACCACAATACACATCACACTAAAAAATAATTCCACTATCCAACCCATTCATTTCATTATTAAGTGTTATCCATGTCTAACGACGCAACCCATCATTTATTTTGTCATTAATAATTTTCATCCCATTAATAGAACCAAAAATTGGCCATTTAAATCATTATTAAACAAGTTATTCCATCACCACCTAGGAATCTAGAACAACACAACCACACATTGCAAGTGACCCATTATCTCCATCACACCATTACCTCACTTTTCCAAAAGAATAAAAAAACCACCACCTTGCAGCCCCAAAAGCATGTCCAAATGGTCACCACTACACCGCCCCAAAATAACGGCCAGATAACCACTACATTTCCACCCTAGATGCAATTACAAACAACAACCACCTTACAGATCCAAAATCATGACCACATATCACCCATCAATCCCATATCACATCACAACCACATATCGTCGCCCACAAGCATGAACAGAAATCAAAACACATAAAAGAACATTTTATTAAAAAGATATTTTATCACATTTTTCATTATTTTAGGGGTTTTATCACACAATACGTAATTTAGGGGAAAGAATTTTGTTAATCATATATAATTCATTAGCCAATTCTCATTTTAGGGTGATATCATACAATCAAAATATAAAAAACAGTCACAATGCATATCATCCATTGAAAACATATCACCCAATGACCACAATTATTAGTTGGTCATAAAGTTTTTATAATCCATCATATAACAAAAATTTAAAATCTACAAAAAAACATGTGAATCATTCCCCTTTCCCCTTCAATTTCAATTATCCAATTCTTTTTCATTGATTAAGACAGAACAACCATCTCCTATAAATAAAAAAGAGTAAACACATCTTGTATGATACATAATAAAGAGAAAAATGTGATAACCAACCTCAAAGAATATTTTATAACTTTATGCACACAACAGGGTGAAGAAAAAATTCTTTCAAACAAAAAATTTCCCCATGATATCACAAATAAACCTTAAATACATCAATGTATCATCAAAATGCAAACCAATGTACACCCAAAACCAAAACTACAAAACTATAGTGGATCTCTGAGGGAAGAACTAGAGAAAATAACCACGAAAGGGAGAATACCTTATCACAATCACCAATGAACAACCTTTGAAACCGATGAATTGATGCAAGGGGGAATAGGGCTAGAAGGTCTCCTCATGGAACCTAGGGTTTGTCCAAAACGAGAAAGGGATAGAGAGGATGAATGTAAATAAATTATTCTAGAAGGGTTATTAAATAACCAGGAATTCCCTATTTTCCCATCATGTAAAATTTTTATGGTGTGTAATTCAATGTTTTCCAAAAATTTCAACTTCTGCAAAAAATCACATCTCTTGGGCCTTCATTTAATAAAAATTATGAATTCCACTTACATGATGTGTAATCCCACTCAAGGGGTTAACCAGTTATCAAAAAAATCATTGAATACCCCCAAATAAACATGTTGTGTATCACCTTTACACATAATTGAAACAATATACGATGTGAACTTCCTGCATTATCTTTTTTGTAGCTCCAGCCTCTGCCAAAAACACCCAGAACCTCCCCTAAACACCTCAAACCACCAGAAATGGTAATGTAATAGGACAATAAGGCATGAATAAAATACATATTTAATGTATATATTTTATATTTGGTAAATAATTATACAATTTAAATTATAATATCACATTTACCTCATTACCTTCTAATCTGTTGGAAAACGATAACATCGCTTGTGCGTACATGTGGACTACCGCCACCATGTAGTGATGTGATTCATTTTTCATTTATGATTTACATGGATGGTAATAATGATGGATTTTATAAAAATATGTGATTTATATGATAAAATGATGATTCTATAAAGGTGAATTAATATTTAAATTTCCTTCATTCCATTTGTAAAAAAAATGAAAACAACGTTTATGCATACGTACGACCTACTATCACTATGAATGATATAACTCAGGTTTCTATCTCTAACTTTTATTGAATATTTTAAATAATTTTATAATTAATCTAAATGATATTTAAATAATTTTTAAAATTATAGATATTATGGAACCATTATGAAATTACAAGTACTAAAACAACAAACCAAAACATACATGAAAAAAGAAGCAGTTATGAACTGAAACAGAAATTTTTTAACAATGAATTATTAAGAAATTGTTATAAAATATTATAAGTAAATCATATAATATATGATATAAATTATTATGGTTTCTTAATTTAATTATAATAAATCTATAATTATTATACAGAAGTTTCAGAGACATTCGAAGGAATTCGGTCTTGAGGTAAGGGATTTTCTCTCAATTTCCTTTCATTGAAGAATATTTTAATGTTATACATAAATTTAGTTTATATGGTTTATATAATTCCCATTAAAAAATTTATATAATTAATACTTATTAATTCATGTAATTTTATGTTCCAGATAGATTTATTTCATTCAAATAGATTTTATTTGAATGTTACTAAGAGGTAAGTGTCTCATAACTCAGTTTTCTTTCATTAGGTTATATCACTTATTCAAGGACTATATCATACCATGGTTATGTGTGAAATAGAATTTTATGGATTTATGTTGTATTTAAACTTATTTTTTAGGGATTTCCATTTTTTACACATAATAAATTCATTGATTAATTTACATTCTAATGTTATGATCAATGAAAGGGTTCTTCCTCTCAAATTGTCTTCTTTGGATCATATGTTATTTTATATGTATATCTATTTTTGTGAGGTGTATCTAAAACTATTTTGATAAGTTTTATATTTAATATTTTTATATTCATGATATTTAATGATTCATTTTATATTATTAATTTTATGTAGGTTATGAATTAAAAGTTAACAAATTTGTAAGGGTTTATTTCACAATCTCATCATTATTTAGGTTTATTTATGGTTAAGTATTCACTAGGAGAATTATATAATATTTATATATTAAAAACAATATTTTTTTATCATATAGTTATTTTTGTAAATTATAAGTTTTCATTTCTTTTTCCCCTTTTATGTAATAAAAAGATCAAAAAATGTTTTTATGAAGAATTGACTTAATTCCCACTTTAATCAAGAATCATTTATTCCATGTCCATGTTTTCTATATTTTTTTCAATAATTTTGTTAATATTATCCAATTATTTATTAATGAAAAAATTACCCATATCGTACTTCTAAAATATGTTTTAAAAGAAATTTTCCGATCATTTATTGAATGAGGTATTTTTTACTATTCTTACAAAAATGTAAAATTAAAATTTTCATTAACATGGTCAGAATGAATAGAATTTACCACTATCAGGACCACCCAATTATCTAATGGTTCATTTAAATCTATCAATATTTATTTTTAAATAATTTTTTTCTTAATTTTCTTGAAATTTTTAGTTTTTAAATGTTATTTTCAAAGTGAAAAGGGTAATTTCCTCAAAAAAATTTTTAATGAAATTTCATGGTATTTCTATTCATCATAGGGAAACCCCATATTTTACATATGATTTACTGAGGATCAGTTGTAATGATAACATAAATAATATTTCACCATATGTTTTATGGTCATATTAACATAGGATGTAAAATTTTGATACCATTTTCTATATTAATTTCGAGGGATTATGATTATGTTTATTAATTGGGGAAACATATTAACATTTTATATGATTTTTTTTTCAATATGAATGTTAATATTGATTATGTTGAACCCTTTAATATGAGAAATGAATTGGTATTTTATGAAATGGGTGGGGTGCAATATAGACCCTCAATAAATCGTTAGTTCTCATGAGACAATATAGTTTGGGTATTTAGTTGAGGATTTAACCATTTATATAATATTTCTTGGGAATAAGGCCTTGACGGTATGCTTATGATGTCTGAAATTATGTATTCCCTAATTATGAGATTATTTATTGATTTCCATGTGATTATTTGATTAGTTATGATATCCATAGATAATTTTCAACTATATGTGATTTTATATATGTAATTATTTAATCATAATTGATTCTTATAGTATTATTATTCATGCTCAAGTTATTGATTAAATTGCCTATTTTTCAATTATTTACCTTTCCTATTGATTATGCCTTATTTACTCATGATAACTTCCAGTGTATGTAACCCTTACATATAATTTGATATAACCACTTATTTTTTTGTTTCCCCAAGATACAAAGAATGTATATTTGAATGAGTTTAAGGAGGGTGAATAATTACATTCACCATGTTGTATTTTAATGTTTTCAAATGTAATGTGAGATTAAAGTATGTGTCTAGTTTTACAAGACTACTATAATATTCAATCCATTGGTATGTTATTGATTTTATATTTTGATAATTAAAAAAATTAACCATATTCTTCAGGATACTATAGTTAGGTTATTTACATCTGGAAGGGACAAAATATAAAGAAAAGGTAAAGGACTAAGTAATACATATGTCAATACCCTGAACATAATCTTGATGAACTCCTTGTAATTTATGGAATTAAGTTAACATGAAGTGACTATAAGCTTTAATAAATTTATTATACTTATAGGAGAGGAATATTGTGTTGGTTTTTGAGAATATTTTTAAGTAAAAGTGGAGTATTGAAAGGATGGAAGTGATCCCATTTTATAATTGAAAAGCAGAACTTTTGTGAACAACTATTACTTTCTAATAAATAAATGAAACTATTCTAGGTGGAATTGTTACAAAATATCAAGATAATGGATTTTATGGTGAGTATGGGTTGAAAAAATCATTTTCCAAGAATTTTTACACATGTTTTAAACATTTTGGAATTCATTGTTTCTTCTATTTTTTCATTTACATTTTTTTACTGGGATGAATAGTTTTTTCCAAAGTAACGTTTGTTTTACCAAACATATAAAATAAAAAATATTACCTAATTTGGGATTTTTGAACAAAAAATTAATATATATTTAAGATAACATAATTTATAATTAAAATAAAATTATCTCTAAAATTTAAAAAATTATTTATAGAATGTCTATTTTGTAGAAAAAGGTTGGTTTCACCATTATGTGTCCATAATCCTAATATGTATTGATTACCAATTTAAAGAGTGATAATTTATTTAAATATTATATTAGATAATATATTAATTTCATTTTTAATAATATAATAATTAATATGATCAGATAAAAACACATATTGTTAATAATTTAATTCTTTGAAAATAATTTTTTTACCGTTATTAGGGTCAGTAACCTTAATATTAGAAGTCATACTTTCATGCCCCAAAATTAAGTTGAACTTATTAAATAATATGATAATTCTGATCTAAAAAGTGAAATTTATTTTTTCTGAATTTAATTTCTATAAGCAATGAAAACAAATTTTTTAATATAATCAAATAGGTGTTTAAAGTGAAATATAACTTATGTTTCCAAAACGATATACATTGGTTTTATAAATACAACATACTAATTTAAAATTATTTATATTACTTATATATATATTTTTTATATAAAAATAATTTCAATAAAATTTAATTCATTCTTATATTATGATAATGTTAAAATGTTTTGTTTTTAGCAATATTGTTATTTTTTAAAATTTCACCAATTTTTTTGAAAAATCCAAAAATTTCATATTAATCTAACATTGTAATTATAAATATAAAAATGATGTTAATTTGGTTAAATTTGAAATTAAATTTAACTTTTAAATAAATTCATGAATAAAATCACTTTAGAGTGCGCATTATTTATTAGTTTTGATATGCAGTGTTTACCTTATATAGTGAAGTGCCCAGATCAGTGTGAATCACTGAGAGGGGGAGGGGGTGAATCAGTGATCCTTTAAAACTTTTTACTAATTGATTCTTAATCAATTAAACCTCTATGGCTGGTTAAAGCCTCGATCCACTCTTCTTGTATCTCTCAACCTTTCCCGGATAATGCAGTAATGAAAAGGCACAGGACACAAGGATTTACAAGGTTCGGCACCAAAGGCCTACATCCTTGCCATGCTCTCCAAGCATGGATTCTTCCATTATAATCGGTTAGTATTACAATGGTCGATACAGAGTCCCACTGTATCTCTCCTGAGTCCCACAGGAGGGTCTTTATACTGCGTCCCACAGTGTTACCAGAGTCCCACTGGCCTGCTCCAGAATCCCACTGAAGACTTCTTCTCCCTGAGTCCCACAGGGTCTTCTCCTGGCTCCTCGAGTCACACGAGTAGCTCTTCTTCTCTTTAAGGTCTTCAAGTATCTTCAGCAGTCTGGGATAAAGACTGCTAGCCTTGCTCTTCTTCTGATCACTTGTGGTGAACAGGTCTTCTCATCTTGCTCGGGCTTTATCACCTTCTTCTAAGGATGCCCCGGCTTCTCTCCAATTACTGAATGCTCAGACAAATAATATCTTTATCTTCGGTCTGGTCCAGTCTCAGTTCACATCAACTTCATGCACTGATTGCATGGCATCACAATATCTTCAAGATCTTCTGGTCTTGGACTCCTCAAATGCACACAAGCTGATTTAGCACTGTTCACGTGTGCACGTGCATGCATGCATGCATGCACTCCTTCTTTCTTCTACTTGGTGCAGTAGACCCACAAAGGGTTTAGTATCTTTAAGCACACACCAGCTCACTTGAACTTCACACTTTGTTCAATGTGTTTACTCACTTAAAGTGTGTTCTACTTTAGTGTGAGTATCCTCCTCTTCTTCTAAGTGTGTTCACTCCACTTAGTGCACACACTAGGTTCGGCCTTCACTTGTTTAGAACACACAATTTGTTCTTCGTTTTGCACACACTTAAGCTTGGCCTCTTCTCCTCTTCTTGTTGCACACACTCACTTTAATGTTCTTTTAATTTGCTCTTCGAAGTGTGCACACACAAGGTCACAACCCTCGGCCTCTTCAAATGCACACCCTTGAAGTGTGTTCTTCTTTGTTCAAATGCACAAGCAAGATTATGGATTATTCAATTCTTACACACACACAAAGTGTGGTCTTCCACTTCACTTGGCACACACCACTTGGTGTTGTCTTTTGTGCACACACATGGCCTTGGGTTCTTCTTCTCCACTTGGCACACACACACACGAGGCAAGGCCTCGACTTTCTTCTCCCTTCTTGCACACACACCCGAGTGTGTCCTTCCCCACTTATGCACACACACTGCCTTCTTCTCACTTTGCACACACAAGGGTGCAAGGACTCGGGTCCTTCTTGTTTAGCACATAAGCACTAAGGCCCTTGGGCTCTTCTCCAATTTGCACATACACGAGGCAAAGCCTCGGCCTTCACTTGAATTGCACACACACAAATATATGTCTCGGCCAAGGGGTGTTCAACCCGAACTCCTACTCAAGTTAGGCGCGCAAGGGGTGCGGCCCTCCTTCTCTTCACAGCCGCGCTGATTCCACTGGCCGTGGATCGCGCAAGCCAAAAGGCACGCAAGTGCAAGGCACAAGCCGCGGGTGTGAAAGCTTGCAACACCGCGGGGCTTCAACCGTGGGCGCGCAAGGCTTGGTGCGACCCCGGTTCTTCCTGCTGCTCAAGTGAGGCGCGCAGGGAACTCTTCCTCCTCCTCTTCTTTCGCGCAAGAGGTGCGCAAAAGGAACTCACGAAGCCAAGGATGGCTTCGGGCTGCTTCGTCGCGCAAGTGGGTTGCGCGGAGCTCCAAACTTCGTGAGGAACAGAGCTCACGGGACTCGGATTTTCACAGAGTTTCAGCAAGCTTCTCGAGGGCTCGGCCTCTCTTTATATAGGCAGAGGAATACCCCATATCTTCCGCGTGATTTAACTTCAAGATCCCGAAGTTTTCGGTTCTTTAAAATCTTCCAAATATTTATATTTATCCTCTGTTTCACGCGGGATATTTCTTCTTCGGTTTCCTCCACATGCATGCGATTTATAACGCATGCATGGCCTTCGTGAAACCTTATCCATGCGAAGGCACGAACACCGAATGGCCTCGCACCTCCGGTTGCTTCGGCCTTGCTCGAAATCCTCCACTAGTTGCATGCATGCCTTTTTTATTGCATGAATGTGATCAGTACATCCAGACGAACTCAATGGAGCCTTCGGCGTTGGAAATGGTGGCCCGGAGCTCGAAATCGGTGCTCGGGTGGCCTCTGGTTTGACGGCGGCTGCGGGTGGCTTCGGGGAGACCTCGGACGAGCTCGAGGTAGAGGACGAGCTCTCGGCCGTCGGATCGAGCGATCAGAAGACTTTGGACGGCCGGATTAAATCGGGGGCGCGGCGGATCAGATGAGCGGTCCAGATCGAGCGCGAGATCGCTCGGACGGCCGGGATTTGTTCCCGGTGAAAATCGCGCGTCCCACATCGAATTCTCTCGCGGAATTTCCGCGGTTTATTACCCTGCCGCTGCCCGCAACTCCTCAGTTGCACTTCTCCCCTCCCGGTGCCTCCCCGCACCGGGT
Source organism: Viscum album (assembly GCA_963277665.1). NCBI lineage: Eukaryota > Viridiplantae > Streptophyta > Magnoliopsida > Santalales > Viscaceae > Viscum > Viscum album. The sequence continues at coordinate 1,441,732,246 of OY728140.1, read as the reverse complement.
TCTCTCTGCGGGCGCGCTCTGCGCCCACTCTGCCTCCTGCGGGCGCGCTTCAAGCGCCCACTATGCTCCCTGCGCTCCTCCGGGCGTGCCCCTGGCGCCCTTGCGGTGTCCTTGGGTGCGCCCTGCCGCCCTGGCTCGCCCCACGGGGTTCCCCCGGGCGTGGTGCCCTAGTGCCCCATGCCTTGGGGTTGAACCCCCCAAGGTGCCTCGGCTGGCCTAATTTTTTTGGCAAAGTCTTCAAATAAGACTTTGTAAAAACAAAGTCCTCCTCTATGTAAAACATGCCAAGTGCCAAGCCACTTCTTCCATTCTTCTTCTCAATTTCTTCCCTTCTCCATTAGAATTCATCATCCTTCTCTACTTCTTAAGAATTCCTTAATCCTCCTTAACATATATTCTGCACTTAGGATATGGAATTCAAAAGGTTTCTTCATCTTCAACCGAGCTCTTGAATCAAATAGTTCTTCAATAAACTTTGTTGATCTAATCAGAGATCAAATTGGGACTTCTTCAGATTCACATGCACTAAGTGATAGTGCATGGACTTCAGTAATGCACATCATCCACTTAGTAGTTGTGGATGGAACTCCTTTCAACTCCTCATGCATTGTGAAGACAATGCATGGTCTTCTATCATTGTTGTGACTTTGTATCATCAGGATACATGTTCTTAGAACTTAATGATCAGCTCAACAATCGTCAGATTTTCTTAGAGAATGTTTCAAACCATCATCTCATATGTCACTTAGTGAATCTCCTAAGTGACATGCATCTTAGTACTATGGTCATTCTCTCTTCATCACCAACACCATCACAACCTTTGGCATTCACCTCTTGACTCCTTGACATCCATTCATTCTAGGACAACTTCATGCCTCATTGACAACAAATGCAACACAATGCACTTCAATCTCCCCCTTTGTATTTGTTGTCAATACACTCCTTTAGCACATATGAATGGGTCAATATGTGTGCCAATATTTTCTCCCCCTTATTGGCAATCAAATGCAAAGGTGTGGTGTGGTGCTCTTTCAAAGATCTCTTCCTCCCTTGTAAAAAGTATCTTCTTGAAAAACACTAGGAGAGGGATGATGTCACATGTTCTTCTTTAGCAAAGAACCTTTAGCTAATCAACTCTAAGTCTACTTGGGCTAACCCGGTGTAGAAAACAAGAGTGATGTAACCAAGGAACTCAATGCTGTCCACAATTCTCTACACATGTGAGATCATGCTTAGGGGCTTGAAATTTTTCAGATATAACAATGAATTGCTAAATTCTGCACATACTTCACAAAACTCATTAGAAAGTTCAGGTGCAAAGATAAAGCTCCCCCTTTCATTCATTTGTCTTCAATCCATACTCCCCCTTAATTGACAAGATAAACTCAATTAAGAAACAAGGGATGAAAGTATGATTGGAATACCTTCACTTTTCTCAAGATGATATTAATCTCAGAACATCATCTTCTTCAGATTTTCTCCCCCTCAAGGGGTGCACTCCTATTCAATCCAAACCACCCTCCAGCTGAGAATGATCATCATCTTCAATTCCCTACAATGTTAGCACATGTAAATACCAATAGTATAAGGGAATAAGATGGAACCTCCTTGGTTCATCAATGTGAACAACAAGGTTGAGAAGATTCTCTCAACCGAGATGTCCCATTTTCACCAGTCTTCACACTTGCACATTTGATCTTCATTGATGATTGTGCTGGTGTGGTTCTCAAAACATCTTCATGTGAAATATTCTTCTTCCCTTTTGCCTTAGCAATTGCCAGAACTTCATCTTCAGCTCTCTGTAGATCTTTGGCAAGTTGCAACTGATTTGGCCATATGACAAGTATATCATTTGGAAGAGTGGCCTCAGTTTTGGAAGTTCCACATGGTTCTTTGGATGCTGCTAAGCTACCTCTCTTAGGAAACTTATTTTCAATCAATCCCTTCTTCTTCTGGATTGATTGTCTTTTGGAGTTCAGTCTGCTTCTATTTAGTTTCATGGCTTCTTTACAAAGGTCCATGATGTGTCCTTTCTTCCCATAGTAGAAGCATGTCTTCTTGGTGGTCCTTCTGGATGCATCACCCTTCTTGGACTCAGACTCCAAGGACTTCTCTTCATTTCTCAAACACTTCTTGGGAGCATTGTCAACTTTCTTCTTGCTTCCCAAGGAATCTCTCTTAGCCAGGTTCAGTGATCTTTTCTTCTTTTGAGCTCTGGATACAGTTGGAGATTGACATGTATCTTTTTGACCACTTTTGCAATCATCCCAGATGTTGTCAAGTAATCCAAATCTATTTGCAGTAAACAGATGTCTCTGGACCTGTGGATGTTGCTTCTTTTCCTCTGGCTTGCTCCCCCTTGGCATGGGCTTCCTCTGTGCTTTGACATTCAGTGGATTGTACCAACAATCCTTTGCACAATGCCCATACTTGTTACAACACCAACATTGACCCACAAATCTTGACCTCTTGATTCCTTCTGATTGTAGGGTACCTGTCTTGAATTGTTGTGCTGCTTCAGGAGAGCTTTCTTTCTTCATTGTCTTCATCCATACTTGTTTGGAATTATTTTTCCATCCTGCACTTTTTGTGGAAACACAATTAGAAGCATCGGTACAAGATGGTATGGATGGTACCTTCTTTCTAGAAGTTGTTGCACTTTCACTAGAGGATGTCTTGCTTTTAGAATCATCCTTCTCAATGCATACTTGAGTAGCAACATTTCTTCTTCCAGCTGACTGGGAGGATTCAGCTTTAGGTGATTGCTGATTTTTCAATATCACCTCTAATTCTAAACACTTCATGTTGAGGGATTTCTTCTCATCCTCAACTGTTCTTAGCCTTCCTTCCCATTTCTCTTCCAGCTGTTTCATCTGGTCTTCATGCACCTTCTTCAATTCTTGCAATGAATTGTCCAGCTCCTTCACCCTTTTGACTTTGTCTTCTAGTTGAGCATCTTTGACAACCATTGACACTTTGTGCCTCTTTTCCAGTGCATGGAAAACTTCTTTGACCACAGTCTTAAAGAATTCTTTCTCAGAAAGGCTTCTCTGCAATTCTTCAGCAGTGTCTTCATATCTTTCATTGCAAAGAGATATTGTTTCATCTTTAGCCTTCACCAGCTTTCTGAGAGTGTTGGTTATGCCAACCCTTTTAGCCAATTGATCTTCCATTGCATTGGCTTCTTCTTCTAACTGTGATTTTTCTTCATGAAGATCATGGATGCCTGTAGCTATACACTTTGCCACTTCCATGGGAACTATCTTCTGAAGATATTTGAGTGCACTTTGAAGATCATTCATTGTTTCAACTTCATCACAGCTAGGACAGGCTTTCTTCATCTTCTTGGCCTGTTTCTTCTTTCTATTTTTCTGAGTCTTGGCAGAAATCTCCATTTGAGGCTGGTCGCTCGTTTCCTCAAATCTGCACTTCATAAAGACTCCCTTGGATCTTTTAGAGGTAACCTGCCTCTGATACCAATTGAAGTGCCCAGATCAGTGTGAATCACTGAGAGGGGGAGGGGGTGAATCAGTGATCCTTTAAAACTTTTTACTAATTGATTCTTAATCAATTAAACCTCTATGGCTGGTTAAAGCCTCGATCCACTCTTCTTGTATCTCTCAACCTTTCCCGGATAATGCAGTAATGAAAAGGCACAGGGCACAAGGATTTACGAGGTTCGGCACCAAAGGCCTACATCCTTGCCATGCTCTCCAAGCATGGATTCTTCCATTATAATCGGTTAGTATTACAATGGTCGATACAGAGTCCCACTGTATCTCTCTTGAGTCCCACAGGAGGGTCTTTATACTGCGTCCCACAGTGTTACCAGAGTCCCACTGGCCTGCTCCAGAATCCCACTGAAGACTTCTTCTCCCTGAGTCCCACAGGGTCTTCTCCTGGCTCCTCGAGTCACACGAGTAGCTCTTCTTCTCTTTAAGGTCTTCAAGTATCTTCAGCAGTCTGGGATAAAGACTGCTGGCCTTGCTCTTCTTCTGATCACTTGTGGTGAACAGGTCTTCTCATCTTGCTCGGGCTTTATCACCTTCTTCTAAGGATGCCCCGGCTTCTCTCCAATTACTGAATGCTCAGACAAATAATATCTTTATCTTCGGTCTGGTCCAGTCTCAGTTCACATCAACTTCATGCACTGATTGCATGGCATCACAATATCTTCAAGATCTTCTGGTCTTGGACCCCTCAAATGCACACAAGCTGATTTAGCACTGTTCACGTGTGCACGTGCATGCATGCATGCATGCACTCCTTCTTTCTTCTACTTGGTGCAGTAGACCCACAAAGGGTTTAGTATCTTTAAGCACACACCAGCTCACTTGAACTTCACACTTTCTTCAATGTGTTCACACACTTAAAGTGTGTTCTACTTTAGTGTGAGTATCCTCCTCTTCTTCTAAGTGTGTTCACTCCACTTAGTGCACACACTAGGTTCGGCCTTCACTTGTTTAGAACACACAATTTGTTCTTCGTTTTGCACACACTTAAGCTTGGCCTCTTCTCCTCTTCTTGTTGCACACACTCACTTTAATGTTCTTTTAATTTGCTCTTCGAAGTGTGCACACACAAGGTCACAACCCTCGGCCTCTTCAAATGCACACCCTTGAAGTGTGTTCTTCTTTGTTCAAATGCACAAGCAAGATTATGGATTATTCAATTCTTACACACACACAAAGTGTGGTCTTCCACTTCACTTGGCACACACCACTTGGTGTTGTCTTTTGTGCACACACATGGCCTTGGGTTCTTCTTCTCCACTTGGCACACACACACACACGAGGCAAGGCCTCGACTTTCTTCTCCCTTCTTGCACACACACCCGAGTGTGTCCTTCCCCACTTATGCACACACACTGCCTTCTTCTCACTTTGCACACACAAGGGTGCAAGGACTCGGGTCCTTCTTGTTTAGCACATAAGCACTAAGGCCCTTGGGCTCTTCTCCAATTTGCACATACACGAGGCAAAGCCTCGGCCTTCACTTGAATTGCACACACACAAATATATGTCTCGGCCAAGGGGTGTTCAACCCGAACTCCTACTCAAGTTAGGCGCGCAAGGGGTGCGGCCCTCCTTCTCTTCACAGCCGCGCTGATTCCACTGGCCGTGGATCGCGCAAGCCAAAAGGCACGCAAGTGCAAGGCACAAGCCGCGGGTGTGCAAGCTTGCAACACCGCGGGGCTTCAACCGTGGGCGCGCAAGGCTTGGTGCGACCCCGGTTCTTCCTGCTGCTCAAGTGAGGCGCGCAGGGAACTCTTCCTCCTCCTCTTCTTTCGCGCAAGAGGTGCGCAAAAGGAACTCACGAAGCCAAGGATGGCTTCGGGCTGCTTCGTCGCGCAAGTGGGTTGTGCGGAGCTCCAAACTTCGTGAGGAACAGAGCTCACGGGACTCGGATTTTCACAGAGTTTCAGCAAGCTTCTCGAGGGCTCAGCCTCTCTTTATATAGGCAGAAGAATACCCCATATCTTCCGCGTGATTTAACTTCAAGATCCCGAAGTTTTCGGTTCTTTAAAATCTTCCAAATATTTATATTTATCCTCTGTTTCACGCGGGATCTTTCTTCTTCGGTTTCCTCCACATGCATGCGATTTATAACGCATGCATGGCCTTCGTGAAACCTTATCCATGCGAAGGCACGAACACCGAATGGCCTCGCACCTCCGGTTGCTTCGGCCTTGCTCGAAATCCTCCACTAGTTGCATGCATGCCTTTTTTATTGCATGAATGTGATCAGTACATCCAGACGAACTCAATGGAGCCTTCGGCGTTGGAAATGGTGGCCCGGAGCTCGAAATCGGTGCTCGGGTGGCCTCTGGTTTGACGGCGGCTGCGGGTGGCTTCGGGGAGACCTCGGACGAGCTCGAGGTAGAGGACGAGCTCTCGGCCGTCGGATCGAGCGATCAGAAGACTTTGGACGGCCGGATTAAATCGGGGGCGCGGCGGATCAGATGAGCGGTCCAGATCGAGCGCGAGATCGCTCGGACGGCCGGGATTTGTTCCCGGTGAAAATCGCGCGTCCCACATCGAATTCTCTCGCGGAATTTCCGCGGTTTATTACCCTGCCGCTTCCCGCAACTCCTCAGTTGCACTTCTCCCCTCCCGGTGCCGCCCCGCACCGGGTTCTCTCTGCGGGCGCGCTCTGCGCCCACTCTGCCTCCTGCGGGCGCGCTTCAAGCGCCCACTATGCTCCCTGCGCTCCTCCGGGCGTGCCCCTGGCGCCCTTGCGGTGTCCTTGGGTGCGCCCTGCCGCCCTGGCTCGCCCCACGGGGTTCCCCCGGGCGTGGTGCCCTAGTGCCCCATGCCTTGGGGTTGAACCCCCCAAGGTGCCTCGGCTGGCCTAATTTTTTGGCAAAGTCTTCAAATAAGACTTTGTAAAAACAAAGTCCTCCTCTATGTAAAACATGCCAAGTGCCAAGCCACTTCTTCCATTCTTCTTCTCAATTTCTTCCCTTCTCCATTAGAATTCATCATCCTTCTCTACTTCTTAAGAATTCCTTAATCCTCCTTAACATATATTCTGCACTTAGGATATGGAATTCAAAAGGTTTCTTCATCTTCAACCGAGCTCTTGAATCAAATAGTTCTTCAATAAACTTTGTTGATCTAATCAGAGATCAAATTGGGACTTCTTCTGATTCACATGCACTAAGTGATAGTGCATGGACTTCAGTAATGCACATCATCCACTTAGTAGTTGTGGATGGAACTCCTTTCAACTCCTCATGCATTGTGAAGACAATGCATGGTCTTCTATCATTGTTGTGACTTTGTATCATCAGGATACAAGTTCTTAGAACTTAATGATCAGCTCAACAATTGTCAGATTTTCTTAGAGAATGTTTCAAACCATCATCTCATATGTCACTTAGTGAATCTCCTAAGTGACATGCATCTTAGTACTATGGTCATTCTCTCTTCATCACCAACACCATCACAACCTTTGGCATTCACCTCTTGACTCCTTGACATCCATTCATTCTAGGACAACTTCATGCCTCATTGACAACAAATGCAACACAATGCACTTCATATAGTAGGGTCTTGAGTATTATGAAAAGAAGATGATGTGATACCCACCCATATAAAATCATTGGTAGAATCTTATGAGATACTTTTATTGGAAAAAAACTTATAATTGATCTCCCAAGACATGCCACCCCCGCATTCTGAGGAAGTAGATAGGTTAGGACCATCAATTCGATATATTGGGATCAACCCTCTACCACTAGGGACAACTGTAACTATGAAAAATAATTTTATTCCTATCCTAGAATCATAGTACAAGATTTTATAGTAAGGTAATATAACAAAAAAATCTTTTCTTTAATGTATAAACTATCTAAAATTTAAAATTCAGTTGGTTCTTCCATAAGTACCTCTACCTCAAGTTGTTATATATCTTGGTAAATACATAAATGCGGATCTATTGGTTATAGTTGATGATAAACCACTCATTAAGAATATAATGTCTCTATATATTCAAATACAATACTAATGCTATTAACTTCAATTAATTGGATTTTCAATTCTACTAATGGGGTATTAGCTGAGAAGATCCCTAAGAAATCACTACCTGCCTTTGAATCATTACACAATCAATCCCATATCAAGAAGAATCACAGAAAATAACTTAATCTAATCTATAATATAAAAGGCAGAATAGTATCACAAGTTAATGTATGAATCAACTCTTAAAAGTGTCTCTGATATCACTTAGACCAAAAAATGGTTTCACATTTCATTCCAAGAAAAAAATAGAGTCCCAATCCTGGAAAATTTTTCCACAAACCTCTTATAGTACCCCACCAAACTATGGAAACTCAGAAATTGAAATATACAATTAGGTACCTCCCAAGCTACAATTGTCTCAATCTTCATCGGGCATAGATCTACTCTATCCTCTAAGATAACATGTTCCACGAAATGTACCTATCTAACACATAACTGACATTCTAAGAGAATGTTTTATTGGTGATAATCCCAAAGCATGTACAGAAACATATTTAAATTTTCTATATGATTGACCTCTAATAGTGAAAAATGAGGATTTAATCAATAAATACTACTACAAACTGGTCTAGGATGAGATGAAGATACAGTTCATGAGTCCCATTAACACTATTTGTGTGTTTTTCACACCAAAATGCGTCATCAAAAACTCATATTGTATATAAAAACGTTGAAATAATCTCTTAAAGATATCCTCTTCATGAACCCATAGATAATAATATTTAGATATGAGGTTAATCTTTACGAAACCATGTGAAATCATCAGTTAGAAGAAGATATTGTTGATCATCAGAAGATAGTATTTTTTTACTATTTATAGGTTCAAATGGTTACAGTCAACACAAAGACTCAAGCTCCAATCCTCATTCTTGGTGAACAACATAGGGTCTTCTTAAAGAGACAAATTAATATTAATAAAACCATTCTCATAAAGGTCCTCCAACTACCAACTAAACTCTTGGAGCTTGATAGGGTCCATCTAATAAACAAAAATAGATACTAGTGTAGCCCTAGGGTATAGGACAATAAAAAACTCAACCACTCAAAGAGTGGGTGCTATTGGTAGATCTTAAAGTAAGAATCGTGCAAATACTAAACCACTACCTGAAGCTGGACATCTGAAGTATTTTTTCACTAAGGGTTAAAATCGGTAACTAGGGAGTTATTACATGTAGCTTCCCATGAAAAATACATGAATTAATCATCAGAAAATGCCTCTCATAAAAAAATTAAAACACAATATATTAGTTGGAATCCACCACACTCTGAGAATAAAATAATTGATTAGTTCATAGACTATAGTTAGTTATTCCACACCTAGTTTGAGATCAAACGGCTTTATAGTAGCAGCAAGAAGATTCTATTTGAACATATCTTCACTGAGTGTGATTTTACACTATTGTTATATCTTCATGATTTTGGGATCCCTCCCAATAAAATTTTCTATTCACATGGGTCATATTAGGGACTTTTTTGGAACTTAAAACTCCTAAAAAAGTATATATAAATTAAATAATGGTTCACACTAGAGTCTAAAAGCATTGGTTCTAAAGTATAAAAGATGCATATCGTACCTTCAATAATATCATTCACTATAATTTCATAACCCTTAAATATCCTTCTGGATATTTTTGTAACATTTTTCATATTTGTTGGAAACATATTTTTTTAAGAATGTTTTTGTTTAGAAGATGATAAAGAGTCATTGAAAATTTTTACGAGAGTTTTCCTTATGAGGTTTGGGAATCTTTCCTAATGAGGTGGTGGAGGGTATTAGAGGGTTTACTTAACCTTTCTAAGAAACTTTCTTACAATATCAGATGATGGTAAGATATTCTCAAAGTTCTTAAAACCATGAAGAAAGACATGTTCCAAGTTGAAGTTTTAGTTTTATATACAAAAGAAATATACAAGATACTAGATGTAATTTACTAGAAAAACGTGAGTAGATAGAGACACAATTGAAATTCCCAATTATATATTTCTAATTTTTATTGGATATACAAATCTCATATTACAGAATTGAGAAAATCTTAAGTTATCGAATAGTGATTCATTAGAAGAAAAAGTTTAAGTCATTGTATAATGGTTATGTAAAAGTACATATTTAGTTGTGTAAGGGCATAATCCATGTTATGTAGTTTTTGTAAAGGTATAAGAATATCACTTAAGGGTAAATCACATTATTCGTTGTGTAAGGGAAGTATTCCCAATGTGTAAAGTTAATTGAAGCCAAGTGGCTAAAGAAATTAGATAGAGATATAACATGGATCATAGGGATGTTTCTAGATGAATATTTGTAAGAAAAAACCACTGATGAGTCTTTATGATTATATATATTGTTATATGAGTGAAAAGGACTAATGTTAATAATTTTAGAGAATGTTTAAAGAGAATTATGAACACAGGATGGACCATGAAAGTTGTAACTAGATGAGGAATTTATTCTATGAAATAAGTCTTTAGGTGTTTAAAATTTTTTAAATCACATAAATGGATCATGTTCACTGGATAGTGAAAGAAGATTCTTTTAGAAAGATATTTTATTTGATCATTTAATTAGAAAATATATTTTTTACGGGCTATATGAAGTTTGAATTTTCAAAGACATAGAGTGTGCTACAGAATGTGGCCCATCACAACAAGTTCATCTAATAAAGATCTATCAGACGAACATCCATCAAAAAGATGAAAAACAAACAAACATTCATGATTTCTTATATGGATGATTTTAGGAAGATTGTTTTGAGTATATATTGATTTGAGTTTGGATGATTGAACATAATAAACTTAGATTAGAACTAGAAAAAATGTTCTCAACAAAGTCATTATATAAATATATGTCATACCATGTTTTCTATGAGCATTATATAAATTTGTAAAGCCCTACTATTTGATGATGTTATTATCATATAATAATTTTTACTTATATAGTATCTATAATAAAGGTTTATGTAGTTCTGTAAAACACAAGATAAGGAAGTTTGAGGAAGTTTGGAGACACTACGTTTTTATTAAGCATCATGAATATTCAATAAACATATAGAATTCTTGAGAATTATCTAGTGAATTCTAGATGAAGTGGAGTTTTTATATTTTAGTTTTCAATGATATGGAAAACAAAAATTGTTTTCATAACTTTAATACTTCAAGTGAACCTATATAAAGGTGGAGATATTAAAACTGTACTGACACTATTAATCCATGTGAAAAAGCCGACACATTAAAATTTTGAGCAGTATGAGTTTCCAACTGAATTAGTCGAGTTAGGGAGGAACCTGATATAATAATTGGACAAAGATTTATATATGAGATACTAAACATAGATTCATTTCAGAAATCAAATAGAGAAGTTGATATAAGAAACTGAACATAATATATCATACATTGTTTCTAATAATTATGTGAGGACCAGTTGTTTTTTCATCAGATAGAACATAAGTTAGAAATGCAGGAATAGTTTCAGTTAATTTTACTAGATAGAGAATAAAAGATTAAGGCAGGCACACAAACTAACTTTTACCTATTGTAGAAATTAGATGGATCATTTGTAAAGTCACTTTTGGGCGATTCTTTAAAAAGATTCATATAAATGTATTAGATCAGTTTTTAGAATTAAAACATTTTATCTGAGTAGATTCAATATAATCACACATATTCAGATATAGGAGTATAATATGAGTTAGATTATTATATTCACATTTTTTTATTATAGCGAGTTTCCATTGACCAATGGGAGTTTCCATGGACAGGATGTAGTCACCCACATTGGTGGAGAGAATTTTCAATATTTTAATCCCTATTTTATTTTATTATTATTACATTAGGGTGAGAGTTTTATTAAAGGTTTATAGGAGTAATAACTCTATCAATTTACATTGTTTAATTTTAGATAATTGAAATTGTAAATACATCGCCACTTATTCACCCCTATCAGTGGATCTCAAAATCCTATGGGAATTTAATTATTATTAGAACCAAGGTTACCATATTCGATCCTTATCCAATAAAATTACAACTTATTGAAAAATAGAGTTATTACTACACTCTAGGAAAAAAATTTCAATATAAAAAAATATAACGATACCATAACATTCACCTCTTGTCCTGGAGTTAATTGATGCAGTAATAGATGGGTTTCCACTAATTAAGAATGATAATCCAATGAATTTTATAAAAAAATATTGAGTTATTTGGGAAAGAAATAAATGTTATTCTAATGTATTTTTCAAAAATGTTTTCATAATGTTGATGGGTCTCAAATAAACTAAAGAAACTTCGGTCAAACATGAAAGTATTTTCCATATAAATTCTAAAGTGAAGGGGTAAAAGTAACCATTATAACATATTAAGTTTAAAAATATCTAAATGAAGTATGAAGAAACTGTTAATGAGTTCTTTATTATAGGTAATCAATTTTTTTTTTTAAAATCAAAGGATTTAGAGATGTCTCAAAAGAATCTATCATTGTTAAGAAACTCATGAAAAACTACCATGAAAGGTTCAATACCAAAATTCATGCATGAGAAGATAAAGATGATTTATCTCTTGATGAATTAAATAAATTTATCTTTGCATATGATATGATAAAAACTCTAGCATTTCAAAATAAAACCAATGATTAAATGGATTTTGAGACTTTTAGAAATTAAAAAATCCAAGATGTTTAGATTATTTACATCAGTGATTCAAAATCTAAATAAGGCTATAAAATTAATGAAAAAATGTGTATCTTAACGTTAAAATTCATTAAAGAGGTAGATGTAAATATGGAGGAAAAATACATGAAAATATTTTTGAGTGTAGAAGAATTATGATTTTTTCTAAGAACTTCCCATAGTAGAAAGTTAGAGAATATGAAGTTTATTTTAAAGAAAAACCTTTGTGGAAGATGTAGAGAAAATATTACAAGTAAGATAAAAAATATAACATATATACTAATTTTTTTTCTAGAAATATAGTAATGTTTTTGAGTAAGAAATTTGGGTATGGATATACTGATAATAGTTCTTTAGAAGATGAAAATCAAAAGATGTTAGAAACTTTCTTTGAACATTTTGGGAAAAGAGGATGTTTCCTCAAATAGTGAAGATTAAAAATGTGAAGAATATTATATATAATATAAACATAGATCAAAACATATGGAATGTATTTATAAAGAAAAAATATGCACGAAATAAATCAGAATTATTAAGAAATAAGGTGTGAAAAATAATTTGGGAAAGGAATATATTCTAATGAAAAATGTGTAGATTAATGAGACTAATAACCTCAAACTGAAAGTTGCAAAACAATGAAATGTGGTGGAAGATCTTAATAAGAAACATGGTACTATATAATATGAGGTTTGTAAAAATCGATAAATATTTATTATGGTTGATGTTATAATAAGGACTACATTTGATAATTTCAACAAAGCTTTATAGGTAAATGATGAAACATCTCAAGCTACTGAGAAATCTCTTTCCAATAATCAGGTGAAGTATTTACCCCCTAATCATAATTATTTTCACATATTTTTGACCATGAAGGTATTATAAACCACTTTGGGAAATCATTTATTGATAAAGGGTGTGGAAAATAGTTTTCATCAATAAAAGTTTTTAATAATATCAATAATAATGTTTCCAAACACTATGAGGAAACACGTATAAAAAAATGTTATGAAACTTAGTAAAATTTCTAAAAGTATCCTACATCTATTGAAGATAGATATTTGATGGATTTTATTGGTGGTATGTAATTTATATACATAAAACTCATTAATATTTTCACAACATGTATCTCCCTAAAAATAGCATGAACTAACGAGGAGAAAAAAGAAAGAATAGACAATAACTTTCTTAATATATAGGAGGAAAGAAAGGATAAACCAAAAAATGTTATAATGTCTCCAATTAAGAACCAATGTTTTTATCTAAAATAATTATTTTCAATATGTGAATATCCAGGTCAGTTTATTTAAGAATGTATGAAAACACTTCTATAAAAACTTTCTCATGCTTGAAAATAAAATGAGTCTGAAAATATGAATGTTGAGGAAAGGGATTTTATTGTTGTGAAAAATCTAAAAGATATAAAAAATGAGAATAGTCTTGGATTATAAATAGTGGGTTTTAATTACACGTGATATTTGATTTGAAAGTATTGATAATTTTTTAATAGTATAAAGGTGAAAAATTATATTTAGAAATGATAGTTCTTTAAAAATAAGAGGAATATGATCTATTGGGATTTAAGATCAGAAACTAAAACAAAAATAAATTTTTTATGTTGATTGGATAGAACATAACTTACTTAGTGTTAAAAAATATTGTGATGATGGTAAAAAATTTATTATGAGGAAATATTATTGTATAATTAGAAGCTTGAAATATGGTAAAGTTTTTACTAAGGGAGAAATAACTAGTAGAAATATTTTCCAAGTTAGAAGCATTTACAACTAATATTACTAAAGTGAGGAGGATTAAAATATTTTATGGCATAGAATACTTGGAAATATTATCTATAAAAGTATGATCATACTTTCCAAGGACAATGTTGTATGAAAATTACCATAATTGAAGTGGAAAGATGATTCTATTTATACAACGTTTTAGATAGAGAATATGGTTGATAACATACTTAAGAAAGTTGAAATTTATTCTACAAGACCAATTGAACATAGTCACTATGACCTTTTTTGGTCAATGATACCTCAATAAACAAAATTTATCTTCTAATTCATTATTTTTATTGATTATTTCACTCAAATGAAAATGTTTATCAAACATAAATTAGAGGCTATTGAATTGTATAGATATTTTATAATGGAAATTAAAAGAGAGATGATTGTTTATATGTTGATGTTTATAACAGAAAAAGGAAAGTATTGTAAAAGAAATTATTTTGAAATATTTATAAATAAATATAGAATCAAACACATATATAGTTCTCTATACACTCCTAAAAAATGGAGTGGTGGAAAAAGAAAAAGGGAAGTTCGGTGGAAATGGGAAGATATGTGTTGTATGAATATAAAAATTCTAAGTTATTGTGGAGATAATATGTTAGTAATTATTTTCATGTGAAAAACTATTTTTTTAGAAAAAATCTAAGTGGGTACCTATGATATATGGTATAATAAAAAACATCAAGTGAAATACTTTATGGTTTGTTAGAGTCCTTTTATTCTTAAGATAAAAATACCATATCCTAGAAATTTTGATGAAAAATAAAATGAAGGAATTTTCATGGTAGATTTAATTGATTTAAGAAGTTATAAATGTTATAATAAACTTTTAAAAAAATTGGTAGATTATTATGATGTAAAATTTATCGAAAATAAAACATCCTTAGAAAACTTTGATGAACATGCCACATAGGAAATATTCAATAATTCTAATGAAAATAAAAGAGGTATAGATAAATGTGAGCCAAAAAATATACAAAGTTAATCATATGAATCCTTTGATAAAAGTGATTTAGGTATAAAATCAATTATATTTCAAAACCCATAGAAATAGGTAAAATCATTAGAAATTATAATTCACTAGTTCATACGAGAAGGAAATTGAGATTAGAGACTCAAACATCACATGTTATAAAGGTAGAAATAGATTTGGTTTTAGAGGTAGATGAATGTAAATAATGTGTTGAGGCTATTAATTAATATTTAGATCAAATTGTGGAAAATAAAATTTGGGATCTTATTATAGGAATAAGAGGAACAAATATTATAAGAACAAAGTTTGTGTTTAGATATAAGACCAATGAACATGGATACATTTAAATAAAAAAATCTCAACTTGTTTAAAAATATTACTCATAGCCGGAAGGTTTGAATTTTGAAGAAAAAATTTCCATGTCATGAGACTTGAAACAATAAAAATGTTTTTATTAGTTGTTTTACATCGTTGTTACAACATTTATCAACTGGATGTTATGTAAAATTTCATTAATATATATATTGATGAATAAGTTTATATTGGGAAAACAAGTGGGTTAATTATTGGCATTGATGGAAGCATGGTTTTTATATTGAATAAATATTTATATTGTTTTAAATGAAATCCTTGAGAATAGTACTCTAAACATGACATTTTTATAAAAATTGATATTTTTTCTAAAATAAAATTTTACAGTAATCATTATTTTAATTATATGAGCACAGGTTCCCTTATTTAAATTTTATATGTTGTCCAAATACTTTTTGTAGGTGATGGTGAAAATTCTTGTGAAAAAGTTCCTAAAAAAGGAAGAAAAACTTTAAAATATCAATTCTCAATGAATTTACTATCTTTCTTCATTTACAAGTTCAGCAAAATGAAAGAAATATTTTCAACCATAAGAAAAGTATGTTTGTGAGATACTAAAAAAATTTATCCTGGAGGATTATAAAGAAGTTTATACTCCCATTTATATTTTCATGATGTTGAATAAAGATATAGCTGAATTTTTTTGAATTATAATTTTTTGGAAGTTTATAGAAATATTTCTTTTTTTAAAAAATTAAGGAAAAAAGTTTTTTATGAGGTTACATTAAGTTCATGTTTTAAAATTTATCCTAAGTAATCTAATATGTTGTAATCCAAAATAATTATATAGTATGTTTATGTAACATCATATAATGACTTTTTGAGTTCTGACATAAACATTCTTGGATACACTAATACTGATTGGGTTGGATCTTGTAACGATAGAAAGCCAACATACAGAGAAACTTTTTTATTGGGAAACTTTTGTGTGATATATCATTGTATGTAACAAAATTTATTTAATTTGAGAACAATGGAAGTATAATATGTTTATGCTATCCATGATTTTATGAAAATTATTTGGATAAAAGTTCAAGTGTATGTTTTGAGAGTAAATGTTTATAAGCTGGTGAATATTCATTATGATAACCAAAGTTCCATTAATATTTATTAAAATAATATACAATATTTTAGATAAAAAAATATTAATATAATGTGTCACATCATAAAATATAAATTTGTAGGTCGCAATTTTATGCTTGAGTACATTTCATCAAAGTATAAAATTACTGATGTTTTCATCAGATCTATTTCAAGTGAATGATTTGAAAAATTTAGGTTACAATTATATATTTATCCTCCAG
The DNA here is from genome assembly GCA_963277665.1 of Viscum album. Lineage (NCBI taxonomy): Eukaryota > Viridiplantae > Streptophyta > Magnoliopsida > Santalales > Viscaceae > Viscum > Viscum album. The sequence continues at coordinate 1,441,715,623 of OY728140.1, read as the reverse complement.
TAATTACTTCACAAATTTTTTAAGGAAGGACCTCCCACCATTGTTATTTGGATGATGTTTTCATAGGGTAAGAGTTATTATAACATTGTAATAAGAAGTAAAACTCTTTATTTTTTGAATCTAAATATATGTTTATCATAAAGTGGGGGAGATGATAAAATTGAGGTGGAGGTTATCTTAACATGGACAAAAAATTACATTTTATTGAGGGATAAAATTCCTTCAAATATATTGCATTATCTAGTATTGTGATGTTAGGACCTTATCTATGTGAAATTCAGTGATTTTATAATTTTTCTCTTAAAATGAGTTGTAAAAAATATTGAGTATCAAAAGTTTATGTGAATGTTTCCCAAAAATCCAAAACGGAATATTAAAGATTTTTTTGGAAATTTTTCTAATTTTTTTTTTATTTCTTGACAATATATTTTGTTTAGAATATTTTTTATCATTTGATAAACGATTTTTAAAATTTTTATTAATGTTTTTCTTTCTAGGTTTATGAATCATTACTAATAAGATGTCATAGGAGGTTAAAATGTTTATTAAACTTTGTGAAGAAACTTTCTTATAAAGTTTTATGATGATAAGTTGTTCTCAATGTTCCTAATATCATGATGAAATTCATGATCCAAGATGGATTTTTTTGTTAGGATACACAGGTTGGTTGCACAATACCTAATGTAATTTATTAGCTAGATGTGAGACTACAGAGATATAATAGAAAGTATAAAGCAAGAAGTTTATAATTTTTATCAGAAATAAAAATATCATATTAATGGATAGACCAGAGTAGAAGTTATTAGAAAAATATTCATTAGAATTTGAAGTTCAAGTGGCTATATAAAGGTTGTATAAAGTTTAGTATTATGTTTCATAAGGGTACATGAAGAGTTATGAAGTCGTTATAAAGGTAGATAAAACTCGCATTAGGTTAAATTTTAGTATTCCTTGTATCAGTGTAATATTACCAATGTGTAATAGTAATTGATGTACAGTTGATGAAGAAACTAGATAGAGATATCAGATGGAACATAATGAAGATTCTTGATAACTATTTTTAATAAGACCTCATTGCTGAGTTTGTATACTTATGTACAATGTGATACGAGTATAAAGGGAGATAATTCAAAATTCAGGTGAATGTATAATGTGAATAATGAAAACTAGAATAAGAATTGACATTATAAAAAGATATATATAGTCATCCAATACAAAATTCATAAAAAAATTATGATAGTTTTAAATCACATCAATGGATTGAGTGCATAAGATAGTGATAGATGATGTTTCCAGAAATACAATTTATATGATCATTCAAGTGGAAAAGATTTTATTTAAGGATATATGAAAATTAAATTTATAAATTAATGGAGTGTGCTGCTGGAGGGGGGCCATAAAAATGAGTTCATTAGATGAAGGTCCATCGGATTGCAAAACATCAGAAAAAAATTCATGATTTTATTAGATAGATAATTCAGGAATTTTTTTTTGATCTGAGTTTGAGTTTATTAAGGATGATCAGATTGGAGGAAGATAGAGCAGAAAAAACACAAATTTATTAAAAAATTAATTGGAAAAACATATTCCCAAAACATTTTTTGAGGAAATTTATATAACATTGAAAAAAACATCTACTTTGACAATGTTATACAGGTCTATTAATGTTTACTTATCTATACGGGATAATAATGTTTAAAGAATTTTCTTAACACTGAGGTAAAGGGAGATCGAGGAAGGTTAGAGATGCTGTGTTTTTATAAAGATTTTAGAATATTAAAAAATAATATTGAATTCTTGAGAAGCATTCATTGAATTTTATTAGGGTGGGAGTTTTCATATATTAGTTTTCAGTGACTGGGAAAAAAATTAGGTTCCCACCTATTCTACTTCAAGTGAACCACTATAATGGGGGTAGAAGTACAACTATACTAACACTCTTTATCCATCCAAAAGATATGACATTTTGATGTTTTGAGAAGTATAAATTTTCAATAGAATTGGTTGATGAAGAAATGAACCAGTTAGAATATTTAGATATAGATGTAGAGGTGAAATTCTAGACAAGTACTCATTTCCTATATCAAATAGAGAAGTTGAAAAGAGAAACCATACCGAGTATATCTAATAGAGTTTCCAAGAAGTGTGTGAGGTATAATTGATTTTTTTCAAAAAATAGAATGCAGTTCAAAAAGATAGGAACTGATTTAGTTATGTGTACTAGGCAGAGAATACTGAATAGAGGAAAGTTCACCATATAGAATTATACCAGAATGGGAAATCGAATGGATCATTTTCAGATGACCTTTTGAGATATATTTTATAAGGTTTCTTATATTTTATTGGCTTGATATTCAAAAGAAAAACTTTTTAATTGATGATAGTTAGTATAATCATACATATAGAGAGATATAAGGATTTTAACCTGAGTTGGAACATTATATTCACTTTTTTATTATAGTATATTTCAATGGACCAATGGGAGTTTCCATGGAAATATGTAATCACACACACAAGGGGAGAACCTTGTAAATGTTATGTGTCTTTCATTACTTCAATATTATTTCATGCTTATGAGATTGTTATAAATTGTTGATAAGGATAATAACTCTAACTTGTTTCGAGGGTTCATTTCAAATAAATCAAACTATAAAAATATCAACAAATATTCAACCACCCCCTTATTAGTGGTTCCCACAATCATAAAGAGCTTCAATCCTCAACTACCTGTGTCCCTAAAATTTATCCCAATGTTGCAAGAATATACCACCTAAGGGTTGAAGTAGAAAAAGTGTGTAATAATGTCTTCCTATTTTAGATTATCATTTTTGAGCTACATGAGCTCCTTTGTTGAAAAAAATACCCCTGAGGGACACCCTTTCCACCTCTAAAACTCCTATATTTTTGTATTTTTTCTCTATCATGGAGTAATGATGAAAACCTAATAACACTATGATTCTTTATGGGTGAAGAATTCGAGGTGTATGTGGCCCCACATCTCAAGGTAAAATAAACAATTGTCCCCCAATAGATTGGATACCCTTTATGATCCATGATCTGTCTATCCTTTTATCGTAGTTGGGGAGGAAAAAATACTTATTCCATTGAGGATCTAATTCCCAAAACCTATCAATTATTTTAGATGAATCTGACCCAATATATCCACAACGAACACCATTTATAATATGCTCCTATGTGAAAAACTTCCACACACTTATGTGAGATCCAATACTTTATCATTGATAGAAATTCCTATAGGGACTACACGCACTTGGATCTCTTTGTGAATTCCCCAATAAAACTTCCACGCTCCAAAGAATCTATCATTGATAATATTGAGGATGTAACTTTTGAAATAAGTTAATATCGATTCATAAACTGTAACTAAAATAGTAACCTTCTAAATATCCATCATCTCTTGGATATGCATGGATCTCAACATTTTCGAATAAAAATATCTAAAACATTTTATAGTGGAGTATTTCATCATTGAGATTATGGGTGACCAAGATCCATTATAATCACACTGAACTATGAATAAGGATAGCTTATAATGCCTCCATATGTTTAGGTGGAGTCCAAATAAGAAGAAACACTTTGACCAATGATTGAAGCCAGTCCCCTACCACTATAAGGTATGGGTAATCTCAAAAAATAGTCATCCACTTCCACTAAAACTCATGAAATGGTTTTATACTATGTTCATCTTTAGTATTAGTAGCTATAATAATCAATAAATCATTATATATAGAATCATCCACCTCTACAATGGGTTATTGGTCTGCTCGTCACTAGATGGGATGGGGAATTGCTTTATACCTACACCGAGGGAACTCCTATTAAACTGAACCCTAAATATAAGTCTCCTACATCATATTGTTTTTATGATAAAACATAATAAGAATCGTAGTTGTATATCTACTTGGTGGAATCTTTCAATTCCACAAGTCAAACCATTGTTAAATGAGTATATCAAGGGATATGACTAAAGAGAGAAATGTAAAATCAATAACTCATTCTTGTATAATTCACATACCACCATTACCCGGAAACCAATACCTCAACACATTGTATAAAAAAAATTTCATCATATTCCTAGTGACTGGATACATTATCTACCACACAATCACCAGATTTTCTGACATGAATGGAAAACTCCAAACATGTTAATATCATTTCCCTAAATTCCCAAACCAACCAAAATACTATACTAACTCCAAAATCCATCCCAAATAAAAACATCTTTGATAACACTATGACTTGACCTGACCTACTAATACCCCTCATGGGTGGTGGCAGGTTAAGAGTGACACCCCAATCCCACCTATAATAAGCCAGGGGATCATGTCTAGCATAGAATAGGTATAACACTATAATGGTAGGACCTCCCTTAAAGTTCCTATATAGAACAAAAATTAAAAAGTATACCACCACAATATAATGAAATAACTAAATCAACTAATAAATGTATCATTTGTATGTTAAAACTTTAGGAAACACAAAAAAAAAGTGAAATGTAAAGTATAAAATAACGGAAAAAATACACTTCAAAAAAAACATAACCAGCCTCATTAAAAAAATAAAAATCCTCGATTACATCCTTGAGTCTAAATATAAATAGATAACACTACCACAATAAATAGTTATTATCTATCATCTCTATGTCCACCATGATCTATTCTTAACATCATGTCATCTACATATAACATGACATAGGTGGGAAAGAATCCCATGCAGTAGTGACTATAAAAACACCATTATGATGAACTGAAACCATATAAAAATATTTAAAATATTCATCTATCTCATAAATACAAATCATAGGATAGAAAATATTCACAAATTACAACTTGATATGATGAAATAGGCATTAATCTGCATAACCACCCATAATTGAAAATTCATATGAAACTATACAATAAAACAAATATATCCAGTAATCTAGTGTATCTCTATAGATCTAAAGTAGGGTATTATTCCATGTTGATCTATGAATGATCAATTTAGGGAGTACTAAACCCATGTGGAGGACCACACCCCACTTGAGCTCTAGGACGGGGGAGTACCAGCTCTATATATAAAGGACCTCACCCTAGGTGTGTGTAATAGAGTATCGACCCTATCGTTATATAAGATATTCGGGACCATTCCATAGCAAAAGTAAATCGGTTAGGAGAGTTCCAACCCCAAAAACCATCCAAAAAGTATAGTGTGTGAACTCCATCATTAGATAACAGACACTGAATAAGACATACCCATCTCACTTCCTAAGACCATATATTTAATATCATAGATAAGGAAACTATTTCATTCTGATTGGAAAAAATTTATAAGGGACTTCTATAATGTCATAATTTGAGTGTAAATAATGATATATGTCTAGTTGGTGGGTCTAGAAAAAATACATGGCATGTTCCTTAGATTACATAGCTTTTAAACCTAAGAAGTCTCATGTCCATGTACTAGAACCTTTCATGGCATATAAATATCAACCTGAATGAAATTTATATTATCATACACGACATGTGGGATGGATGGTGGTACCTATAGTGTACGAAAACCTCTAATGTAATGTCCAATAGAGGTACATGACATGCGGTTTTAACTCACATGGTGTCTAAATAGAAATAGATTTCTTTTCTCGCACTCCTTATGAGTTCTATGTAGTTATCTTAAGGGTACACACTATGTGAGTCAATCACATGGTGTGTGATATTAAACTCAAACTAAAACCCCATCCACCATATATTTAATGTAAATGGATTGAATTCTTCCAAACTACATGATATGTGGTTGGGTTTGTTGAACCAGATTCATATTCATCTTTGAAATCATCAATACAGTTACTGATCTCATCCTAAAACATTCCCAAGTATTTTTTGACCATATTTTTCTTGTAGATAGAACTATAATAGATCAATTTCTCATTAGAGGTCACTAAAAATAGAAATTCCCATTGAATATTGTCACCATTGTGCATCTCTTCACAAGAATCTGATTCCTTCCATCATCCACTCATGATTTTCTACAACCCAACGATGGTACTCTATGACAATGTCCTCATATTTGATAACAACACAAAATCCAAGATTTAAGATCAATCATTATTCAATCTATAGTGAAATCACTTGAATTTATGTTAAAATCATAGCAGATTAAAAATATACAATGCAAGGGGGATAAAAATATGAAAAATTAGAAGTGACTAAACAATGTAGCAGTTATAAACTTGGACACCTATCATGTTGTGAATATATAATATAAAAAAGGTTTTAATAATGAAAATTCTTTATAAAAAACTCCCAAATTATACCCAAAAAAATTGAGAAATTGATATGGAAATGCTCAATATGATGATCCGGGGAAAATCAATCAAACATTCTCAAAAGATAATGAGAAATAGAGTGAATCCAAGAGAAACGTTTCCCTATATAAAATGTGGATTGATCATTGATGAAGATTTAATTTTCCTCAACTAAATTGAAAATCCTATAATGATTTCCATTCATCATTGGATTCTTTGATCTAGCACCAAGACTTCTCTAATAGATGCTCTCAAATCTCTTAGGGTTAGGAGACTAACCTTAGAGATTTTCCTAATCATGGATTAAATAAGGCTATGGTTAGTTAAGATAATTTAATTATAAATTCCCTTTAATCTTCTCAGGACTGTGGTTAATCATTGTAACAGCCCGAGATTTTATGAAAACTATTCTTTTTAATTTTATTAATGTCTTGTGTTATACTCTACACCAAAAGGAGCTTTCAAAATACACATCTCTGACCTGGCTTGAATTATACGCAATCGCGACCTTCCACGATAGCGTGTGTTGTACGCAACACCGAGTTTCGCTAAACAACGATATGCTATTAAGATATTATTAAAACTAGCCGTTATGAATAGTAATAACCACTTTTTGAAATTTTGTAAATTTTATTTTTCAAAATGGAATTCATTTTTGGATTCGGAGTATCGAATTTAGCATAAGGTGAAATTTTGGTACTTTTCAGATAACTTTCATATTCTGATGAATAGTGAAAATTACTAAATTATAATTAAAAACAAATTTTTTAATCGAAATAATTAATAGTGATAAATCATTAATTTGAGTGGTTGTAAAGTATATTTAGAATATATTTTTACAATTTAATACAATGTTGGTCATTGGATGTAATTTCACATTTAAACCAGTTATAAACAAGTGTCAATCTTTTGATAGTTATTATCTCTTAAAAACACGCTATTTGTTGTAACAGCGGAAATTAATTATAAAATTAATTAATGCAACTTATATGTTTGGAATTTTGTAAAATAGAAATCATTTTTGAATTTGGAATATCAATTATAGCCTAGGGTGAAATTTTGGTACTTTTTTGAAAACATTCAATTTTTGATGAATAGTGAAACCACTAAGTGGTAGGTTAAAAACTGAATTTTGCATAAAACTTAATTTTACCGCTTCTGTGAATGGAATTTCGAAAATCCGAGAGACACGGTTAATATCAAGGACTAAAATGTGGTTCAATGAGATGAAAATAATTTTTTGGTGAATAGTAACTTTTTACTTTTTTTACCGCGGTTATTAGTAAATTGGGTAACTAAGGGTAAATATGGTATTAATATTACCCTAACACATGTCCTAATTCTATTGGACAAGTGTAATTCGACCAAAAACAAACTTAGGAATAAAATATGACCATTTAGGCCCACTTGGATTAGATTAGGACATTTATTATTAATTTATTTAAAGAAAGGTTAAAATAGTTAAAATCAAAGTTTAATAAGTAAATAATTTTTAAAATGGGGTTATACATAAGATAAATTCGATTGTAAATATTTATTAGAAAGCTAAAAAGATTTCCTACATGATGGTATTTTATTTGTAATTTTTAGACATCAAATAATTTAATTTATTTATGACACAACGATGATGCAGTAATTATCTTATTAATGAAATATTGACATAATTGATGTTATAAACACCAAAATAAATGTAATTTGAAAATTTTTATGAATTCCACTAATTTTCTAGGTTACGATGATATATTAATGTTGATTTAATCAACTTGGTTCGAACATTTAATTCTGTTATGACTTTCACAAAAATCATATATCAAATAGTGTCAAAATTGACACAAAATAGTTTTTAAATAAAATATTATATTATTAATTGTTATTTTATTCCTAAAAATCTAAGGTTCGGCCAAATGACTTAGATAAGGATATATATATTAATAATAAACAATTTGGGGTTCGTTTGGCATGTTATAGTAAGTGTATTAACCATATAGTGAAAGAAAACAAAAAGACACGGTAAATGTTAAATTATTTAACTTAGAGTTAAATCTAATTGATAAGGTTAAAATAATATCCTAAACTTGTCTAAATTATATTGGTTGATAGGATTTCGACCCATCCCCACTTTAGTTTCTAAATAAGACCCTTTTGAACCATTATAAACCGATTTTGACTTTAATATAAAATAATATTTTGAGATATTCCTAAGGTGCCCCTCTCCTCCCCTATAAAAAGACACCTCCTCCCCCTCCTCCTCACACCAATTTGAGCACTCAAGCTCGGCCAACCCCTGCCAAAATCTCTTCTCCACTTCCCTAGCAACATCCTAGAGGTTCTGGTCTTCCTCAAAGACCAATTTTAGTTCCCTAAGAGGAGGTCTCCAAAAGGCGCTTCAAAGAAGAGGTAATTACCGTTACCAATTCTTTCATCTTTATTTCTTCTTCCACTTCTTCTTATTAGGTTGTTTCATTATGAAGTAATAACATCAGTATCACTCATATACTGATATGTTATTATATGTATGAAACAACCCTAATTCACCTTCTATCCATCCTACGGAAAAATGAAATCACCGCGCGTGCGTACGTACGGAATACCGTCTCCACGCCGTGGTGTAATCTATTTTCCACTACCACCTTACATGGATGGGTATAATGGTGTAAAGAATAACTATACATAGTTATTACAACATCATATTGATTCTGATATATTGTATAATCCACTCCAATTCAATTCAATATTTATAGAAATGATATCATCGCTCGTGCGTACGTACGGACTACCGTCTCCACGATGCGATGAGATTCATTCTCCATGTTAACCATTTAATAATGATTATAATGTATATATAAGAAATAATAATGAAATATATGACATTATAAAGCTACTGGATTTATGTATATATATACATATGTATGTCATCTACTTACTTCCATTTCAATACAATAAGGAAAGGAAAACAGCGTTCATGCGTACGTACGGACTACCGTCTCCATGAACGGTGTTTTTCATTTTATTTATCTACCTATTATATATATATATACTGAATATATATGATATATAAATCATATTTTATATTCTGGAAGTAAGTAAATCATGATATAAGTAATAATGATGTCAAGAACAACAAGTCAAAACACCTACGATAAATGAAACGATTTTACCCAAAACGCTTCTTTAACATGGATATTACAAAAGAACGGGTAATATAATGTCATAAGTGAACCATATATGATATCATAACAATGAATATGATTTTGTAATAAGTCAATAACATGATTTAAATCATTATACAGGAGGTTCGGACACGTACAAGCAAGTCGGACCTAAGGTAAGGGAAATATCACAATCTCATTTTTATCCGAGATTGTTTATTCGTAAGTATTTTCTTGGGTGTATTTTATCATCCACATCCATGTTCCCTCAATATGTAATATTGTTTCCATCCACTTGCAATAGTTTAAATCCAATTTTACCCTTAGGTGAGTTTTTAGTAAAGAATATGAATGGAATCTTTTGCTGTTTTTCGTACGAGGTACTTTTTGACTTTTCCGACAAAAGTACGAAGAATGTTTTTTTTAACTTATACGGCACGAACGGATTTTTACGGTTTTATAAAGCCTTATTTTCATGAACCTTCCTCCAAAATATTTCATGACTATTTTTAATAAAATCTCTTTCTTTTAAAATTGTATGATGTTTTGTGAAAAGAAATTGATTTTGAAGAAGAACGGATATTTCCACAAGAATTCATTTCAAGTGTTTTATCAAAATTATTTTCCATCTAAGATAATAAAGGGTTCTGTTTCTATCCATATTTTTACATTGATTTGACTATGTTGTGATGGAATTATGTTTATGAATTCTTTTATCTTATATGAATGGTTTTATGATGTCATGTTGTTTAAGAATCCCATTTTTATTACATGGGTTATGCAATGATGTATGATTTATGATTTTGTGGCACACATAAGAAAGGATTAATTAAGAGATGGGTGGGACCTATATCTCCCTCTAATGCATTGGGTAAAGATTTTATATCTCATGAGATAGACATGGCTGGAATGGTAGGTTATACCGGTTCAGTGAATCAGGACTGAAACGAGGATTACTCGATTCAGAAAGGGACTTTGTCCACTAAGATAGTCTTGGCAATGAGTATTGACTAACAAGAAATGATTCTCTATGATTATGTGTGTACGCCACAATGAGTAATGTTTTAAGTTATGATTTCATTTCACTACTATGATTTATCCCATGTTATGAAATTATGCTCTCTTTTGCAGGTTAAGATTTCCAAAAATGTTATGTTCTTATGAAAATTATGTGATTGATATTTCCTTTGTTTACCCTTACTGAGCATTTGAGCTCACCCCTTTTATGTCTTCTTTTCCCCAGGATATAAAGAAAGGTTTTAGGTAAAAAAAAGGGAAGATCTTTATGGGAGATGTTGAAGATCTTTCACCACGATTAGAAGATTATAGTCCGAGTTTCCAAAGACACTAAACTATTACGGTCCTTGTGTGTGTGTTTTTGTTATGTACTAAGTATTCCGCAAAAGTAATGTAATGTCCATGTACGTCAAGCTCCGGGTCTCTACAGTTGGTATCAGAGGAAAGGTTTAGTCAACCTTTGGAAACTAGGATGCGAAAACGTTAGTGAGATCCCTAGAGATATTTCTAAGGTATGTCTAGGGATGCCCCTAAGGATAAGTATACGTATAGGATATAGTTCTAGAACTATGGTAACAATATTAGATTAAACCAAAGATGATATATATTTAAGTTACTCCCCCTTTATTACGATTTTTGCCTCTCACACTATTCTTTTGGGGTTTTAGATGATGGATGGAACCCGAAGGAACCGTGTTAATGCGGAATGTGATGGGCAATGCAATGATTGTTCCCCTGAGCAACCAAACGATATAGGAGCTGGAATGCAAAATCTTGTAGCCATGCTCACACAACTTTCTCAAGCTATGAATCATGCGGGACTTCCAAATGAGCAAAGGAAGGAGCAACATTCTGTTGAATCCTTCATGAGGCAGCGTCCACCTTCTTTCAGTGGGTCTACTGATCCATTAGTTGCTGAACAATGGATTAGTACTACTAAAAAGATATTTTCAGTTCTTCAATGTTCTGAACATGATAAAGTCATCCTAGCAGTGTATCGTTTGGAAGGAGATGCTGATCAATGGTGGAATCTTATTAAGAATACCAGGCAAAGGGATGAAATTGAGTCTATGGAATGGGACGAGTTCAAGAACTTATTTTTCAATAAGTACTTCCCTCGTATTCTTCGAACAAAGATGGAGAAAGAGTTTCTTGAACTGAAGCAAAGGGACGATGAATCTGTTGGTATCTATGAAGAAAATTTTACAAGACTTGCAAGGTATGCTTCTGGAATTATCATCCAACCTGAAAGTAAAGTTGATCGATTTTTCAGTGGCTTAAAACCAAGTCTTCGAAGGGCATTAGCTATAAGAGACTTCAGTAGCTATGAAGAAATTGTGCGTTGTGCTATCAAGGTAGAAATGGAAGTTGGTGTTACATATCCATGTCATGGTTTTGACAAGAAACGAAAGATGGAGTTCAAGGAGAAATCTCAGAATAATGGTGAAAAGAAGATGAATGTTTCCTTATGCACAAAGTGTGGAAAGAAGCATGGTGGAGATTGTCTAAAAGGGACTAGAAAATGTTTTAAGTGTGGAAAAGAAGGTCATCGAGCAGCTGAGTGTCGAAGTAATGGAAAAAGGGTTTCTAATGATGTGAATAAAGCAAACACTGCAGAGAACGCACCGCCAACACTTCAATGCTTCAAGTGCAAGGAAATGGGGCATTATGCTAATAATTGCCCTAATCCAAGGGTTAGTGATGATAAACATGAGCAACCACTGAAGGCAAAGGACAAAGGGAAATCACATGCGATCACTATTGGCAATGTTGAATATGACAACGATGTGGTGGAGTGATTAAGTGTTTATGTAATGGGATTCCAAAATAATGTTGTATCATGGAATATTGGAATATTTATGTATTGGTCTAATGTGGTATTCAAAGTGATTGAGATATTATGCGCATAATGAAGGGAAAACGAGAAAATGAAATGTTTAACAGTATTCATGAGCTCATGATTGATATAAGGACTAAGTGATATCATGGTTTGAGTATATAGAATTTTGAGGATTTTGGTATGTGGAAAGTGTTAACTTTTAACTGCACTCATGTTTTCACTAAGGTATTCAAGAGAATACACGATTAAGGACTTTGAATGTTTGGAATGTGACCAACAAGACATATCTTATGATATGTGGGGATCAACGACAGTATTAAATCTCTGGTAATCGTTGTCACTATATTATGAGAGTGGACTGCAGTATTATGTATAAGCCTAAAGATTAGACTGGATTGTGTTGGACATAAGTTAGTATTGTTTAAGGATAGAAGATTTTCGATATTATTGATGGGATGTTATAGTAACGTAGTTTTAGAAAAAGGGACAACCTGCAGGACGGGCGACAACCCATCGCTTCGGACAAGGCTGTAGGAATCGAACCCACAACCGAAGTGCGACTGGCCTTTATCGCCTAACACTGACCTACAGGAAGTCCCTGTTTAGTAGAAACTAGTTTTATTATATTAAGAAGTATGATATATGAAGTATAAGTCCATTTTAGGAACTATATATGATTAATCTCACTATAGAATGACTTATGTATATTTAATAACTTTTGCTTACCTTTTGTTTGAGACAGATGGAATGACCCGTCGTTCTATCACATGATCTGCTAACACTTCACAAATTCAACTTCATTTGTTTAAGAGATGAAGTGGAAATTGTTCAAGGCATGAACAACAGTGAGATTGTACCAAAATAAAGTAAGTATTTATTCTAATTCAAATTTTCAACTTTAGGGAAATGATCTTGAAAAACAAAAATGTTGTCCTAGTGATCTTATACCTGATGAATCAGATGGTACCTTATATCATCACAAATCTATGGATTTGTGATTACTGGATTTTCCATAGCCATGTTCTCTACCACTCTCCATCAGAACATGATGGTTAGATTTCTCTTCCATATCCATCTTTTCACCTATGTGGAAACCCAGTGATTAGTTTATTTGGGTAATCGTTACATTTCATACTTTAGTTTTTAAAGACAAGTTTTGGTATTCCTTTTTACGATGTGGGTTTCTATTAAAGAAACTTTCGAATAGTAAACTATTTATAACCCTGACGAATTTCGAGGGCGAAATTTATTTTAAGGGGGGTAGAATGTAACAGCCCTGAGATTTTATGAAAACTATTCTTTTTAATTTTATTAATGTCTTGTGTTATACTCTACACCAAAAGGAGCTTTCAAAATACACATCTCTGACCTGGCTTGAATTATACGCAATCGCGACCTTCCACGATAGCGTGTGTTGTACGCAACACCGAGTTTCGCTAAACAACGATATGCTATTAAGATATTATTAAAACTAGCCGTTATGAATAGTAATAACCACTTTTTGAAATTTTGTAAATTTTATTTTTCAAAATGGAATTCATTTTTGGATTCGGAGTATCGAATTTAGCCTAAGGTGAAATTTTGGTACTTTTCGGATAACTTTCATATTCTGATGAATAGTGAAAATTACTAAATTATAATTAAAAACAACTTTTTTAATCGAAATAATTAATAGTGATAAATCATTAATTTGAGTGGTTGTAAAGTATATTTAGAATATATTTTTACAATTTAATACAATGTTGGTCATTGGATGTAATTTCACATTTAAACCAGTTATAAACAAGTGTCAATCTTTTGATAGTTATTATCTCTTAAAAACACGCTATTTGTTGTAACAGCGGAAATTAATTATAAAATTAATTAATGCAACTTATATGTTTGGAATTTTGTAAAATAGAAATCATTTTTGAATTTGGAATATCAATTATAGCCTAGGGTGAAATTTTGGTACTTTTTTGAAAACTTTCAATTTTTGATGAATAGTGAAACCACTAAGTGGTAGGTTAAAAACTGAATTTTGCATAAAACTTAATTTTACCGCTTCTGTGAATGGAATTTCGAAAATCTGAGAGACACGGTTAATATCAAGGACTAAAATGTGGTTCAATGAGATGAAAATAATTTTTTGGTGAATAGTAACTTTTTACTTTTTTTACCGCGGTTATTAGTAAATTGGGTAACTAAGGGTAAATATGGTATTAATATTACCCTAACACATGTCCTAATTCTATTGGACAAGTGTAATTCGACCAAAAACAAACTTAGGAATACAATATGACCATTTAGGCCCACTTGGATTAGATTAGGACATTTATTATTAATTTATTTAAAGAAAGGTTAAAATAGTTAAAATCAACGTTTAATAAGTAAATAATTTTTAATATGGGGTTATACATAAGATAAATTCGATTGTAAATATTTATTAGAAAGCTAAAAAGATTTCCTACATTATGGTATTTTATTTGTAATTTTTAGACATCAAATAATTTAATTTATTTATGACACAACAATGATGCAGTAATTATCTTATTAATGAAATATTGACATAATTGATGTTATAAACACCAAAATAAATGTAATTTGAAAATTTTTATGAATTCCACTACTTTTCTAGGTTACTATGATATATTAATGTTGATTTAATCAACTTGGTTCGAACATTTAATTCTGTTATGACTTTCACAAAAATCATATATCAAATAGTGTCAAAATTGACACAAAATAGTTTTTAAATAAAATATTATATTATTAATTGTTATTTTATTCCTAAAAATCTAAGGTTCGGCCAAATGACTTAGATAAGGATATATATATTAATAATAAACAATTTGGGGTTCGTTTGGCATGTTATAGTAAGTGTATTAACCATATAGTGAAAGAAAACAAAAAGACACGGTAAATGTTAAATTATTTAACTTAGAGTTAAATCTAATTGATAAGGTTAAAATAATATCCTAAACTTGTCTAAATTCTATTGGTTGATAGGATTTAGACCCATACCCACTTTAGCTTCGAAATAAGACCCTTTGTAACCATTATAAACCGATTTTGACTTTAATATAAAATAATATTTTGAGATATTCCTAAGGTGCCCCTCTCCTCCCCTATAAAAAGACACCTCCTCCCCCTCCTCCTCACACCAATTTGAGCACTCAAGCTCGGCCAACCCCTGCCAAAATCTCTTCTCCACTTACCTAGAAACATCCTAGAGGTTTTGGTATTCCTCAAAGACCAATTTTAGTTCCCTAAGAGGAGGTCTCCAAAAGGCGCTTCAAAGAAGAGGTAATTACCGTTACCAATTCTTTCATCTTTATTTCTTCTTCCACTTCTTCTTATTAGGTTGTTTAATTATGAAGTAATAACATCAGTATCACTCATATACTGATTTGTTATTATAAGTATGAAACAACCCTAATTCACCTTCTATCCATCCTACGGAAAAATGAAATCACCGCGCGTGCGTACGTACGGAATACCGTCTCCACGCCGTGGTGTAATCTATCTTCCACTACCACCTTACATGGATGGGTATAATGGTGTAAAGAATAACTATACATAGTTATTACAACATCATATTGATTCTGATATATTGTATAATCCACTCCAATTCAATTCAATATTTATAGAAATGATATCATCGCTCGTGCGTACGTACGGACTACCGTCTCCACGATGCGATGAGATTCATTCTCCATGTTAACCATTTAAGAATGATTATAATGTATATATAAGAAATAATAATGAAATATATGACATTATAAAGCTACTGGATTTATTTATATATATACATATGTATGTCATCTACTTACTTCCATTTCAAGACAATAAGGAAAGGAAAACAGCGTTCATGCGTACGTACGGACTACCGTCTCCATGAACGGTGTTTTTCATTTTATTTATCTACCTATTATATATATATATAGTGAATATATATGATATATAAATCATATTTTATATTCTGGAAGTAAGTAAATCATGATATAAGTAATAATGATGTCAAGAACAACAAGTCAAAACACCTACGATAAATGAAACGATTTTACCCAAAACGCTTCTTTAACATGGATATTACAAAAGAACGGGTAATATAATGTCATAAGTGAACCATATATGATATCATAACAATGAATATGATTCTGTAATAAGTCAATAACATGATTTAAATCATTATACAGGAGGTTCGGACACGTACAAGCAAGTCGGACCTAAGGTAAGGGAAATATCACAATCTCTTTTTTATCCGAGATTGTTTATTCGTAAGTATTTTCTGGGGTGTATTTTATCATCCACATCCATGTTCCCTCAATATGTAATATTGTTTCCATCCACTTGCAATAGTTTAAATCCAATTTTACCCTTAGGTGAGTTTTTAGTAAAGAATATGAAAGGAATCTTTTGCCGTTTTTCGTACGAGGTACTTTTTGACTTTTCCGACAAAAGTACGAAGAATGTTTTTTTTAACTTATACGGCACGAACGGATTTTTACGGTTTTATAAAGCCTTATTTTCATGAACCTTCCTCCAAAATATTTCATGACTATTTTTAATAAAATCTCTTTCTTTTAAAATTGTATGATGTTTTGTGAAAAGAAATTTATTTTGAAGAAGAAAGGATATTTTCCTCAAGAATTCATTTCAAGTGTTTTATCAAAATTATTTTCCATCTAAGATAATAAAGGGTTCTGTTTCTATCCATATTTTTACATTTATTTGACTATGTTGTGATGGAATTATGTTTATGAATTCTTTTATCTTATATGAATGGTTTTATGATGTCATGTTGTTTAAGAATCCCATTTTTATTACATGGGTTATGCAATGATGTATGATTTATGATTTTGTGTCACACATAAGAAAGGATTAATTAAGAGATGGGTGGGACCTATATCTCCCTCCAATTCATTGGGTAAAGATTTTATATCTCATGAGATAGACATGGCTGGAATGGTAGGTTATACCGGTTCAGTGAATCAGGACTGAAACGAGGATTACTCGATTCAGAAAGGGACTTTGTCCACTAAGATAGTCTTGGCAATGAGTCTTGACTAACAATAAATGATTCTATATGATTATGTGTGTATGCCACAATGAGTAATGTTTTAAGTTATGATTTCATTTCACTACTATGATTTATCCCATGTTATGAAATTATGCTCTCTTTTGCAGGTTAAGATTTCCAAAAATGTTATGTTCTTATGAAAATTATGTGATTGATATTTCCTTTGTTTACCCTTACTGAGCATTTGAGCTCACCCCTTTTATGTCTTCTTTTCCCCAGGATATAAAGAAAGGTTTTAGGTAAAAAAAGGGAAGATCTTTATGGGAGATGTTGAAGATCTTTCACCACGATTAGAAGATTATAGTCCGAGTCTCCAAAGACACTAAACTATTACGGTCCTTGTGTGTGTGTTTTTGTTATGTACTAAGTATTCCGCAAAAGTAATGTAATGTCCATGTACGTCAAGCTCCGGGTCTCTACAATCATGGGGATATTTTTTAATAGAATTTGTATCACGCATAGGATAAAACCCACATTTCAGACTCAACCACACTCTTGATTTCCCAATGTGATATTTCATTTATAATAGAAAATATTATTTCAAGAATTTAATGTGTGAAATTAATAAAATATCTATATTATTTTATATATTCAATATTGGGGTTCTTATTACACCTAAAATCCACCCCATAACCATAAATAAATTCAATGGTATTCTCGATAATATTCACAGGATTGAAAATAAAAAAACTAAAATCAATGCAATATTGGGTGAATTATCATGGGGGTAATCCATGAAGGGTTATGAGATCAAATAACTATTAATTTATAAATAATATTTTTATATTTTTAGTGAGTTGAATCTGATCCATATATAGTTTGATCTAGATTAATCATGGTTACACATATGTATGATGATTATGTGAGAAGTTGTTTTTTTGTTTTTACTTTACTTACTATTAATTGATGAAGAATATATATTTTAATATAGATATATCACTTCTTGGGATGACCAAAATGTGTATTGTTATATTACTCCAGCATGTGCACTTGTGTGTTGTTTATAATTTTTCTATACAAATTAACAAACACATATGATAGATGATCACGGATACTAGAGGTGGATGACTAATATAGATTTTTTATAGAGTTTATATCTCAATATGATGGTCATTACAAAACTTTAAGACTTCATGAATTATTATTATTTAAATAAATTCAATCTCTTTGATAGCTGGTTATGCACACAACCTCGGGGTTAAATGAAACACGATACTCTATTAAAATATTATTTAAACATGACCAAAATAACCATTACATTAAAATGAAAGGTATAAATAGCACTAAATAAATTATGAAAAATATATACTTTCCATGTGTTCATTGGTTTTCTATTGGTTAAAAATAAAAATTAGAATCATTTGAATGTAAAAGAAATGTTTTCTAAAAATTGTTTTTTTAAGAAAACGATTTAGTCACTTCTTGAGAACTTATGATAAAATTAGTTTTTGAAACTTTTGAAAATTTATTTAATAAAATTAAATTAAATTTTAAAATCAAAATATCAAAATTATCATAGGGTTATTTTTTGATATTTTTTTTGGAAAAAATCATTTTTTGATAAATAGTGAAAAATACACATATTTTTTTTGAGAATGACATTTTGTGTTTATGTTATTTATAAAGTTGAATTATATTTTAAATTAGTTTCAAATTAAAATTAGTTAAATTATATTATAATAAATAAAATTTTGGTTAGTTTAATCAATTTCATATTAAATTTGGATATTAAAACCTTTTTTACTTATGAAATTGTTTCTTGGGAAACCTGTTTATTTATCATGTATGTGGGTATAATTTTATATTGGATTATACCAATTATATGAATTGAATTTTTAAAAATTAATTCCAAATATTTAATAATCAAAATTTATATTATTTAATAAGTTCAAATTAATTTTTCACCATTTTGAATATTAAAAGTAGTAAAAATTAATTATTATGGTTAGGGTAAAAACTGATTTACCTACAGTTAAAGTAAAATGATTAGGGTTGAAATGACTTACCAAATCTTTATAAACCCATTGGATAGAAATATTTTGACCTTTTTATAAGGGTCAATAATGAACCATTTTAGAGTTTCTTTCCTGATAAAAATGTGGGTGTAATTGAATTTTTTAAAATTCCATGTTTGGCTTCTATCCACTTAAAAAAGGACACCCCTCTCCCACCTCTTCATACTAATAGAAACATTTTTCAGCCAATACCTAACAAAATAACATCCTTAATCCCTTAAAATCATCCCATATCACTTTATTTTATCAAAAAACAATCCTATGTAGTATATTTGTGCAAAGATAAAGAGAACATCTGAAAAAGAGGTAACATTCTTTAATGAACTTTTTTATTTTATTTATTCTTCTCCCTATTATAATTTTCTTCAGTAATGATAAAAAATATCACTAGAATCTACCATAAACTGATATTCTAAAATGTTAATTTCATTACCAATATCGACCTCTTCTTCCATCAAATAGGAAACAAAATCGTTGATTGTGTGTAAAGTGGATTACCACCTCACGAACAGATGTAAATAGTTTTCCATAAACACCTATAATGGTTGGATGTAATGTTTTATTTAATATTTATATATAATATTTATGATATAATTATTCTTATGTAATTATAATATCATATATACCATATTACTTTCCATTCTATTTTAACTACGACAACGTCGCTCGTGTGAATGATATACAGTCACCCCGCAAAGCGATATGATTTGTTTTTGACATATGATTTACATGGAAGGTAATAATGATAAATTTAATGAATATATGTGATTTATATGAAATGATATAAAATATGGAAAAACAATATATCATACACTTCATTACCCATTCACCCATTAAAGGAATGGAATCGTCCCTCGTACATGCATAGACCAACCGTCTCCACGAAGTGATAAGATTCATTTTCCATGCATGAAATTTAAGAATGTTTTTAAAGATGTTTCTAATGGAAAAATATTATATTTATAACATAATTATAATTATTAAAAATATTAATTTATGTTCTATATACAATAAAAATAAATTTAATGACAAAATACGCATGAGAAAATAAGGCACTTAACACCCAAAACAATGAAAATAATGAAATATTTTTAAAAAATGGGTGGTAAAATGTTATAAGAGAAAAATATATTACATTATAAATAAGATTATAGTGATGTGAAAAATTAATAACATTATTAAAACAATTATACTTTAGGATAAATCATGTTCAACTAAAGGAAAACATGAGGTAAGAGATTTCTTCACAATTCCCATTTCATTGAGACATATTTGTTAATATGCACTAATTCACTTTTATGTGGTGTATATACCACCCCATTTATATATTTAACATGAATAATTATTTATTAATGATTATTAATATTTATCTTCATGTTTATTCTTTAAGGGGTTAGGATTCAAAATTTACCAAAGAGGCAAATATTATTATACAATCTCACTTTATTTTATGATTATTTACTTTCCCTTGAAACAATCACTTTATTATGATTATTTCATTGGACATTAAATTTCTCTCAAATATAAATATTCTTGTATTATGGACATTATTATTTACTAAACTATATACCATTTTTTCATATGGTGTTTACTTTGAAAGTTATTTGATCAACTAAAAAAAGAAGGATAAATTTATATCCTTAATTTAATACATATATTTGGTGATAATGAATATTAATTCATTAATTAAATAGATTATTAAATATATTAGGAATGATTTAGACTTATATTTATGGGTTGGGCCTAGTTATAGATATCCCATTGATGTATCGATAGGTCTCATGTGACAAATTAGTTAGCCAAATCAGATGGGTTTTTACCGATTGTTTTAAAATGTCTTGCGAAAGGTGTTGAAAGTAGTGGTGTCATGATGCCTTAGATCTTTAAATCCAATAATTATGAATTTACTTCTTTTATAATTTAGTTTTTGTTATTATCCATGATATTTTCAACTTGATATTATCTCTAAGTGCATTTCATTCTCTCTTTATTGTTTAAATGACATGTGTTTTCAGTTATTTACCTTACCATATTGATTATGCATCATCCAATTATGATAGAAAAGTTATTGATTAAATGAAATGTTTTTTAAGTTATATAACATTCCATATCAATTATAACTTATAATTTCATGATAACTTCCATTGTATGTAACCCTTAATACACATTTTATCTCACCCCTATTTTATTTAGTATCCCTAGGATATGAAGAAGAAATCATTGAATGAGTTTTAAGGATGAATATAATTTTCCTTTTTTATGTATGATGTTTTATTTTCTATTCAAAATGTAAAATGGTTATCATGTATATATTGGGTTCTTCAGAAAACTAAACTATTTAGCCATATGGGATTCAATTTCATATATCTAGTGGCAATGTAATAATGTAGAAACTGGCATTAGGTTATTGGAGTTGGGGTCATTATAGTTGGAATCATAAAAAATAGTAGAAACCATTGGAAATAAATTAATGAAAACATAAATTAAGGAACATAACCCTATGATATAATTTGATTATAATTATAAAATAACATCTTAATAATTTGGTAAGGTATATAATATGTGGTTTTTCTTAAAAAAATATACGTGGATGGATATTATAATTGGACACGGTTTTAAAACAGAGGTTCCTAAGGGTAATAAATATGAAAAATGCATGTCAGGATTAACTTGAGTATTAACTGGTACATGGAAAAAGGTCTTACTATACATTTTTTGTCACTCTTGGGGGATAGGCTTAGCATTATTCACATTTTCATTACAAACCACAATGAATGATTTGAAATTAAAAATAACCTCAATGAAACTAAGTATAATATTATGAGATTAAAAATGTATAAATTTACTCTTTATGTTTAGTGATACACTAGACATAGAATTATGCATTATGATTTGAAATTTTTAATTTTACAAGCTAATATAGTATATTACATTATTTATAATGGTTCTTCGAATAAAGAAGAGTATCAATACTCATTTCTGATATATATATTTTCCTATTGAGCAAGCCAATATAGCTGGTATTAGAACATTCCAGATTATGGATATATTAGGGTATATTAATTAGGTTATAACATATGGCCATTCTCAATTAAAGCACCCTTTTGTTCCACAATCTGAATCTCCTATGTTGGATCGCTTGATGTGACATAATCCCCCATCATTTTTTGGGACAACTAATTAAATGGTAGTTGAGAAATGGATTAAGTCTCTTGATAAGATATTTATATCCTTGGGATATAATGATAAAGAAAAGGTTAAAAATGTAATGTACTATCACAAAGGTGACGCTGATAAATTTTTGTCACTGATCTAGAATATTAGGGAGTAATAGTAAATATAACACAAGGAATAAAAATATTTTAAGAAGACAATCATCAACAAATATTTCTCCTATGAGAAAAAAACTAAAATGAATAAGAAGTTCCATAGCTTAAATAAAAAGGTGGAAGAAAGTGTTTCAGAGTATGAGGATACCTTCAAAAGTATATCCAGATATTCTATGTTTTATATATGCAACATAGAATACAAGATTGACTATTTCTTTTAAGGGTTGAATCCAAGTCTCTGAAGGGCATTAGTAACTCAAATGTTTTCATCATATGATGAAATAGTTTTTTGTGACATCAAAGTAGAGAAAGAATTATATATATCTTGTTTTTTAAAGAGAATTGAAGAAAATAAGAGGTCGAATGGGAACTAATAAAAAGGGAATGTGTTAAAGAATAAGAGAATAATGTAATTTTTATCTTATTGAAATTGTGGAAAGAATCATCTAGGGAAATTCTTAAAGGCCATGTGAGTTTGTTATAAGTGATGAGATAAATTTCATTAGGATAAATAATGAAATGGGAATAAAGAAAAAACTATTATTTAGTGTTTAATCTATAGGTAGATAATGCACTATGAAAACAAATTCCCCAACCATCAAGGGAATATTCCACATAAGAGACCAAGGGAAGAAGGCCATGCTTATTTTATCACTAAAACTAAGGTAAAAGTACCTAATGATGTGGTGGAATGTACTTTAATCATTCCCTAAAATTTAATTAATTCATTATTTTATTATGGATCATTAAAATATTTTTGTCTTAAATGTTTTATAAGAAAATTAGATACTTACCTATCAAATTAATAAGAGAGTTTTCAATCAAAACTACTAGTGTAAGTTTCATTGGAAGAAAAATTTGTCAAGAAGTCCCTATTATGAAATATAGAAATGATTTGTTTTATTAACTTATTATCATTCCAATTTTTAACTTAGATATAATCCTTAGTATATAATGGATTTCAAAATATGATGAAAAATTTTACTTCAAGGAGAAGGAAATTATGATTCATGATGAAGATATAGAATTCGTTATCTTTAGAGTAGAGACTTCATCATCTGAGACATGTCAAGATCCACCACTAGGAGCACTTCTTAATGAGATTCTTGTGGAAGGGAAAAAAATATCTGGATGTAGAAATTAATAATAACATTGAGGATATACCTATTTTACATGAATATAATGATGTATTTTTTTAGGAATTACCTGGAAATCCATCAGAGTGTGAATTTGAGTTATCCATTTATTTAATCCATAATGTAAGACCAATATCAAAGAAACCCTATAGAATGTCCACAATGGAATAAGTGGGGATGATGAAAAAACTTGAGTTGTGTGATAAGATATTAATTCACCATAGTGATTCACTATGGGGATCTCTTTTTCCCTTTTTTATGAATAAATATAGATCCATGAGCCTATACATTGATTATAGGGAAATAAATGCTATTATGAGAATGAAAATTATCATATGCCTCATATTTATGACTTATTTGATCAAATTCAATGAAGAAAATATTTTTCCAATATTAAAATTCATTCATGGTATCATCAATTGTGAGAAAATAAGGAAAAATTATGAATATAGTATTCAGAATAAGGTATAAAAATTACGAGTTTATAGTAATGAAATTTGGATTGACTAATGCACCATCTATTTTGATGGATCTAATTAACAGAGTACTCATGAATATCTTGATGATTTTATTATGGTATTCATTAATGAAATATTAGTGTATTATAAAGTATATGAGTACCATGATAATCCCTTGTGGATCATTCATGAAACTCTTTAAAGGAAATAGTTACAATGGAAATATAGTAAGTGTGATTTTTGGAATCAAGAAGTTTCTTTTCGTAGTTATATTTTTTCCAAGGATAGAATCATAGTTAAAACTATGAAGACAAAGGCAGTAATAAAATATCCTACAATAATGAATATAACTAAGGTATATAGTTTAATTGGTTTGTAATATTACTATTAGTGATTCATTAATATTTTTCTCGATTGGCTAACCAATTAACCAATCATACACATAAAGGTGTTAAGTTTTTTTGAAAAAAGTAATATTAATAAATATTTGATAAAATAAAGATAAGGTTGGTTAATGCTCATATTTTGACTCTACCATAATAAAATGATGAGTTATATATATATAAATGCATTAAATAAATGATTGGGTTGCGTCCTTATAAAATATTATAACGTTATTTTATGTAAAATAAGGTAGTTAAAGACTCGTGAACAGAACTATCCAACCCAAGATCATGAGTTGTGAGCTATAATTATTTATTTGAAGATATTGTGACATTATTTCTATAGTGAAGGATGTGAGATTTGCACACATAAAAAAATTCCTAAAATACATCTATTCATATAAATATCTCAATATGATACAAATATTATGGCTTGATCTACTCAAGGATTATGATTTCTCGATACACTTCTACCCAGGGAAAGAAAACTATGTATAAGATGTAATGAGTAAGAAATATTATAAATTTATAGCATAAATATTGATTGATAGGGATCCTATATTCATAGTTCTATAAAAATATTAATATGAGAATTATTAAGTAGCTAGATACATCAATCTTTTTTTTTAAAATCAAAATCATATTTATTGAAAATTCTAAAAAGTTCTTGATCTGATGATGAGAACTATTATAAGAAAATTAAAGTTGTTTATAAGGTAAAATTATCAAACATTTTTTTGTGAATATGGTATTCTAATTATTTTAAATATATTATGTATTCCATCTATAACTGATTTAAAAATTGAATTTTTGGATGAGGACCATAGCTAAATTTTCCCTATACACCCCTGTATCATATAGATGTATAGGAATTTTAGGAAAAAATTTGGTGGGATAAAATGAAGTGGAAAATTTAAGATTTTGATTCTAGATGTTTGGTTTCTCTAAAATTGAAATATATAAGATAGTATCTTATAGTATTCATTCATCTTCTTCATATTCTTGAGTGTAAATGGGATGTCAATGCTATGTAATTTGTTATGTTACTACCAAAGACTTCTAGGAAGAATAATACAATATGGGTTATCATTGATTATATAATAAAATCTTCACATTTCCTCGTTATAATAGAGTATTTACCTCTTTATCTCCTCATAAGGTACTATATTAATGAATTTTTTAGACTTAATGGTGCACCACTTTCAATTATGTTTAATGGTGATCCTCATTTAATATCAAAATTATGAAATAGTTTTCAGAAGTCACTTTATACTAAGTTTAATTTGAGAACCGCCTATAATCCACAAACTAATTGATAGTCCTAAAGTAATATTACAACATTTGAAGACATTTTTAATTCAATAATAACTTTAATTTCAAGGTTTATTGGATCAACATTTACCTTTGATAGAGTTTTAATATGACAATAGTTTCTATTCATGTATTTTAATGTTGTCGTATGATGTATTATATGGAAAGAGATTTTATGCACTAACTTTTTGGGATGAATATATTGAATGGAAACTTATATAACCATAAATTTTTGAAGATACAAAAAATGTAATGACTATTCATGTTCATATTAAAGTATCTTAAAGTAGAAAAAAGAGTTAAATCAATAATCAGATGATGGATTTGGAATTAAAAGTGTGAGATCAGGTTTTATTGAGTGTATCTACAGAGATGGGCATCACAAGGTTTTTTATGAAATTTATTTGAACCCTTGATACATTATACAATTTTAAATCCTTGAAATAATTGGAGTTATTTATTACCATATGAAAAATATACTATGTCTCCCAAAAAAATTGTATGTTTTCCATATATCATTGTTAAGGAAGTGTATGTTCAACCCAATGCATGTACACAAATTTAAGAAAATATAATTGGAACATGATCTATCCTAATTTGAAGAGCCTATCTAAATTCTTTATACTAGAGTTCAATTATTTAGGAAACATATGACTTGACTCATAAAGGTATTTTGGAAAAATCACAAAATGGAGGAAGCAACATGGGAACCAGAGGATGTTATGATGAAGAACTAACCTAATATATTTAGAAGATAATATCAATGACATTTTGTGGGAAACAATTTATAGGGAAGAATGTAACACCTTGAAAAATTATTATTTAATTCCTTTTAAATGAATTAAATATCTTTGATATCTTGTGATCCACGCAACACTAGGTTAAAATGATACATGATACTCTATTAAAATATTATTTAAAAAGGACCATTATAACATAGAAATTAAATTATATGGAATTAATATGACTTAATAAATTATGAAAAATATATAGGTTAAAAAATAATTATTTTTATATTAATTATAAATAAAAAATAGTCCTTTGAAAGTAAAATAAATGTTTTTTGAGAAACTATTTTTTTCAAAGAAAATTGTTTAGTCATTTCTTGAAAACCTATGATGAAATTAATTTTTGAAAATTTATAAAATTTATTTTAAAAAATTAAAAATTTATTTGAAATCATAATATCAAAATTATCTTATGGTTATTTTTTGTGATTTTTCTGAAATGTTTCATTTTTTGATAAATAGTGAAAAATACTGATATTTATTGAAAACCACCATTTAGTTTAAATTATTTTCAACGTCAAATTATATTATAAATTAGTTTTAAAGTGAAATTATTTCAATTATGTTATATTAAATAAAATTTGGGTCATTGGAATCAATTTCATAACAAATATTTATATTAAAACATTTTAAATTATGATAATTTTTCTCTTTAGAAACCCACTTTTTGTCATGTTTGTAGGTATAATTTAAAATTGGAATCTTCCACCTCTATGAATTGAATTTTAAAAAATTCATTCCATATTTTTAATAAAAATATTATATTATATAATAATTCAAAATTATTTTTTACCATTATTTATAGTAAAATTAGTAAACATTAATTATTGTGGTTAAGATAAAAACTGATTTACTTGGGGTTAATCTTAAAAGAAAAGAGTAAAAATGAGCTAAAAACTTTTCCAAAACCCATTTTATGGAAGTATTTAGACCTTATAACATATAAGGTTTGATAATTTCCAATTTTTTAGGCTTTATATAATTATAAAAACATGATTGTAATTGACTCTTTTAAAACACTCCATGTGTGTCCTCTCCCTCACATATAAAAGTACACCCCCTATCATCCAATATTCACACCTAAAGGCATTAAGATTATAAAATAACTTCAAAATTATATTAATTACTTCCATAAAAACATCCTAGATCACTTATTTTAGTCATAAATTCGTACTAGGAAAGTATTTGGTGCACACCTAAAGAGGTCATCAGAAGAAGTGGTAATATTCTTAAATGATTGTCTTTATTTTATTTATTCTTACACATCCTTAAAATTTTATTCAATAATGATAATATAATTAAAAAATTATCTCCAATATACATATATTTTATTATTTAAATGGAATAAACTGTATCAATCTCCTCTTGTATCAAATAAAAATCAAAATCAATGATCGTGTGTACGTCAGACTACCGCCTCATGAACAAATGCAACTCATTTTCCATCAATAACTCTCACAGTTTGATATAATTATGGATTTGATATTTACATACAATATTTAAGATATAATAATACTTATTTAAATATAATATCACATATAACCTATTATAATTTTTTATGTTTACAATACGACGATGTCACTCGTGTGTACGGAGGACTACCACCTCCTGAAGCGATGTCATTCATTTTTCATGCACGCTTTACAAGGAAGGTAATAAGGATACCTTTAATTAATATATATTATATATATGAAATGATTTAAATTATATAAAATTTTTGTATCATATAATTCTTTACCATTTCACCCACTAAGGTAATGATATCATCGCTCGTGCGTAAGTACGACCTATTATCTCCACGAAGAGATGCAATTTATTTTCCATACCTAACTTTTATGAATTGTTATACTAATTTATAAAATGGGTAAATAGGATATTTACAAAATTATTATCATTATAGAGATGATTTATTTATATACTATGTATATAAAACTGAACTTTCATAACAAAATAAGATTGAGAAAATAAAATAATTAATACCTGAAAGAATAAAAATAATGAAATATTATTAACAAACAGCAGGTAAAATGTTATAAGAGGATAATATATGATATTTTAAATATGATTATCATTATGGTATAAATTAATAAAATGATTCAAAACATTATAACTGAGGTAAAATAATGTTCAACTAAAGGAAAGCATGTGGTAAGATATTTCATTTCAATTTCTATTTTATTGAGACATATTTGTTAATATGCACCTATTCACTTTTATGTGGTGTATATACAACCAATTTGATTAATTTAACATGAATAAATATTTATTCATCATTATTAATGTTTCAATTCAAGCTTATTCTTATAGGGGTTACAATTTTATACTTTCGAAATTGGTAACGATTATTATATGATCTCCCTTTATTTTGTGGTTGTTTACTTTCTGTTGAAAGAATTTATTTATTGGGATAATATTTCATTTGAATTTAAATTTCTCTTAAATATCAATTTTCTTGTATTATGGATATGATTATTTCTTAAAATGTATTCCATTTTTAAATACATAGTTTTTTTTGAAATTTATTTGATAAACAATGGAAATAATTATAAGTTTGTATCCTTTATTTAATGCAAATATATAAAGAAAAAGAATATTGATTATGAATTAATTCAATTATTTGATATAAAATGATTGATTTGGATATAAAATTATATTTGGGTATTATAATAGATATCACATTGATGTATTGATAGGTCTCATGAGACAAAATCATTTTTCCAAATCTGATGGATTTTTACACATTGTTATATATTGTCTTATGAAAGGTCTTGACTATACAAGTATCATGATTCCTGAGGTCATGAAATCTCATAATTAGTTATTTCCATAACTTATATTTTAGTTATTATTATTATCCATGATATTTTATCCATGATATTATCACTAGGTTTATTTCATTCTCCTTTGATTGGTTAAATGAAATGTGTTTTTAGTTATTTACCTTTCTATATTTATTATGTCCTATCCGATTATGATAATCAAGTTATTGATTAAATGGAATGTTTTTTTGATTATTTAAAATTCCATATCAATTATTTCTTATTGATTAACGATAGTTTTTACTATATGTGACCCTTACTGAGTATTTGGGGTAACCCTTATTTTGTTTGCTTTCCCCGTGATATGAATAAGAAATCATTGAATGGGTTTTAAGGATGTAAATCATTTTATTTTGTTATGTATTATGTATTATTTTATATGAACAAGGTAAAATGGGTATCATATATATATATGGTTTTAAGACTACTAAACAATTTGTCCTTTAAGATGTAATCACTTTTATCTAGGGCCAATGTAATATTGTATGCACTAGATCTAGGTTACCAGATTCAGGGTCATTACACCCAGCCTCATATCATCATACTAAGACTCACATCCATTTGGGATGTTTTATTATATTTTTTAATTTATTTAAATATTTTACATTATATTATAGATATATTTATTATATATGGATGTTTTTTGTTTTTTTTATGTTTCATTAATGTAATAGTAGATTATTTTTCATTATTAGTAGGTTATAGGTTAACGTTTTTGGTATTACCTCCCATGAATATGTGGATACCTCAGAATTTTTCGCCATCCCATGTATTATTGAAGGAGTTATTGTGGATTTCACCTAAAGGTATGTATGGAAATGAAATATTGGTATCAAAGAAATAGTATATATTTTAGAGCTAGGGATATAAGAGGATTGGTTTGGAATAATTTATTGACTTTACTAAGGAGCTTTAGTTCATAGAGTCATAATAGAATAATTTTAATGGTTTTCATGTTTGATGTATTTTTGATCATGACACATATTGATTATTCATGACATATAACTTATAATATGGAATATTATTTTTATGGAGTATAAAATGTATTATATTGATATATGTTGTTCTTTTTTTATTTAAATATTTATTTGATTAAGATACATAGATATTCTATGTTTTCAAGATATAATGGGGATTTAATAACATTCTTTTCATTTTTTATAAACTCAAAATAAAGATATTATTTTAGATATTATAAGAATGATTTTTTTATTAGGATGTTTCAATGTATATAAGTCAATGTGATGATGAAATGATATTGAGAAAAAATGGGATATATTATTTAATATCTCCCAACATAGAATTTTAAAAGTCCCAACCAAGATAGTATGGTAGTATTTATAAATTTTGGTATCAATTACTCATGGAATGATATAGAAATTCATCAATGTTTACCAATTTTGTCTCTATAATTATATTATGTGATTGGAAATTTGAAAATTTAGACCATTTATCGTATAATATAATAGAATTGTTGAACTTATTTATGATTTCAATAGTTATATCACTAGTTTTTCATCAATTAGAGTGCAACAGATTGGTATGTTTAATGTGTTGGACCACTTTGGTCAAAGTAGTGCCGTGCAAGTGTGGTGGAAGTTAGGAAACTTATAGTATTGGAGTTTTCACTTGAGAGTAATTCTCATATAATAAAATTTATCTTGGTTAAAAACATAAAAAATTCTATAAAAAAGATGTAAATGGTGAATTTATTCATAGTTTCTAGGTATGGTAAATTCACATGGGAATGCATTGTGATACTTCTCATTTAGGCTAAGTCTATTTTTTTATTTGAGTTTTTGTATATTTTTGGAATCTACTACCCAAATAATATAAGGATCATGAGTATATGTATGTATATAAATTTTATATAATCATCAGTGTTATTATATTATAGTTAAGTGTTATGTTGTGGAATAACAAAGATTGTTTATAGTAATTTGTTCTTGGATAAAACATTCCACTTTATATGTTGTGAAATCGGTCTTAATAAATGTTAAACCATTATATGTAATGATAAGAGGAAGTTGGGTGAGGATGTGAGGCCTCCTTTATATCATCTCCCACAATAAAGTAACAATTAGTTTACCAACCATTTTTTTGGGTTTTGGGAAAATACCCGTAGTCTAAAGTCAAAAATAGATTATTATTTGGGAAGACAGAATATATGATGGGGTGTTTAGATCATGGTTATCAATTTTTAGTGTAATGATGATGGAAAATAGAGATGGTTGTTTCTTTTTTATGGGAATCATAATATTATACAGATTTCCACTTGTTTGTTGGGTGTATGTACCTTATGACCTAGATTAATTAATGTCTTTAATTTATACCCACAAAATTCTAACTCAAATTCATAAATTCTATTTATTTTTCAATTGTATTTCTAATATAATAAATTTTTTACATCAATTATGGGTATTTAAATTTAATTTTTTTTGAGAAAAATAAAATAAATTTTTATTTTATAAGGATTTTGATTAGGGAAAAGAAAATTTTATATTTGGTTATTTTTAGCTAAGTCATTTTTTATTTTTATTCCAAAAATGAAAATATTGATAAACTATAGTGGAAGATTACATAGGGGATCATAAGTATGTTTGAAAAATCAAGCATAGGTCGGATGAGGACAAGATTGGGTAGGAGATGTGTCTTTAAAGGTCAAAGGAGACTAAGGAACTAGACATCACCATTGTCCACTATTTGAAGTATACATTCCATGTAAACATTGATAAGGAAATTCCCACATATACACAATTTTGATGTGTAAAAATGGATTTCTTTAGCACTGTGTACTTGAAATAACATCATCACCTCGGTCAAGTATATGTGTCCCCCTGCCCATAAATTTCAATGCCACCACCACCATCACTTTAAGCTCATCAACCACCCCATACGACCACATGAGGCTATTAGAAAAGTCTATTTCTACCATTTAGGAAGCTCAAAAGTTAATTGGAGAGCCATGACAATGGTTGGTAACATAATGGATGGACTCATGGTCCTCAAACAATCACTGTGAGACAAAAATGAAGAAGGTAATTTCCATATAAAAAATAATTATTGAAAAATAATCTACTACATTGTAGGATAATTAAAACCAAAAAAATGGATTTTTGGATTTTAAAACAACCATTAAAATGAAATTGTGAATATATTTTATACCATTTATGGGGAAAAAGCTAAATTTTTTGTAATATGTTGTTGAAGGTTGGTCATGGTCAATAGGAGGAGCTCGAGTGTGAAACACAATCACCTTAATAATGAAACTTACCATATAAAACATTCATAAATAGAAAAAAGATGAAGTAGTATGAAAAACTCACATAGAAATTCCATGGTTTGATTGTACATGATGTTTTACATTTAATCACACAATCTAAATTTTGAATGTACCATTATTGAAGGGTTTTTTTTCATAGAGTTGAAAGACTGAAAACACCATGGTTTTCATTTACTGTAATGTATTTTTGGAATTATAAACATATATGAATATAATAATAAGATAACCTCCCAATCATGTGAATTGAAAATATTATTTTTTGCAGGATATAAAATATTGGTCACATGAAATTTTAAAGCAATGTTGAAATTGTCGATTCAAATGGCTAGAAATATGGTGGTTTAGAAACAAATTATTCTCTTGTTTTTAATGTGAATATAATTTGATTACTTAATTCAATTAGTGTAAAAGTGTTAGCCTATATTGGATATGAATAATATTGAACTTGAAATGGGATTCTCCATTCCATGATAACTAAAATGAATTTATTTTAAATATTATTTCTAGATTTAGTGATTCTAATTTTCTGTTATCTTTAAGAGATTTTGATATATTTTGACCATAAGATATAAAGTGAAATTAAAGACCTTTTAAAGGATGGTTTTTAACAAGGGAGAGAGGTGGGTAGCTAGGTTTTTATTTATTTTAAGGCTATATTTTTATTGGAGTTTCTATACATTCTGTAATTTTGAATTTTCTATTCTTTCAATATTGTTGTTTGTTTACACTCTCTTCTTATTTTTCTCCTTTATTATTTCATCTTTTCTTTCTTCTATTGTTTGTGGAATATTCATCATCTAATATCACTCAATAATGATTATTTATATCCATATATGATTATCGAATTGGTTGAAAGGGGTCTATATCTTTTTTATCGATTCATATCCATTTGTAGAGTTATCATATTCAATAGTATCATGTTAGCTAACATATTTTTTATTAATTTTTAGATCAATTACCTTGTTTTTTTAACAATGAAAAAATATAGTATGATAGAGATACTTGATTCATGATCACTAATTTGGTTTTATTTTTTTCTTAGAAATCAGTTCTTAATGTACATTAGCTATTTAAATTTTTCCCCCTAAGGGGTTATATGGATTAATTATATTTAATAAAAAATATAATTTTTTTTAAATAAAATTTATGTTTTCATAGATTTTATAATTTATATTTTTGTATTAGAGTTGATTTAATTTATTTAGAGAAACCACAGTTGAATAAAAATTCTTATCTATTCATATTTCCAATATGAATTTAGTTTTCTTTATTTTAAGTCATTATTATAGTAAATTAATTCAATCAATTCATTTGTCATGATCCTTAAAATATTGTGATGAACAGTCATTCAGTAAAGAGTTTTAATTATTCTTCCCTAATTGTCATGGAATTTTCTTCAACACTTACATGTAATATACTTCATAGTTGATTAATTATCATTGTTAGCATGAATTATAAAGTTATAAGTTAGTATAAATATAAAGAAGTTAAATATTCTTTTTGTGTTTATCAAATTTTAACATCATTTCTAGGGACCAACAGAATGCAGCTAATGACTTGAGACTAATTAATTTTGTCAAAAAAACATTTAACTCTCTCATTTATTCTTCAAAATGTTAGTTTAGTTTTTTTGTTTTTGTTTTCATATTTTATGATCTTGGTTTTTTAGGTGGTGTATAGGTAAATTATATAACGAATCATTACTATGAAATAACCCATGAGTATACATATTACAAGGTGGATCCTGATGTATATGAAGCACAAAATTTTTAAGTGTGGTCACAACAAAGTGAAGGATGAAATAGTTTTTATTTTTATATATATGATGAACTCCAACCCTAGTAAAGGAATTAAACATGTATTCTTCCCAAAAAATAATCTCCATATTATCTAAAATACTAAGAAAAATTTTGGGATGGTCAAGGAGAGCCTAACTTCAAAGAAAATATATTTCTATAATCATAAGAGATATTAAGATAATTTATCACAAAGTGCTTTAATATTATAGATAGAAGGATGATTGATCCTGAAGGAACATCTTAGAGAATAAGAATAGGTGACCAATAACATTTCCCAATTCGTTATGAATTTGAATTCCATTTTTAATAATGTGTATTTCCATCCTTTAATAGGGAAATAATTGGATTAAGTGAATGAATTCTAAGAATTTAAGGTGGTATGTGTGAATAAGGAAGATGTTGGGGAGGATAAATGTTGTAGACTCATTGAAAATTTTGGAATAGGTGACCCTCCAAATCATGAAGAAATATGAGATAAACCTTGAAAATACATTTTATACTTATAATTAGAGGATGAAAAAAAAACAAATCTCTTTTTAACACTTAAAATAACTTTAATTCGGATTAGATAAAGTAATTAATTGAAGAAATAGTTGCTAAGAATAGAGAATAATCTGGTGCTAAACAGAGCCTTGAAAATAAATCCATATAAGAGTAAGTGGAGGAAGAGTGCATGAAATTTTATTTAATACTTGATGCAAATGATCCTATAAAAGAATATGAGTATGTTTTTAGACTCTTATATCCGTTATAACATTCATGGAGAAGAATAAATAAGTGAAGAATGATGATAATGAAAAATACAGCTCAAACACCCTGAAATTCAGAAAAAGGAAGAATTATGGGACTCTCTTATATAATTACAAGAAGAAGAGTGGAGGATTATTATGGATATAATCAATGAAAAGATAAAAAATAAGATTAATTATCCTAATACCAAAAGAACAAACAAAATATGAAGTTGAGGAGGATGATGTTTCGAGATTGATGAATTTTTCAATGATGAAGACTATCCAACACCTGGAAAAGAAGGTATTATTGTTGAAATTTCCAATTCCATAACAAAAATTAAAGATGATAAGGAATTGGAAGTTGTGGAGGATATATTATTTATGATGACCATTAATTTCACTAAAAAAGTTTCAATTTTTGTACTAGAATGGAGAATATTACAGGAATTCATAGATCAACCTCAAAATTTAATGTTTAAAATGAGATATAGTGGATGAAAATATTATAAGGTTTGGAATGATTTTGAAGTTAATTTTCATTCTATAAATATTCTCACAAGTTTTATCTCACCACAATGCTTTGTGAATAATATTCAATGGAGGTGGAAGGGTATATTTACATAGGATGAGAAGAATTTTAAATCATTTCTCACACCAAACCATGTAACATTTTACCATTATCTAATTAGGTGAGATCTAGGTATATATTAAGCTATAAGATCATAAAAAATATTTGATTATATGAGGAAACCTAAATTTCTATGAATTTTAAGGGATTTAATTTTATTAATTTCCTCATAATTAGTTTTAGTTTTATTTTAAATTTAGTTTTATAAGTTTTTTTCAATTCCCGTATCTTTTTTATAATTAATGATAGGGAACTTGTAATTTCTTATGTTGTCATCATTTTGTTGGACTAACATGAAATAAGGTACAAGAAAACCTATTATTAAGAGGATATAGAGGATGAGACTCATTAAAATGGGAGTTTACTTTTGTACTATATATTTTTTACTCATCTATTATAGTTTTTAGGTACACTAGGATAGATACCCTAAGAGGGGGGTGAATCAGGGTATAAATGATTAAAACAACTTCCCCTATTGATCTTGTCTCCTTATTAAGAAAGACTCTCTTCTCTCTCTTCCCTACAACAAAGTATAAACAAAAACTAAAGCATTCACAGGACACATCGATTTTTACTTTGTTCACCCTCACTGGGCTATGTCCAAGTAGGATACACCAACAATGTGATGATGTACCGAATTCAGTAAAAGTGCACTGATATTTAAAAAGTTCGGGATAGATCAATTCTATTCCCAGGCTCACTGCCTTTATAATGTTTAGGGTCAGCTCACTACTTTACCAAGGGTAACTCCCTATTTCTCTCTCTCTCTGGATCACTACCGGTAGAGAGGATCACCTTCTTCCTCTTCCTCTTCC
The DNA here is from genome assembly GCA_963277665.1 of Viscum album. Classification (NCBI taxonomy): domain Eukaryota; kingdom Viridiplantae; phylum Streptophyta; class Magnoliopsida; order Santalales; family Viscaceae; genus Viscum; species Viscum album. The sequence goes on along the minus strand of OY728140.1, from coordinate 1,441,678,756 downwards.
TTTTCTAACTCCTCTGGAAAGGATCCACTCACAATTTATATACCTGTATGTATCTTCATTATCACTAATGAATACATCCCCTTTTGTATGTAGATGCTCTGTTGAAGTCCAACTTTCACCTGTAAAAGAATCTCACATTGCACCGAAGGTATCATGCAATCTTTCAGCCTTCACGCAGCCCTGAATCACTATCGTGCTTCAACCATACCTAGAACCCTTCACCAAGCTGGCGTGCAAGTCTTGGAATGCAAGTTAAAACTGGCGCGCAAGTTCACCTCAACAACTTGTGCGACACTAGCTTCTACAACTCCAAACTTGCGTGACTCACACCCTTTTAGCCCAAACCAATTTTGGCACGCAACCATCAATTGTCGCACTTCTTTAAAAACTAGCGCACAAGTGTCACCAAACCACTTTTGTGACACCCCCTTCTTCAACTCAAAACTTGGGCGACTCCCTTCCTTTCTCACCCAAACCGCTCTGGACGCACAACAATCAACTGGCGCATAAATTCTACTTGCGCGACCACACCACCACTTGCATGAACACCGCACCTGCGCGACGGGAGCTCTGATTTTCACTATGTGTTGAAATCACATAGAACGAGGAGGGGTATACCTCTATTTATATGCATTTGAACACCCTGCGGGATGGGCACACAAGTCTCCTCTCGGGGTGTAAGTCCAACCACCCTAGTCACTATCGCACAAGTCACTTGCACGAACAAACATAAAACATGGGCAACCCTTTTCCCTTTTCCATATTTTGATATTCTGATCCTAAAAAACAGATGGTGAGAAAGTTTTCAAGCCTCCAAGACCTCGGTGCACAAGTCCCTTTTCCAAAAACACTTTTATCCATTTTTCAATTTTGAGGGCAAAAAATTTCGCAAACACTGGAAAATGGTGTCACCTTGTATCTTCTCTTTTTGAACCACCTCTAGATCGACCATTCCTTTTTTGATGTTATTGAATCAATCATATATCATTAAAAACATCCCTTGAACTTGACATGCCACAAATAAATCCCCTTTTTCAACAAATTTGTATTTTATGGTTTGCTTTGTCTACAAACACAACATGGAGGCCCACTTTGTCAACAAACACAATCACCTAAAAAATTCTTCAATGTTAACTTGAGGGATTTTTTCCCAACAATAGTTTTTGAAAATCATTTTTAATCGGAAACTGCATTGCCCACACTTTTACTAATGCTACAATTTTTATCGAGAAAAATGATTACTTAGTAATCCCAAGATTCACTATATTAGATTTCATAGTTAATGAGATTAAATGAGTAAATTGGGGGATCAAATGACTATATATAAGCATTAGAGTATTCTTTTAATGAATCAATATTTTAGGAGGCCGGTTAATTCATGTAAATAAAATTCCCAAACTCTTTTCATGATTTGAATTTTGGAAATACATGTGGATTATTTTTATTATTATTTATCATTCCTTTAGTGATTTAATCTAAATCATGTTTTTTCCATTCCTAATAAGAATTATAAAACAATATTTAAAATTACTTCTTAACATATGACTTATGAGATCCAGATACATTACATCAACTATAACATTTATTGAATCTTTTCAAATCAATGATTGAAAAAAATTAAATTGAATATGATTTAGGTATTTTTATTGTTAATCCATTTATCATCTGACACACCCCTTAAATTGATTCTCTTTTAACCCTAAGAAACATAGGATGGAATTGTTAAAAAATATATTCTTCACAATATTACATTTTCATTAACAACCCTAATATATGTATTTTTAATGATATTCAAAAGTTTAATTATGGGGGAGAGGTTTTATATGGTGTAAGGGATTCACTATTTTTAGTAGAAGATGTTGGGGTCTGATTTCATTAGGTTTGGAATATTGGTTATGCCATTCATCCATTATATTCTATTATTAACCCTCTTTAAAATAAATTAATTGAAAATGAAAAAAAAGTAAAAATACTAGTTTATCACTAGGAGGATAAAAAATCTCCATTTCTAGATTGATGATATTAATATCATATAGGGTTTGGTTTTGGATGGGGGTCACTCATTATTAAAGATTATAAAAAATTGTAGTTTTATTCAACATGATTAAATTTATTAATGGCCTTTCTCTGAGATTGGGATGTGGCTTTTTTCACGTTTAAAATAGATATTTTTATTTAACTTTACTTTTGTATATAATGAATTATGCTTGAGAGATAATCATAATTTTTGAGATATAATTTTTTTTACATCAATACATACCTACCTCAAGACTTGGATTCATTTTAACCTAATTATAATTATTTAGGATTAATTTTTTTATTTTTTAGAAATTATTGAATATTTTTCCCTTTCAAGCCTATCGGTGGAGACATATACTCAAGGTATGAGAATACATCGACTTGAATTTGTTACCATGTGTGATGAGAGAAATAAATATTATTTTGGAAATTATTTTCATCACTAATAATAATAAAATAATACATTTGAATTGAATGGAGGATAACTCTCATCAATTTCTAGTGGGGAAAAGTAAAATATATGGGCTGATTTTTTCCCTTGAAGAATAATAAATGGAATTGAGATTCGTGTGTGATGTTTAAAGTTTGATTCCCACATTGAGAATTATTTAATTTATTATTTAAATATTTTTATCATGGGTACCATTTTTGATTTATTGTTTAGATGTTGTGCTTGAGAAAAATCATGAGTTTAATTTTTTAGTTATTTGATGTATTTAATTTATTCATGAAATAACCTAAATCAAATTAAAAAATTTATTTATTTTTTATGGTTTTTCCAAAATATTAAATTATTTAAATAAACTATTTGTATTTCAATTTTAAAATATAATTTTTAGTAAAGGGAAATAAATTCACATTTTAAAAGGAATTAAATTAAAGGAAATTAAATTTCATGTTTGGTGTTTTTTAGATAAGACATTTTTAGGATAGAAGTTAGGACCATGTGGGATAACACGTGTTGAGGGAGATCATGGAATAGTGAAGAACCTTTGTCAACTATTATATCTATACTTTCTACATTTATTTTGAAAAGAAAGTTCTCATAAATGAACAATTTTTATAAGAGATCATATATTTTATTAACACTATGCTCTTCAAAAAAAGTAATCGTCTAACACAAGCACATTCCCCCTACTCAGACAATACTATGTCGTCACCTATTCCACGTGAATCTACCTAGAAACTGCATCAAGATTGCTGAGGATGTTAGAAAAATCCATTACCACTACTGAGGATGCTCGAACATGATCTAGAGATCGGTTGTAATGGCCTTGAACACCATGGATAGACTTGTGCATCTTGGAAAGCCACTGTGATCATATAATAAAGAAAATGCATCCCTTATATGGAATAAATACTAACACAACCATCACTAAATCATAGTGGAATTCAACATGGAACATAAGAATGATTAGAAGTTAAAATGGCCACCAAAATATCCATTTTAGCATGGTTCATATTATGGAAGGGGAAAAACAAATTTTAAACTAAACCATTAACGTTTATTCATGGTTGACATGAGAAGATCGAGTATGGAAATACATCACCTTCATTGAGGCACTACACATGATATAAATTTGAAAATTTAATAATGATGAATTAGTGAAAAACTCTAATACGGAAAAATCATTGTTCAAATGCTCTTGTTGTTTTATATTTAATAACATAATCTTTGGTTTGGTTATACCATGGATTGTGGATTTGTATAATGAATTAATACTTAAATATTGAAAATTTCTTGGTTTCAATTTTTAATAATGTAGTACTGACATTATAAAAATATATCAATCTTGGTCAAATATCAGTTCCCATGAACATAAATTGAAAATATATTTTTGGGGAGGATACAACATGTTGGTCATGTGATATTTTGAAGTAATCATGAAATAGTTAATTCAAATGGATAAAAATATAGGGGTTGTAAACATCAAATTATTATCATATTTTCAAGGTTAATATATTTTGAATATTTAATTACTTCAGTGTAAATGAATTGAATAAACATGGATAGGGAACATATTTAACCTGAAATATGATTCTCTATGTTCTGTAGACTAAAATGAAGTTGTTTTGAAGAATATTTCCAAAATCTTAGATTTATTATTCCCCCCTATATTTAGGGTATTTCAATCTGATTTGACCAATGATTATGAAGCACAATTGAATCCCTTTAAATGGATTGCTTTTAAACCAGAAGAGAGGATGATGACTAGGTTTTTATGTATTTTCATGATCATGTTTTTCTATAATTTCAATACATTCAATAATTTTGAATTTTATATACTTTCACTCTAGATATTTATTCTCCCTATATTCTCATTTTTCTCCTATTTATTTTACTTAATATATATTCAATGGTTTTTGGAATATCCATTTCTAGTGATCTTCTGATGATGATTGGTGAGATCGGTAGGGGAGAGAATAATTGTTAGAGAGGGGTGTATTCCATGATGATTGATTCATATCCATTCATAGAGTTCCTATATTTAATAGAATTTTGTTTTCCTCAAAGTTTTATTTTATTTTTCATAATATCATTAACCAAGTGTGTGTAATAATTAATCAACCTAGGTTAATAGAAATAATTAATTCACGACCACATAATTGGATTGTAATTTCATTTAAGAAATTAGTTCTTAATGCACATGATCTAATTCAATTCATCTATCCATAAAGGGTTTAAGGGATTATGTTTTTTTCTAATAATTTATCTAATTATTTTAATTAAAATTTGGGAGGTATATATATTAATTTGGATATTTTTGCGAGTGGGGTCAAGTTAGTTCATTTAGAGAACCCACCCTTGAATGCTAATTCCTGTCACCTTTATTTTTCTACATAATTTTAGTTTTATATATTTCAATTCATTATTCTAGTATAATTATTTAATCAATTTATGTGTCATGATCCTAAAATGATCATGATGGCATATCATTCAATCAATATTTTTTCCTTCCCTATTTCTCATGGGATCAACCTTAGTACTTTCACGTCATAAACTACATATTATTAGCTTAGTGACTTGTGTTACCATGCGTTATAAATTTTTGAATTGGTATTGACCCAAAGTAATTAAGTACTCCTTCCAAGATTATTAAAAATATATGGAAATTGTGATCTTTATTCATTATAAAATTAGTATAGTAAATTATATAGATATGAAAATCATATGTTGATTTGGTTGTGCAGTGTAGTTGGGTGATGTCACATGGTTATGATCTAATGTTTAGTAGATTTAATTTATTTATTATGTAATAAACTATAAAATGGGATATATTACATTAATTTTAAAATATAGGATGAAAAAATCAACTTGAGTTCCCACAGTTGGTTTAATAACCATTAAAATATATAATTGAGTAATTTTATTGTTTTGGTTTACCTTTGATCATAATTTCTTTTTTAAATGTATGATATATCCATGTTTTACCCCTATATCGATTCTTAGAGTATGATATTAATTAATGTTGAAAGTTTTTATTAATTATTCAATTCTAAATAGAGAATACAAAGACCCATTTGTATGATCTTATGAAATTTGAATGGGTGGTCAGCACGACTTATGAAAGATTATATTTTTATAAAATTTTTGAGTTGGCCTATGAGTTTTATAGGGTGGAGATTACATAGATATGTCCAGTCATTATTTTCAATGTTTTTATAATAATTAGTTTTTATTATCAACTTTTGGGAAATTTTTATGAAGAAATTATATATGATCCCATACATTTGTATAGGATCATTGAGATGTTTTTTAACGATGGAGTGATTTATGGTCTATCCAAATAGGGATGGTAAATGCTGGTGAGTTGTGAAAGAATGTGTTAATAAAGGCTCACACTTATAAATAATTATATCATGGATATAATAAATTTTTAGGATTTAACAACAAGATAAGTGTACCCTTTTAATATATCATGTAATAGTGCTATGGTTTTTGAGCATCATGATAGATATGTCCTATTATGGATATGGTTTTTAGAATTTTGATCTTCCTATAAAGTATAGTTGGAAAACTAAAATTGTCTTATGAGGAATTTATTTTGACTAAATAAATAAGTAGATCCATATTTTATATATGTTCCCTTGATATTGTTGAAAGTTTTTCAATATTTCTAGTTTTCTACCATGATAGTGATTATTTTACATTTTTGTAAAATAATTTGATTTAGTGTTTATTTTTTGTATTATAAATATTGTGAGTGAATGTTTTCATTCGGTTATCGATGGTTTATTTAATATTCAAGTATGATAATTTTTATTGTGGGGTGGATGTAACTAAATGGGGTTTTACCCAAGAATGACATTAAATGTGATTATAAATTAACATCAATTTTAGTATGATTTATTTTATAATCATTCATATGAATTAAATGTCATGTTTTAGTGGTTTAATATATTGTCGTAGAAATTTTATGGAATAAATGATAATTTTTATGTCAAAATGGAAAAGTAGAAAATTAATCCTTAATGAAATGTTGCATTGTAAAATAGACCTCACAATTTAGTTCAAAATAGGGTGTTTCACATAGGGTTATATTCTAATAATTTTGAGATGTTTTTATGTGGTATCACCATCAATGGAGAGTAATTTTAATTTATTTTAAAATATGAATAATATGGTTATTAAATGGATTGACTAATATCTACAATTATATATTTATATTTTATATATTTTACTAGTTATGATAGGGTTTGGGAGGAGTAGATCTACATGGTGTGAGCCACTATTGGGATACATTCATTGATGAAGGTCACCCAATCTAGTGGCCAAGGTATTGTCTTTTGATCCAATTCATCATTTTTTAGCTTAAAATTATATCTTGTTATTTTATTTATTATTTTATAAATATTTACAAGGAATTTAACTATATTTTTATTCATGTTTATATGACACTAATTCACTTGGAATTTATGAAATCCACCATATGAATCCTGTGAAATTATAGATAGAATTTTTAATAACAAAAAATTATATCTTCTATTTAGTGAAACTATTTAATGATTTTTTTTAAAAAAAATTAGATACTACTTCTATGTAAAAATAAATATCAAATTAAATTAGATCAATTAAAATTCAATGAATAAATTTGAAGAATATATATAGAGAAAAATTAAGAATAATTTTGGTAATTTATTAATAACTATATAATGTGAATGATTCACCAAGATTATAATATATGATTGGAAATATCTTAAAAATTAGAAGTATCCCATTTGGAATCACCCCAATTGGAACTATTGATGCATTCCTATTATGGGGTGTGTAAAAACAATATTTAAATTACCTAAGTATAATATAGAAATTATCTCCAGGTAGTTTCTTTAAGAGGAGTAAACACAAAAAAAGGTTGCCACTTTTTATTGGTTTTATGAAAAAATTGGTTTTAATTAGTTTTTTCAAAGTTAGAGAAATAAAATGTTTGATTAAATGTATTTTCAAAACAACTAAGAAACAAAGTGATCATAGTAGGTTTGGCTAAACCTGGTGTTGTGCTCTGATGGTTTCAAAAATTCACCCCTTCTTATTATACTGAATGGTAAGAGAGTGATACATCTATAAAGTATTATATACCCCTTGGTTAGATGGTTATGATGAGAATATTCTTATCTTAAACCATAGGTTGGTCTACCCTCCTTCCAATATGCATAGTGTTGCAATAGGTTTTCCTGATTAATTATAGAAATTCCTAAATAGGAATTGTTGTTCCCAAATAAACCAATATTCCAACATGAAATCTTATTCATGTGTTGATGACCATATAGATCTCACCATCCAAACCTAATATTTTTCATAGTATATAGAAATGAATTGGGTGGAGGGAGATATGGATCATCGACCAAAGCAATTAAAATTAACAAAATCAAAACCTAATGCAACTATATTAGAATTTAAAACTGAATTAAGAATTTAAATTAAATATAGAAAAATTTAAGGATCTTATGAAATTGAATAAAAACTCAAGAAAAGAACACAGGTCCAGCCTCCCCCTTTCCTAATCACCCAATGAAACTACCCCTCCATGGATAGGGAATTCAGGTTGATTTGGGAGAGGGGAGACATTGAAAAATATAAAATAAAAATAAAGCTGGGAAATAAATATTCCATTGGCCATTTTCCAAATATTCTCTCACCAATCTATCATATTAAATACACTCTTTCACTCTTATTTTGAAGCATGGAATAAGACTCAGGGGTCATAATGGCCCATTTTTATTGGAAAAGGGGGTGAAATAATTTCTCTATAATATTTCTCCAACAAATTTTGTGTGGTAGACATATTTAATGGATGAATTGGAAAAATTAGACTTCTATAAAGTTGTGAAATATGTGTTACTAATTTGACCACCAATTATTAGCTTTATCTTCAATGTGTAGAATATTTTATATCCCATTTACTCTAAAATATTATTCTGGCAAGGCAGAATCTTGGAATTTAAAATATATTATTTGTCATGAATTTATGGACTTGATATCGGCAGAATCATGTAGGGACATAGTTGTTAAAGTTTTTCATTAGAATAATTTCTTTATAAATGAAAATTTTAAGATCCATTATACTATCCATTTATGATATATTGTCGCAACTTAAAAAATATCTAGATCTGTGCATAGATTTTTCAACCTGACTTATAAGCTTATTTTGGGCCTCCAAATGTTGTATTAGGTTCTTGGTCTAGAAGAATGAAATGAATCCCATAATATTTTAGTCCTAAAAAAATAATCTTAATAAATTAAATAAATGTATAAAAAGTTATGGATGAAAAAAATAAATCTATTAAAATAGTTAAAATCCAAAATTAGGCCATTTTCTCAATTAAACTCAAATGATTCTAAACCCATAAAATGTGACAATTTACCTTAAAATAAAAATTTAGAGGGATTAAAATAATTGAAATTAAATTTAAAATATTTCAAAATATTTTCTCTACCAATTCCCCCACACATAAACCATGCTTGTCATAAAGAATGTAATCTCAACATAAATAAAATCTAAAAAACATGTTATAAATATTCAAATTCCAAATAAATTAAATAAAATGATTATTAATGTTTGATAAACCTTTAAATATTCACATAAAACATTAATTAAACTTCACAATCTGTAATTAAGCTAATCAACCTATGTTTTTTTACATTTTCCCATTGAGAATTGGTGGGTCTTATCATATCATTAATTCATATATCATTATTCATTATTTTTAATCATTTCATGTTATGATTTACCTCATAATTGGTTCTTTTCTCTCATAAATACTGATAAAAATTCAGTAAGAGTTTTTCTCTTATTAGGATTACATGATCCTTTTCCATAGGCCTGTAAAGGAACTAATTTATCCATCGTGAAAAGAAACAATTCACATAAAATCATGAGGGATTTGAAAATTAGGATATAATGAATTAGAGGATTAAGATTGGTAGGATTGATGTTTAAAAATTAACGTATAAAAAGATGAGTCTTATCTTTAATGTATAAATAGTGATATCATTTGTATAAGTGTAACAACATTCTCCCCCTCAAATTAGAAACCCCCTATATCCCCATTATCAAAGTAATGGTCATGATCAAAGTAAGCATAATGAATGATTTTTACACCCTATTTAATTTAATTTTTTTATTTTTTTATTATAATATTATTCTTAGAATAAATCTCACATCCACAACCTAACCACATATGATCAAAATAATATGCCTGATAATTGTGTTTTTTATTGTCCTACGTCAAACCCCATTTTTTCATTTTTTTCAATAGGGGAAAACTATAAAGTTTATTGAATAAATCATAAAACATTATCAATACCCACAATCGTTTACCACAAAATCGTTTCCATTCAATGTAAAACATCCCTTTTAATAATACATCTCTTACCCCGCACTTAAACATTAAAATAACATGAAAAATACTAGGAGTATTGTAGGAATGGATAATATTTTCTTGAAACATGGATCGTCCCTAATAAGTTAATTCATGGTTTTTATGGTTTAAACAAGGATTGATGTAAAGATGGTATTTTAAGGATAAGGTATCTTTAAAATATGCCTTAATCATTTTAAATGTATTTTTTCACAGTTATAACATTGAAAGGTTAAAATTAAAGTTATATCAGGTAGAATATCCCAATATCACTCAAGAAATATGATAAATAATAAATAAAAAGAATTTTAATGGTGATATTATATTATATATTCACTTATTTCATGAAATAACAAGAAAAATCAATCAAAATAAATTTCCAAAATTCAAAGCATGAAAATGGTAGGGAGATTTAATTTTCATGAATCAACTAATTCCTTCAAATCATGAGTCATTACTTCGATACCCATGATTTAATATAATTAGTTAATTTTATATCTTACTCACTCAATATTATTTACTTTTAAATATAAAACAAGGTATCATGAGGTTCCAATGAAATTTATGTCTCCTAGATCGGTCAAGTTAAGACAAAAAGATAATTGTGGGAATACAATTTTATTTAAAAATTTAAAAATATGTTTTCAAAGAAAATATATGAGATTGAAAAGATATTTAATGTAAAATAAAACTCCCTTAGAAATGTTGATTCAACCAAGTGGTGTAGGTATTGTTCCTTCAGTTATGTTCTGCAACACTTTCACGATGTGTATAAATTTTACGATGTGTATTCTATTTAGTTTCTCCATATTCACCCTTGAATAAACTATATTAATGGACCCCAAAATATGAATAAAATAAAATGATAGTGAATGAATTTACAATAATTATATAATATGATCAAGGGTAATAGTGGACAAAGAAAAAAACAGGTTGCCTCCCGTAAGCACTTTTGTTTAATTTCGTCAGCTTTACTCAAATATTTTTTTTTGAAAAATTATAATATTACCTCCCCCACACATAATAATTATTGTTTCATAAATGCATATAAATTTATTTTTTTATGTATGTATATTTACAATTGAATTGATTCATTTAATCATGAGTAAAGGAATGATGAAACCATGTAGTTATTCATTGGTAACCAGGGAAAAGGAGCGTAATATCCTACACTGGTTCTAATGGTACGGTATCATGTAACTTATTCATCCTCTTCCCATTTAAAGTGTACAAGTTTCCTTATTTTTCCTTTTAAATATGCACATCACCAAAGGGGTATACATGAATAATAGTAAAAAAGAAATTCTCATATGGAAGGAAGGTTACCTAAAATTAGTTTATGTATGGATTTTTATATTAGTAATTGATCTCTAGGGTTGATGGTTCTTGGTTGAATCATATTTTCATGGGGTATCCTTGTTCTCTATTTGTAGATATTTGATCTTTTAAAAGATTCCTTCATGATTTCCTCTATGTCCCTCAACTAAAATATCATCTCTTTCCCAGTTTTACCAAGGCCCATATTTATCTCTATTACCGCCCAATAAGTTTTGTATTCTAATTCCAGAGTAAGGATCCAAATATTTACATAAATCAATCTATAGGGTCTCATGCCTATAAGTGTCTTTCAGGTTTTTCTGTAAGTCCATAAGGTATCATCTAAAATTTGGTTCCAGTCATTCTTATTGGGTTTAATAGTCTTTTCCATAATTCCTTTGATTTATATATTGGAGACTTATTCTTGGATATTTTTTTGTGGATGTTATGGTGTTGAAGTTTTATGATGTACCCCATACTTATTTAGAAATTCCACCATTTTATAATTATAGGAATGTGTTCCTTGGTTTCTGAAGATTTTTTTTGTGAAACTCAAAACATACAAAATATATTATCCCTTGAAAATTTTAAAACAACTTTAGTATAATTTTTCATGGCGGATTTATCTTCCACCCATTTTGAAACATAATCTATTGGTAAAATAATATGATAATTAAAAAATGATATTGGGAATTTTCCTATAAGGTTTATTCCCCATAAATCAAAAATTTAGCAAAAAGTAATTGGAATTTGAGGCATTTCCTATCATTTTGAGATATTACTAGAAAATTGGAATTTTTCACTTCTTTTACAAACATCATATGAATCTTTGAATATGGTGGGCCAAAAAATTACAATTTATAAAACTTATTCCCCTCTTATCTGAGGTATAAATTGACATCCACAAGAAAATTTATGACAAAATTCAAGCACTGATTCAATTTCACTTCCTAGTAAGAAAATTATCATGATTTTATAATTAATAATCTTCTAAAATAATGGGTGTTACAAAATATAAAATCTTGATTCATATTTAATATTATGTTACAGATGATAGTTTATAATTAGAGGGTACCAGAGATGTAACAAAATAGTTGAAAATTTTGGTATACAATGGTAATTTACTATTATATATGTAGATTTTTTCTCTAGGAATCTCATCATTAAGTGTGTTATAGTTTTTAATTTATTCGTTGGTGTGGAAAGTCGAATTATATTACCATCCACCAAATTGTTAGTGCATTTTTTTCTTTAATTTATAAATTTCACTCTTGTAAGAGTAAAATACATATCACTAGCCTTGTCTTAGAATCTTCTATTTTCATTAAATACATGAGTGTTGCATTATTAGAAAATATAACAAATTCAGTGATAAGAAGTTATGATTTGAATTTATCTTATTCATTGTTGACTGTAAGGAACTCCTTTTTAGTAGTTTTGTAATTTATTTTTTTGACATCCAAGGTCCTTGATGTGTTGGTTATGACTTGAGGCTTTCTATCAAGTATTTTTGATAGAGAGTCTCCCGCTTCTTGGTTAAATACATCAAAAAGAAACTCGAAAGGGTACTTACAGTTGGGTGGTTCCATTATTAGAGGTGTGATAAACCTTTTATTTAGTTCATCAAATGATTTAATATACTCATAATAAACATTAAAGTTATCTTTCATTAAAAGCAATCTTGGGTGAGGGAGAGAAATATTACTAAAATCATTGAGAAGCCTTTTATAAAATCCCACAATACCTAAAAAGGATTTAACATGTTATTAAAAAATTATATGATAAGGATTTTATTACTTTAGCTTTTGATTTATCAACCTAAATCCCATTTTTTGAAATTATGTTCCCAAACACTACTCCCTTTTCAACAATAAAATAGATTTTTTCAAAATTTATGACAAAATTATTTAAAATGGATGATTTCAAAATGTTTTACAAATTTACTAATTAATTATAAAATTAATTACCAAAAACTGTAAAATCATTGAGAAATACCTTTACGAATTCCTTAATATGATCTAAGAAAATACTCACCTCATAATGTTGAAATTTACCTTGGTCATTTCATAACCCAAAAGGATTCATTTTGTAGGAGAATACAACAAAAGTATAGGTGATTTTCATCATCTCTAGGTCATCTGGTGTGACTGGTGTAACACCTTAAGCTTCCATGGTACATTTCTCTTTTATTAATACAATACCTTTCATTGTACACAACTTCAAACTCTATCACACCACGACCAATCTAACTAGTCGTTTAAAAAAGTAGTTATGAATAGTAATACACACCTTTCGAAATATTATAAATTTTATTTTTCAAAATTGACTTCATTTTTGGATTTGAAATTTCAAAATTAGATTAGGGTGAATTTTTGGTATTTTTCTGAAAACTTTCAATTTTTGATAAATAGTGAAAAACACTGCGTTATTGTTTAAACCCGACTTTTTATTTAAATAATTATTATTTTTTAAATAATATTTATTTGAAATTAAAATAGATATACAATACCTATATTATTCCAATGTAATTCATTAGATTAATTTTATAATAAGATTATATATATAATTTTATTGAATTTTTTAACGTCTTTTACCCACATTCTAGGCACATTTGCAAATTTGCCTAAAACATAATTTTACCGCTTCTATGAATTGCATTTTAAAAATTCGACAAAAAAGGAGGTCATCAGTAAGTAAAATGTGGTTAAATATGATGGAAATAATTATGGTGAATAGTAACTTTTGATTTTTATTTACCACTATTAAAAGTAAATAGGGTAATTAAAGGTAAAAATAATATTATAATATTATAAAATTACCCAAACACATTTACTAATTCTATTAGATTTGTGTTTTTAGACCAAAATCAACCTTAGGATAAAAATGAGATCATTGTCGGTCCATTTGGGTTAGATTAAGACATTTATTATATTTTATTTAAGGAAGAGTTAAAAGTGTTAAATTCAAAGTTTAATAACTAAACCGTTTTAAATATAGGGTTACACAAAAGATAAATTAGACTATAAATATTCATTATAAATATAAATAAAATCTACATCATATTATTTTATTTATAATTTTTATACATTAAATAATAAAATTTATTTACAACATAATGATGATGCAGTAATTAACTTTTTAATGAAAGATTAAACTAATTGATATTATAAATATTAAAATTAATGTAAATTTAAATTTTCTATGCAATCCATGAATTTTATAATATAATATGGCATGTTAGGGTTTATTAAATGTATTTTTTCGAAGAACTCAAGTTTGGTGTGACTTTCACAAGAACCAAATACTAAATAGTGTCAAAATTGACATAAATGAGTTTTTAAAATAAATATTATTTTATTAAATAATATAATATTCCTTAAAATCTAATATTCATCCAAATTACTTAGATACTATTAGATATGTCATTAATGAACCACTTGAGGTTTTTTTCATTTTATAGTAACTATAAAAACCATGTAGTATAAAAATACAAGAAGACATGATAAAAGTTAAACTATTTAACTAAGAGTTATGTCTAAAAGATAAGGTTAATATGGAGACCTAAAAATGTGTAAAACCTATTGGTTTAAAATATTTAGACCCATACCAATATTATCCTCTAAATAAATTTATTTGGTGCTATTATAAAAAAAAATAATTTTATAATAAATTATTATTTCAAGCTTTTCCTAAAGTTCCCCTCACCTTTCTTATAAAAGGGTACTTCACCTTCTATTAAATTCACACATCCAAATCCTTTTTATTAGAAAAAACATAATCAAATATCCTTCCAAATACCCTCACTTCGACATAGAGGCCTTAAATTGATCATAAATCCAACTTAAGGATCCCTTTTGTTAAATTCAAAAGGAATCACCCAAAGAAGAGGTAATTATTTTATCACCACTTTCAATGTTATTTTCTTCTTATACTTTCTCTTTCTATGTTGTTTCCAAAATAAGATAAAAACTAAAGTGCCTTATAAATACTATGATTTTATTATAAATATGGTACAACCATATGCATTATTCTATCCATCCTATGAATGACAAAGTCACCATACGTGAGTATATACATCTTACTGTCTCCACGTCGGGGTGTAGTTTGTTGTTCAACACTTCATTATTTGGATGAGTATAATAACGAGTATAATTAATGTAAATAATAAATATAACATGTTAATTATTATTTATATCTAATATATCATCCAATTACATACAATTTCACCATCAATATAATGATATTGTCGCTCATGCGTATATACGACTTACTGTTTCCACGATGCGAGGGGATTTCATTCCCCATCGTAACCACTCAAGAATAATTTTCATTTGATGGTTAAAATATAATTTTTAAGAACTTAATATAATTCTGTATATGAATCAAATACATCCTATCCATAAAAAACATGACTTATATAGAAAAACATATAAAGGATAACCAATCAGTTGACATCCGAAACAATGGTACTACTGAAATATTATTAACAATGATATATTAGAGGATCATATATGATATAATATTTATGTATGTGGTTATTTATAATTTAATAACAATTATTTAACCATTATACATGAGGTTAACATACCCTCAACTAAAGAAAAACAAAACATAAGTGTTAATTTTACAATCTCTTCATTATTCGAGGTTGTTTATTCATAAGTATCTAATAGGACTTCTTTATCATACACATATGTGTTTCTTAAAAATACATTTCAAAAAAAATTTAAAATTTTCTAGACTATGATTTAAAGTCATTTATACCCTTTTTTGGATTTTTATAAATTTTTTTGAAATTAATCTTTCCATCATTTTCCAAACAAGGTACTTTAAGACATTTTTAACAAATTAAGGAAACAACGTTTTTCAACTTATATAGCAGGTGATGATATTTTCTATAGTTATAAAACCTTCAAATATTCACTTAAAATATTATGAGAATATTTTTAAAATAAATGTTTTATTTTATAACTAAGCTACTTTTAAATGATTTCAAAGAAGAAAGAGATATTTTTCTCAAATAGTTTTTGGATTGATTTTATCTATATAAACATCTATTATTGGATTTTATCTTTAATTGAAGTTGAATTATTATGATACAATATTCCATATTGTATTGATAGTTTTATGATATGTTTTATTGTGGATGCACTATTTTTATTTCATTCAAGGTTTATGGATAAATTATTAAAATTCATTATGCTAGTTTAATACAAATGTGTATGTTATGTTTCACCCTTTTCATATAAGGAATGCATTGGATGTTGTAAGTGAAGGGAAAGTCCCATTGTTTCCCCTCAATGCATCGGTAGGTATCATGAGAAAAACTAGTGTCTCAGAATAAGGCCTTGGCAGTATTTTTATTTATAGTCTTGGAATGAGGCCTTGACTATGTGGTTATGATGCCTAATATTATTCATTATATCATTATGAGAGTAGCTATTGATATTACATGTGATTATTCAACTAGTATAATATCTATGTGAATAATAAAATGGAATTATTTGATTTATATTTTCTATATTATCCTAAATTTTAATATTAAAAGGCTTGTTTTTTGTACATATACATTTCCTTAAATGTTTGTGATTATTTATGATAGTTTCCACTATATTGTTATCCTTACTGAGCATCTGAGATCACCCCTTTCTTAAGTTTTATTTTTCTATGATATAAAGAAGTATATTATAACTAACCTATAGGTATAGGATAAGGTATATGAGTGTGTTCAAAACAGACAAATTTTTTCCTTTTCATTTCATAATGTAATATAAAAATTATGAAGATATCTAGTACTTCCAAGGCTACTAAATTGATTGTTTTTTCGGGACTTAATATCTTGTAATCAAGAAAATGTTATAATTCACTGACTCTAGGTAATTGGGGTTAGGGAATTACAGTTGGTATAAGAGAAAGTTTAGTACAAACCTTGGAAACTAGATTTAGAAAAACTCTGATTAGAGGACATTACCCTAAGATAGACATTGAGGATTAGTATAGAAGAACATCCAAAATTTTTGGTAATATAGATATTATGTGGATTTTATAAGAAATACATCCATGTATGGATACTATAAGTGGATGTGGTTCTGGAATAGATGTACGAAGGAGTAAAAACTCTGACAAGGAGTTTCGGGCTTGACCCGAGGTATCCTGGTACACGACAACGGGCCTTACTGCGCACCTAGTTTGACACTCCCGAGAGATATTCTTAGAATAATTCAAATTTTATTTACAAAAATTTATAATATATTTATGAGTAAATATGTCCCCAAAGAATTTTTTTTTATAATTATGGATTATATGCCTAAACTGTTCAATTTATAAGTTTGGAATTATGCATTGAAATTCATAAACTATTCTAGTGTATACCATTGTTTAGAAATGGAACCTAGTGGAAGGAATGGAAACCATTTAATGCACGAAATATATGCAGGTATTTACCTCCAATTCTAGATAATTATAGTTAATCTAGTGTTGCAACTAGTTCTGAACAACTTATAATCATACTGGGACAACTCACCCAGGTTGTGAATAATAAACTTACCTATATAGAGCATCGTGATCCACAACGCAGAAGATCAATGTTAGACTGATTCATGAGGAAATAACCACCAACATTCAATTGGACTACAAATCCCTTTGTAGCTAATCAATGGATAAGTTCCTTAGATAAATGTTTTCATGCTTTGGGGAGTAGCGAAAGGGAAAAAGTTGTCCTGGAAATTTATCACCTCTCAGGAGATGCAGATCGATGGTGGTCATTAATTGAAAACCCAAAAGAGGATAAATATTTATAAAATATGGAATGTAAGGATTTTAAAGATATTTTATAAGAAAAATAATTTTCTTGTGAACATCGAGTGGATATTGAAAGGAAATTTCTGAGTCTGAGGCATAAGGATGATGAAAATGTTGTAAAGTATGAGGCTAACTTTACAAGGTTAGCAAGACATGCTGCAGATTATATACATGACCCAAGAAGTATGATTAATCAATTAATTTATGAGTTAAAACCATTTCTCCATTGAGAATTAGTCTCAAAATACTTCTCATTGTACGATTATATAGTTTCATGTGATATTAAGACAGAAAAGGATTTATCTAAGTCTTATGACTTTAATGTGAAGCAATAGAAGAAGGGATCTGTTGAACACTCTAGAAAGAGAAATAAGGGAAAGAAGGGAAAAGTTGAATTTCCATCTTGTGGTAATTATGGGAATAAAAACCCTGGTACATGCCTAAAGGGGATGGGAGTTTGTTACAAATGTTGAGAAAAAGTCCACTAAGCTCGTGATTGTAAGGGAAAGAAAGATGCTATCTATGTTCAATGATTAAATTGTAAAGAAATGGAAAATTATGAAAATAAATTTCATAAGTGTCATGGAAACTTTACTCAGAAAAGGCCAAGGGAGAAATGCCAATATTATGTAATCACAACTGTTCAGGTAGAAGTTCTAAATGACGGGGTGGCATGTACTTTAATAGTTTCCTCAAAATTAGTCAATGCTTTATTTGATTTTTGATAATCAAACTATTTAACATCTTTCTATTTTTCAAAGAAAATTAGATATTTCCAATTTGACTTTTTAAGGTAGTTGTCTGTCAAAACCCTTAAAGGAAGTATCATGGAAACAAATATTTGTTAATCAATTACTATTATAACATATAAATGTTATTTATCTACTGTGCTTACTATCATACCCATGATTGAATTTGATATAATCCTCCATATGGATTGGCTTTCAGACCATGATGTGAACATTTATTGTAAGAAGAATGAGGTTACAATTTTTGATGATGATAAGGAATCTCGTACCTTTACAGAAGAAACATCACTATCTAAATATCATCTAGATCCACCCTCTATATCTATACTAAATTCAAATATTGGGGAGGAAGGGAGTGAAATAACTATGGGTAAGGAAAGGAATGTTCAAATAGATGAGGTACCTATTGTGCAAGAATATATTGATGTGTTTATAGAGGATTTACCTGAAAATACTCCATAGAAAGAAATTTAATTTTCAATTGAATTAATTTTGGGTTTAAGGACCATATAGAATACCCCTTATAGAATAACCAATGTGGAATTGTTGTAACTAAATAAAAATCTAGTGGAATTGAGTAATAAAGGACTTATTCGCCTAAGTGTTTCTCCATGGGGATCCCCAGTTCTTTTTTTAAGGAGAAAGATAGATCTATGAGGTTGTGTATTGATTAAAGATAGATCAATGACATCATAATAAAGAACAAGTATCCCCTACCTCACATTGATGGTTTATTTAATCAACTTCCTGGAGATCAATATTTTTCAAATATTGAACTTCGATATGGATATAATTGGTTGTGTGTGAAGAATATGACATTCCAATACCAAATTTTGAACTACGTATGGGCATTATGAGTTTACAGTAATGAATTTTGGAATAACTAATTCACCCTCAATTTTCATGGATCTAATAAATATACTTTTCAAGTAATATCTTGTTGAATGTTTTTTGGTATTTATTGATGATATATTGGTTTACTACAAAAGTTATGAAGATCATGAAAATCACTTGCGCACTATTATGAAAACTCTTAGAAGAAATGAATTACATGGGAAGTTTAGAAAGTGTGAATTATGGCTTAAGGAAGTTTCTTTTCTTGGCCATATTTTCTATAAGGATGAAATCTATATTAAACCATAAAAGAAAAGGAAACCCCAAGAATGGTCAGAACTGACTATTATAACTGAGGTACACATTTTTATTGGTTTTGTAGGTTACTATCTACATTTCGTCCAGAATGTTTCCCGATTGGATAACCCATTAACCAATCTCACACATAAATGGGTTAAATTTTTTTGGACATTAGATTGTAAAGAATTTTTTGAATAATTGAAGAGAATATTTGTCAATTCTCTTATCTTGACTCTATCATCGGGGAATGATGGGTCTATTTTTTATAGTGATGCTTCAAAGAAAGGACTTGGTTGTGTCCTTATATATAATTATTGAGTTATTGCCTATGCATCACGATAGATAAAACCTCATTAACAAAACTATCGCACTCATGATCTTGAGTTAGCAGCTGTAATATTTTCTATGAAGATTTGGAGACACTATCTCTATGTTGAAAAATGTGAGATATATACTGATCACAAGAGTTTGAAGTATATTTTATCACAGAAAGAACTCAGTATAATGAAAAGGGGTTGGGTTAAACTACTCAAGGATTATCATTTCACACTACAATAACACCTGGGGAAGTAATATAAGGTGTCACATACTTTGAGAAAAAATGATCATGGAGTTATGAAAAATATGAGAGTTAAAAGGGATCCTATGTTCATGGATCTTGTAAATATGGATATGGGAATAATCATGGAAAGTGAAACACGGATACTTTTTCAAATGGTTTCCAAACCACCTTTAATAAAAAGGATAAAAAGTTCTTAGACCGATGATGAGGAGTTTCAAAGGAAAATCAAAGATGTGAATGATGGGAGATTGTTTGACTTTGTATATGAAGATGGAATTTTGAAATTTCTAGAAGAGGCTTTATGTTCGGGATATACCTGATCTAAAAAGTAATGTTTTGTATGATGCTCATAGCTCCAATTTCTATATACACCTTAGTAGTACTAAGATGTGTAGATATTTGAAGGAATATTTTTTTGTGGGACAACATGAAGAGAAAGATTTATGATTATGTGTCAAGATGTATGGGTTTTCAATAGGTGAAGGCTGGAAGACAACATCCTAAGGGAGTTATACAACCTCTTCCCATACCTAAGTGGAAATGGGAAGATATTACAATGGAATTTGTCATGGGGCAACCAAATTCTCTTAGAAGGAATGATTCAATATGGGTCATTATTGATCGTCTTACCAAGTCAGCACATTTTCATTATATAAGAGAAGATTTACCAATTGAACATTTATGAAGACTATATATTAATGAATTTTTAAGACTTTATAGTGTACCCTTATTAATTTTTTCTGATCATGATCCTTGTTTTTCATCAAGATTTTTGAAAAGACTTTAGAAATTCCTAGATACCGAGCTTCATTTGAGCACTGTCTACCACCCTCAAACTGATGGAAAATCATAACAGACTATTCAAACCTTAGAAGACATGTTGAGATATTGCTCACTTGACTTTCAAGGTATGTGAGATCAATATTAAGTAATGGTAGAATATTCCAATAATAATAGCTTCTATTCAAGTATTCAGATGGAACCATATAAAGCGTTATATGGAAAGAGATGTCACACACCAACTTGTTGGGATGATATTGGTGAAATAAAACTCATAGGCCTAGAACTTGTTGAGGAAAAATGGAAAAGTTGAATATTATCCAAACCCACGTCAAAGAATCTCAATGTAGGAAAAATAGTTATGCTGACAAACAAAAGTAAGGATTTGGAATTTCAAGTTGGAGATCATGTTTTCTTGAAGGTATCTTCATGGAAGTGTGTTATACGATTTGGTATGAAGGGTAAATTAAGTCCTAGGTACATCAGACCTTTTGAAATTCTAGAACGAATAAGAGTTGCAACTTAACATTTGGCAATACCGCCACGTCTCTCCAAAGTTCGTGATGTGTTCCACATATCACTATTGAGAAAATACATTCTTGAACCAACGCATGTACTCACCTATGCAGAAATAGAACTGGAACTAGATATGTCTTATTATGAAGAGCCTATCAAAATTCGTGATACAAAAGAACAAGTGTTGAGAAATAGAACTACTCGTCTGGTAAAATTTCTTTGGAGAAACCATAAAATGGAAGAGGCAATGTAGGAACCTGAGGAACTTATGATGAAGAACTACCCAAATATTTTTAGACAGTAATATTCTAAAAAATTTTTGGATGAAATTATTTGAAGGATGGAAGAATGTAACACCCCAATCTTCTACAGTATGCTTCTCTTTTAATAATAATATAGTTTGCGATGTACGCAACTTTGAGTTCTAGCACACCACGAACAATCACACTAGTCATTTAAAAAAGTGATATGAATAGTAATTACCAATTTTTGGAATTTTAGAAATTTTATTTTTGAAAAAGGAAATCATTTTTAAATTTGTAATATCAAAATAAGATTAGGTTGAAATTTTGGTATTTTTCTGAAAACATTCAATTTTTGATGAATAGTGAAAAACACTACATTATTGTTTAAAACCATCTTTTTATTTAAAAATTATTTTTTAAAATTTAAAATTATTTTTAAGTAAAAATATATACATAATACCTTTATTAGTCCAATTTAATTAATTGGAGTCATTTTATAATAATATTAGATATATAAGATTTTATTAAACTTTTTAACTTCTTTTACCCACTTTCTAGGCACATTTGCAAATTTACATAAAACATAATTTTACCACATCTATGAATTGAATTTTAAAAATTATATAGACATGATTTTCATCAGTAAGTAAAATGTGTTTTAATATGATGAAAACAATTTTGGTGAATAGTATATTTTTTATTTACCACGGTTAAAAGTAAAGAGGGAAATTAAAGGTAAAAATAATATTATAAAATTATAAAATTACCCCAAAACATGTCCTAATTCTATTGGATAAGTTTTTTTCGACCAAAATACACCTTAATAAAAAACTAAGATCCTTTTTGATCCATTTGCGTAATATTTGGACATTTATTATATTCTATTTAAAGAAGAGTTAAAAGTATTAAATTAAAAGTTTAATAAATAAACCATTTTGTATATAGGTTTATACATAATATAAATTCAACTATAAATATTAATTATAAAGATAGAAAGATTTATTATGTTATATTATTTTATTTATAATTTTAGACATGAAAAAATAAAATTTATGTATGAGACAATGATGATGCAATAATTTTCTTATTAATAAAAGATTAAAGTAATTGATATTATAAATATTAAAAAAAATTAAATTGAATCTTCTGATTCCATCCACAAATTTTCTAGACGAAAATATCATGTTAGGTTTGGTTAAATGTATTTTTTTAAGGAATCACGTTGTTATGACTTTCACAAAAATCAAATACTAAATATGGTCAAAATTGACATAAATGAGTTTTTAAAACAAATACTACATTATTAAAATGATATAATAATCCTAAAAATATAAGATTAGGAAAAATGACATAGATAATGTTATATATGTCATTAATTAACCACTTGAGTTTCTTTTTTCATTTTATCATAACTATATTAACCGTGTAGTATAAAAATACAAGAAGACATGAGAAAAGTTAAACTATTAAACTAAGATTTAAGTCTAAAGAATAAGGTTAATATGGTGACCTAAAAATGTATAAAACCTATTTTTGAGAGGATATAGTCCCATCACAACCTTATCCTATAAATATATTCATTTGGATCTATTAGAAATTGAAAATTAGTTTATATTAAATTAATATTTTATGATTTTTCTAAAGTGCCCCTCACCTCTCTTATAAAATGGTACTTCCCCTTATCTTAAATTTACACATCCAAATCCTTTTGGATCGGCCAAATCCTACTCAAATATCCTCCCAAATACCCTCACTATGACCTATAGGCATTACTTTTATCATAAACCCAACTTAAGGATCCCTTTTGTTCAAATCAAAAGGAAGCACTTGAAGATGAGGTAATTAATTTATCACCTCTTCCAAAGTTTTTTATTCTTCTACTTCCACTTTCTATGTTGTTTATATACTATAATAATACCTAATGTACCTTATAAATACTTATATGTTATTATAAATATGTTACAAACATATTTATTATTCTATCCATCCTATGAATGACGAAGTCACCATATGTGTGTACGTACGGATTACCGTCTCCACATTGTGGTGTAGTTTGTTTTTCAACACTTCATTATTTTGATGGGTATAATAATTAGTATAATTGATGTAAATAATATATATAACATGTTAATTATATTTTATATATTATATACCATCCAATTACATACAATTTCACCATCAATAGAATGATAGTGTCGCTCGTGCGTACGTACGTCTTACCGTCTCCACGACGCGATGAGATTTTATTCCCCATTATAACCATTCAAGAATAATATTCATTTAATTATTAAAATATAATGTTTAAGAACTTAATATTATTCATTATATCATTCAAATACATCATATCCTTAAAAAACATGACTTAGGTAACAAAACATTTAAAGGAAAACGAATCAGTTGACACCCGTAACAATGATACTACTGAAATATTATTAACAAAGCAATATTACTGGATCATATATTATATCATATTTATTTATGTGGTTCTTATATAATTTAATAAAAATAATTTAACCATTATACAAGAGGTTAATGTGCCCTCAACTAAGGAAAACTACAAGGTAAGGGTTAATTTTACAATCTCTTCATTATCCAAGGTTGTTTATACATATGTATGTACTGATACTTGTTTATCATCCACATATGTGTTTCTTAAAAATGTATTTCAAAGAAAATTATTATTTCAAAGACTATGTGTTAATGTCATTTATACACTTGTTTGAATTTTTATAAATAAAATTGCGAGGAATATTTCTATCATTTTCCAAATAAGGTACTTTATATCCTTTTCGAAAAATTGAGAAAAGAATGTTTTTAACATATATAGTGGGGGCGGCTATTTTACACCATTATAACACCTTTGAATCCTCCCTTATAAGATTATAAGAATATTTTAAAAATAAATTTTTTTCTTTTATAATTATGCGACTTTTAAATGATTTCCATGTAGAAATAGATATTTCTCTCAAATAGTTTTTTGGATTGATTTCATCTATGTCAGAATCTATTGTTGGATTTTATGTTTAATTTAAGTTGAATTATTATGTTACAATATTCCATATTGTATTTATAGTTTTATGATATTTTTGACTATGGATGTGTTATTTTTATGTCATTCAAGGTTTAGGGTTAAAGTATTAACATTTCATATGATTGTTTAATACGAATGTTTATGTTATGTTTCACCCTTTTCATATGAGGAATGAATTGGATGTAGTAAGTGACGGGTGTGGCCCACTATATCCCCTCGATGCATCGGTAGGTCTCATGGGACAAACTAGTGTCTTGGAACAAGGCCTTGAATATATTTTTATTTATAGTCTTGGCACGAGGCCTTGATTATGTGGTTATGATGTTCAGTATTATGCATTCCATCATTATGATATTAGCTATTGATTTAACATGTGATTATTCAACTAGTAGAATATACATGTGAATAAGTAAATGGTATTACTTTATTTATCTTTACCATATTATGATGAATTATAAATTTTAAAGGCTTTTGTTTTAGTCTTATACATTGCCTTAAATGTTTATTCTTATTTATTATTGTTTCCTACATATTTTTATCCTTACTGAGCATATAATCTCACCCCTTTATTATGTATTATTTCTCCCAGGATGAGAAGAAGTATATTATGAATGACCTTCATGAGTAGGATAAGGGATATGATTATGTTCAAAGGAGTCACAATGATTCTTTTTCATATTATAATGTAATGTAAAACTTATGAATGTATCTAGTAATTTTATGGTTAGTAAATTGATTTGTCTTTTGGGACTTGATATCTTGTGATCATGCCAATGTTATGTTATAATTCAATAACTCTAGGTAACTGGGGTCATGCTGTTACAATTACCACCTATAAGTATCCTAAAAATCCATCTAAAAAATAGTAATGAGTTTTTCTAGATAACCTTTCTCACATATGATCGATGAATAGACTGAGAAAGTGGTGTTTTAGGTAACTTGATTTAGCTTCCAATAATCTATACAAATTCTCCAAATGTTTTTGAATCTCATGGGGATAAATTTATTTTGTTCATTTTTAAAAATGGTCAGATCGGTTCTCTCTGGGACTACATGAATGGCGATGACCCATTAAGAATCAAATATTGGGTAAATGATATTATCTCTTAGAAATTTCTCTATATATTTATTAAAAACCTCTATTATAGTGGTATTCATTCTTCCCTAAGGTTATTTAATGGTTTGGAATCACTTTCTAAAAATATTGTATGAGAACATACTTTACGATTATTTATAATAATATTACCTAAACGCCATCCTACATCTTGGAAATTTCTTTAGAGAAGGTCAATTATAGTTTGTTCTTGTTAATGGGATATGTTATTGATAATGATTACTAATAATTTATATCCTTCCATTAGGTAAGAATAATTTAAATCAATTGGTACCATCTAAAGTTTTAGATAAGGGCTTGTTTAAGGGATGATATTGAATTTGGGTTTCCTACTTCTAGGGCTGGAATCTCCAGTATCATCTCATTATCATTTAATAAATCATGGAAAAATCATATTTTACCTCTTCCTATAACATGAGAACAATATTTTTGTGTTCTTTTGAATTGGATATTTTAGATAAAAAAAGTTTACCTAATGATAATAATTCATGAAGCATACCTAAATCTTCAATTGGATCTGTACCGTATTTATGGGAGATGTCATCAAGATCATGATTAAAGGAAGGGTGTTTCCTTGCATCAATAATGTTTAAGTGTACTATAATATCTCCAAGTTCTATTATAAGTGTTTCTTCATAGAAATTGATGATATTCCTTTTCATAAAAAGGGTGATTAATGTAAGTATGTTTCATTGCATCTATAATGCCTAAGTGTACTATAATATCTCTAAGTTCCATCATGAGTGTTTCTTCATTGAAATTGGTGGTATTCCTTGATATTTTCAGGAAGGGTCTCCCGAGGATTATGGGACATTGGCCTAGTTCTATGTCTTCTTATATGGTAAGGACATAAATTTCTACTAGAAAGATCAATCCTCTTACTCCAATGAGTAATCTTCTACAAATCCATCTAGGAAAATGATGGATTTATTTGATAATTGTATCACCACTCAAGTTGGTTTTCGTATTCTAATCTATAAGGATGAACATACCCGAGTAATTCATAACATTTATTCGATCTCCTATATCACATAGTGTATCATTAAAATTTAAAGACCCAATGGGGCATGGAATAGAGAATTTATTTGGATATTTACATTTTTGCGGTATTGGTGTTGTGATTAGTGTAGTGACACTTTTTCCAAAGTTGATTCTCTTGATATCATTCAGTCACCTTATTTTCATGCATAACCCCTTCAAAAAAATTCCATAATTAGGGATTTTTTAGATTTACTCTAGTAGTGGTATGTTGATATCACCTTTATGGATTTTTTCATAAATTTCCCATTTAATTCTCTCTTCTTCACCCTTCTTCAACTCAACTAATGTATGTGGTAATAGTTAGTTGATATCCTTTTTCTCTATTTTTTTGAAAATATTTTTCTAGAATTTTATTCTTGAAACTGGTTCTTTATACTTATATGTTTTAGTCTTCTTATTTTGGATGGATGGATTGAGCTTCAAAAGGATTTTTAGAATCATCATCCTCACTTTGTTTTGGAGGCATGATTCCTTTTTTACTTCATGTTGTTATAACGCTCATGATTTCCATAAGATTCATAACTATTTGTGATGAGAGTTTTCCATGATTCTTCGTGAGAATAACCATAAGGATGTCAAATTTATTGTCCAAATTTTTCACATTCTTATTTATCTCTTCAATATCCATTTATTCATGGTTTCTATGAGAACTTCTTTAGGGTTGTTCATATATTGTCTACTGGTATAGTTGTTTATATGGTTGTTGGAATGGTAGAGGGTTCTAGTCTTGCTGCTACGAGAATGAAGGTTGATTTTGGTATTGAATAAAAAAACAAGGTCTATCCTTGTTCTATTAGATTCCATATCATGATTGGGTCTAGGTTCGACATGGTTGATTTGATAAGAATTTACTATGTTGATAAGAAACAACACAACATTAGGTTCCCTAGACTTTTAGACATTGATATGTGTAATGATAAGTATAAGAGAATAAACCACATATCCTATTTGGGCATTGTTTTCCTTAACATGGTTTATAATATGTTATCTCATCCCATTGGTTATTTACTTAAGTGCTTCTTCAAGTAAGGGTGGAAAAGAATCTGAATTCCTTACCTCATGGATGCCTCTGGTGCCAAATTTCAATGAGTTTTGTGAAATATTTTCAATCAACACTATGGAATAATGTCACAACTTTTCAATAAAGACTCCTCTAGATGAGGAATATAGAAAAATTTGATCATTTTTGAGTACTCCTTGGTAAATGAAAACAAAGAAATAGTGTTCATCCATAGGCTGATGTGATCAGCTGGTACATAGCTTCTTGAATCACTCCAAATACACATAATGTGTCTCTCTGGTTTATTGGTGAATAACATAGATCTCTTTTCACATAGTAATGCTCCTGGATATAGAAAAAAACTTTGCATTAATAATCTTTGAAGAACTTCCCATTATTATACCTCCCCTTATTGAAGACTTTACGATGATTCATTTTTTAGTTCCTCAAGTCAGAAGGGAATTCCTTCTACTTTTCCTATTCTTACACAACTCCTCAAGGTCTAAAAATGGATCACACATTTTTAAATTTTGTAATATTTTAGTTTGGGTCTTATCATAAAAGACCATGGAATTTAGGTAGAATTTGAATCATGTTAAAGTGAAATTCAAAATCATTCTCTACGGTAGGGATAACTAATTGATTTTGTTGGTTTGAAAATGGTGGTGTGTATAGAATATGGAGTGTTTGGATGGGATTTACTACAATTATTGAAGGTTCAAAGTGATCACTGAAAGTATCACTTGAATTTTTGAGGTGTACTTACTAAAAATATATTTACAATTTTTTTCTTAGTTGGGTTATTGTTCATTCAATTCGACGATCAAAATCAATTAAATGGTTATTTGAACTATTTGTAATTTTTTATAGATTTTTTTGTTTTAAGGAACTACATCCCAGGTATTAGTTCCATGTTTGATTAATTCCTATCATGGGGCTTGGAAAAATAATATTTAGATTAACTGAATATAGTAAGCAGTCAACTATAGGTAGTCCTCTAAAGAGGAGTACACACAAAAAATGTTTTCACTTTTTGTTAGTTTTCTAAAAAAATTGGTTTTAATTAATTTAGAGAAATTGGGAATAATAAATAGATTGATTAAATAGATTTTTAAAACAATTGATAATGATGGTTATCAAAGTAGGTTTGGCTAGACTTAGTTTCATACAATCATGGTTTACAAAATTCACCCCTTCATCTTCTACTAACTAGTAAAATAGATATTCATCAACCAAGTTGTCCCTCCCAATTTTCTAGAAAGTTATGATGGGAGTATTTCTATTTTAATCCTCATGTTAGTTTACCCTCCTTCTAGTTTACACAATACTACAATCATTTTTCTTGAATAATTACCGTAATCCTCGACCAGGATTTGTAGTTCCATAATAAACCAATATTCCAACATAAAATATTACACACATGCTAACAACCATCAATAACACTCACCACCCAAATCTAATTTATTCCACTATATAGAGAAAAAAATTGTGTGGAAGGAGATATGAATCATTGATTAAAGAAATTAAAAATAATAGAATCAAAACCTAATGTAACTACATTTAGAATTTAAAAATTAAATAAGAATTAAAAACATGTGCAGAAAGATGGAAGGATCTTATTAAATTGAATCACAAAAACTAAAAAAAATCACTTAGTTCTTGACTCCACATTTCCTGATCAATCAATGAAACTACCCCTCCATGGATGGAGAATCTAAGTTAATTCTGGTGAGCTGAGACATTGCAGAATAAATAAAATAAAACAAAAGGAAAGAAGGGAAATAAATATATTATAGGACACCATCCATAGATTATTTCTTCGATCAATACTCTTCAAACCATCTCTATCCTCTTATTTATAGGAATGAAATAGTATTCAGGTTTTCATAATGGTTCAGTATTATTTCCAAAAGGGGTGAGGTTTTTTCTCCAAAATTTTCCTTGAAATGTTTCCACATGGTAGACACACTTAATGAATGAATTGAAGAATGTTTTCCTTTGGAGAGTTTTTTCAAAAAATGTTTAACATTTGAAATAAAATATTTATATTAATTTTTTAGTTTTAGAAGAATTTATATCCCATTTATAATGAAATTGTATTCTATCCATTCACAATCATTGATTTCTAAAATCTTATTTCTTAGGAATTTATATCCTTGATATCAATAGAATAATGTGGGTCCATAGTTATGAAATTTTTTACTCTAGATAACATATTAATTGATATATAATTTAATCTTGGTTGTACAATCCATTTATGATATATAGGACCAACTTAAAAAATATACATATCTGTGCACATATTTTATGGCCTGACCTATGAGCATATTTTAGGCCTCCAAATTTCAGATTCTGATCTTGGTCTAGAAGAAGTAAATGAAGACCGATATGTTTTTAAGCCTAAAAAGATAATTTCATCAATTAAATTTGTTTATTAAAACATATTTTTGAAGGAAATAAATAAATTAAAACACTTACAATCCAAATTTATGAAATTTTTGTAGTTAAGCTCAAAATGCTTCAAAAATAATAAAATGTGAACATTATCCTCAAAATAAAACTACATTTAGATTTAGAAAATTTAAAATAAAATTAAAATATTTTAAAATATTTTCTCTATGAGATATATTTTGGAAGAATTATTAGTTGTAAATTTTCGATTTTTATACCTTCTCTCAAACTTTTGAAGGAACTAAATTCTGTATCTCAATGGAAAAAGGCTAGATATTTATTAAAGGGGTAAAAATCTACCATAATATGAATATTGGTGACATAAAATGATGGTGAAATTAATTTGGATAGTATCATGATGAAAAACCCCAATGAAGGAGCTTGAATAATAGAGACCATATGATCAAATGATCAGATTGCTGATTGGAACCCATGTAATCCTTAGCTAACATGGGATATACAGATAGTGTGATAGAGGATATATGTTTGATCATAACAATAAATCAACATTTTTATGTCCAATAGGCCACTTAAGAGGGAAAACATACTTGTGTGATATTATGTTATTAGTTATTTGATCTCCATATCATATGGCTTCTAGTAGTGGACGATGTCATGACATGGGGTCTGATGTTGTGATATCTAGGATATTTGATTCATATATTGGATTAATGAGTGAAATTAAGTGTTGAGGAGGATAAGGCGCGCATGTGGGGGTGTGAGGTTATACCACATGGCTCCCTTGATTATCAAAATTCAAGGGGTTTCACATGGGGTGTGTGGGGTATCCCAATCGTGGGAAAAAAATTCAGGTGGACTCCACTTGATATCCAAAACCTAATTAAGATATTTTTACAGAATTTTAAGGTATTTTTAATACGGAATTAATCTAATAGTGATTATTTAAATGTGAAATTTTATTATTATTAAATAAAAATAATTGATCTATAATAAATAAATAAAATTGGTTAAATGATTGATCTAAAGCACCAATGATGGATTTAGAGAATGGAATAAAGTTATTGTAAAGTGAATTTCTATAGTAGGATATTAACTTAATCCATGTTTATTCAATTAAGATATTATTATTAGTAGTAATAATAATATCATACAATAGTATATAAACTGAATAAAGAATATGGATCATTTAGGATGAAGAACTAAACGCTTAGAGAAGATATGAATGAATCTATATTGATAGTTTAATGTATGTGGTGAAATGATAAGCATGGTAAAGGAATGAAATTATTGAAATCTATAATGATTCTACCTTAATGTATATTGATAACACTGAGTGAGTTCATAAAATACATTTCAATCAAATTAATTTTAATTATGATCATACACGAATAGATTGGATTTGAATTATGAAATGATTTAAAAAGGATTGTGTGTGATAATATGGGAACATAATTATCATTAATTATCTATGATATAAGATAACTAATTGAATGAAAAAATATTATTAAAGATAATTGGTGATTATATTAAAATTATTTTCAAGTATGTACTCAATAGTGTGAAAGGGGTGATATAAATGGATTCATTCATATCAAGACATGTCATTTATTCAAAATACTAATTGTATTTAAT
The DNA here is from genome assembly GCA_963277665.1 of Viscum album. Classification (NCBI taxonomy): domain Eukaryota; kingdom Viridiplantae; phylum Streptophyta; class Magnoliopsida; order Santalales; family Viscaceae; genus Viscum; species Viscum album. The sequence continues at coordinate 1,441,646,543 of OY728140.1, read as the reverse complement.
GATTTAAATTATAAAGGATGATTATAAGGACTAATGTTTTTGTCATTAAGGTGAATAAAATGGTGGAATGTCTCTGATAGAAGATTTATTCTACAAATAGTGTTTTATAATCATGAATGTATTGGAATTTATAGAAAAATTCCATATAATTAAAAAAAATATAATGATGAATGAAGGCTTAAAATATAGGGACTATGGTAGTTAATATTTTTAATAATGATTTAGGTGAGTTAAAATACTGATTTGGGAATATAATGGAAGGTCATTGAGTAACTTTGGATAATGAAAAAATAAATTAAGTAAAGGAATGTACTATTTTGTGAGGAATAATGTGTCTATTTAAATAATACAATAATTAACATTAAAATTTTATTAAATTTTAATTATCTAGCTATGATCTTGAAAAGTGGTAATCCATTGAGGATATTGTAGTGACTCTTGATCACTATAAAAATGTCTTGTGTGACTAATAGAATATTCTCCAATATGAATGAGGGTATTGTTATATATACTGATCAATTTTGAGATGTTATTTAAACTATGATAGATAGATATCAATGGTGACTAAATATTTTTATGACATCCATGATTTTTATTTCATACATAAACATGATTTATTACATAAAACCTTCACTTGATACAACATAGAAGATTGAGAGTTCTAGTGTCTTTGGGGCTTAATAATAGTACATAATAACTTAAAACATAGAACACATCATCTTATTGAAAACTTTGTTTACATGACGACTACATTCCCTTGTACTAAGAATTGCATGGGATAACCTGAGGAAATGCATAAAAAATGGTGAGATATAAATACTATTAAGGGAGTAAACAAGGAATAACATGAAGGTTACAGTAGATGTTAGTAAATAGCCATATCAATGGATCACAAGTGAAACTTGAACATGAAGGCATGATAAAGAATTATAATCATAACATGGAAATATGGCAACAACACTTAACATGGAATTAGCATGAGCCAAGGATCATTGCACATGGATCATGAGTAAAACCTCATTTCAATTGAATTATAATTAGTCAACACTCATTACACATGGATTATCATGATACTATACTTTACTGAGTGCATTGGAGCACTATTAGGGTGCACCCTTCTTAAACATTTCATTTCATGCATAAGTGTGCCACATGGATCATAAAACATGGAAACAATCATCATCATTTATTCCAAAATAAAGGGATTTGTAATACATACATGAATATTTATAATAAATAAATAAATGTGCATAATGGTGAATACCCTTGATAAAGAAATGGGCACGGTATTCACTACATAATGACATTGTCTTAGAAAATAGTAGTGCAATTTCAGCAGCATACGTCAAATAAGAACTCATAAAAATGTTTGGTGAGAGATAAAGGGGTGTATCATCATATTTACATGAAATGGATAGTAAGAGGGTCATATAGATACATGTCTCAAAAAATGTAATGGAATTTAGATTCATAATACAAAATAATTACTTGGATATAAAAGAGGAGAGAGAAATTCCTCGCAGAATTTAGGCATGGTAACAGGTGTACATGGGAGGAATTAATGAGAGATAAAGGGGTCTCACATCATCCAAAAATAAATAGGGAAGTTTGGGGGAGGTGAAAAATCATACCAAAATTTTTTTAATTGAAAACAAATGGGTATAACAACTTAAAGAAAATTGGACAAAAATGAGAAAGGAAGAAATCCCTTACTTGGAAGTGTGCTTCAAAAGGCTTGGGAGAGGCTTGAGAGAGGATTATTGGGAGATTGGGGCGCCTTTGTATGATTCTAGAGAGATTAGGGTAGAGGTTGGATGAACTCCAAAGGCTTTGAGAGAAGATAAAGTGGGAGTTTGGGTGGGTTTATATAGGAAAGGAGAGAGAATTCTTTATTATTTAGGTTTGGGAACCCACACATTAAACTAATCAAAACCACAAACCAGCTCATGGTTTTTTCCAAAGGGGAGTGGAAAACAATATATTATGATGCCAATGTCTGAACTTCTTAAAATAACAGGGTTGCTTATGTAGAGGTGAGTCACACTCTTAAGGAAAACAATTTCGAAAGACAAAATGTTTTATAAGTCTTCGAGGATCCACTAAAGCTTTGTAAAATAAATAAGAAAAATATAAAATCACAATTTTTTAATGGTAAAACATATATTGTCTGAACATAATGTTTATAGTATTTTACTACATCACTATTGGGTCATTATGATGTCATGAAACAAATTATATATTTAAATGGTATTTAATTTTCACCCAAAAATTTGACTGTCTCAAAAAATTATGAAAAATTCACCATTGGATAATGTAGACATCCTGATTTCAAAAATAATATTCATTTTTTTATTTAATTTTATAAATATGTGATTTTTTATTTTTAAAATAAAAATCGACATTTATCGAAAATTCATGGGTTTTGACAAAAACAGCTTTCAAACCTTAATAAAAATTAAAATTTTATTAATAAAAAATTGTATGATCATTTATATTTAATAAAAAGTAATTTATTAATAATATTTTATTAAAATTTTATTTAATAGAAAAATCCATTAATTCATAAAAATAGATTTATTAGTTGAATATTTACTAAAAAATACTATTTGTGCTTTAGAAACTATTTACAAAGTAACAATAATAAAATGAATGCACATTATTTATATAAAAATAATGTATATTGTCCTAGTGCTAGGGTCTTGTTACATAACCCCAAATAACACCTTCATAAGACAGAAGGGTAAGGTGTGTGATGGTGGCAGACTCTTGGGTTGGCTCGGATGACATCGCTTGGGTGGTCATCTCTATTAACTTCTACTTCTCCCATAGTCGGTTCCGCTCAATATTAATTTGTTAAATCTCATCTTGGAATTTTTCAAGATAGAATCCCAATGATGCCACCTCCTTTCTGAGCTCCGAAAAATGGGCTTCGTATGGGGCAAGTCTATTAAATGAGGCCATCGCTTCCTCTGTTTGAGTGAATTGGATTTGTTAAAGACCTATATTTATTCTAATCATGTGATCATTGTTAAATGGATATATTAGCAATGGTTAAAATTATTAATGGTATTTTAAAATCCAAGAACATAAAACCAATGAAGTTCACATTTTATATAACTATAATAAAACATTTAATTAGATCAAGAGGAATTTTCATTAGTGAATTTTTTGGTCGTTACAATCTTCCCCCATTAAGAAATTTCGATATCGAAATTTATTTTTCCAACACTAAAACAGATGTGGGTAACTTTGCTGCATCACTTCCTCTAATCCCCATGTCCCTTCTTCAAACTTGTAGTTTCTCCATAACATTGCATTGTCTTATTTCATAGAAATTTTTCTCTTCGATCTAAGATCTTCACCAGTTTCTCATCATAAGAAAGATCATCCTCAAACTGTACTACCTATGAAGAGAGTACATGAGAAGGGTCTGGTATTTACTTCCTTAAGATTGATACATGAAAGACATCATGTACTTTGGCTATGGTAGGTGGAATTGTTAGTCGATAGGCCATAGCCCCGACATGATCAAGAAACTCAAAGGGGCCGATGTACCTAGGACTTAACATCCATTTATTTCCAAACCTCATGACCTTATTCCATGGAGATATTTATAGAAATACCATATCTCTATAATTAAACTTAAGGTCTCGTTGACGGTTATCTGCATTACTCTTCTGTCAAATCTGGACTACCTTGATGTTCTGCTGAATGGTTTTCACCTTCTCTACCATTTACTTAACCATTTCTAGTCCTAACATCTTACGCTCACTGACTTCATCCCAACATGTCAGTGTTCTACACATCTTCCCATACAGGACTTTATAAGGTGCCATTAGGATGATCAAGTGGAAACTAGTTTTGTAGGAGAATTCAACCAGAGGAAAGTATTGATCCCAACCTCCTTCAAAGTCCATTGAACATGATCTTAACATATCTTCTTGTGTCTGAATAGTTTGCTCAGATTGACCAGCAGTTTGAGGATGATAGGCCATAATTAAATTTAGTTCAGTATCCAGAGCATGTTGAAGACTATTCCGAAACATAGTAGTGAATCTTGGATCTCAATTGGATACCATAGATATGGGTATTAAATGCAGCCTTACCACTTCCCTGATGTATATCCGTACCAGTTGAACCAATGAGAAATCCTCCCAAATTTCAATGAAGTGTGTAGACTTTATAAGACGATCCAAAACTGCCCATATTTCATTATTTCTTTTATATATCTTCAGAAGTCCAGTGAAAAATTCCATGGGGATGTTCTCCTATTTCCATGCTGGTATGGTAATGGATGCATCATCCCCTTAGACTTTTGTATCTCTTCCTTCACTTACTAACACACTAGGCACTTTTATGTATACTCAGCGATCTCCTTCTTCAAATAATCCCACCAATAATGCTCTCAGATATATTGATACATCTTTGTGTTTATTGGGTTAATAGATAAATTTGAAATATGTGCATCATCCAAAAGTTCCTTCTACATCTCCAAACTTGATGAAACACATAGTTTTTTCCAAAATATCACAATTCCTTCTTCATTAACATTGAACTTTGAGGATTTCCCTTTTCTGATAACATCCACTTTCTTTTGAATTCTCACATCATCCTTTTGAGCATCCTTTAACCTTTCCAAAAGAGATGGTTGAGCAATCATTTGTGAAAGGATTGATTATGTTACCTTATTTATGATTCACATGTCCATATTCATCAAATCTAAGAAGATTTGATCCTTATAAATTCTCATCAATGATATAATCATTGGTTCCATTCTACTTAGAGCGTCCTCCGCCTTGTTCGCTTTCCCAAGGTGGTAATGGATTGAGATGTCGTAGTCTCTGATCAGCTCTAACCATCTTTATTGGCGCATGTTCAACTCTTTCTGTGTGAATATATACTTGATGATTTTGTGATCTATGTATATTTCACACTTCTCCCCAAATAGGTAATTTTACCATATTTTGGAAGCGAAGATCACTTCCACCAACTCTAGATCATGTGTGGTACTGACTTTAGTCATAGGAAATGACTTTATCCTTTTTCCTCAAATTCAATAAAAGGGAGTTTTATAAAAGTTTCAAGAACATTCCCACAAACTTCAACATGGGATACAACACTTATAGAAGTGTTTCCCCTAATGATTTATTATCATTTATAATGGGAACTCAATGTTCTTTGAAAACATAAAAGATATACTAATATGACATGAATTGAAATACATTACAACTTACACTACTTTTAAGTAGTGGTTACACGTAATTCATTAATCATTATCAATCTTATCATAGATCTTTATTTTCTCCCTTGATCAAGGAGATTGTTGATGCTCATCATGCTTCTCATCACTTTTAATAGAGCATTGTCTTGGATAATCCCCGGATTCACTACATTTATGAAATATAACCATGTAAGATTCCTTAGATGGATATTTGTTTCCATACATCACATTATCCATTATTTCAATGTATTTGGATACTTTGTTCCCCTTCTTTCCACACTTAAAGCATCTCCTCGTCCCTTGGTGACATTTACCTTGGTGCCTCTTTCCAAGTTTGTTTTACAAAGAATATTGGGTCTTCTATCTCTTATCACTTCTATCATATGGACTTTCTTGAGATGTCATATTCCTCTTCCTTGATGTCCTTTGGCATTCAAAAAAGTACCAATTATTATTCGTGATTTTTGATAGCTGGTTTGGCATAATCATTATATGTCCTACTTGAGATCCAATTTGATTGGGAATCTCACCAAGAAATTCATAGTGTTCCCCTCACATCGGTTGTTAGCACAAGTCCTCATATTACCAACCATTGTCTAGAATAAAAGGAAATTTAGGGTTAACACATAAAGGGTAATCCAAATATAAAAACATATGACTTATAAATACCTTTTATTTCCTTAACTTATGAATTTATAGGCTTCAATCTATGTTATCCATGATCTACTTTCTAACATATATTCTTAGGTGATTTTTTTATTCCCTTAATAAGAGTTTATACTAAGCTTGTGAATTTACCAATGCATATCCCCTAGGAGTGTCATAACCAAGAGTGCAGAAAGGCCTGTTGTCGTGTACCAGGATACCTTGGGTCAAGCCTAAAACTCTTTGTCGGGGTTTTCACCCCTAGGTATATTTGTGCCAGAGCATCATCTACCTACTCATATCCATATAGGGATGTAATTTCTTGATAAACCACTAACTCAATACCCACCGAAACTTATTGATTTTTTTATTATACATATTCATGTATCTAAGGATTCACTAGGGTTTTCTAGTCCCGATCCCAAAAATAACTAAACCTATCCTCTAATACAAACTATAACAACCCTTCTTTTTATTTCATACTTAAACATGATTTATTAAATAAAACCTTAACTTTATACAATATAGAATATTGATAGGTATAGTGTATTTGGGGATTAGGAACATTACATAACAACTTAAAACATAGAATCCAACATCTTATTGAAAACATCCTTTACATGACCAATATATTTCTTCGTACTTATCATTGCATGAGGTAACCTGAGGACATGCATAAGAAAATAGTAAGCTATAAATCCTAGTAAGGTAGTAAATAAAGAATGACATGAATATTAAAATACATGTTAGGAAATAGTAATATCAATGGAGAAAAATAAAAACATGAACATAAAGGCATGATAAAGTATGATAATCATAAAATGGAAATGTGGCAACAACACTTAACATGGAATTAGCATGAGCCAAGGCTCATTGCACGTGGAGCATGAGTAAACCCTAATTGCATATTAAGCACAAGTAAACCCAAATTTCACATGAATTATAATTATTCAACACTCATTTCACATGATTTATCATGATACTATACTTTACCCAATGCATTGGAGACCTTTTAGGGCACACCCTTCTTAAACATTTCATTTCTTGCATAAGTGTGCCATATGGATCATACAACATTGAATCAATCATCATCATTTATTACATGATAAAGGGATGTAGAATACATACATTAGTATTTATAATAAATTTGTAAATTTTAATAAATGTGAATACCCTTGATAGATAAGTGGTCATGGTATTCACTACACAATGGCATTGACTTGGAAAATCGTAGTGCAATTTCGGCAGCATAATGGCGTAAAATAAAAAGTAATAAAAAATGGTTGATGAGAGAGAAATGGGTATATCCTCATATTTAAATTAAATGGGAAATAAGGGGGTCATATAGATACATTTCCCAACAAATTTAATGGAATTTAGATGCATAATAAAAAATAATTACTTGGATGTAAAAGAGGAGAGAGAAATTCCTCACGGATTTTCGGCATGGTAACATGTATACATGGGAGGAATTAATGAGAGAGAAAGAGGTATACAATAATCCAAACATAAATAGGGTAGTATGAGATAGGTATAATATCATACCCCAACATTTGTAATTGAAAACAAATGACATAAAAACTTAAAGAAATTTGAGAAAAATGTGAAAGGAAGAAATCCCTTACTTGGAAGTGTGCTTCCAAAGGCTTGGAAGACGCATGAGAGATGGTTCATGGGAGATTGGGGCACCTTTGTATGATTATAGAGAGAGGAGGGAATATTTTTTATGAACTCCAAAGGCTTTGAGTGAAGAGAAAAGTTGGATCTTGGTTGGGTTTATATAGGAAAGAAGAGGGAATTCTTTATTATTTAGGTCTGGGACACCACCCATTAAACTAATCAAAACCACAAACCAGCGCATGGTTGTTTCCCATGGTTATTTACAAATGGGATTGGAAAACAATATTTTATTAGTCCAATATCCGAACTTATTAAAATTAAAGGGTTTCTTATGTGGAGGTGAGTCACACTCTCAAGGAAAACAATTTAAAAAGACAAATTTTATATATGTCTTGGAGGGTCCACTAAAGATTTGTAAAAAAATTAAACAAATCTAAAATAACATTATTTTAATGGTAAAACATATATTGGCTAAAAATAATTTTTATAGTATTTTATTACTTCACTATTGGTTCATTATGATGTCATAAATCACATTATATATTTAAAAGCTATTTAATTTTTACCCAAAAATTTGACTAGCTCAGAAAATTACGAAAACTTCACCATTGGATAATTTCAACATTATAATTCCAAAAATAATATTCATTTTATCTAAATAATTTTATAAATATTTTAATTTTTACTTTTAAAATGAAAATTCACATTTATCAGATATTTATGGGTTTTGACAAAAACAACTTTCAAACCTTAATAAAAATTACAATTGTATTCTGAAAAAATTATACAATCCTTTATATTAAAAAAATTAATTTATTAATAACAGTTTATGAAAATATTATTTAATTCAAAAATTGATTAATTCATCAAAATATATTTCATAGTTGAATATTAACTAAAAAAAACTATTTGTGCATTAAAAACTATTTACAAAGTAACAAAAATAAAATCAATGCACATTCTTTATAAAAAATAATATACATTTTCAAGGTACTAGGGTTATTTTACATAAACCCTTATAACACCTGCATAAGAAAAAAGAGTAAGGAGTGCAATGGTGGAATACTCTTTGGGTGGCTCGGATAACATCGCTCGGGTGGTAATCTCTATTCACTTCCACTTCTCTCATTGTCGGTTCTGCTCAAGCTTAACTTGTTCAAACTTGGATTCATCTTGGTCAAGATATAATCCCAATGATGTCACCTCCTTTCTAAGATCTATCAAATTCACTTCATACGGTGTCGGTATATTGGATGATACCATTTCTTCCTTTATCTGATTAAATTGGATTTGTTAAAGCCCTCTATTTATACTAATCATGTGATCACTGTTCAACTCCTATATTATCAATAGTCACAATTGTTAATGGTATTTTAAAATACATAAACATAAAACCAATGAACATTAAATTTTTATAACCATAATAATACATTTAATTAGATCAAGAGAAATTTTCATTAATGAAAGTTTGGGTCATTACAGTTGTGGTGGGTATTCTTGTACAATCAATCTTTGACTATGGATTGCATGTGATAATGGTGACCATTATCCCCTCTCCCACTAATCTTAGTAGAGACTACAGATGAAATATATGTGTATCTATCCATAATCACCCATAACCCTAGGTTTAGAAAGATTATTTTCTAGCAAGGATATTAGTGGAGATGTGTATTTCCTCAAATATATTTAGTTTGGGATTAATAGATATTTGTAGATCATCTGAAATACCCGATGTGGGATTATAGAGGATAATAATTTACCAAATTTTTTACAATAATTATATTCCACAGTTTTGGGTTCATGGTGGATGACCATACCCTAGATGTTATCTCCTCTCTTCCCCATAACACTGGGATTATGGGGTTCATATATAGAACTTCAACCCTTGAGATGTCAAATTCCTCCAATAACCAGGTGTATAATTTTTATACTATAGTTGTGTATTTATCCTATCATCTAGATATGTATACCATTAATATCATTGGAAATTTTTATTTCCAAAATCACTTCATAGATATCAATAGATGTGTATTACTTCCAGCATCTCAGAGTCATTGCATCTTGGATGAAGTCTCAAGAAGGAAATCCATGAATTGTTTCAATATATTAATATTATTCATTTTTCAAAAATTAATGTTATTTATTAAGAGTGTTAAATTAAATCCTTGGGTATTTATATAACAATTTTATGTGATAATGGATATCTTAGATGACGATATTAGGTGATGTTGTTTTTTCACCAATTTACTTGTTGTTTATAAACATAGACACAAGATGATTATAAAATTTGTTCACATTTCAATATGACTATACTGAGTATTATTATTCCCACACCAAAATTAGAAATTTTGTTTTGTTTTAATTGTGTAAAATCACATTAAAATATGAATATGATTGGTGTTTACATATCATAGAGGTGGGTGATGGATATGGATAGCCAATGACGTAGAGATCTCATTATGATGGCCACCCCTGTGTTATCAAGGTTAGCCCCATATATGCTCAAGATGTTTTATTGTATATGTTCATTTGTTTATATAATTTTATATTGAATTATATAGGTTTATATTATATATTAATATGTTATTTTATGTTTCATTCCTTTCTTGGTGGATTATTTTTCATGGTAGTGGGTGAGAGTTTCAATTTAGATGTAATTTCTCCCATGATCATGTGGATGCCTTAGTGCTGGCTACTATCCCCAGGCCTATTAGATTCTAACATGGAGATCTCAAATACCAATACATTAGGATGTGACAATATATATATATATATATATATTCTATAGAATATATATTTATATTTTGTTAGAATATATATATGCATGTAATATCTATGTTTTTCACAGAATATATATTTTTTAAGAGTATGTGTGTACTATATACATTATATATATATATTTTTCTTTTGGAAGAAAAAAAATTATAAGAAAATACAAAACTTATTAATACCATACAATATTTATAAAATATAGAAAATGAAAGTTAATATGCTATGTGTTTCTCATCAATGTTTTTATACTAAATAATATTTTTAATATATTACACGTAAAATAATATTGAAAAAAATGAGAAAAAAAGTTATATATATAAAAAAATTTATACTTATGTATAATTTATCTGCCATAAGAATATATTTTATTAAATTTTAAAACATATATTCTATATTTTTTCTTTGAAAAATTTTAGTTCACTAAAAATTATATCCCCTTTAGAAATTTCTTTATGTATTTTCAAATATTACGTGCTACCATATTTCACAATTTCTTCCCAATGAAACATATGTCTTCCCTTAATTTAATTGATTTTTGTCATGTAATCTCTATGATATTTTTTTTAAAATAATATATTTCTTATATTTTCTTCTTCATCAATTAAAAAGTTAAAAATTACTATTAAATATAGTCATATGTTTTGTAAATGTATTCTCCCATAAAAATTGTTTTGTGGATTTATAAATATTTTCAATTATCACTCATTCAGTTAGAAAACATTTTACTTCAACCAATTTCAAGATCTTTTATTGAGTAACAAAAAAAGTTTCACCTTTATTTTTTAATGAAAGGTCTATAAGGATGGTTCATAATGCACATATATTTTTATTTTAGTCTAATGATTTCTCAAATAGCTTATTTAATTTTCCAGACAGCATTTCTAAAAAACATAATCAGTTCCATAGAGTTCAATATGAAATATAAAATTATATATCTGAAATGTAAGTGGATTTTCAATAATCATATTTTGATATCCTTCTAGAATGGTATGTTTATCAAAAAATCACTTTAAGGAAGCATTTTCATCTTGATCTTAAATGATTTATCATTTTGAATCTTCAATTTCTCATAATCCATATTTAGTGACATCCTCACTTGAGTGGATGGTTTAATGAGTATATTTATTTAATGTTATTTAGGTTTTCTAGAAATCACTTTTGTTTCTTTTTTCAACATTTTTTGAAAATTAAAATAGATTTGGGGGTCATCAATGTTTGTTTTGGTTTTCACACTTTTTACAATCACTTATTTTTTAAAATATTGCATATACTTTTCTTTCAAAAAAATAAAATCTATAAAAACCATTATTGAGAATTATTTATATATAATATTATATATGAATTCATACATACATACATATAAATATATATATTATATATAAACAAAGCGTTATAAAATGTGACTTATTTATAAAACATTGCACATTTAGTTTATACATAAAATATATAATGTTATGTGTATAAATCAAAAGATATTTTTTATATAATATAATTATAAAAATAACATAATATCTAATATTTTAAATGTTTCATGAATAAATAAAATCACACACAAATTTTCTATGAATTAATATAAATAAGTAAAAAAATTATGTGTTCTTTCTTATTAACAATGCTTATACAAAGGTGATTATAAGTAGTTTTTACATTCTTAAAAGTGTGTATTAAATTTTTTTAATTTTTAATTGGTATTATTTATGAAAACAAATGTGATTACTATAGTTTATAAAAATTTGTAATATATGGATAATTAATAGAATTTATTAAATATTTAAGTGATTAAACTCACTTTTTAAAACATGTCTAATTTGACATGATTCAAAAAAAATTATCATATATGGTTAGGGAATTTGGGTTTAAAAATTTAAATTGTGATGAAATAAATAATAAAATAATTTTTAAATCCTATGAGTAAATACACATTTACTCACTAAAATGGTCTAATAATGAGAGAGGGAGAGACATAATTATTTTAAAAAAACTTCATGAAATAAATAATAAATACTTATAAAAATAAATTTGATAAAATAATAATATTTTGAAACTATTTTATTTAAACTAAAATATAAACTCACATTAGAAAAAATAAACAACCAGTGTAAACAATATTTATACAATAAAAAGGTTGGAAAAATATTTTTATAAATAAGTAATGTTTTCTTCAAATATGATAGAAGTGAAAGTATTTTGATACTATAATAAACTAAAAATTAGATATAATAAAAGATGGTAAAGTAAAAAAATCTATTTCACTATAAAATTATAAAATGGATTTAGATATGAGGTATATTTAAATCTATTCAACTTGACAGAAACTTCAACCAAACACTCTCTTATTTCAAAGAGTAGTTTTACATCCAAGAGATGAATTTATAAACTTTTCTCGGTTTAATAGATATAGCTGATATCACAAGACAATTTGTAATATATAAAATATTCTATATATCAATGTGTAAAATAAAATGAATGATGAAATATTGAATTTTTTTTTTGAAATCATTCAATATGATGAAAATAAATAAACGTGTTTATATTTACAAGGTATATTTTATCATTTAATAAAATAAAATGAATATATTCAAAAACTAATTGGTTTCCATTTTTCTCTCATAAATAAGATGATGAAACATTATAGCCCAATTTCCTTCAAACTTATAAAGCCTTAGTTTTTTAAGGAAATAAGACACAACATTGAGTTCTAGGAATTGTAAGACATTGTATTCCTTGAATAACTTTCACATGAGTATGTATGGTAGTTTCAAAGAATTTTTTAAGAGATATAATCACATTTATTTAACTCATTTACACAAAAAACTTCTTTGATTATTTATAGAATTGTTCTATCCAAAGAGTCCAATCGTAACTCCTCATGAAAATGATGTCTCGTACTGATAGAAGTGGGTAAATACAATTCTATCAAAAATATTATTCAATTGCTACATTTATTGCTCTTAAATAGAGTTTAAATAGTCTTTGGGGATAATTTATTCAAATATACTAAAAAAATAGACACATCCACTTAAGTATAACTTCATGGACACATGAAGCCCATTTCTTAATCACTAATATAATTTTAAGAAATTATTAAAATTTATATGAAAAACTAATTTTTATTATATGTTCACTTTTCATGAACAACACAATCAATATAGTCACTTCATGAATGAATCTACCTTCAAAACCATCTTCATAATTGACTAACTTCTTTTATATGGTCGGCTCTACTGAACTACATGGTCAACTCTGATAGAATTCAAAGTCATCTTAATAGTATTTCATTGAAAAATCAAATAAATAGCATGGATGAGTCACTTTTATTACTTATTTGACTAAGAAAACCTGAAAAATTAGTGAATTGCTTTATGGTAACCTTGGTAATCCTACATAGTCAAATGTAACATGAAAACACAAAAAATACTCCTAGTATGAGAAAATTCTTAATACTATCTATTCTTCACTCAAACATCCTTCACAAAAAATAAACACATTATTAATATATTAAAAATTAATTGTGAGCATTAAAATATGGAATTACATATTAAATAAAGTAATCACCTTGTTGAAATTAAAAAAAACATGATATTTTAAAATTGATGTGTATATAACATATAGGAGGTATTGAACAACAAAACATCAAAAAATAATTTCATAATCACATTTCTCCCAATTTCATGAAAATTTTATCTCTCTTTATAAATATCAAAAATATAGTCATGGTAAAAAAAATGTGACAAAATTAAAATATATATTCAGTGAATATCAATAGTTGTAGTGAAAAATATTGGTAAGTTCTGAGCTTCATAGTTAATACAACAAGATATTTTAGAGATTATTTAAAATATTTTTTAGTATAAAAAATAGAAAAATAAAATATAAATACAGAACAAAAATTATTATGAATAATGAAATTATTATTTTATTAATGAAGTTTACATTTTTAAACTTAAATTAATAAGTGGAAGATAAAAATTATAATGAAACAAAAAGATTCCTCATTTTATCACTTGTTGTAATAGTATAAGAAGAATTATTTTCTTAAAAATAGATTTCCTGAAATTTTATGTACTATTAGGTTTTGTAGAGATACTATTTGGAGTGATAGAGCAAGTAGTGTGTGGCACAAATATACTTGGAATATTATCTAATATGGTATCTAATACAAAAAGCATGATAGCAGGTGTATAAAAAGGTACAGTTACTATTAGATTTTTGGTTACATATGTGAAACAATTCATTATGATTTTATAGTTTTATTAAATCTCAAAAACACCAGGAATGTTATTCTAAAACATTATTTTAGTGGATTTAATTTCTATAAATTTTCTTTCTTCTTTTTTCTTCATTCTATATTCAATGTTAATGTATTTTATTTTATAAGATCTTGATGTTGTCAGTCAAAACTTCAATTTTTTTCTTCATATTATCCTTGGTGTAAAATTTTCTTTTTTATCTCAGTGAAAATTTATATAAACTTATCATGTTTTTTAACTTAAAAAATTATCATTTCATCCATATCAGTACTTTTTTTGGAATTTTCAACTTAAGAGTATGATTATTCATCTCATTTTTAATGGTTATTATCATTCCATGTGTAAACTAGTTTATTTTAAAATTTTCCATATATTTTAACAATTTATATTTGTCCATGGGTTCTACATATGATGAAAATAATTCACTATTATATCTTTCAATATATCTGTGTACTCTCTAACCTCTTTATTCACGTCCCCTTTAATAGCCATGAAATAAAAAATTGTACATTAGGTATAATTGGAGAAATTGTCAATGAACATCTTTATTAACCAATAGAACTTATATAAGAAAAAAAAGGTAAAATAAATATATGTAAGATTTAGGAACATTTGTAGGTTCAAAATAATAAGGTACTCCTATTGGAATAAACATATTTAGAGGATTAATTTTATTTTCAACCTAGAATGATATTTAGTTAATCTGATTATAATTCAAAAACATTCTTGGATACATCTCAGTTATAAAAGATTGGATGATCAATTTTAATACTAAATCAATTAATTCATCATGTGATTTAGAATGTTATTAGATATGTATATTTAAAATAATCAACCATTTCTTACTTAATCTCATTCATAATTGAACCGACATGTGAGGAGTTAATATTGTGTCTATAACAGTTTTTTATTAGAAACTTTAGATTCATGTACCACTATCTCCTAGTATAAAATTATTAAAGTTAGGACATAAAACATTCCTTCTATATAAAATTTAATTTTATTAGGGTCATATATGATATAAAAATTAGTGTTTTTTGGTAGAATAATTTCATGGGTATCTGTCCTCTCAACATTCTATTCAAGATCATTCTCAACAACAATAATAACTAGCCTTGTTTCTGTAATCTTGCACACCACATAAAATAATTCAATCTCTTAAGGTACATATTTTATTATTTATCTTAAATTTTGGGTATATATTTATCAACAATAATATGTTATTAGTCTTTTTTTAATGTCTTCTATCTTCACAACAATCTTATCTTTAAACCTTGATATTAGAGACATGTGAGGAATCTTAGTGATATTTTTCCCATCTATCATATTAATAAATAACCCTACACATGAGTATTATCTGTCCTACCAATATAAATTTTATATTCATGTATTTTATTAGTATTATGTTTTTTTATTTTTTGGTCTACCCCCATTTCAATCTCAATTATTGGTTTATTAAAATTAAGAAATCCACCATTCAAGGGTGAACATGTCAATTTTTTGATGTGACTATAGAGATAGTCTCCCTCCCACTATGAGAATACTCACTAAAGGAGGTAATATAGATCATTGTACGAGTGGCATAAACTAATTCCACTTAATCTTCATGAATTTATCTATCAAACTCATATTCAATAATAATCTTTATAATGTTTCTAGTTTCCCCTTAAATTAATTACACATTCTCATTAGTATGATCGATGGAAACATCATTATGATTCTAACCATTGTAACATCCATATTTAAAGTGAGATTATGAAGTAATATGTTTTGAATAATAATATATTTAGGAATTGATGGGCATGAGTCATGTTTGTAATATTTATAGAATTTATACTGATCACTTATTAAATATTATTTATAGGGTTTTTAACTCACCCTGGTTTGGTTGGGATTTCTTTTTATTAGAAACACATCAGGTGATTCCCTCAAATATATATTCTCCCCTTTAAATTAATCATTTTACTTTTAATACTCTTGAGATAAAGGTGTTATAATTTAATGTTAATACCTTGGAGGTAATCTTGTAAATTTCCCATTTGAATATCGTAAAAATATTATAAACATTTATCATATTTTATTTTCTCATTGCATATAAAAATAGATATCATGATGGGTTATTGAATAAAATTTCCCCTTCATAGGGTAGAAAATATACCATAGTATCTTAGATAATTTTCTATCCTCAACATTAATCTCTATAGTCATTATCCTTTTACTTCACTATTTCTTGTCAGATATCACTAAAAATCCTCAACATTGAAGTGGACTTTATTCAATGGGAAATAGGTTAACAAATTTTTAAACTCTTATTTGTTAGGTATGTTTAATAAATTTTTATACTCCTTAAAACTTACTAAAATTTAACCCCCATCAATAGTATACTTAATCAAGCCGTTAATTAACTTAAAAAACAAGCATTTAAGTAAAAATAATTCACCAATCATGGGTATTATATTCTTTGAAAAATAATATTTCTCAACCTTATTATTTTATGGAATCAAGTGCCTATGATTTTTTCAACTTCAGCCACTTTATTTCAAGTTCCTTTTTAACTATTATTATTTGATAGTTGTGGTATAGATACATCATATCATATGATTCCCTAATGTTTACTGATAACTTCTTTGGGGTCCTTCCTTTCTAATAGTGTATGATTGATAACAACCCTTACTTCATTATCTTAGAGATGATGGTTACATAATTATATTAGTATAAGATATAACATATTGGATAAAAAATTATCACATAGTTTATTAGTCTTGGTATACTAGATACAAACATGTTTTCTATATTACATTTGGAACATGAAACACATATTATAAACTTTATAAAAACTCACTTATGAATTTTAGTACATCCTTGAATTCATTTAATGATCTCTTCTTGGTACCTTGTAAAAAAGAATGAAAATAAAAGGGTGATCTTGGATGATTAGTAAGAGGAAGTGAATAATAGATATTATCATGGATATAAAAGTAATAAACATTATTATAGACTGAAAAATCAATAAATTTGACATATAATTAATAAATTTATTGTGAAAGATATCAATGGAAAATATAGAAATATAAATAATTTTATGAATAAAAATAACTAATTTCATAGTTAAGGAATTCATAATTTCAGACATCTTGATCTTAATATTGTGGCTCTATAAAAGGATATCATGATCTTACTATCAATTCCATGTTCTAAAAATCATGATATTTCCATCAAGTCCACATGTTATTATATCTTGATCTTATCATCAATTCCTCATTCCAAGACATAATGGTCTTACCATCACGGCCTTATGTCAAGGAAATATTAATAAATGGGTAAGAATGCACTAAATACCCAATAATTTTGACTTATGTGACAATTTGATCCATCATGGTCTATATAATTATGTTCCCCACCCATCATTTAATTCAGTCTAACTCATTCAGCATATTAAATAAATGATTAAAAATATAATGAATAATTATCTTTCCTTAGTAATCAATAAACATTTGTATTGGAATAATAAATATATTGGATGTCAATATATTCCTTAGTCAATAAATATAATAAAATGATAATAATCCATCTTGAAAAATAATGTGGATGGTATCATTAGATAATATCCTTAGTGAAACATGAGAAACATAAAATGATGTTTTCATAGATGAAAAACTACATTATTAGAGTATTAAAAATATACCTAGATAAAGGAGAAGAAATACATATTACATTTTAATACCCTTTTTATAATTTTTTTTATAAATAAAATAGAAGATAAATTTCTTTGAAACCCTTTTAAAAAATGGAGTGGATGTTTCTTAAGGAAAGGAGATTAAGGCATTGTGAAAAAAATGTATTACGAAAAAAATTTAAAAATAGATTCCTTTCACATTTTATAAATAAAGTTAAGGTTAATAAAAAATGAATCCATGAGTTAATATTAAATATAATTTTAAATAATATAACCAATATAATATTTTTATATATTATTTTAAAATATAAATCTCAAAAATTGGATTTTTAAAATAAATATGGGTGAAGTCCACAAATGTCGAGTGGAAGAAAAACGACACAAACCCAAATAGTTTTTCAAAATATTATAATAGAAACACAAATCATTAAATAAGTGATATAGATTAACTTTGAAAAAATGTAAATATTAATATGAATATCACAAGAAAAAGAAAATGTTTTATTTAAAAATAATAAAGGAGAACACTATATGAAAGAAGAATATGTGGATGAGACAGTTTCACAAAAAATGAGAAGTATCAATAAAAAATCCTTACTTATTTGGTAAATTTTAAATTGGATGCCATTGAAAGAAATAAGATGATATGTAATTTCTAATAACATGAATTATATGGTATTATATAGTTATAAGTCCATATAAATACCCCATAGTGAAAGAAGGTGGTGAATATAGAATATATAACAATAAAAGAAAATTGACACTAGGAAACCCTTAACATTTACTCATGAAATTCATGAATGATATTTAACCAATTATATAAAAAACATTACCATATTATTTAATTATTTAATAACCATAATAATATCTAATACCTTTTATTTTCTTCATCTATAATCATTCTCTATAAAGATTTTTTTTAGTTATAGATAATTCTCATTATCAGTTGTTACTAATTTTGTTTATTTAATTAAAGTTTCATAATGGATATGTTGGTTTATTTATTCATAAAAAGATCCTAATTCCTTGATTATTAATGATATGATATTTTTTTCAAAAATTTATGAATTAATTTCTTCATTCCATGTAATTCAAGGGCATGGTTTGTGAAAATGGGATTCATGACAAGCTTGTGTTAGGTAATTTACCTATATCAATAGGTTAATTTATAATGATCATTAATTATTATGGTTTCATAAAATAATATTATTCATGACATGTATTGCTCATTTATGTAAAATATATTCATGAAATAAATTTTTATAACTATCTATGTAATTGGATGAGGATAAATAGAACACATTCCCTACTAGAAATACTGTATTTCTCAACGGTTTAGAACCATTGGGAAAGGCTGCAGAACTGTTGGTATATGTTATACCAACGGTTCTATAAACCGTAGGGAATTAATCCGTTGGTAAAGATTTTACCAACGGTTTACAGTGAACCGTTGGGATAGGGTGGAGAAAAATTACCCTATCCCAACTGTTCTTCCAAACCGTTGGGAAAGCTTTTCCCAATGGTTTGGCAAAACCATTGGGAAAAACCCAAGGTCTCCTCTATCCCAACAGTTTATAAACCGTTGGGAAAAGTGTTTTACCAATGGTTCATTGAACCGTTGTTAAAACAGAACCCAGAGATGTTATTCCAATGGTTTCAAACCGTCGGCATAGCCAATGCTGGGCAAATTGCACAGAAGCTCTACAATTTTCCCAGAAGCTCGGCAATTTTCCTATCAGGTCTCATTTTGTGGGTTCCCTCTCATTTTCAATATAATTATTGTACCTACAATAAACTAACACAAACATATACAATTATTATACCTGCAATAACCAACTAACACATATATATAGAGAACAAATTCATACACATTTAACATATAATGTTGTAACTATACACATCCATAATAAAATTATAATTCATAACATAATTATAAACATACATAATTCATTTAGAATTCAATTTAAAATTTAGATGACAATTATATGTGGAATCCGGTAGTCAATTCATATTCTGATCGGTTTTTTGTATACCATATATTTTTACCTGAAATGATGTCCATTTTGAACAAAATACATACACCTGGAGTTATACTGGCCACACCACGCCTTAGATTGAGTCAGAGATAACTCGTAAATGTCACATATGACCCATGAATCATGTGATAAAGTATCGACACAATCTGAATGCATTTGGTCGGTTTTCTATATGCTAGTTGATGCTTTTCAATTAAAATGGCATCCTTTTGAAGCAAAAGGCCGACACATTGAGTGGTGCCAGCCACACCCCATCTCAGATTGAGGTGGGGTTGATTCATACATGTCACATATGACCCATGAATCATTCTCCTAAAGTTTCAACGGAAACTGAATGCGTTTGTTTGGTTTTTCGTAGGTACTTAAAATGTTGTCCATTTTAAACAAAAAAGAGCCACTTAGAGTGATTATGGCCACATCATGCCTCCGATTAAGGTGAGGTTGACTCGTACACAACAAATATTACCCATGGTTCATTGTGATAAAGTATCGACACAATCTGAATGTGTTTGGTTGGTTTTCCGTATGCCAGTTGATGTTTTTCACTTAAAATGATGTCCTTTTGAAACAAAAGACAGACACTTTGAGTGGTGGCGGCAACACCATACCTCGGATTAAGGGAGGGTTGAATTTTACCCATCACATATGACCCATGGATAATTGTGCTAAAGTATCGACACAATCCGAATGTGTTTGGTCAGTTTTCCGTATGCCAGTTGATGTTTTTAAATTAAAATGACGTCCTTTTGGAACAAAATTCAGACACTTTGAGTGGTTTCGGCCACACCACAGCTCATATTGAGGTGGTGTTGATTCTTACACGTCACATATGACCTATTAATCTTTCTCCAAAAGTTTCAATGGAAACCGAATGTGTTTGGTCGGTTTTTCATATGTACTTAAAATGTTGTCCATTTTAAACAAAAGAGAGCCACTTAGAGTGATTCTAGCCACACCATGCTCATATTAAGGTGGGGTTGACTCATACACGTCACATATGACCCATGTATCATTGTTCTAAATTATCGACACAATCCGAATGCGTTTGGTTGCTTTTTCGTATGCCAGTTGATATTTTTTACTTAAAATGACGTCCTTTTGAAATAAAAGACAGAAACTTTGATTGTTGGCAGCCACACCATGCCTCAGATTGAGGATGGGTTGACTCGTACACATCACATATGATCCATGGATCGTTTTTCTAAAGTATCGACATAATCTGAATGCGTTTGGTCGGTTTTCCGTATGCCATTTGATGTTTTTCAATTACAATGACGTCCTTTTGAAACGAAAGGTAGACACTTTGAGTGGAGACGGCCACACTGCACCTTATATTGAGGCGGGCTTGACTCGTAAACGTCACATATGACCGATGGATCGTTGTACTAAAGTATCGACACAATCCAAATGCGTTTGGTCGGTTTTACGTATTCCAGTTGATGTTTTTCAATTAAAATGACATCCTTTTGAAATAAAAGGCAGACACTTTGAGTGGTTCTGGCCACACCGCATCTCATATTGAGGCGAGGTTGATTCTTACACATCACATATGACCCATTAATTACTATCCTAAAGTTTCAATGGAAACCGAATGCGTTTGGTCGGTTTTCCGTATGTACTCAAAATGTTGTCCATTATAAACAAAAGAGAACCACTTAGAGTGATTTGGCCACACCATGCCTCAAATTAAGGCGGGGTTGACTTGTACACATCACATATGACCCATGTATTGTTGTACTATAGTATCGACACAATATGAATGCGTTTGGTAAGTTTTTTGTATGCCAGTTGATGTTTTTCACTTAAAATGACGTCCTTTTGAAACAAAGGACGGACACTTTGAGTAGTGGCGGCCACACCGCGCCTCAGATTGCGGGGTGGTTGACTCGTACAAGTCACATATGACCCATGGATCATTGTTCTAAAGTATCGATACTATCGGAATGAGTTTGGTCAGTTTTATGTATGCTAGTTGATGTTTTTCAATTAAAATGTCATCCTTTGGAAATAAAAGGAAGACACTTTGAGTGGTGTCGGCCACACCGCACCACGGATTGAGGCGGGGTTGACTCATACACGTCACATATGACCCATGGATCGTTCTCCTAAAGTTTCAACAGACACTAAATGCGTTTGGTCATTTTTCCGTATGTACTTTAAATGTTGTCCATTTTAAACAAAAGAGAGACATTTAGAGTGATTCCGGCCACACCGTGCCTCAGATTAAGGCGGGGTTGACTCTTACACATTACATATGACCCATGGATCGTTTTTCTAAAGTATCGACATAATCAGAATGTGTTTGGTCACTTTTCTGTATGCCAGTTAATCTTTTTCACTTAAAATGACGTCCTTTTGAAACAAAAGACAGACACTTCGAGTGGTGGAGGCCACACCGCGCCTCGGATTGAGGCGAGGTTGACTTGTACACATCACATATGACCCATGGATCGTTGTTCTAAAGTATCAACACAATCCAAATGCGTTTTTTCGGTTTTCCGTATGCCAGTTGATGTTTTTCAATTAAAATGACGTCCTTTTGAAACAAAAGGCAGACACCTTGAGTGGTGGTGGCCACACCGCGCCTCGGACTGAGGTGGGGTTGAGTCGTACACGTTACATATGACCCATGTATCATTTTTCTAAAGTATCGACACAATCCGAATGCGTTTGGTCAGTTTTCCATATGCCAGTTGATGTTTTTCAATTAAAATGACGTCCTTTTGAAACAAAAGGCAGACACATTGAGTGGTGTCGGCCACAACGCATCTCAAATTGAGGCGGGGTTGATTCGTACACGTCACATATGACCCATGAATCGTTCTACAAATGTTTCAATAGAAACCGAATGCGTTTGGTTGGTTTCTGTATGTACCTAAAATGTTGTCCATTTTAAACAAAAGAGAACCACTTAGAGTGATTCTGGCCACACCATGCCTCCGATTAAGATGGGGTTGACTTGTACACATCCCATATTAACCATTGATCATTTTTCTAATGTATCAACACAATCCGAATATGTTTGGTTGGTTTTCCATTTGCGAGTTGATGTTTTTCACTTCAAATGACGTCCTTTTGAAATAAAAGATAGACACTTTGAGTGGTGGCGGCCACACCACGCCACGAATTGAGGAGGGGTTGACTCTTACATGTCACATATGACCCATGGATTATTGTGATAAAGTATTGACACAATCCAAATGCGTTTGGACAGTTTTCCGTATGTCAGTTGATGTTTTCAATTAAAATGACGTCCTTTTGAAACAAAAGGCAGACACTTTGAGTGGTTTCGGCCACACTACACCTCCGATTAAAGCAGGGTTGATTCATACACGTCACATATGACCCATGGATCGTTGTGCTAATTTATCCACACAATCCGAATGCGTTTGGTCACTTTTCCGTACGCTAGTTGATGTTTTTCAATTAAAATGACACCCTTTGGAAACATAAGGCAGACACTTTGAGTGGTGTCGGCCACACCATGTCTCTAATTGAGGCGGGGTTGATTCTTACACGTCACATATGACCCATTAATCATTCCCCTAAAGTTTCAACGGAAACCAAATGCGTTTGGTCATTTTTCCATATGTACTTAAAATGTTGTCCATTTTAAACAAAAGAGATCCATTTAGAATGATTTTGGCCACACCGTGCCTCATATTAAGGAGGGGTTGACTCGTACACGTCACATATGACCCATGGATCGTTGTTCTAAAGTATTGACACAATATGAATGCATTTGGTCTCTTTTCTGTATGCCAGTTGATATTTTTCACTAAAAATGACGTCCTTTTGAAACAAAAGACAGACACTTTGAGTGGCGGCGGCCACACTGCTCCTCATATTGAGGAGGGGTTGAATCGTACACATCACATATGACCCATGTATCATTGTGCTAATGTATCGACACAGTCCGAATGCGTTTGGCCGGTTTTCCATATGCGAGTTGATGTTTTTCAATTAAAATGATGTCCCTTTGAAACAAAAGGCAGACACTTTCAGTGGTGCCAGCCACAACGCATCCCATACTAAGGCGGGGTTGATTCGTACATGTCACATATGTCCCATGAATAGTTCTCCTAATGTTTCAATGGAAACCGAATGCATTTTTTTGGTTTTCCGTATGTACTTAAAATGTTGTCCAATTTAAACAAAAGAGAGCCACTTAGAGTGATTTTGGCCACACCATGCCTCTGATTAAGACTAAGTTGACTCATACACATCATATATGACCCATGGATCAGTGTCCTAAAGTATTGACACAATATGAATGAGGTTGGTTAGTTTTCCATATGTCAGTTGATGTTTTTCACTTCAAATGACGTCCTTTTGAAACAAAAGACAGACACATTGAGTGCTGTCGGCCACACCGTGACTTGGATTGAGGCGGGGTTGACTCGTACACATCACATATGACCCATGGATTGTTGTGCTAATGTCTCGACACAATCAGAATGCATTTGGTCAGTTTTCCATATGCGAGTTGATGTTTTTCAATTAAAATGACGTCCTTTTGAAACAAATGGTAGACACTTTGAGTGGTACCGGCCACACCACACCTTGTATTGAGGCGGGGTTTACTCGTACACGTCACATATGACCCATGGATCATTGTTCTAATGTATCGACACCATCTGAATGTGTTTGGTCTCTTTTCCATATTCCAGTTGATGTTTTTCAATTAAAATGACATCCTTTAGAAACAAAAGGCAGATACTTTGAGTGGTGTCAGCCAGACCGCATCTCATATTGTGGCGGGGTTGATTCGTACACGTCACATAGAACCCATGAATCATTCTCCTAAAGTTTCAATGGAAACCAAATCCGTTTAGTCAGTTTTCTGTATGTACTTAAAATGTTGTCAATTTTAAACAAAAGAGATCCATTTAGAGTGATTCTGGCTACACCGTGCCTCAGATTAAGGCAGGGTTGACTCGTACATGTCATATATGACCCATGGATAGTGGTTCTAAAGTATCAACACAATCTGAATGCGTTTGGTCATTTTTCTGTATGCCAGTTGATATTTTTCACTTAAAATGACGTCCTTTTGGAACAAAAGACAGACACTTTGATTGGTGGCGGCCACTCCGCGCCTCGGATTGAGTCGGGGTTGACTCTTTCACATCACATATGACCCATGGATCATTTTTCTAATGTATCAACATTATCCGAATGTGTTTGTCGATTTTCCGTATGCCAGTTGATGTTTTTCAATTAAAATGACGTCCTTTTGAAACAAAAGGCATACACTTTGAGTGGTTCCGGCCACACCACGTCTCGGATTGAGGCAGGTTTTACTCGTACACATCACATATGACCCATAGATCATTGTTCTAATGTATCGACACAATCCGAATGCCTTTGGATGCTTTTCCATATGCCTGTTGATGTTTTTCAATTAAAATGGCGTCCTTTTGAAACAAAAGGCAGACACTTTGAGTGGTGCCGGCCACACCACACCTCGGATTGAGGTGGGGCTGACTCATACAAGTCCCATATGACCCATGAATCATTCTACTAAAGTATCGACACAATCCGAATGCGTTTGGTGGGTTTTCCGTATGCCATTTGATGTTTTTCAATTAAAATGACATCCTTTTGAAACAAAAGGCAGACAATTTGTTTGGTGGCAGCCACACCATGCCTCGTATTGAGGCGAGGTTGACTCGTACATGTCACATATGACCCATGAATCGTTGTGCTAATGTATAGACACAATCTGAATGCATTTGGTCGGTTTTCCGTATGCCAGTTGATGTTTTTCAATTAAAATGATGTCCTTTTGAAACAGAAGACATACACTTTGAGTGGTGCCGACCACACTGTGTCTCAGATTGAGGCGGGGTTAATTATTACATGTCACATATGACCCATGAATCATTCTCCTAAAGTTTTATTGGAAACTGAATGCGTTTGGTCAGTTTTTCTTTATGTACTTAAAATATTGTCCATTTTAAGCAAAAGAGAGCCACTTAGAGTGATTCTGGCCACACCGTGCCTTAGATTAAGGCTAGGTTGACTCGTACACATTACATATGAGCCATGGATCATTTTTCTAAAGTATTGACACAATACAAATGTGTTTGGTTGGTTTTCTATATGCCAGTTGATGTTTTTCACTTAAAATGACGTCCTTTTGAAACAAAAGACATACACTTTGAGTGGTGGAGGCCACACCGTGCCTCCGATTGAGGTGGAGTTGACTCTTACATGTCACATATGACCCGTGGATCTTTGTGCTAAAGTATCGACAGAATCATAATGCGTTTGGTCATTTTTCTGTATGCCAGTAGATGTTTTTCAATTAAAATAACGTCCTTTTGAAACAAAAGGCAGTCACTTTGAGTGGTGGAAGCCACACCGTGCCTCTGATTGAGGCGGGGTTGATTCGTACACGTCACATATGACCCATGGATAATTATCCTAAAGTTTCATTGAAAACCAAATGTGTTTGTTTGGTTTTCTGTATGTACATAAAATGTTGTCCATTTTATGAGAATCCTCATGTGTCTATTAGTGGAATTGTATTTACATAAAATCTTGTGGAAATATATATAAAATATTTTTATATAATTCTTAGTATGGATTAGATTTTAGCTTATAATGCTATGAATCATTGCGGAGCTAATAATGTCATGCCCAATGAATACATCTCTTTTATAACATACCACGAATCTATGATATTGATTAGATGTGTAAATGTGATTTACATTGATTATCATGATGAAAATAAATAAAATATATATTTTAGATTTTCTAGTATTAAATGAAATCAAGGAGGGTGGGGGGCTGTCTGGCGGGGGTGTCCGGCGGAGCTAACCGAGGGGCTGTCCGGGGGCTGTCCGGGGACCAAGAGGAGGGTGGGGGGGGGGGGGGGGGGGGGCTGTGCGGGGGGATATTAGGGGGGGGGGGGGGTGTTTGGGGGGTTGTCTGGGGTCCAAGGTGGAGGGTGGGGGCTGTCTGGGGGGCTTTCTGGAGGGCTATCTGGGGTCCAGGGAGGAGGGTGGGGGGTAGTCCGGGGGGCTATTCGCGGGGGCTGTCTGGGGGCTGTTCAGGGGTGTTCGGTGGGTTGTCCGGGGTCCAAGGAAGATGGTGGGGGGATGTCCGAGGGGCTGTCTGGGGGGCTGTCCGGGGGGTTGTTCGGGGTCTATGGAGGAGGGTGGGGGGGTTGTCCGGGGGCTATTCAGGGGGATTTCTGGGGGCTATCCGGGGGTGTTCGGGGGGTTGTTCGGGGTCCAAGGAAGAGGGTGGGGGGGGGGGGGGCTGTCTGGGGGGCAGTCCGGGGGGTTGTCTGGGGTCTAGGGAGGAGGGTGGGGGGGCTATCTAGGGGGCTCTTTGGGGGGGTAGTTTGGGGGCTGTCTGGGGGGTGTTCGAGGGGTTGTCAGGGGTCCAAGGAAAGGGTGGTGGCTGTTCGGGGGGCTATTTGGGGGGCTGTCCGGCGGGGTTGTCCGGGGTCCAGGGAGGAGGGTGGGGGTTTGTCCAGGGTCCAAGAAGGAGGGCGGTTCCCAAAGACACAACCAATAAAAGACAACAACATCCATAAAATAGATAATATATAAAAATAACTCAACTCCAATACTATACTACGAGTCTAGATAAAACCAACAACTAGAATAGATTAAATATCAAATCTCAGTAATATCAATCAAAAATGTAATGGATCAACTTGTCCCACATCACCATCACCATCATAACCATCATCATCACCCTCATCCTCATCCCCATCATCTTCCTCACCCTCCTCACCCTCACCCTCCTCCTCACCCTCGCCCTCCTCCTCGCCCTCGCCACCCTCCTCGCCCTCCTCCTCTCCCTCCTCTTCCGCATCAGACTCCTTGCCATCATCATAGTCAAGCTGGACATCGCCCTGACCAATACTATAACTACTACCTGGTGCACCATATATAGAACGTATCGACGACATATACTCTTCAAAATCTGGGCTGGCCTCTACTGGAAGTGCGGGACATAGAAGTTCAATAAATTTCATAAACGCACTGTTTGCCCTAGAAGACTGTTATGCCATCTCTGTGGAACTTTTCTCAGCCTTTTGTGCTTGTGCCATTACCTTTTGCAGCTTGATGGCACTACATCTTGTACCTGAGGATGTCCAATACCTCGTCGGGGCTATCCTAGGTCGGCAGCGTACTCTGCCAGAATTCTCCTCTCCCAACACCTGATGTAAGTGATCTGTTGGCCCAAAATTGTCTAGTTCTTGGGCATCGAGGGCCTATAAAGCATCCTGTTACAAATATAAATATATCCTTAAGTTACAAAGTTGATATTAAAATATAAATTCAACATATTAAAACTTACAATCTGCTATTGAGTCACTTCATTGATGGCACTTCCATCCTTTTTTCGTCTACTCGATCAAAACGGTTTTGCTCGAGGCACACGTCCTTCAATATTTTGTATTTGCCTCTACAATGACATTGAAAACTAATGTTATATGAAAACTTTAGAAACCTATTAAATAATTGAGGAAACAAAATAAAGAGTAAGTCATAAAGAAAACTTCTAAACAATTGTCATACCTACTTCCTCTCATGATCAGGCATCGTAGTGCATCCCAGTGTGTGGATGTATTTTTTTGCATCAATGTTCTTTTTATTTTTTACAGATGATTCCAAAATAAAATTCGACAATGAAACATATATTATTAATTAAAAACATGAAAGTTATTATTTAAATACCTCATATGTTATTAATACCTTAAACTGGGTACTCGTCCAATGAGTAATCATCTGACGATACTGCTCTATTGGACAATCATCCAACCCTGGTACCGCCTCTAACTCAGTGTCAACTCTAGCAACCCATCCAATATACAACTCATGCTTATAGGCTCTCCAAAGCTCGCCTAAATCCTTTAGACGTTCCGGTCATGCACCCTCACCATTGGGAAAATTAAATCGAAGCTGAAATCAAAATAATAATTCATATAAATACAAAAATAATTCATGGAATTAAATAGAACATATTTTTTTACCCATATCTCTGACCAAGCTCTATCCTTGACCTCATGTGGCAAATGTCTCCATGATAGCGGGCTGACGAGAATGATGTCGGAGTATTTGGCAAGCGGCGCCAAAAAATTCCGACATTGCTGCCCTGTTTTTTCAATAATTTGGTTGTCTTCATTATAATCCACCATAACTTGTGTGCGGTGGTTCCACACTGAACGCATGCATGTACACCCCCACACATGCCTCCTGTCAGTAGATGTATCTGTCATGAAATAAAAACAAATATTTTATCAAAACATGTTATAATGAAAATAAATATTGCTATAAAAATTCATTAGGGTTCTATAAATATATATGTGCCGGTCTGATCGCTGAGCACCTCTGGATCCACAGAAACTGATGGAACACCCTGTGGTGGAACAGGAGTCGAAGACGATGGAATATAGAAGCTCAAAGAGACAGAAGTAGAAGGAAAATAAGATGGGACAACTGTCTGACCGGATGCTGACTGGGGAGTTGGAATCATCCTGGGATGTGAAAATGATGGGCCAAAAGATGCAGAAGGTAGCGAAAACATGGGAGGCATAAATATCCAGTGTGTCCCTAATGACACACCTGGATCAGAATGTGGGAAGGATGACATGTCAGTGGGAGGGGTAGGGTCTATTCGGTTACGCGCAGCTGCTCGTCCACCTCTGGTACGAACCCTCCTCGTACCATCGGCCTGAGTACTAGGACTAGTACTAGGCTCCTCGTCAAATAACTGTCAACATATAGGTGGATCGTACAAAAATGTTTACAAAAAAATTAATCACATGACATTATATATATTTTAAATATATCAATTTGAAATAAAGTACTCACTACAGGCACTAATGATGGAATTCCCAACTCCGTCATTCGACGATTGTTCTCTATCATTTTTTTCCTTCATCTCTATTCAATTGGAT
Organism: Viscum album; assembly: GCA_963277665.1. NCBI lineage: Eukaryota > Viridiplantae > Streptophyta > Magnoliopsida > Santalales > Viscaceae > Viscum > Viscum album. The sequence goes on along the minus strand of OY728140.1, from coordinate 1,441,616,398 downwards.
TCATTTACTACTTTTGAAAACAAATATGTAATTAATTAGAAAAATAAAACTAATGTGTAACCCAAAAAACTAAATATATGAGGGAATAGGGGGATTCATTGGTAATTTAGCTATCAATTGTTTTAGAAGAGCTTGAATGGATTTAATAAATAATACAAGTTTTAATGTTCACTAAGTTAGAAATATTGTTTGACTATGTTTGAATACAATTCAATTCCAAATTAGAAAATGCAATTCAAATAAAAATGAAACCAATAAACATTTAAAATTCACATAATGGTCAAGTCAGCTATCAATTGTTTTAGAAGATATTGAATGGATTTAATAAATCATGCAAGTTGTAATGTTCACCAAGTTAGAAATATTGTTTGACTATGTTTGAATACAGTTCAATTCCAAATTAGAAAATGCAATTAAAATTAAACTGCAACCAATAAACATTGAAAATTCACATAACGGTCAAGTCATATATCAATTGTTTTAGAAGATCTTGAATGGATTTAAAAAATCATACAAGTTGTAATGTTCACAAAGTTAGAAATATAGTTTGACTATGTTTGAATATAGTTTAATTCCAAATTAGAAAATGAAATTCAAATAAAACTGCAACCAATAAACATTGAAAATTCACATAATGGTCAAGTTAGATATCAATTGTTTTAGAAGATCATGAATGAATTTAATAAATCATACAAGTTGTAATGTTCAACAAGTTAGAAATTTTGTTTGACTATGTTTGAATACAGTTCAATTCCAAATTTGAAAATGCAATTCAAATAAAACTGAAACCAATAAACATTGAAAATTCACATAACGGTCAAGTCAGCTAAAACATATTTTTGATCAATACTAAATCAATTTGAATATTACCAACCTTAATAACCCAACTCCAGCTAAACCAAAAGAATTGAGAACATGGATGAATGATTCTATATATTTTCAACCAAAACATTAGGTTCACAATCAACTCTAACAATTGAGCTATTTGAGTCATCAAAAGAAATAAATGGATTGGTTCCATTGGCACTAGGGATAGTGTCAATTCCATTATCACCACCATCAAAAATATGTCTTGGAATTACTTTAACTATGACACCCAATTCAGGTTGAAGTTGGTCTTTGACATAAAAAACTTGTTTATCCATTGATGCCAACACATATGGTTCTTCGATAGCAAGAGTGCGAGTCATATTAATTACTCAAAATCCACAATCATTAATAAATGTGCCATGTCTCATCATTGACTCAAACCAATGGCATTTCATCATTGTGACTCGTCCATGAGAGTAATAATCCAATATTATTATTTTCTCAACAACTCCATAATAACCCACATTTTCAAATCGTAGTCTACTATCTGATGCACCGACATAACAATCTGTTGTGCCAGTAACCATAACACCATCATGTTGTGTTCTCATGTTATTTGCTCGTTCAGTGACAATAAATTTGTACCAATTGATAACAATTGTTTTATAGTCACGAACCACAGTATTAATACCAAAATCCAAAGCTCTTATTTCCTCAAAGACAGAGTCAGAAGACAAACTTAATACCTCCAATATAAATGACTATTAAACTTAATTAAATATTGATATAATTATTTTAAACATTAATTTTTTTATACCTTTAATTTTAACCAAGCAGAAAACTCTTTTCTATGAAAATTCTATCTCCTTATCAAAGATAAAGAATGATGCTTCCTATTTATCATTGTTTTATGTTCCCTATAGATAAAAAATATGAATAGTTTGATAGATATATATGTAAGATATACATAATCAATTTAGTTACCTGATATAGTCATTGAATAAAACATAGTTGAACAAAACTATGCGATGTGCCATCTCCTACTTTTCATGGCTTAATGTCTTCAATGTATATGATCCAAGAATTCCTCCTGTTTGAGGAAGTGATTGAAAACTGGGTTCAATTTTCTCATACTTTTCTTCTTCATTTCCCATTGGTCTATTCAATCTTGTAGTAAGATCAGACATATACATCGAGTAGAAATCCATACATTCTTGATCCAAGTTACCGTTCATGATAGATCCTTCGGGATGATTTCTGTTTCGGACATAAGACATTAATGTGAACATATTTCTTTTAGTAGCATACATCTAACGAAAAGAAACAGGCCCTTCGAGAAGTATTTCAGTGGGAATATGGACAGTCAGATGCAGCATGCATGTGAAAAATGATGGAGGAAATATTTTCTCCAACTCACACAAAATTAATGGGGCATCTTTCAACATTTTTTTCAAGAAAGACTTGGACAACTTCTTAGCACAAAGATCTCTAAACAAATGGCACAACCGAATAACAGCCACCCCTTACATTATTGGAAAAAAGATAAAGGATTTCTATTGGAAGCAACTCATGCAGTAGAACGTGATAATCATGAGTCTTTAAAGATTTTAGCTTCAACTCGCTTCTATTGACCCATTTAGATATGTTTCTTGAATAGCCATCAGGAACTATAATAGTCTCTAATACATCCAGAAATTGTTTTTTTTTTCTTAGGTGTCATAACATAAGAAGCACATGGAAGTTTCCATTTATTTTCATGGATACGCACAGGATGTAATTCTGGTCAGATTCCCCAATCCAACAAGTCACGCCGAGATCGTAAATCATCTTTTGTCTTCCCCTTGACATTTAGAAGAACCAAAAGCAAAATTTCAAATATATTATTTTCAATATTCATTACGTCTATGCAATGATGTAAAAAATTGGTTGACTAATAAGGCAAATCCAAAAATATACTCCTCTTCCTCTAATTGTAACAAGTTTCAGTGGAAACATTCTTTCTCTTTCAGGATTTCATTTGACCCTTCCCAAACAAAAAACTGAAATCTTTCAATTCATTAAGCACGTCAGTTCCAGACATATGTTGAGGTAGATCATCAGTCTCTATGGTATTATCAAATCTTCGATGATTCATTCTATATGGATGATCCTTTGGCAAGAATCGTCGATGTCCCATAAAACTAAAACTACAACGATGTTTCAGTCTTATAGATCGTGTATTCTTTATACAAACTGGAAATGACAATTTTTCCTTTGTGCTCCATCCAGACATCATTTCATAATCTAGAAAATCATTGATCATCCACATAAGCACAACATACATCTGAAATATGTCTTTCGAACATTCATCGTATGTGGACACACCCACATCCCAAAGAAGATCCAACTCTTTTATTAATGGTTGCATGTAGACATCAATATCAATGTTGGGATCAGAAGGACCATATATGAGTATAATCATGAAAGTGAAAGGTTTTTTCATACACAACCATGGGGGAAGATTATAAATGTGTATAAAAACAGGCCATGTTCTGTACGAAGTATGCATCTGCCCAACTGGATTAAAACTATCGTATGAAAGACCCAACCTCACATTACGCACATCAGCTGCAAAATTAAGATGTCGAAAATCAATTATCTGCCATGCAAATCCATATGTATGGTGAACCAACTCATCATTAGTCTTCTTTCTCTATTATCATGCCATCTCATTTTTATTGATATGTCATCAGACATAAAAAGATTCTGGAATCTGAGGATCAATGGAAAGTGCCACATTACTTTCTGTGGAATGAGGGATGGTGTTCCATCAGATTTTGACTTCCAGCGGGATGTGCCACATTTTATACAATCATTTCGTTCAGTGGTTTCCTCCCAGAATAAACTGCAATCTTTCGGGTAAGCATGAATTTTTTTTCTTGAAAATCCAAGTTCCTTAACTAACTTCCATGTCATATAGTAGTCTAAGGTAATATCTGCATCATCTAGAAGTAAATCCTTCAAGAGGGTAAGAATGTAATCGGTTAATGTATTAGAAATCCCATACATAGTTTTCCCATGAAATAGTCAGATTAAAAATTCCATCTTTTTCATATTATTGCATTGTGGATATACTGGAGTCGTGGCAGCATCATTCAAATTTTTCACCCTATCAATATCATCATTTTTACTAGATGCATCAGCTGTTCCCATATCGAAGTCTTATTGAGTCAAAATCCTTTCTTTTTCATGATGATGAATAAATGGAAACCAATCATCTAACAAATTCTCCATTCCAGTCTTCTCATTTCGATCATCACCAATTTGAGATTTCATTTTCTCCCCATTGTGATACCATACAAATTTGTTTGCTTGAAAACCATTTTTGGTTATGTGGTAGATGACTTCTTCATGGCTCAACCAAGGTCTACCAACACAATTGGAACATGGTCACTGTATGCGACCACTATCTGAAGCATTGTGATATGAAAAATCTATAAAGCTCTCCAAATTGTTTTGAAAATCTCTTGAGATCCGATCAGTTTCATACATCTAACTTCTGTCCATTCTGTAAAAAGAATTTATATAAGTCATTTTGTAATAAACAATTCAATAGGATTAAACTTTAATAGAAAATACATTTAAGTAAATGATAAAGGAAGAAGTTTCTTGTCGATGTAGTGAACTAGTAAAATAATGTAAAGAACAAGTACTCATAAATTAAATTAAAATTTATTTATATTCATTTTCATTAGGTCTATAAGAGGAACATGCCTAAGGTCCCATCATGTGTTATAGGCATCCCAAATCATTCACTCATGTTCAATAACTCATTATTGACACCTGGCCATACCATTAATTACCCAATTACTTCCCCAAGCCAAGCGCTCCCTATGGGTGAATAAATTTTAGGCTTCTACACTAATAGGTAGTTCATGACCTGTAAAAATATTTAATTTAATTAAGTATAGACAAAAACATTTATTTTTAAATTTGAAATTCTTAATAAATTATGTCAATGATAACAACATTACTGAATTAAACTTGTGACTTATCTAACATTTTTATGGTTGTCTACACATTCTATAATGGGTAGTGAAAAGCACCCCACCCTCATAAAAGTGAGTATTGGACAAGAAGGACACATAATATTCAACGTACAATGAGAACCATATTTAGTTGACTCTAAAGTTATATTAGTACGATCATCTTGGGGAAATGGAATATATGATCCTGGTTAACTGATGAATTCAAAAGCTCGTATTCCATATATTGGACACTATCTAAGGTAAGAAATCATGTGAGGATGGGTTTACATCATTCAATTTCTTACATGCTAGTGAGAATGAAGGTTTAAATTAATAACTTGAGTTCACTGATACCATATCAACCATTATACACACCATGTGAACCCTTATACACACCATATGAACCCTTATACCATAATATCATTATTACAACCATTAATAACAACTTATTAAATAACATCACTTGTTAAAGATAATCAAATTGAACATAAATTAATAATAATATTGGATATATCAAGTAAAATGATGTCATAATATCTTACATCCTAAATGACCACCCACAACCATGATTAATGACCAAAAAGCTCCCCTTTCGACCTAATCAAAAGTGAAAACAGAAACACATAGTTTTAGAAAAAAAACTTCTTTTGTGTGAAGAATAATAATCTCATGGTCCTCATGATATTTGAACCACACATTCATGATTTTCGAGATGAACTTGTATACATGAAACCATATGAGAAACATGATTCAATACATGCATTTTTCTGATTTTCCCAAGCATTTTGAGGAACCCAAAATCAATGAAATTGGTCATTGTGTTTTAAAAAGGTAATTTAATAACACATGTAAAATGTTGAAGGCAGAATGATTAATGGTTATATTAGAAAAACTAATATTCACTAATATTGTGAATTTGACATTCTTTTAATTAGTTTCATGATGAAGGAAGAAGTACTAATTAGGGACCCCATACTATTTGGAAAAGTTCAAGAAGATACTTCATATGTTCTATTGTGCAAAGGATAAGTGAACAATGTGTCATTTTATATATATATAGATATTTATAGAAACATGATACAAACTTGTTATGTAATACATATAGTGTACAAAAATTAAGATGAACAAGATCTTCATGTTTTCCATGATCTTAATGAAAGGAGGGATTTTCATGAAATAATATCAATAAGTATTACAAACAATTTCTTATTAGTTTCTATACATGAAGCTATAATATTTTAAGCAAATTAAAAAAACCTATGAATCTTCAAAATTAGAAAACCCCATGCCCTTATAAATGTAAATGTGTAATGAAAACATTAATTGGACATACACCGATATAGGGATTTAATTATATAATTCATGGAACAATCATAAAATTTTACAAAAACCCTAAAAATTGGGAATAACGAAATCATTGAGAATAGAAGGATATGCTTTATAAGAGGTGGAACTATATCCTTGATAAAATATAGAAGGAGTCTAACCTGGTAGCTTCTAATCTGATAGAAGATGTGGGGATTCAGAAGTGCTTCTGCCAAGGAATCGCTTCTAGAGACAAGTGGAAAGGTTCTGGAATCGTGGGGAGGCTGCTACATGTATTTGGATAATTTGGGACTTTTTTTCCCAATGGTTTTTCAAAACCATTGGAAAAAATCAATCTTTCCCAACAGTTTTATGAAACCATTGGGAAAACTAGCTTTTCCCCCATCTTTCCTAATGGTTTCCTCAAACCATTGGGAAAAGTGATTTTCCCCACTTTTCCCAATGGTTTCATAAAACCGTTGGGAAAAGTCATTTGTTAAAGGTCTTTACCAACAATTTATGAATACCGTTGGGAAAGACAACATATACCAATGGTTCTTTGAACCGTTGGTATACAAGTGTTGGAAAAAGTCCCCTTTCCAGTAGTGATTGATCATGGAAGTGATAGAACGCACATACACACCAGCAACATTTTAATTTTTCAATTTATGGAAAGAAAATAATATAGATAATTATTTTTAATTATAGAATAATAATTATGTCATAAATATAATATTTATTCATTTTATACATTCTTAGTGTCATAATTGTAAGGGGGTGTGAAAAAACACATCCTACACTGACGTAACAATATGAATATATGCATGAACAATGTTTACAATTTTTGAATGTTTTGGATGGGATTAGATAATCATTGAAACATTATTATAATAAAATTTAAGTATAAAAATGACACTTATTTTATAATATTAATATGGTAGGAATGTTGGGGTAGGATGGATAATAAGGACAAAGTAGAAAAGAGTAGAGCTGGATAATACTCACGTTGATGATTTTAGTCTTCCCTTGAAAGAATTCTTAGAATTAGAGGGCATTGGACACTTTATTCTATCAAAAACATACCAAAAATGTAAAGTTCATATATTTTAGGTAAAATTTGTAGGTTTTAATGGAAATTTATAAATATAGTTATGGATTGAAGTATGTGGAAGTGAACTCCTTTTAGAGGTAAAAAAGAGGGATATTTTCTTGGAATTCAATGGTCTGTGTGGGGTAAGAATTAGATTTCATGAGGTTTAGGTGATTTAGAAGATGATGTGTTGGGGATAAATTATGGTATTACATTAAAACATAACAATGGTATTCCATAAGGTTGTTTTTTTGTTTAATTTACTAAAATTCGAGGGACTTTTGGTTACTAATTTTTACCCTTTTAATCTTTATTAAAAATTAACCATGGTAATTATTTATTTAATAAAAATATAATATTACCAATATTTTCAAATTTTGAGGTTATGAATCAAAATTTTAAATCCTTTTAATCTAATTCAATTTACAAATATGAGGAAACTAACTTTTAAATAAGAAAATAATATATATAAAATAGTTTTCATATTATTGTTTTATTATTTAATTGTTATAAACATAATTTAATATCAATTAATAAATAAAATAACTATTATTATATTTTTATATGTGTTTAGAATGTATATTTGGGTCATCTTTTAGAGAAAATAATTATATTTTTAAAAAATACATATCAATTTTTTTTACCTAAAGCTGATTTCAATATCAAAAAATAATGTATATTTAATCAAATTAAAAATATAACTTTTAAATAAATAAATAAATATATGTGTGTGTGTGAATGAAATAAGTTTATTCCATAATATAATAATAACTAAATACAATTTCCATTGTTTAATATTTTTATGTGTATATTTTTCACCGTCTACATAAGAATCTTGGGTCTTACGTCCCCCCAAAATACTTTCTTCCTAAAAACCTATGATATATGATTTCTCCTAAAAAATAATGGTAATTCGTCATAATTTATTATTTTATTTCCTAAATTTTTTACAATATATAATATTTTATATAAATCACTTTCACTAACTATGTTATCCCAATCAACAACACATTCTCTCTAGTTTCAAAAGTTTGGATTTGATCTTCATTATAAGACCAGTTAGGTTATAAAACTATGTTATTTATGGTGAGTACATCTATTGGTTCTATAATGAACTTAATAAATAATAAAATATAGAATATTATTTTCACTTTAGATCATTTTTATTCCATATCCAAGATAGTATTTCACAACTACAATTCTCTCTCAAAAGGAATGATGTACCTAGGACTTAGTTTCCCCTTCCAACCAAAACTTATAACTCCCTTACATGGAGATGCCTTTAAGAAACCATAATCCCCCATTTTAAATTCCTAATAATTTCTATGATTATATTAATAGATATTTTTTCTGAGATATCTTAATATGATTATTAATAATTCTAAATTTTAACATTTTATCCTCATTATGTTGTGGTCCAACTAGATTCTTTAAAACATCCTCCCAATAACTTGGAGTACAACATCTATTCATGTACAATGATTCATACAATGTCATATGAATACATTAATGGATACTATTATTATATGAAAATTTTAAAAAGGAAGATATTGATCCCACATATGTTTAAATGCAATTGAGTATGACCTTAGGATGTCTTCTAATGTCAAAATAATCCTTTCAGACCACCCATCAATTTTAGAATGACTGGTACTAATCAAATGTATCTCAATGTTGAGAGCCGCCTAAAGTCACATAAGAATTTTTTATGTAAAACAAGGGTGTCTATTAGATACAATTGACAGATGTTCATCTTTAAGTCACATTAATTCATTAATATAGCGCCGTGCAAGAAATTTAAGGGCTTGTTCCTCATTTACTTCTATGAAATTTGCATACTTGGTAATCTGATCCAAAAGAACCAAATAACATTATTAAACCTATGAGTATTTGGAAGTCTAGTGACAATGTTAATTATAACATTTTCATACTTTTACACTGGTATATCGATGGGTTTCATGACTCTTTTAGTATGTTTTATTTGAGCCTTTATTTAGTGGAAAACCAAGAATTTGGACACATAGTTTGCAATTTAATTATTTATACCACCCCATAAAAATATTTCTCTTAAATTCCTATAAATGGATATTATAACATGTTTTATAGAGAAATTTGAGCTATGTGCATCATCTAGTAATTCAATTTTAATCTCATGTTTGTCTGGAACATATAGAATATTTCCAAAATTTAACACATTGTATTAATAGATAAAATTTGACAATCACCGATTATTTATGGATTTAATCTTATTCTATAAACCCCTATCATTCAACTAGGGATTATTTATCTTATATACTACATATGGTTTAGAAATTTCTTAGAGTGGGAATTATGTTTCCCATTATCTTACAATTTCCAAATAAAATTTTACTAAATCCACGCATATATGATCCTTGTTTACCCTCATCATGGTCATAAATCCATGGAATTTCATATTAAATGCATCATATACATTTTTGTCATTCTTTGTATGGTATTATATTGAGCATTCATAGTCTTTGAGTATTTTCAACCACTATTTTTCTGCAAGTTGAGCTATTTCTAAGAGAATATACAGTTTAAGCTTTTTTGGTCCATATATATCTATCATCTATCACCATATAAAAAGTGTCTCCATATCATCAAGGAAAATATTAAAAATTCCAACTAAAAATCATGAGTTAGAACTTTTTGTTCATATATCATCAATTTCACTGATTCTGAAGAAACCACTTGATCATTTTTAATATAGACACGACCTAATCCTCTATGTGATGAATCACTATATTTTGAAAATTCATCCCTTACTGGTGGTTGATTAAAAATTTATGCATTAACTAATATCCTCTTTAACAACCCAAACATTCTTAACATTCATTTGAATATATGGATTTTGATCCTTTATGTTTCAACTTGGTTAATAGGTTGTCCAATCAAGAAAAATTTCAAACAAATCAATTATAGTTACCTATAAATCCATAGAAACTTTTTAACTTAGTTTTATTCTTTTGTGTGGGATATTCCATGACTGCATTGGTCTTGGAAGGATCAATATGTATTCCTTACTTAGATACTATATAACCAAGAAAATAAAAAACTTAAATTCAAAATTCAAACTTATTGAATTTCCCATATAATTTCTTTTATCATCTAGTCTTAAGAATGATTCAAAAATGATTCTCATGCTCCTCATAGAATTTAAAGTATATTAAGGTATAATTAATGAATACTACCCTAAAATTATAATAATAATCCTTAAATTATTTATTGAAAATATCTATAAACATAGAGTTAAGATTAGTTAATCTAAAGGGAAATACTATATACTAATTATGTTTGTACCTGATATGAAATTTCTTATTCGTTATATCATCCTTATTCACAATTATTTTATGATAACCCAAGTGAATATTGATATATGAAAAAAATTAAACTCCGTGAAGTTAATCATATAAGTCATCAATTCATGTAGGTAGATACTTATTCATTATAGTAATGGTTTATCTCCTTGTAATCAAAGCAGAACCTCATATACTTGTCTTTATTCATAGAAAAATGAATAGAGGAATCCCATGGTGAATCATTCGGAAGAATGAATCCCTTGTCATAGAAATCATGTATTTTTTTCTTTATATCCACAAATTACACTGTGTATATTTTATAGGGAATCTTAAATATAGGTTTTTCATTAGGGATGAGTTCAATGAAAAACTTAACTTCGTGATCAAGTGTATAACCTGATAATTATTTAGAAAACACATGAGTGTGTTACTTTTAAATGGGTAAATCCTATATTATTCCATTTTTCACCACACATAGGTTGTTTCATCTCTTATACTCAAATAATTTCATTATTGTGAGATGGTGAAGGTGGATATAAATATGGATTAGATATTAAAGTATCTCATTTGAACATAAATAACCCAATACATATTTTATGAATCACAATATTATTCTCTTGATTTTTTCACATTATACTTTAAAATATAATCCATACCAATGATTATACCAAGGTCTACCATATGTATGATAATCATGTTTTCATTTAAGGTATTTTGATGTATCATTATAGGGAATGACTAAAATATCATTGTTACCATAATGTTTTTATTTGGTTATTTGAATAAAAACTCTTTTCTTAGGGTGGTATAGGGTATCTTAATATTCTCAAAAAACATGAAAAATATAAAATATTTTGTATTTATATAATCAAATTAATAATTAAATATCTTTTTGTTTACAAATAATATACCTATTATAATATCTTTTAAAAACGTGAACTTTATTTACAGTAATTGAATAATATTTTCATTTCCCCCATGCCTCTTTTAAGTTGGATTCCCCTAATTCTTAGGGAATTATTTCAAATAATTCCACATAAAAATAGAGTAGAATCATTATATATTAATATATTATTTCTTTTACTTGAATTAATTATCTATACGGACATTTTTCCAGACCTGTAAAAAACTCAAATTCCCTTTAAATAAGTACCAGGGTGTTTTTTTGTACAATTATCACATGTTAGAAGTTTCTACCTTCCCTTATTTTTCTTCAAAAAAATTCCACGGATATCACCCATTATATTTTTATGTTGATTTTATTTGAAAATATAGTTCATGTAGAATTATTTTTCTATCTTTATGTCACTTGATACAATATCATTATATGATGAAAATTATTGAAATAATAGTTCACTTGTGAGGCTTAGCTTAATCCTGTAAACTAAATGAAAAATATTACTTTCTAGTTTATGTACAAATTAATTATAATTACTTAATAGTATTTAAAAATGATCCTCATTTATATATATATTTTCTTCTTCTATTTGTGAAACAATTTAAAAATTTCTTTCAAAATCAACTCATTGCAAATGTGGAAAAAATTTCAAAGGGTAACATCTTAGAATTATATCATTACATACACTCTATATCCTATATATCTTTAGTGTTTTGAATTAATGACTACCATTTATTAATATATCCCCTTAAAAAATAAACTTTCAAAATAAAATTTTCATTTTCATTACTCCTTGAAGAGAGAAATATCTTATCTAGGGATTTAATCCACTATCAATCTACCAATAGATCATCAGTTTCATTTATTGATAGAGGTTGGTTTTACATAAACTCGTCCAAAATTGTTTCACTTTATTGTGTATTAAAAATTTTATGCATTCATTCATGGTTATTGGTCATAACATGAGTCAACTTCACTAATATAGCCATAATATTCTCATCAATAAAACCAATCATGTTGAATTTATTTGGAAGAAAATAATTTAATTGACTATTGTGTTGATGTGATTTACCTCCCTTGCACTATGGGATATTTATAAAAAATTTAATATACTTAATTAGTTATTTAATTACATTATAAATCATAGTGTATAACTCAAAATGTTTTTCAACACTTAATAGAAATTTAAAAAGTATGTAATAACTAATCCTAAAATTAAAATATTAGTGTATTTGGGAATATATTAAAATCATAAAAATATTTTAAAAATATGCATAATAGTTTTCAAAGAGTGTGGGAATCAACCAAATCATATCCCCTAAAATTTTCAAACCAAATATGAAATAAGGAATATTTCTCATACACTAGGTGAAGATCATGTTAATACCCAACCTTCCTTTATAGGGTTATAACCTAGAGTTACATATGTTCTAGATCCAATATACATTTGTCTATATATTTAAAATAATTTCATTATAATAAGACCACTACTTTATACTATACAAAAAAGTTTGGGATGTTTTCCATAACATAGACGTATCCCTATATTCATTAATATGGTTTTTTCCACTAATATATGTTTTACTTAGAATAATTATGAAGGTTTCTTCTAAACTTACATTGATACCAACTGTAACAACCCCAAGCCCACTAACCTAGAGTTGGTGGTTACTTTATTACAATGGTATAAGATACAAGGGATCACATCACAAAGTATTTTACATTTTTGCAATCTTGGTAGACTATATGCATACACATTCTTCATATGACTCGGTAAACCTAAAACAGAACATATAAACTTCATCAAACTCTTTTATTCCCATTACTACATCCTTTAAATATTTTAAAAATATATTTTTGATACCCTATATAAAAGAACCAAAATAAAATGGTGAGATTTTATTATCAATAAGGGGAAGTGTACAGTGTAATGTAACATGGATGCAAAAGGCATAAAAAATATGGAATAGTAAATAATCCAAATTTTTTTATATAATAAATAATGTGAAAATAAAATATATTCATGGTAAATATAGATATGTAAATAATCATATGGATAACAATAACATATTTTTTAGTGATGAAATTGAAAATTTCATACATATATATCACATTATCAAGGCCTTATACAAAGGCAACATGATATTACCATTATGGGTATATATAATCTCACTTTAAAGCCCTTGTTTCACTACATAATGATTTTTTTGAGGCCTTTTTCTAAGATGTCATGGTATTTATTTCAAGATTCTATGTCAATGAAATATTAATAAATGGCCAAGAATACACTAAATTCCTAAATTGTATGTCTCATATGAAATACTAATGCATCAAGGGGAATTATCATTTTAGGACCCACTCATCACTTAATTTATACCAATAAAATCCCCATATGAAATAAATTAACAAGAATACAATGTATATACAACTTTACTTAGTAATAAATAAACATCCATATTTGGATAATAAACATTCAGGATGTCAATACATTTCCTAGTAAATAAATTAAAAAATGATCATGAGACATATATAGAAAGATATCAAATGATATAATTAGATTATATCCCCATTGAAATATGATTAACTTTAAAGGAAGTTGACATAGGTGAAAAACACTTTTGGAAGATTTATAAAAAAATTGACATGTATAAAGAGGAAGAATGAAACTTTATATTTTTTATACCCTTGTTAGAAAATATTTTTTAAAAGGAAAGGGAATTTATATTTATTTTGAAAAATCAATAAAAAAAGATTAATTTTCAAAAATAATGAAGATAAAGGTAGTTTTAAAATGGTTTATTACAGAAAATGTTTAAAAGATGGTTACATTCACATTTTATAAATAATTCAAAGTTAATATAAAAGTAAGTATTAGGTTACATTTAAATATAATTATCTATAATATGGGAAAAAATTAAAATATTATTTAAAAAGGGAAATATCAGAAAATAGTATTTGGAAAAGAAATAGCAGATAATGAAATATATGTGGAGTGGAAGATAAACATCATGGACAAAAATAATTTTTAAAAATATATTTATTGAAACCCACATCATTAAAAGATTAACATGGATTTTCTTTGAAAAGTGGAAAATTTGAATATAAAGATAAAGAATATTAATAGATATTTAGATTTAAATATATTATAGGATGAATAATATGGGTATGAAGGATAAAGATTCCCAACCAAAACAAAATTGATACTGGAAAATAAACCCTTAGATCTTTAATAACATTTTAATTAGAAGTCATTGAAGGAAAGAAAATTAAATGGAAATGTAAATCAAAATAAATACATGAATAATATTGTAAAATATATTCATGGTTAATTACATAAAACATATAAATAAGAAAGGTGGTTAATATATAATACATCTTAAAAAAATAAAAATTTGGATCAGAAAACCATTACCATTTAATCATGAATTTCATAAAGGATATGGAACACAATTTATAATCAACATAACCATCATAATTACATATTTTAGAAACTTATTAATATATATTACCATTTATATTTTTCATCTACAATCATTCACTACATAGTTTTTAGTTATTTATAGTCTATTTTCATCAAGGGATGTCAATAATTTCATTTAATTCAATAAATTTTCATAATATTGATGTTGGTTTTTTTATTGATACAAATATATTCATTACCAAATTACTCAAGATATTAGAATATTTTTTTTAATGGTTTATGAAGTCCCATTTTTTATTCTATGGAATTCATGGGAATGGTTTGCTAAAAAGGAATCCATGATGATTTTGTATTTGGTAATTTATTGATATCAACAGGTTGCTTTATATTTATTTTTAATTATTAATATATACTTTTAGAATCTTATTAATGAAATAAATTAATATATAATATCATATATATTAATAAATGAAATGTTTAGGACTATTCCTGTAAGGTGATGATGATAAAGGAACCACGTTAACCATAGAAATGTTAGTTTACACTTACACACAAGCGATGTTTTCAATTTTCAGTATATACAAAAAATGAAGGTAGATAGAGATTTTTAATTAGTGAATTATAATTTGGAAATAAATATCATATTTATTCAATATATACATTATTAGGACCATACATCTAAGGCGGTGATGAAAAAGGAAAGGCATCATCCATGGAGGTGGTAGTCTGCACGTGTACATGAGAGACATTTTTATTTTTTTATTAGTTTTGAGTGGAATAGATTATGAATTTACAATGAAAATATTCTATATTATATATAAAAATGATACTGATTTCATCATATAAATATTTTTAGAAATGGTTTCTAGAAGGATGGATGATAAATATAAAAAAGAAAAGACTAGAGCTGGATAATACTAATGTTGAGGATTTGAGTCTACTCTTGAATGTTTTCTTAGAATTGGATGAATTATAAAACATTATTGAAAAAATGTATTATAAAAATATAAAGGTATTATATTAGAGTTAAAATGGTTATGAGTTTCAATAAATTTCTTCATATTGGTGTGTATTTAAGATCCTTTTATAGGTAAAGTGGGTTGACTTTTCCTTGGAATTGAATGGTATGTGATGAGTAAGAATGAAATTTCTTGAGAGTTAGGTGAGTTATGTAAGGAAATATTGTTGATAAATGTTGTTAAAAAATTAAAACCTAAAATAGGTATTAGGTAAAGTGTTTGTTTCAAGTTAATTTGGTAATATTTTAGCCACTGTTTTTCACTCATTTATACCCTTACTGACCTTGATTAAAAATTATCCATTGAAATTATTTTCTACTAAAAATATAAGGTTACCCCACTTACCAAATTTGGATGTGTTGAATACAAATTTTTAATCTATTTAATATAATAAAATTTTCATATATGATAAAATTATATTTTAAACTAAAACATAATACATAAAGAATAATTACTTTTATAGAAATATTTGTTTTTATTATTTAAGTGTTCTTAACCTAATGTCATATTAATATATAATTAAATGAGTTTTATTCTATTATTATTTGTGATTAAAAATAATATTATATTAATTATTTAAAATATAAAAATTTAATTTATGAAAAATACATAAGAACTGAATTCTCTTCAAGCAGATTTCAATATCCAAAAATGATGTCTATTTAACAAGTTATAAATAAAACTTTTAAATATATTTATGAATGAAATACATTTATATAAAACTATAATAATGTGGAAATAAAACGTTCATTTTGTAATATATTTAGGGATATAACATTTACCCACTATATAAAAATTTAGGGTCTTACAAGATTTTCCTTACAATATTTTAGATAGTTATTCTATTTTAGAGATAGAGGTTTAGGACATGACACATAATAATTAGAGAGAAAAACGGATTTTGTTAAGGGATTTACTAATCTCAAAAGAAAAATAAAAATTAAATTTATAATTTTATAATAACATAAGTACTTAGTGTGTTTTTTTAATCCATTTTGTAATGTCCTGATATTTTAAAATAAGAACATTATGATCAACAGTTTATATGATATGCACCGTTGAGGTTAAATGACCCATAAAATATATTATTTAAAGATGAAAATTATAAATTAAGCTTTAAATTGGTGTATTTTAATGAGAATAACAAGATTATGAAAATTTTATAAACTGTATAAATATAAAATAAATTCATTGTTCATCAATTGATTGGTAATTAAAACTAAAAAATCATTTAAAATTTAATGAAATGTTATTTATGAAAAAATGTTTTATACGTGAAATGTGTTTTTTATCTTCATAAATTAAATTAATCATTATTTTTTAATTTTTTTAATGAAATTTATGTATTATATATTCAATATTTTTTATCATTCATCAAATATTTTTCCTAAGAATAAGATACGAATAAATCAAATTTTCTTAATTAAATTTTGTATTTTTTCTGAAAATGATTTCGTAGCATTTTTCACTTATTTTAAAATTATTTTTTTATTAATTTTAGAAATTTAATTTAAAAATAAGATTCATTTTTTAAATCATCATATTGAAATTATCTTATGGTGGATTTTGATATTTTTTCGAAGAGGTTGATTTTTCTATGAATAGTGAAAAATACAAAATTTTCAAATATTGTTATTTATTTTCCTTAAATTTAGTAATTTTAAATTCTTATTATGCATTGAATTTAATTTAAAATTAAAATAATTATTATTTATTTATATTTAATATAATTAATTTCATTTAAATCATCTTTATACCCAATTTTTGTGTAAGTTTATTTTTAGGCCTACAAAATTATTTTTTTGAAAACTACTTTTCTCTACATAAGGTTTATCCATTTTAATTAATTAAAATAACATATAATAATGAAATATTTAAGTACAATTTATAGATTATATATATAAGTATATGAATTTAAATCCATATAATTATTATCCTCAGTTATTTAGTTATTGTACGATCATCTTATTCTTGAAAATGCATTTATTGAAAAGAGTTTTTCTAAATGAATTGCATGTTTATATTCTATATTTAATTCTAAAACATATGTTAATATAATTTTATAAAACAGATTTCATATTTAAAATAATTTCAATGAATATTATATAATATGATAAACTTAATTTTTGTTCATAATGATTAGTAAAAACAGTAAAATTTATTTATTGAGGTTAAGGTTAAAAAGGGTTTTGTGTGTTACATGTGCTTGTGTTAAGATTACTTTTCCAAAAATTATTATTATTATTTTGATAAATTGGATTTAATATTAATAACTATTGTTTATAAATTTTATAATATGTCTCATTTTATTTTTTAAAGGATAAATTACCTAGGATAAAAAACTAATTACCATGTTGAAAAATAAAATGGTAAAAGCAAGTAAACATAGAGGATAAGGGAATAACATTTTATTTTTTTTATTTTTTTGGTGAAGTTTTTTGTCATAAATAACTTCCATAAAATACATTATTTATCAATTTTTAAGGCACTTGGGGTGAGAGTGACCTCCCATTATTGAACAGTTTTTGGAATTTAAAAAAATATCACTCCTCAATTATAAAACTTCACTCCCTCTACTTATTTATTCAAACATCCCAAGAAATTTGGATAAAAAAACTACCAAAATATTTACCCAAAATCTTTAAACACATTATATATATTCTTTCCTTCCCAAAATTCCAACCCAATAGTCCTTAAGAAAAGTCTAGAGGAGGTTCCTTTAAGAAAAGGTAATCGTCTTAATAAATCTCCTTCTTTTATATATTATTTTAAAACATTAAATTATATTTTAACACATAAATGATAATAAAAAATTTTATACCATATAAATATATATTATTATGTTTATAGAACAATATTTATCAATATAATTCTCTGTCAAATGGGAAACAAATCCATTTCTCATGTGTACGGTGAACTATCGCCTCATGAACTGATATAATTTTCTTCCATCATCAACTCTGATGGATAGTCATAATGATAGAAATAATGAATATATATGATAAATATGACATTATATTAATTTTATAAAATTAATTCATTATTTATTTCTTTACCCTTTCACCAATTAAGGGAATGATATCATCTCTCGTATTTATATACGACGTACAAACTCCACGAAGTGATGCAGTTCATTTTCAATGTCCAACTTTGAAGAATGATTAATAAAATAATCAATTAATAAATATGATATTTATAACATTAATATAATTATGAAGATAATTTATCTATATCCCATGAACATGAATTGGAACTTATGTGACTAACCAAGTATACGAAAATGAAGGAGTTAACACACAAAACAATGGTGGTAACAAAATATTATTAACAAAAGGGTGATAATATGTGTTAATAAGATAATATATTATATTATAAATATTAATATGAATCTATTATAAATAAATAATATGTTTAAATCCATTATATAGTAGGGTAAAGAACAATAAACTAAAGGAAAATGTGAGGTATGTGATTCTAACTCAATTTATTTTCATTATGATATATTTTACTGTAATGCACCAATTTATTTTATATAGTAAAAAAATTACCTGTTTTATATATTATATAATTAATAATTAATAATTCTTAATATTTTATGTTTAAATTTTATTTATTTCATCCAAGGGGAATTAACTTGATGTTTACCAAGTGGTAAGGGATTCTATCTAAATTTCCTTTTATTGAGGCATATTTTTATGTTATGCACCTAATTTCAATTATATAGTGTACATAATTTCCCATTTTTATGTAATATCATGAATAATTATTAATAAATGGTATTTTCAGATACAATTTTAATTATTCCATTCAAGTGTATTTTAATTGATAATTACTATGCTGTAAATAATTTCATTACTCATTTTTATTTCATGGGTTATATTACTTATTTATGGTATTTGACATTATAAGATTATGTGTATAAATAATTTTTTATATTAATTTTTTATTTTCACTTGTTTTATGTATATTTAATTTTGATAAATGTAATCCATTCATTTATTTATTCTCTCTTCAATGATATGGTCATTGTAAGGGTTTCTTGTCTCAAATTATCTTTGTTGGGGAATATGTTATGTTATACACCTATATTCTTTAATGAGGAATATATACATATCCTATAATATTTTATGTTATGAATATTTTTATATTTATGTTATTTAACATTTAATTATATTTTATTTATCTTTGGGGGTTTATGATTCAATAGTTTCCAAAATAGTAGAGATTTATGCTTCAATCTCATTTTAATCGGGACTATCTTTGCTTGAATTTTCATTGATTGAAATTGTCTAATAATTATTTTATAAAACACTTTTATATTCTTCTCTTATGCTAATTAATGAAATTTTTATGAAATATTACGAATTTCCTCAATTTGGTAGTAAAAATTATTGAGAACTTTTTTAAGAAAACATGACCTTATTACTCTTTTCGGTCGGAAACCCATTTTATTCTATATCCATGTTTTAAAATAAATTAAGAACATTTTAAATATTATAATATCAATTATTAAATTCATTTTTACCCATGATTTTATTTTTAAAAAATGTTTTATAAGGATCCTTCCTATCATTTTCAAGGTAAGGTTGTTATTTAATCTTCTTACAGAACCATGAGATGAATATTTATTAATGTAATCAAAATAAACAGAAATTTCCTTGTATAATGGCCAAAAATTTCCCTTAATATTTCTTCACAAGTTTTTATGATTCTTTTACAAGAATGTTTTTCCCTAATATTATGCAAATTTATATTTTTTAAAATTAATTTTGAAATTAAAATTATACTTTCCCCAATAATGATTTTTTATGATCTATTATGGTATTTAAATTCATTGATTAAAAAATCCCTTTATTTTACATATACTCCACTAGTAATATGTTATAATAATACCATAATTATTATTTCTGTAGATATTTTGTGACCATTTTGACAAATTAAATTATTTACATTCACTCTCTTGATTCATTATGTAGTCATAGACTTTAACATGAAACAATCACTTTTTTGTGATCATTAGAAATTACATTTACCCTAAATATCAATATTATTTATCATGGATATGATTATTGATTAAAACATTTGTCACTTCTTCATATGGAATTTTATTGTGAAATTTACTTCATTAATTGTATAAAATATTGATAAATATTTATCCATTACTCAAAAAGGATATTTATTGATAAGACATATTATTCATGAATTATAACCATAATTTGATATATAAGGACTTCATTTGACATATAGTAATGGGTGGGACCCATAATTATATAGTCCCTCAATGCATTGGTAAGTCTTATGATACAAACTAGTACGATATCATTAAATTGGGTTTTGTTATATTCCTATCCATCAATTAAACTATCTTGGAACAAGGTCTTGATAGTATAGATATCATGATGTTTGAGATCATAACATAAAATATTTAGAATTTAATTTATTTAGAATTTATTTATGATTATCCTTGATATGTTTTTATTTATATTATCCATAGATGAATTTTTTTATTGATTAATATATTAAATGGAATGTGTTTCCTATTATTTACCATTTCGTAATGTTTATGCCATATAAAATCATGATATTCAACTTACTGATTATTTTTAATATGTGTTAAATTATTTTACTTTCCATATTAATTATTCCTTATTGATTTATGATATGTTCCACTATACGTAACCCTTATTGATCATTTGAGCTCACCCTTATTTTTTTCATTCATTAAGATATGAAGAACGACTTTTTGAATGATTTAAATGATTCATAATTTTTACTTTCACTATTTTGTAATTAATATTTTTAGTTGTAATGTGATACCAAATTAAGTTTCTTTTTTACCAGGACAACTAAACTATTTAGGCCTTTGGGATATGATCTCTTAAATTTTATACAAATGTAATAAAGTAACCACTAAATTCGAGATACTAGGGTTAGGATCATTACAGTTGGAATCATATAAAGTTTAGTAAAAATATTGAGAAATAGATTTAGGAAAACATGGGTTAGGAAACATAGACCAATAATATACATTGAGGATATATATATTAAAACATCCTAAACCTCTAGTGAGTAAGATATTATGTGGGTTTTCCTATAAATATATCCTTTTCTATATACTATATTATGAAGTGGTTCTTGAATAGTTTTACCTAGGGGTAATAACTCTGAAAAGGTAATATTGTGATTTGACTCAATCATCCCTTGGTGCATGAAAACAGGCCTTACTATGCACCTAGTTTGAAACTCTCAAGGTTTATTCTTAAAGTAATTCATATTTTTATTACAAACCATTTTGAATGATTTGAAAATATATATATTCCCAAAGACACTATGTTTATAAATAAGATTATGAAATTTGAAATATTTTAGTCACCGTTAATGGTAATTAATTTGGAAGTTGATTATAACTTTAAAGGTACTGATACCCCTTCTAAGGTTTTATTTTCTGGAAGTACCTTTAGAGAAATTTATTGAGTTTTAATATATGTTTGAGGTATATGTAATAATTAGGTTCAACATAAAGTATTATTTTATTGAGGTTGATCTATTGATATGTTTAAATGTATTTATTACCTTTAGGGTTAATATGATCATTGATGTTAAGATATCCAATTAAGATTATTTAATTTCATGGAAAAAATAAGTTTTATATAAAAAAATTGGGTAAAAATTAATTTGATTATTAATGTTATTTTAGAGGATATTCATTACATTTTTAGGAACCTTATATAAATTATATTAATATACTTTTAGAAAAAGGAAGATCCACATGTCGGGTAAGAACTCGTTGCATCGGAAAATGCCATAATGCTTGAACAGACAACTAAAGTGTGACAAGGGTACGATTCCTACCACTAGCCTAAATGATGTACCTTTTAGTATGAGATTTATTTTACTAAAATGGTTACATGATTAAATATTAAGTTGATTTTGGGAAACATATTATATGATCATTTTATTCTTTTTTGTCAATTAATGATATTTTGTGAGACATTTTATCAATTTGGGGTATATATACCCATTATGTTTAAGGTAAAGGATTATTTGGTATGAATTAATTTTCTTTTTTAAGTAATTTAAAAGTTATGAGATCA
Organism: Viscum album; assembly: GCA_963277665.1. Classification (NCBI taxonomy): domain Eukaryota; kingdom Viridiplantae; phylum Streptophyta; class Magnoliopsida; order Santalales; family Viscaceae; genus Viscum; species Viscum album. Next base: position 1,441,593,434 of record OY728140.1, on the reverse strand, counting down.
CCTTGAGGTGAAAAAATTGTTTAATATTGAGAATATGGAGATTAATTGAGTTTTATGGCTATTTAATTATAGAAAAATCTAGTTTGAACTTTTGAAAAAAAAAATTGAATTGAAATGTATTATTTCTTCATATTAATATTTTTAATATTTTATTATTAACTTACATTGTGGAAACCATTCTGCTTTTGGATAGTATTTATGGATAGTATGAATAGGTTATTATTTATTTATGTATTTTATAATCCACTAATAACTAATTTTAGTGCTTAAATAGTAAGAAATTCAATGTAGATATTAATTTATTGAAGTAGTAAATAAAGGATAAATTAATCAAAGCAACAATAAAGGATAGAATTGTACTTATGAAATTAAAAATATATCAGGTAATTATATTTTATGGTGTTCTCTATCTTGAATTTAAAGGAATTCCACATCTCTAAGAAATCGATATTGAAATAAAAATGTTGTCATATTACCTTCATATTCACTACGTATGGAAGAGATAATTGGTATCAAAGTTATTCTATTCAATATATAAATATTTATTGATTATTTAACATGTACATGTTTAATAGTAAGTTTTCATTTCATGAAATGTTTTTTTTAATTTGATTATTGAGATCTTTTCTTCCACTCTTTACTTCTCAATAAAATAAAATAAATTTGGTTTATAATTAATGAGGAATATATATTGAATACATCTAGAGGTAATAGAGATTTGAGATTAAAATTACAAGAGTAAATTATGTGTAGACTAAAAGTACAGATCATGTATCCTAGAACATTGCACCAGGATGAACCGAGGGGTGTGTGAGTCCCCAAGAAATAATGACACAAATATGAATTAAATCAACTCCACTTATCAATTATAACCAGCTAGAAGATGACATGTTATACTACACACTATGTAACTAAGTTACACATCATGTAGTCCATGAGTTATCATGATGTAGAACATGTGGACAAATACACATCATGTATTAATTACACAACATTTAAGGACTGATAGCCATGTAAAAAGGATGTTACATAACATGTACGAGCTATACATGTCATGTACCTTAGAAATGTAAATTTATAGATACATGCCTAGTCTTTATACATGTATAATGGATATATAATGAGTGAGATACAAGCTATGTACCCAAACTATTTACATAGAAAATTTTAATTTAAATTTATTACTCTATAAACCTCATCATTATCTATTACGTGTATAATTTATGTACTTGTTCACACCATATAACAAGTTTTAAATGATATTAAATTCTTAATTAATTTCTATGTAAAATTATTTACTACATACTATATATAATCATAATACAGAAACTACTCCACATACATTAAAACCAAAAAATGCTATCTTAATTAACACATGTTTTGCATGTTATTTATTTAATCAGAAATTATATGTAATTACGTGAAAAAAATATATCTAATATGTTGCATCATTTTATTTTATAAAATCTCAATGTATTCTGAGAATTTCAAATAAGTAGTCATTGAGTTTCTTTTATGTAGAAGTTTTCTTATTTTATTGAACTTTAAATAAAATTGATTTATTTTTATTTACATTAAATCATAGTGGATGGGTATCTCCAGGAAATTTTGGATGATATTAAAATAAAATTAATTAATTAATTAATAAGATAATTAATTGTATTAATTCATGTGTGATTTATCTAAAAAAATATTGAATCAAAATGAATTCTATCCAGTTACATTAAATTTTCATTTTCTTCACAATTATATGATTATGATCATAGATTGGACTATATATGGGTATAGTTTATTTTAATTTAATTATCTCATGAGTTTTTCAATAATTTTTTGAAGTTAAATTTTACATTCCTAGGTGGATCATATAGTCACCTTGAGTGGGGGTGAATCATGGGTGACCAAATTTTTACCAAATATGCTGAACATTAATTTTTCCTCTATTTAGGTTGATTAAACCTATGTTATCAGTTAATATGTATGGATCCTTAAAAACTCAAACTCACCACTTTTTAGTTATTCTATATAGATAATATAAATTCAACAACACACATTGATTTTTACAAGGCATTCTTTCAATGTCAGAACATACTCGATGTCTTGTCAACTCCCATTGAATCATGGAAATTCACTAGATATTGATGTGAACATAATGAGATGAATCCCACAAATTTTATTCTATATATTTATAAGAAATTATTTAGTTTCAACTAGTTATAATGTTTTTATTATTCAAACCAACACAAAATATAATTTTTAAGAAAGTCACAAACATTGACTGAAAACACTATTAAATACCTCTCCATATGATACTTCTTCATCTGGTTCACATCCAAGTGATGAGACTCAGTCCAATAAACTCTATCTATTTCACTATTATCTAGCATTCCATGTCTAGTATACACTATTTAATAAGATCTATTTGATAGCCTCAATATAGTTCAGTTATCCAACTTTAACAAAGTATAACCTTGTTCGGTAACTCACATTGTGATCTCTAACAAAAACCTCAGTGCTTTTAATTTATTTCTAGAAAAAGAAACATCTAAAAATCAATGATATTGTACCCCATTTATATATTCAAACATCCTCTACAAATAAAGGGGAAATTAGTAGCTTCAAAATTGAAATTTAAATTATCCCACTCAAACCATCTTTTGTAGGCCACCTTTAAACCAACGAGAACTTTCTTAATGCTTCCATAAAACATTATGTTAATGAATTTATCAAAAATTCATCAATCCACATCTTTATTTAAGAAAACTAAAAGATTATAATATCATATAAATTATTAATTAAATATCCCAAGGCTATTTTCATTTCCTTCATAAGGACTTATCCATATGATATGTCTCCTTCTAGATCTACTCTATCCAAATACTATCCATCTGATCAACTCTGTATGTTAGGCTCAGGATTCCTCTATCCAAGGCTCTTCACATGATTCTTCAATATGATGGAATCACAATATTTTATCAAATAGAAATTTATAATGTTTTTCAAGGTGTTTTATCATCTATATGAAATTTACATGTGTCTTTTCATACTTATAGAGCTCAGGACACTAAACTCATTATAGTGAATTTTTAATTCATATATCGATTTCATCATCCTTATTCATCTCATGTATCTTCATAAATGTTCATCTAGTAACTTTAATCATTCTCATTTTTTTCATCATAAACATTATTCAGTCGGTTCTTTTTTCTGATGATATCTCAAGTGTCTTTCCATTATAACTATTTTTATTGTCATAACTCTCTATCTAATATGATTCAAACTTCTCTGTATGAAAGACCCTTTTCAATTTCAGTCTAGTAGAATTCATTTAATTCTTCTCCTATTACCATATTTTAGAATTTCATCTGATGAAATTTGTAAATATCTAACCATTGGTACTCTATTGATCATTATCTATCTCTGCCCGATCATTTTTATTTGATCATTTTTGATTTTTTAGACATAGTCTAGAGACATTCACAAAACATCACACTAACTAGTAGACTTCATATATGTATGTATAATATAAATTCATATATGTATGTTCTAAAAACATAATTCAAATATATCCAATCATTAGTTGTAATTTTAATACATCATAGCATAAACTTTGTATGACTATATCACCACATTCATAACTTAAAACTTTGTCCAAAATTTATATCTTAAACATTTTATATCTTACAAATCCAAATTTCTAAATTATAATTTATAAAAACTATCTAAAAGAAAACATCATGAGTTAAATTATATTTAAACAAATTCAATAACTTTTCATAAACTTTTCAATAATCATGAATATCTTCATAATGTTAGAAACATAAAGATCAGCATGGAATCATCAACCTTAGTAACTTATACAGTTATCGCTTTAGAATTCGGAAAGAGGCAACTTCATGAATTTTAAAAATTTATAGAGGATACACTTATTCTATGGTTAAGTCCACCTTATATTCCATAGGAATGAATTATAGCCACTTGATCAAATTATAAGTGATCATTATCCCTCTTGATTATCCTATATTACTTTAGTATTGTTCTTATGATTGTTTTAACTTTAGGAAAACATCCTACAAAACATCTTCAATCTTCTTATCCAGTGGAACTAACATCCTTAAAATACAAATAGGAAATATAGTGTATCTAAATATTACAAAATTATCCTATGTTCATCATCAACACTAGACTACCAAAATTTCATAGGGACCTTTTCCTAAGGAAACTTTTCCTCTAACTTACTAATTAAATTCACTACAAACTATTGATAAAAAATACAATGTATCAAAATAATCATTCAATAGGAGCTACAATAAATAAAATATATCAACATCATCATCTGATAGGTTCAATAATATTCCCATGTGGATTTTTTTAATACCAAATTCTCTTTAGAGTTATTATATTTCTCTCTGAATTATTGACAATAAATTTAATGTCTAATTATTTTATGAAATTTCAGCGAGGAAATAGTTTTCTCTCTATATTAATGATATAAATTTTAAATATCCCATTGTAACATCTTAGGGTGAAGGTGGAACTTTATTCACACCTTATATTATTCTATTATTTTCTTTCATTGAACTTAATATAATCATTGAACTTATTAAATGAAGGATATCATTACTTTTCTTAAAGTGATATGTTTTTAATAAAACTAGTTTATTTTTATGATATACACGACCAGTGTAGAAAATAAGTTTGATTAAATAAAATAATAATGTTTTTAATTGAATATAATAAGCGATTACAACATCTATAAAACCTTATTTTAGATAAAATTTCATCAGTTTTTCATTCATCTATCTTCACTACATTAATCTCAACAAATAGAAAAAAAAATGTTCAATTATAAAATAATCATTTCTCCCCCTTTGTAATATAATTCTTATATTTTCATCAATAAATAAATTTTCCAAATTTTGTAATTAAACATAAATTTTCATATGAGGATTGAGAGAGTATAAAAAAATTCTTCAAAGATAACAACAGATTCATTTTTTAGATCTTTGTTATTGGGAACTATTTATTCATCCCCCAAGTTTTATACTTTTACTTACTTTTCTTCATTCCATCATATTTTTATCATCTGATGTTGGAACCCCTAGGTTGATCTGAATGACTTTATACATAAAAAATATAAATATTATATAATAACCATCTACAAATTTAATTCTAGGAACCCCTGAATATTATCACCTTTAATTGTGTTCAAAATGAAGTATCTTTGAAACATTTAAGAGGTTAAGGTAGATCTTATTTTTTATCATCTGATAAAGAAACAAAACTAAGAGTGTTTTATAAACCTAGAAAATCTATTATCTTGAAGTCTATTATTATTTATACCCTCATCCTTATCTTTCCATGTTGTAATATTATTAAGAGGAATGGGTTTATTCTCCTAAAAGTTTCATTTAAAATTATGTGTTGGATTCTTCTGAACTTCATCTAGCAAGGAAGATACATTTTTAGTACTTACTTATACTTCCAACCTCCATATTTCCTCCAACTATTCTAGCCATATAACCGTGAAAAAAATCATATTTTTTTCAACTTTATTATTGTGATGAGGTTTATTTATAACACCAAAACATCCTTTCCAATCTTGTTCACTTTTATCTAATTCTTTTTTTCTATCATGGTATCATTTTCATAAAATTTATAGAAGTGTGCCCAACCAACATGAATCTTCCATATAGCTTCTCATATTTTGGTAATTTATTCTTCAAATATAACATCTAGTGAACTTTATCTTATTCATCATGTATGTATTCAACTATTCCAATCAATTTATGTATTTATCTAATTTATTGACTTTATTTCTTGATATTCCATTTGTTACCTTGAATATTTAGGGTGGGAATACAATTTTCAAGGAATGGGCCTTTCTTCCATAGAAGTGACATCTTTTCATGGACATGGAATGTACCAAAACATTCTTCTAAGGTGAAACCTTCTTCATGGATTCAATTTTTACTCCCCATAGTAGACTTACATTCAATATTTTTTATATTATATTCCATTATTTATCATCTCTCGTAATTAGTAGTACCTTTGTTATGCTTTGAAGAATAAAACTTGAACTTTTATTCAACATTAATATTTATTATTAAATATCCACACGAAATAAAATTCAAGATATTAAAATCTGTTAGATATCAATAAATATTTCCTCTTTTATGATGGTTAGGAATACTTAGTTATTTTTTATTTCCTTTCACTTTCCTACCCTTTAATGTTGTCCTTATTTGTTCTTCATACCTTGGAATATTGTTCCAATAATCGATATCTATATGTTAAAACATTAAAAATTATAGTCATTATCAAATAATCCTTGTATTATTATATTGTGTTGTATTTTTTCTCATGAAGAATTATGTTGAAACACTTTTCTTCTGAATATTTATTTTTTCTTCTTGTCACATTGGCGGGAAATCCTTACCTTTTATTTTATTTCTTCAACTTTTTTAGAGGAGGTGGGTTTCTAAAATTTCATTACCCATTTTTTATATAATTATAAACTGTAACAAAATTATAGGAGTTGGTGCTAATATATTCATCAGAATGAGAGTTACATTTTTTCTTCTTATCATAAGATCATGCTTTCGATGATCTCACATTATTGTTACAATTGGATTATTTATTTACTAAAGTAATAATTTCCTTATAATATCCTTCATATATTCTTATATGACCTTAATGTTATGATTCATACTGAGTAACTTCTATGTTTCTCAATCTCACCGCTTTATCAAGGAACTTTAATTTTAAATTATTATTCTTATTTTCAAGAGTCCTCTCATTATATTCCCATAACACTTATAACATTTTCATCCTTTCATCGTGAATCTTACTCACCTATTTCAAGGAAATATGAATTTCATTTACATTATTTTACATAATATCCATTTAATAATTCTTAAAATAAACTATTTCTTTGTAATTATCTTCAAGTCTATGGATATTTTTTTTAAAAACTTTTGTTAACACAACTTCACCACACAAACTCTTCTCTAAACATCTTCCATAAGTGTGAAATTTTCTTCATAGGATATTATTATTTTTTATTAATCACATCAATTTAGTTAAAATATCACACATATTACTCTTTTAATGTTTTTATTCATACATTGTACTCTCTTCCTATTGTAATATTTGAAGCTCTTTAGTCTTTTTGATTAATCTTCCAACTAAGAGTTCATTACTTTTAAAGTAATTTATAATGCATGTAATCTTACCTTAAGAACATAATTTATTATGTCATTCTCAAAAAATATTCTCTTCAATTCTTCTTCCATAATGTTGTAATTTTCTTGAGAATGTATTACCTTTTATTCCTTTACTTCATCAAGTTTAGTAAGATATCCACATTCTTAGATATTATTCCCTAATGCATTCTCTATCTCATCATGTTTCATCATTATATGCATGATTTAATCTTGTTATCCATCTATCTATATAATTATATATATAATAACTTAAATAGGGAAAATTCTCATGTAAGCAATGATTTTAGAGTAAAAATACTAAATTATTTCTACAAGATCGTACTCCTTACTGCTTGAGTTAGATTATTTTGAAGGATTAGTTTTCTATGTTTCATATGAATTATTACCAAAAACATTAACATTTAGTCATGGTGGATCCTCATTTTGTTTTTTTAGAGATGATGACTTTTTTTACTGTATACCTTCTTCATTCTTCCAATTTTTCAAGGTTTTTACTGAAACATCCATTTCTCTACAACCAGAAATAACTTATTTTTTCATCAAATTCATTTTTACTTCTTTATATTCTAGAGAAATACTTTATTCAACATATAAAAATCTATACTTCATATGAAACATTTAAAAAACTATGTACAAAAACTAATAGATCCAAATAGAGGTAACTTTGGATCTGATATCAATTGAGATTTCAATGTGGATCATGAAGTTGCCATGAAAAGGGGGTGAATTAAGAGTGACCGAATTTTTTATGATTATTTTCCTCTTAAATTCTTACTCACTTTTTGTTAATAAAAACACTTATATTTGTTAAGGTGAATGGATTTTTAGAAACTAACCATCACTAAATATTATTTATTCTATGAAGATAAAATAATGTAAATGATACATAATTATTTTTACAAGGTTAAGTATTAATGTGAGAACCGGATACTTCTCATTTTAACTACCATTGATTCAAAGATATAAACTATATAATGAAGTTAATATAATTATACAACTCTTATTAAGCTCCTTATATATCCTAACATGTAATTATAATTCTTCCCTTCAGTTACAATGTTTGTTTATCCATTCAAGTCAATACTAAATAAAACTTGAAAAATACTCATTTCCTTGTCTAAAAACTCCATATAATACCTCTCAATCTGATATATCTTCATCTAGTGTTCCTTCATTCTATGATCCTAAATCTGATACACTCTATCTATTATAGTGCTATCCAGTATTCCATATCCAGTGTACTATATTCAAAAATCTATGTCTAGTAGGCTCTATTTTGTGTGTATATCCTTCTTTAACTAAGTGAAACCTAGATTGACAACTCTTGTTGTAGAAACCTAAGCCCTAGCAACCGAGATTCAGTATTTATTTTATTACATTGTAATTAGATACAATCAATCCCATACCACAGAACTTAATATTATAGTATTCTAGGAAAACCAGATACATATATTATTCCCAGTTTACATTATAAATTAAATATAAAACATAGTGAGTGTAATTATTCAAAATCATTAAACCCCTTAAAATATTCCTATTTTATATCCTCCGAAATAAAAAAACTAGGGTGATCTAAAATACTCCGCAAGGGTTTTGAAAAACCAAATATATCATTAGTAAATAAGGTATAATTAATATGGAATGGTAAATAACTAACAACATATTCCATTTAATCAATAACATGAACATGAAATTAATCCAAAGATGATATCAATATAGTCATCTCATGGATAATAACAATTGAACTCTAAATAAAAGAAATTATTAATATTGGACATAATGATCTATAATATCAATATATATTTGTTGTAATGTAATTATGCTAAGATAGTTTAATTGATGGGTAGGTATAAACCCATGAAATATTTAATAATTTTGGACAACTAGTTTGTCTAATGAGACCTGTCACTCAATCGAGGGGCTATCAATAACTGCTCCCCACCCATAAATTCTTTTCCAAATAATTCTTTGTATATTAAATGATCAATTTAGTACATAAACAATATTCCTTATCAATAAATGTATGTGTTGAGTAAATAATACAAGATATAAATATTTCTTTGGTGAATCAAATTACTTTCAAAATAAAACACTGTATGGAGAAATAGTATATGGTTTAGGAAATAATCATATACATGATAAAAAAATATTGATATTTAATATAAATTTAATATGAAATGATAATAAAAAGTGAATGTTACAAGGTAAATTTAATGATCACAAAATTAATAAGAGATAAAATATGACCATTAGTTCATCATAAATATAGGTTTAGTAACAATATCATTTGATTTATATAAATAAATAAAATGGAAGTTAAATATTTAAATAAACTTTAATTAAATATAATTTTTTTTAAAACCTATAAAAACTTAAAGATTAGTATAAATAACATAAAATAATTATTGTAGAAGTAATATTTATTAACATTGTATACATTAAAAAGAAGCATTTATTTTGATTTTTTTTATAAAAGAAGTTTAGAAAAAGTATAAAAACTCATTTTAAACCTTTTAAAAATTAAAGGATAACATAAAATGTACATAATAAATAATTTTATTAAATAAATCTATATTTCAATTTTCTATAAAATATGGACATGGAAAAAAGATATACCTGAATAAAAATACAAATAAAATAGGTTTTTATTTAAAAATTTATTTTATAGATACATGTTATAAAGAGATGAATTTTTTTGAAGAAAACATGTAAAATATATAAATATCAAAATTATAATAAAATAAATATTTTCTGTGAAGGATAGAATATAATATTCCTTAAAATAATATAAGATCAATCTCAAAAAAATAAACTTCTAAAATAACTTTTTTCTTCCTTGTTAACATTGAAATTGTAACCATCTGGAAGAGTAAAATTTAATTGAATCATTAATAATCATGAATAAATGTATATTCATTTTAAAAACTTCAAATTCATAGTATATAAACATCATAAAAATAAATTGGCACACAATACCAAATATGTCTCAAATGAGTGGAAATTGAGACGAAATCCCCTACCTCGAGTTCGACTTGCATCAAAAGAAATATAACCTCCTATATAATAAATTTTAATATATTTTAATTATATAACATTATAATATACATTACTATAATATCATATCTGATCCACTTAAAACATTTCACCTCCCATTTTTCCTTAATTCCTTATTAAAATTATTGTTTCTACATTTTAACTATTTAATTTTTTCATGAGAATTTTACTTCAATAGTTCTGATCCATGTACTTTGATTATGGTTCCATAATATTTATAATGTGAATAATTAAATTAATATCATATATTTTCATTATATATATATATATATTCATCTATAAAAATTATAGATAGAATAATTAATTACATTGTTCATGGAGATGGTAGGCCATACATACCCATGAATACCATTTTCACTTTTCGATAAATGGAATGAAAGAAAGGTAAATAATAATTCACCTTTAATTAATAAATATTACTTCATATATATCATATATATTCATATAATTTATCCTTATTACCATCTATGTAAATCGTAAATGAAAAATAGATCACATCGCTTTACAGAGGTTATAGTCAACACATATTCATAAGTGACATTTTCACTTTCTAATAAATTAGAAGGTAAGATGGTAGATATGTTATTATAATCTAAGAAGAATAATTATTTCATAAGTATAATATATATATATATATACTCATTAGTTACAGTTTAATAACCATACAAATACATTTGTGATGGAAAATGTGAATTACACTGCTACATGGACACAATAAGTTATACAGACACATGGGTGATGGTTTCACATTTCATTGGATGTAAAAGAGATGGTAATTTTTTTCATATAATGATAATAAAATATTAATATTTTTTTTTATTATAATTATTATTTTATTATGGTTAAAATATAATTACAGGAAGTATAATAAGTACTTAATTTTAAAGTTTCGGTAAAGTCAATTATCTCTTATTTGCTATAATCCCTTTAGATTCCTTCTTAAATACCATTATAATTGTATTTTAAGATTTTAATAACTTCTAATTCATTTATAATGATGTTTATAATATAATTTAGTAGGTTTTGGTCTATATATATGGCTCAATGTGGTGTAAATAAAATATATAAGGGTTATCTTTTTATAATTTAGGGTATGGGAACTCATGTAAAATTTTAAAATATTAAAATATAATAAATTTACATTCATGGAAAAGTGGTTCCAAAATGAAATGGATTATAATATAATAAGGATATTATACTAATATAATCATCTAATTAAATTTATACAATTTTAGATATCATTTGAAACATTATATTTTTTATTACCCCTTAATAATCCATTCTAAACCCTAATAGTGCTAAAAATATTTCAATATTAAAGGATTATACATATAAAAATATATATAAAGAAAAAATATATATTAAAAATGGATAATGTATTAAATTTTAGACCATATATTATCCCCTTGTCCTAGTTTATGTTTTTATTTTATTTTTATATTTTTTAATAAAATACTATTTTCAGAAAATAATCATTATTGTTCTTTTTTACACTATTTGTCACGACCCGTCCTCGGGGCCCGTGCCGTGAATACCCCAAGCCCGCCTTCCATAGGCTAGGGGCTGGCGACTAGCACCAAAGGCATAAATCCCGATAACTGGGAAGGCATTGCCATTATAAAAGTAAACAAAACACCACAGAGTACAAGCGGAAGTAAAACACTATGTACAAAGAGAAGTGTTGAAAGGTTAATGGGCCAGAATACAAACCCAAATGAAAGTACAACTACAACTGAACAATGTAAAACAGAAAAAGACAACATCTGGAAGGACGAAAGCGGCTTATGGGTCATCCTCCTCGGATCCTACCTGAAGGGTACGTACAGATGGCGTAGCTCCTAGATCGTCCACCACAGATCCCACCTGAAGGTTAGGTACAACTAGCCACCATAAAGCTCTCGCCTGTCAACCTCCTACAAGTGTAGTCTCACCGTGAAGTCCACCTCTGGATACTGACTCGTCGTGTAGTCCACCTCCGGGTACTGAATTATCGTGTAGTCCACCTCCGGGTACCGTCCAGTCCTCGAACACTCGGCCTCCGTCAGCACTGCCCGTCATCTGCAACCAACACAACGAGGTGTGGGCATAGCCCGTGCAGGGGTGAGTATAACGATACTCAATAGCGACCCCGAGACCCTCAAGGTCTCACTAAAACCAACAAGTATAACCACAAATAAGATCTCAATAGATAACCTCTACTTAGGTATATGCCCATACATATACCTAAGTTATCAAGTAACCCATCTCAAACATGAGGTAAACACAAAGGTCATAGACTCAACTCATACAATGATTTTCATTATCGAAACCGTAACTGCTGAAGAGCTCTGTCTCTGGAGTGTACAGTGGTCATGTCACGACTCCGAGGTACTGCTCACTAACCTAAGATTGCTGAGGTACTCATCCTGTAGAGTACCGCGGGTCTGCGGCCAACTACCGGGCACTTCGTCCGCTATGGGTCTATTGCCAAATATTGGGTGCTCCCCGTAATAGCCTACAAAGGTACTCCTCCTGTCGAGTACCACGGGTCTGCGGCCAACTACCGGGCGCTCCGTCCGCCGTGGGTCATTCTCCAAATACTGGGCGCCCCGTCCACTGGGCTAGTTGACTCACTCCAAGTCGAGTCGGTCAAGCAGTCGGCAGGTCTCAGCTGGCTACACAGTCACCGTACTCCGTACGCTCATCTCCGGGAGGGTCCGCTCTATGAGCTACAGGTCGATACTCCAAGTATCTCAAACTCCCACGAAGAAGTATCTCAAAGGACCGCCTCGTCATAGGGGTCTCAACGCAACAGACGACGCGTCAATCAGACGCCCGGTCTATGAGTTATTAGCCTTTTTGTCCAAGGGGCCCAGTTGGTTTCGTGAGCGAACCAACCCGGCCGTATCTCAACTCTACCCCGAACTCTCATAGGGTATACCCAAAGGAACCGTTTCTCAACGAGATCACCAATGCCATTGACGGTTCATCAAACGGACGTCCAGTCTGAAAGATATCAGATTTTCCGTTCCAGGGGCCCAGTTGGATTTCGGGTGTAATCCAACCCGGACACTATCCAACTGCATCCAAAACTCCGGCAAAGTATGCCAAAAGATCCGTCTCATCAAGAGGAATTCAACGAGATAGACGACACATCAATCGGACGCCCGATCTGTGAGTTATTGGTCTTTTCTTTCCAGGGGCCCGATTGGTTTTGTGAGTGAACCAACCCGACCATACTCTGATGGTATCCAAACCTTGAGCGGAGTATTCCAAAGGATCCGTCTCTCTTAGAGGAAATCATCATAGTCGATGTCACGTCAATCGGACGTCCGGAGCTCAAGATATGAGCATTTCTGCTCCGAGGGCCCGGATGGTTTCGTGTACGAACCAACCCGGCCTAACTCAAAGTATTTCGAAACGTTGGGTATAGTATACCGAAACGACCGCCTCGATGCAAGGATCGCATATCTGCTGACGGCGTGTCATTCGGAGGCTCGTAGCCCATGTTATGGGTGTTTGATCGGAAACAAACTGAATTGGGGGATCTGGGCCCGGCCCGGCCCAATACCCCCCTCGGTCGGCCCGAACCGGGTCGACCCGACCAGGGTCCGGGTTCGGCCCATCCGGGTGCGGCTCGGCCCGGCCGGCTCGGTCCGGCCTGACCGGCCAGCCGCGGCTCGGCCAACGTGGCCGTGTGGAAGCCGCGGAGTGAGGGGGTGCGTGGCCCCCCTCGCCGTTGATTGAAGTCGGTGGCGGTCTGCGCCGCCGCCAATCCTTCGGGATCCCGTGCGGCCGCGGGATCCCCTGTGCCGCACCGCTGCGGCAAGCCGCGGCGGTTGATTCCTCCAGCGGTGCGCTTGGGCACTGCCGCCTACTGTTGGAAGGACGGCTCAAGCCACCGCCCCCGGTCGATGGCAGCGCCGCGCCGGCGACCCACACCTCTTGGTTTTCCGCGGGCCACCAGAGTTGCTCCGGTGGTCCGTTTTCAAAACCGTCTATGCCGACGTTCATCTCGGGTCTCAAACTTTACTTCGGATGCTTCAAATTAACCTTGCGGCCCCGTTTGTCATCGCCCGTCAATCCGCACATGAATCAACAAAATGCGCCATCCTCGTGGTTCTCTGGGACGACGCGATGGCGCCGCGCCCCTTTGCCGTGGCCCGACTCCGTCCGCGGATGTCTTCGGGTTTCTCCAATGCAGGGTGATGGCGTTGCGTCCTTGTTCGTTTTCACGGCGCAGCGCGACGACGCCACGCATTCCTTGCCGCACGATTCCGCGTGATGCGACGACACTGCGCTATTCCTGTTTCAATCCACAAAAGAAACCAACATGGATAAAGAGGAGGGTCAGCCGTGTTTGGACGGTCCGGACCCCTCTCTTTAATTGATATAAATTGGTTATATTTTATGAAGAACGTCAAGGTAATAATAACGAACAAATTAAATAAATAAACCCCTACAGTTTTCCCGCAAACGAGAATTCCCAACCCGCAACATATTCTTCGCGGATCAACTTGATGTTTAGTTGATCCACGTTATTTGATTTAGATGAAAGTAACATGGGGTTCATTAATATTCACAAACAATTCCCTAAAATGACGTTTCTTGAACAGAGGTTCGTCGATTGAGGATTCGTTGCGGAAAGAGACGTCGCGAAAGAAGACGTCGTCAGCGTCACGGAAGGAGACGTCGACCTCCGAGGAATCCGGCATTTCTCACGTTTTTGCGTTCTTCGTGTTCTTCGACGAAGGGGACGAAGAAACTCTTCAATCCTTAGACTTTTTCTCCACAAGACTCCACCACAAGAAACTAACCCAAAATAAAATAAGCTCACCTCTTATTTTATTAACATAACATAAATTTTGAATTTCAAGAGTTTGAAATTTAAAAAGCCACACTTAACTGACTTAATCAATAACATAAGTTATTAATGCTTAAGTTATCAAGAGTTAATGGTGAGTTGAGGGGGGTTGAAGAATATGAAGGGGTGAGGTTCGTGTGGGCCCCACCACCCTCATAACATCTCTTGGGAAGTTGGGTAGTTACCCAACTTCAACCCAAAGCCTTAAACCACTAAAAGAAAATAAAAATTGTAGTTAATTTATAAATTAAACTTACACAATTTTTATCATCTTCTCTCGTGAAAACACAACTCCAGAAATGGAATTCCTATGCAATTACCAGTGCTAAGGTTCCATCGGTGCCCTCAGAATTCGATTATTAGCACCGGTTCAAAAGTTAGAAAAACTCGCTCGTCCGTTCACTGAACGTACCCGAGCCAAACTTCGGAAAATGATTTCGGGCACACCGGGCCTCGGAATCAGGCTCCGTAAGAAACTGCGTTCTTGTAAAATTCCAAGAAAAATTAAGAAAAAAATTTCCTGGAAATTTCCGGGTCTTTACATTACTCCCACCTCAGGGATTTACGTCCTCGTAATGCTTAAACACAAACTAGGGATACAAAAGCGGCACTGAGCACGCATCTCAGCTCCCACTCTCATGTGCTTACTTGGAGATTCTGTACTGCAAAAGAAAGCGCACCCGAGGAATCGACCGTCCTCGTAGGATGCGCTCATGTCGATCCTCGATCCCTACTGGAACCTCCGTGGAAGTAACCCCATCGCCATCTTCCTGCTCCTCATGGTCGATGATATGCGAAGGGTCGAGCGCGTATCTCCTCAGTTGAGATACCTATAAAACGTCGTGCACCTGGTGCAACTAAGGTGGATGGGTCAAGTGGTAAACCACATCGCCTACGCAGATGAGAACCTAGAAAGGTCCATTGAACCTCTGAGATAACTTTCCGCCCTGGCCACATCTCTATAAACCTCGTCGAGGTGAGACCCATATAAGGACGTGATCGTCATACTCGAACTCTAGAGGTCTCCAATTACTGTTAGAACTGAAAATCAAACGACAGCTACCACAAGGGTATGGTTGACCGAGACAAGAGTGATCGGTCACACCCTCCTATGAAAGAGTTTATCCTGTGCTGCCTGGGGTTTTCTTTTCGCCGACCAAGGAAAACCCATCCCGACGTCATAGTTAAAACACAACCTTATTGCCTAATACTGTCGATTTGTGTATGAATTGTGATTGCCCAGTCCATACTCAAACCAACATCGTAAGGCCTCGACGCCACCACAAAGATATTCCAAACGAAAATCTCACCTCGAGGGTCTGACCACATCGTCGGCATAATTGTGATTATCGAGTCTCCTCCCAAGGTATTTCCAAGCACGAGGGTCAAGTCTACGGCTTACCGGAAACTCTAGGTCTGGGACAAGATTCGTGGAAGGAAAGAATGATTCGTATCGACGTCTATTACTAAAATATCTAGTAGTGGACACAGACTGTCCCTTGAATCATTTTTAGAGCCATTGGGTCACACTCCGTGACTGCATGCAGCTACACTCTTCCTCTGCCCTCCAGCTCCCTGATCCTGGCACGGATAAGTAAGGCGGGTGGTTGTTGCATGTTAAGATGTACATCACCTCATGTTGCTCTTATAGCTCTGCCTCCACGTCTGTTTCTCTGCAGACTCATATCTCCTTAAAGCTTCCACTTCTTGAAACATTTAACACACTCGAGTCTCTAAGACTAGCTTTGGTTTCCTGTTTCTTACAGCACTGTACAGTCTTCATCCGCTCCTGGATGATCTGAACCTTCTTTGCATATGATCTGGAAGTGTTGCTAAAATTTCTCCTTTTCTGAAAAGAGAAACTCAGTCTCATCCCCTGGATGAACCACACCCATTGCATAATACAGTCAATCCTGACATGAATGACGCATTCATGCCATGGATGACGTCGTAAGGCCGCGACGTAACTACTAAGAGATCCAACTGTCACTCTCGCCTCCAAGGGTCTAGTCACACTGTCGGCATCAGTGTGAGGTCACTGGGTATCCTCCAGTAGAAGTCTAAAAAGTGAGGGTAAAGTCAACAGTTTAAACCGGGACCTCTCAGTATCAACCAAACAAAGGGACAGGAAAGCAAACATCAAAAAGATAAGTGTCTTTTTATTATTGCAGCTCATAGTACAAAGACACGAATACAACAGAAACATGAAACTAGATGTACAAGGGATGTATCCACTAGTTCCGCTCCTGTCTACCTGCTCCCAGAGCTCTACTGCCTTTTCCACTGCTCGACTGTTGCTCAAGCACCCACCGCTGCTTCTGCCTCGGTGGCTTCTCCAAAGCCTGCGGATCAACTGTATGAGGAGTCGGACAGTCACGTGCCAGTTGACCCTTTCCACTGCATGACAAACACTATCTGTTTCTGGCACACCTAGCTCTATCCCCACCCCGGGTGCCCCGCACCACCAATCCTATAACCCGAGATCGCCCAACTGCTGGTCTGGTCCTCCTGGACCTCTGCATCATCTGTCTACTACCCACAGATGACTCGACTAATGATCGAATAACACGAAGAGAAGACAGAAGCACCTGAACACACTCGGGGTGTAGAGCTACTGGAACAAACTCCACCCTGAAGAAGCTCTCGAAGTCTTCCCATGCGAAGGTCATCCCGTCACAAAACTGGAACAAGTGGCTCCACCACCTGCCTGCTGCTGCCTGAAGAAGGCTGGAAGCAAAGATCACCATGAAGTCTGCAAGCATCCCCACTAGCCTGAAGACTCTCACCATTGTCTCCATCCAAACCTCAGCTGCCTACGGTTCCATCTCTCCCCGGAACCTGGGTGGCCTATGGCACTGGAACTCGTGCCGCGCACTCAAGTGGCGTGCATCGCCTACTGCTGGGGCTGGTGGCATCGGTGGCCCAACGTATGGTAGTATCACTAGTGCCTCCGCTGGTGCCTCAACTGTAAGAGGGCCCTGTACCGAAGCCTTGTCGCTCGACAGTCTGTTAGTACGCACATCCCTCTTGGCTCTAGCTGGTCGTCCGAGAAAAGGCATCCTGAAAGAAACAACGTGACACGGTCAAACGATTATACCTAGTGAGCTGACCTGGTTTGAGTTGATATTTAAATAAAACTTCTGGAAACACACATTCAATCAGTGTTTTCATGCACAAAGTCAGAATTCAGTTATCAGGGTCCTGGTGTATGGATACGTCGGCCGCCCGCACCAACCCTGGACTCCTTGAACTGAAGCCCACATTCGGTACCCTTAACACTATTGCTTCACAGAATGAAAATATCATAGTTATAAGTTCTGTGGTAGAACCGACTCCTTTGATACCAATTTGTCAGAACCCATCCTCGGGACCCATGCCATGACTACCCCAAGCCCACCTTCCATAGGCCAGGGGCTGGCGACTAGCACCAAAGGCGTAAATCCCGATAACTGGGAAGGCATTGCCTTTATAAAAGTAAACAAAACACCACAGAGTACAAGAGGATGTAAAACACTAAGTACAAAGAGAAGTGCTGAAAGGTAAATGGGCCAGAATACAAACCCAAAAAAAAGTACAACTACAACTGAACAATGTACAATTGAAAAAGACAATAGCTGGAAGGATGGAAGCGGCTCCTGGGTCATCCTCCTCGGATCCTACCTGAAGGGTAGGTACAGATGGCGCAGCTCCTAGATTGTCCACCATGGATCCCACCTGAAGGGTAGGTACAGATAGCCACCACAACGCTCTCACCTGTCAACCTCCTCCGAGTATTGTCTCGCCGTGAAGTCCACCTCCAGTTACTGACTCGTCGTGTAGTCCACCTTCGGGTACTGACTCATCGTGTAGTCCACCTTCGAGTACCATCCATTCCTCGAATACTCGGCCTCCATCAGCACTGCCCGTTGTCTGCAACCAACACAATGAGGTGCGGGCATAGCCCATGCAGGGGTGAGTATAACGATACTCAGTAGGGACCCCGAGACCCTCAAGGTCTCACTAAAACCAACAAGGATAACCACAAATAAGATCTCAATAGATAACCTCTACTTAGGTATATGACCATACATATACCTAAGTTATCAAGTAACCCATCTCAAACATGAGGTAAACACAAAGGCCATAGACTCAGCTCAGACCAGTATTTTCATTATCGAAATCATAACTGCTGAAGAGCTTCGTCTCTGGAGTGTACAATGGTCATGTCACGACTCCGAGGTACTTCTCACTAACCTAAGACTGCTGAGGTACTCCTCCCGTCGAGTACCGCGGGTCTGCGGCCAACTACCGGGCGCTCCGTCCGCTGTGGGTCTGTTGCCAAATACCGGGTGCTCCCCCTAATAGCCTACAGAGATACTCCTCCTGTCGAGTACCGCGGGTCTCCGGCCAACTACTGGGCGCTCCATCCACCGTGGTTTAGTCTCCATATACCGGGCACTCCATCCACTGGGCCAGTCGACTCACTCCAAGTTGAGTCGGTCAAGCAGTCGTCAGGTCTCAGCCGGCTACACGGTCTCTGTACTCCGTACGATCATCTCCGGGAGGGTCCGCTCCATGAGCTACAGGTCGATACTCCAAGTATCTCAAAGTCCCATGAAGAAGTATCTCAATGGACCGCCTTGTCATAGGGGTCTCAACGCAACAGACGGCGCGTCAATCGGACGCCCGGTCCTTGAGTTATTAGATTTTTTTCCCAGGGGCCCGATTGGTTTCGTGAGCAAACCAACCCGGCCGTATCTCAACTTTACCCCGAACTCTCATAGGGTATACCCAAATGAACCGTTTGTCAATGTGATCACCAACGCCACTGACGGTTCGTCAAACGGACGTCCAGTTGGAAAGATATCTGCTTTTCCCTTCCAGGGGCCCGGTTGGATTTCGGGTGCAATCCAACCCAACCACTATCTAACTGCATCCAAAACTCAGGCGAAGTATGCCAATAGTTTCGTCTCATCAAGAGGAATTCAACGAGACAGACGACACGTCAATCGGACGCCCGGTCTGTGAGTTATCGGCCTCTTCGTTCCAGGGGCCTGATTAGTTTCGTGAGCGAACCAACCTGACCGTACTCCGATGACATCCAAACCTCGAGCAGAGTAATCCAAAAGATCCTCCTCGCTCAGAGGAAAGAATCAAAGTCGACGGCACGTCAATCAGATGTCCGGAGCTCAGGATATGAGCGTTTCCGCTCCGAGGTCCCGGATTGTTTCGTGTACGAACCAACCCGGCCTAACTCAAAGTATTCCAAAACGTTGGGTGTAGTATACCGAAACGACCGTCTCGATCCAAGGATTGCATCTCCGCTGATGGCGTTTCGTTCGGAGGCCCGTATCCCAAGTTATGGGTGTTCAATTGGAAACAAACCGAAATGGGGGACCTGGGCCCAGCCCGGCCTGGCCCAATCCCCCCTGGGTCGGCCCGAATCGGGTCGACCTGACCCAGGTCCGGGTCCGGCCCATCCAGGCGCAGCCCGGCCCGGCAGGCGCTGATAGCCACGGCTCGGCCAACGTGGCCGAGCAGAAGCCGCTGAGCGGGGGGGGGGGGGGGGTTCACGGCCCCCCTCGCCGTTGATTGAACCTGGCGGCGTTCTGCGCTGCCGCCAATCCTTCGGGATCCCGCTTGGCCGCGGGATCCCCCGTGCCGCACCGCCGCGGCAAGCCGCGGCGGTTGATTCCTCCGACGGCGTGCTCGGGCGTCGTGCCTCCTGGTTTTCCGCGGGCCACTGGAGTTGCTCCGGTGGTCCGTTTTCAAAACCGTCTGTGCCGGCATTCATCTCAGGTCTCAAACTTTACTATGGAAGCTTCAAATTAACCTTGCGGCCCTGTTTGTCATTGCCCGTCAATCCGCACGTCAATCAACAAAACGTATCGTCCTCGTGATTCTCCGGCACGACGAGATGGCGCTGCGCCCCTTCGCTGTGGCCCAACTCTGTCTGCTGATGTCTTCGGGTTTCTCCAATGCGGCGCGACGGCGTCGCGTCCTTGTTCATTTTCACGGTGTGGCGCAACAACGCCGCGCATTCCTTGCTGCACGGTTCCGTGCAATGCTACGACACCGCGCTATTCCCATTTCAATCCCCAAAAGAAACGGACATGGATAAGGAGGTGGGCCGGCCGTGTTTGTGCGGTCCGGCCCCCTCTCGTTAATTGATAGACATTGGTCATATTTCATGAAGAACGTCAAGGTAATAATCATGAACAAATTAAATAAATAAACCCCTACAGTTTTCCCGCAAACAAGAATTCCCAACCCGCAACATATTCTTCGCGGATCAACTTGATGTTTAGTTGATCCGCGTTCTTTGATTTAGAAGAAAGTAACATGGGGTTCATTAATATTCACAAACAATTCCCTACCTCGACGTTTCTTGAACGAAGGTTCGTCGAACGATTATTCGTCGTGGAAAGAGATGTCGTGGAAGAAGACGTCGTCGGTGTCGTGGAAGGAGACGTCGACCTACGAGGAATCTGGCGTTCTACATGTTCTTCGCGTTCTTTGTGTTCTTCGACGAAGGAGATGAAGAAACTCTTCAATCCTTAGCCTTTTTCTCCCCAAGACTCCACCATAAGAAACTAACCCAAAATAAAATAATCTCACCTCTTATTTCATTAACATAACATAACTTTTGAATTTTAAGAGTTTGAAATTTAAAAATCCAAACTTAACTCACTTAATTAATAACATAAGTTATTAATGTTTAAGTTATCAAGAGTTAATAGTGAGTTGAGGGGGGTTGAAGAATATGAAGGGGTGAGGTTCGTGTGGGCCCCACCACCCTCATAACCTCTCTTGGGATGTTGGGTAGTTACCCAACTTCCACCCAAAGCCTTAAACCACTAAAAGAAAATAAAAATTGTAGTTAATTTATAAATTAAACTTCCACAATTTTTATCATCTTGTATCGTGAAAACACAACTCTGGAAATGGCGTTCCTAAACAATTACCGGCGCTACGGTTCCATAGGTGCCCTCGGGATTCAATTCCAAGCACCGGTTCAAAAGTTAGAAAAACCCGCTCGTCCATTCACTGAACGTACCCGAGCCAAACTTCGGAAAATGATTTCAGGCACACAAGGCCTCGGAATCAGGTGCCGTTAGAAACTACATTCTTGTAAAATTCCAAAGAAAATTAAGAATAAAATTTCCTTGAAATTTCCAGGTCTTTACACTATTCATTTAATTTGACTTTGAAGACATCATGAAAAATATTTTATTAGAATATAAACCTTTATAGATTCCCTAAAAAGTTATTATTATCTATAAAATTAAGGGTTATCTATAAAAAACTAAAATAATATTACTTTTATAGTGTTTAAAATCATTTATATGATTTTTCTACTTCTTTTACAATAAATGTGTCGACATTGTATAAGAATTTGTGGTAATTTTTTCATTAATAAAAAATAAAAATAAATTTCCATGATAAAATAAATAAATTAATATTTATTATAAATATTTAGAACCTAAATTATCTTATGTTTATCCTTATGTAAAAAGTTTATAGACATTAAAGTCAAGAGAGTGACATTCTGTAATTTTCATTACTTAAAATAATATAAACGTCAATATCAATGAAAAATAGAACCAAATGGTGATATTTTAGAGGCTTGGATGATAATGGTAGAAATAAAATCATTAAACACGATAAATTCATGTTTTAGTGAAATTTTAAAGTCTTATCTTTGAGTTTTAAACATATTTTACCCATTTTACCCTTATTAAGGCGAAAAATATTTATCTAGGTTTTTATTCGTGATGAAAAAATAAGAGTAGCCTATTTACCAAATTTTATTATCCTAATTCCAAATATAAAATCCATTTTATATAATTCAATTCCCATAGGTTTTATAAGTTAATATGAAAATAAGTCCAGAAAATGTGTTGAAAAACAGTTTTCTAGGAATTTTTTTTGAGCCTATAAATTAACTTATATATAAATCTTGTAAAATTATAATTCTGGTAATAATTAACTTAATTATTATAATTAAAATTGAACTTATATAAATTTAATAAAAAATAAAATATATAATGAGTCTTTTAAATTACCTTATTTAAATAAAATAAAAGCGGGTTTTATAAGAATCGATATTTTTCACTATTCCATGAAAAATAAATCTTTTTAGAAAAATAAAAAAATGAATTGACGATAATAATGACATAAAAAAATTGTTATAATTTTAATATAGTATTATTTTAATAGTTTATTATTTTTTTGATTCTCTATGTTTCATGTAATGAAATCTATAAAAAAATTATTTATTTAATATATCATAAAATATCAGGTTGCTACATTTTACCACCACTAGACAAAAGTTTCCCTAAAATTTCCATCACATTTATACAAAAAAACTAAGGATAATTATGACTCATAATATCCTTGGGTTCCCACTTAGCTTTCTCAAATTTAGGGTTTTTTCACAAAACATTTACAAGATGAGTGAACATGTTTTGTAGCACTTTCTCCCTATAATCCATAATTTACAGTGGTTGATCCTCATAAGAAATCCATTTCTCTAGTAGTATAAACTATTATTTAAGAACATGTTAAATATATTGTATATAATTCCTCATAATAGTTACATGGAACAAAATATGATTGAAATTGTGGTCGATTGTCGCCTATCGACCTGTCAAGGTTCTGGTGCTCTGCTAATGTGTATAGAGGCGCTCGAGTCGAATCCTCAGCGATGATACTTTTTAATAGTCAGTTGTTTTTAGTTAATTGTATTTTGATTTGGGGGTTTGTTTTCAGATCTTATTAAATAATTCATGTATTATGTTTGATTTAAAAAATTGATAAATATTGGGGTGAGTTCATTATTGGGGATTTAATCTTATGATATCCTTGAGCTTTGCTTTATATTGAATTAAATTAATACCCACTTCACAAGATGATTTTGATCGGAGTTCCCAAGTTTTAAAGCTTTAATCCAAGCCGTAACATAACATAGGGTTCTAATAATTACTATTACTTGTTTATGGTAATGTAATTTTGGTTCCAATAATCCATGGAATCCACATATTAAACAAAACATATCTTTAATCCATGACATATAAATTTCAACATACACAATATTAACTCAATGAATACTCATCAAGCAAAGGATCTCAATAACATAATATCCCCAAATTATTACTCATACCAATGGTAGATTTACTCAGACATTTAAATGATTAATAATCTAGTTATAATTATTATGATGATAAATTAAGAAGATAAGAAAAATAAAGGGATAAGAAAACAGTGTTGTGTCAAACACACGCACAAACAATAAAGGGAATTAAAAACTGACTTTAGATTGAATGAGAAAGAAAAAGAAGGGAAGGAGATTCAATTGTATTTAAAATATTTTAAGAAAATTAATATTTAACTACATAAGGTGGATTATCATAAGAGATATTGTAGAATAAACATTCATTAAAATATAATTACAAAGAAAGAGACTTACACAATTACAAGAATGAAGAACACAAAATTAAATGAAAACAAAGAGAGGAGGAAAGATATCTCAAGTGAAAAATTGAGTATGAAATGTCCTCTCAATCCCTTGTCAGGGTTTTTTTTTCATTCAAATATGTGATCATCTTTTCTAAAATGCCAACCCTTTGTAAGGATAAGAGGGGGATGTATTTATAGCCCATTGTTGTGGGCTCTTTGCATTCCAAAACATCACCTCCACTTTCATTGCCAATTTGATACATTAGATAGCTGAATCTCGAGATATGATCTTCTTACAAGTTGTAGATAAATATCCCCTATGTCTACTCTGAAAATTATGAAAAAATTGGACTAAATGAGCTAAAGTTATAGCTAGTTGATTAAAAAACGTTAACCTGTCCATTTCAAATACAAAGTTTTTGAAGTCCAAATTGTGATTGGGTTTTTTAAAAATAAGATGCCTTAAAATCATAATTATTTATTCAAAAAAGTCACCCTCCTATATCTCCTCTTTCACACTGAAAAACATCATATGGATGTGATGATTACATCATGAGATATGTCATGAATAGTTTCTGAATTTTAATTCTCGGACTGAATGGTTGGCTGGACTTAAAAGAATTAGTTGGGCACCTTGTTCTTGGAGTTGGGCCCTGAAATTTTTATCCCTTACTCCTTGAATTGATATCCGAATTTTTTAAAAGAATTGATGAATTTTAATTTCTTGATTGAGCTCAGTAATTTAATTTTCATGGATGGTCTAGTTTCCTCACAGATTTTGTAGGCCTTCTTGTGTGGTCTATATGAGCCTTCAAATGGTATAGTTGAACCATGATCCCTTATAATGAAATGTTCTATATTTAATTAGGAATCTTAAAAAATTGGAACGACAAAATTTGGATCAGTAGGGTGATATTTATAAATAAAATATTAAACTGACTCAATTGGACTACTTCTAAAAATGCCCAAAAATTATACTTATTATTAAAATAGTAATATTTGACACAGATTATGCATATTTCATATAAAATAAGTAAAGGGATTATATAATGAGTCATGAAAATATTAATAATATCAACTTCCCCACACTTATTCTTGTTCATGTCCACATGTGAAACAAATATAAAAACATGGAAAAATAATTTTTACTCACCAAAAAATATTAAAATTTTGTTTTCTCCATTCAAGGGAGGTTTAGACTATTTCACTCATCCATATAGAATTACACCACAAATTTTTACAGAAACTATGTTCCAAAAACATCTATTATTTTCATTCTCAAATTTATAAATGGAAAATGTGGACACTCAAAACTCACACCTCTCAAGATGATAAAATTCATTTGTGGAGGTCTACTCTTTCACCAACCAAAAGTGAAAATCTTAGAGTTTGAAAGAGATATCAGCTTTCAATCCTTATCTAAAGTGTACAAGAATCAAGAGATATTTTGAAGTGGTTTTTTTTTGCTATGGGACAGTAGGAATATAAATTCTAAGAGATAGAAGAAGAGGGGTAAAACACCAACATGGAAAAAGCAATGCACATTTTTTTTGAAATGACACATGAAAGGAAATAGAAACACATATTTTCGAGGGAATGAAAATGTGAAATAAGACCAAAAATTTGAAGGAAGTATGAATGGAATGAGAAGATGGAATATTTACAAAACATAAAACTTCTCCCAATTACACAATAATATAATAAAAGTGTTATTTTTTTCATTTTTTTCTTTTTTTCAAATGTTGATCTTGAAACAGATCTCACACTCATATCCCAACCCATGATTTATCTCCTCATGACACTAATTGTAATAGTTATAACAAGATAAAAATTTGAGGAAGAGTGATTTATGACCCACCCAAGACACAACCCATTTTTATTTTCATTTTTTTCTTGATTTTTTTGATTTTTTTATTATTTTTTGTGAACACTTTTCAATTATACAAGATAAAAATATATACATTCCTAAACCCCACTAAATGACAACCTCTCCCCCCCCCCACACACTGAAATGGATGCTTTCCCTCAAGCATACGATAATATAGTGAAATCAAAAAAGGGTACCGAAAATGAAATCCATTCCCCCCGACACTTATATTTTAAAAAATTATACAGTGAAAATCCATGTTGATATTAGGTGGGAAAAGGTATTGGGATTATAATGTGGATATCAATGAAAATGATTTCATAGGCTTGAAGGGTCTCTCAAAAGGAGGATTACTGTAAGGGAATGGGGAGGATATTTGGTTATTGTGATTCTCATGTTGTTCAGAAAATGCCTCTATCATATTAATGCACACTAAAGTAGAAAATTCAGCTCGAATTTCCACAAACTCAAGAATCACAAATGGGGTAAAAAACACACTTTTTTAAAAGATGGCCCTAGGTTTCCTTGGCATGAAATCTAATGTAGTTTCTCACGAGTGGGGAAAATCATTTTCCAAATTAAAAATTGAGCATTAAAACATTGTTGGTTTTGATACAATATTTTTTATCCAAATATATGATGAAAATATAAGATTTTTTAGATAAAACCATGTCTTTTGACTCCCCAAAACGGTTGGAGAAAATTTTAAAACTAGATTGCGTGTAAGTAAGACTCTTTTTTTCTTATATGTTTTTAAATGTTTTTTAAATGTTTTTTTAGTTTTTTTAGGTTTTTTTTAGTTTTTTATAAAGAGACACCCAAAAAAGAGTAAATAAAAAAATGTGATGAGGAAATTGGTAAAAAAAATTAGAATGAGTGAGGAAGAATAAGAAAGAGAGAGAGAGAGAGAGGATGAGTTAAAGGGAAAGAAGTTCCCCTGGTTTGGATTTGGTGGATCATCGTCTCCATCTAGTGGTGGGTCAACTACAGAAGTTGGGGATTCGATTGAAGTCAATGTGGTTCCAGAATTGTGTGTCCTCTCATGGTGATTCTTTAATAGATGTTCATTAACCATGAATGTCCTTTTGGAAGAGGGGTTTTGGAATTTCACTGCACCAAATGGTTAAATATAAGAAACAATAAAAGGACCTTCCCAATGAGAATTAAGCTTACCTGGGTGAATCTGAATTCGAGAGTTAAAATGAAATACCTTTTCACCATCATGTAATACCTTTCTTAGGATGTGTTTTTCATGGAGTACCTTAGCCTTTTCTTTGTACAGGTTGGAATTCTCATAGGATTCAAGTCGAAGCTCCTCCAGTTCATCCAATTTCAACAATCTTTCTTCACCAGATTTTTCACAATCAAAATTACAGGTTTTCACAGCCCAAAAATACTTATGTTGGATTTAAACTGGTAAATGACATGCTTTACCAAAAACTAGCCTAAGTGGAGACAACTCAATGGGTGTTTTATAGGCATTTCGATAAGCCCTGAGTGAATTACCAAGTCTTTCAGGATAGTCTTTTCTGGTGGGTTTTACAATTCTCTCAACCACTATTTTCACTTATCTATTAGAATGTTTAGTTATGAAATTTGTTTGTGCGTGATATAAAGTTGAAGTTTTATGTACAACACCATTATTTTTCAAAATAGAGTCCATGGTTCTACTATAAAAATGGGATTTTAAGTCACTTGTCAAGGCATGTGGTGTGCCAAATCGGTGGAAAATGTGTGTCTTTAGAAACTCACTAACAGTGTGTGAATCATCATTTCTAGTGGTTTTGACCTCAGCCCACCTAGAAACATAATAAAATGTAAGAATAATGTATGAGAATCCATTAGAAGGGGGAATGGTCCCATGAAATCGATGCCCCAAACATCAAATATCTCATAGAATATTAAAGTCTTTTAAGTAATTTTATTTATTTTTGAAATTGTGCCAAACTTTTGGTAATTGGGACTTGATTGGAATAACTCATGTGAGTCCTTGAAGATTGTAGGCTAGAAGAATCCAGAGTCTAGGACCTTTTGGAAGGTCCTTTGTGGTCCAAAATTTCCACCACCAAGAAGTGAGTGACAAAATTCTAAGATGGAGGAATGTTCATCCTCATCGACACATCTCCTGGTTACCATGCAGCCCCAGTTTTCCAATGTTTATTTTCATCCCAAAAATAGTATTTTGAATCACTTTTCAACTTCATTTTTTGTTCTTTTGAAAATTTTTCAGGAAAAACACCATAAACCAAGTAATTTACAATTTTGGAATACCATGGTATTTTTGGAGTGAGAGATAAATGGTGCTCAGTGGAGAATTTAGGATCAATGATTTCAGAATGAAAAGAATTATAAATTCTACTCAAGTGATCAGCCATAGGGTTTTCTTTTCATGGTCTATATTTGATTTCAATGTCAAACTCTTTGAGCATTAGGATCCACCTTATTGTCCTTGGTTTGGAATCAATTTCTTGAGTAATAACTTTATAGCAGAATGGTCTATGAAGATAATGGTTTTAGCACCTAAGAGAGAGGTCCAGAATTTATCTATGGAAAAAACAGCTACTAAAAGTTCTTTTTTAATGACTGTGTAGTGATATTGAGTTTCATCCAATGTATTTGAGGCATAATAGATCACATGAGTAATGTTTTATCTTCTTTGACCAAGAAAAGACCCAACGGCTCTATCAGAAGCATTACACATCAACTCAAAGGGTAAGGACCAATCTAGGGGTTGGATTATCAAGGCAGATATAAGAGCAGTTTTGAGTTCAATGAAGGCTCTCTTTTAAACCTCATTGAAATTGAAAGTGACATCATTTTGGAGAAACCGAGTGAGTGGGAGGAAAATTTTACTGAAGTTATGGTTTCTGATAGAAACTAGACTGACTGAGGAATGAACAGATGTCTCGAACAGAGTTGGGTTTAGTAAGTTATTGGATCACTCCAATTTTGGCAAGATCAACTTCAATACCATTTCTGGAAACTATGTGCCTTATAAAAATCCCATTTTCAACCATGAAGTGACATTTTTCATTATTTAACACAAGTTTACACTTGAAAAATTTTTGAAGGACCATAGCGAGTGAATTCAAGAAAGATTCAAATGACTCACCATGAATGGTAATGTCATCCATGAATACTTCCATGAAGTGTTCAATGAATTAAGAAAATATACTCATCAAACACATCTGGAATGTTGCAGGAGCATTGGAAAGGCGAAAATTCATTCTTCTATATGCATATGTTCTAAAGGGGCATGTGAAAGTAGCCTTTTCTTAGTCCTGAGGTGCGATTGGGATTTAGAAGTAGCCATTGTATCCATCAAGAAAGCAATAGTGTGACTTTACGGATAATCATTATAGCATTTGATCATGGAATGGAAGATGGTAGTGATATTTTCTTATTTCAACATTGAATTTTCTGTAGTCGATGTACACACACCATTTTTTTCACTCATGTTGTGACTACCTCCCAATGTTAATTTGTGAAAACAATTATCCCACCCATCTTAGGTACAAATTGAATTGGACTAACCCATTCACTATCAGAAATTGGATAGAAAATAAAAGCTTTAAGAAGCTTGGTGATCTCTTCCCTAACTACCTCAAGTATGAATTGATTGTGTCTTCTTTTTGGTTATCTAATTGATTTGGATGATTCCTAAAGATGGATGTGATGCATGCAAAGAGAATGGCTGATTCCTGGTGTGTCATCTAGGGTCCAACCTAGGGCCTTTTTGTTTTCCTCTAACACTTGAACAAGTTTGGACTCCTCAGTTTCAGTAAGTAAAGGAGAGATAATGACAGGATATGAATGATCATGGAAAAGTAATGCATATTTTAGGTGTTCAGAAAGAGGTTTTAGATCAGTCACATCATTCATTTTTGGGTTAGACATCTTACTAATAGAGGAAGGGACTTCAGTAGCTTCAGATTCATTTTCCTTGATATTGTCTAATGTGGAGCAGTAGATATCAAAGTAGATGTGGGATTCAAGATAGTTTTCAAGTTCCTCTAGATTGATGGACTCTATGAATGAGAGGTCAACATCAACTTCATCATTTATAACATGGTTAATCATGGTTCATATTTCACAAGTTCCTTTCTCATTAGAACATGATTAACATGATGGAATTAAGTTCAATTTACTCTCAGAAGTGTCCTCAGAAGCATGGATTGAGAATGAAGAGTGATCCTCATATGGGTATCACATGGCTTGGAAAATGTTGAACTTGACCAGTTGGTCCCAAAATTCCATGGATAAGATGCCTGAATGGACATCAATTGTGGTTCTAATATTCATGAGGAATGGCCTTTCTAGAATAAGGGGAGATTGAAAGATTTCATCTCACCTTCCCTGTCAAGGATATAGAAATCAGTAGGGAAGATAAGATCATTGACCCAAACAAGGACATCTTCAATTATACCCTCAAGACTATCAGTGCTTCGATTGGATAATTGAATGAAAACACCCATTTGATGTTAGGGACCTAGACCAAGGTTGGAGAATATAGATTTGGTCATGAAATTAATTGAGGATCCTTGGTCTATGAGTGTATCATCGAAGATGGAACTTTGGATTTGGCATGGAACCGTAAATGTCACTGGATCTTTGCACTTTATGGGAATAGACTATTGGGTGGAAACATTTTCAAAGGTCCTAAGTTGCCTCTTGTGGGTGCACAATTCCTTAAGAAACATGGCATACTTAGGTATTTTTTTATTTCATCTAAGATGGTTATGTTGACTTCAACACATCTAAACATGTCGAGAATTTCAGGATCAGGTTCAAAGGACTTATTTGACGTAGAAATGTCTTGAGGAAAAGGAATTGGTTTCCTAAGTGGAATGGAAGGAGGTGAGGGAATAACTTCAGATTCTTTTTCATGTTTATTTTTCTTTTAATTTTCTATTTCAACATTCAAAGGAGGGTTAGAGGATTTATCTTAAGTCATAGAAATTTTCTTTCCTGATCTAAGTGAAATTTAACTTACATTACCCTTGGGGTTGGGTAATGGTTGAGCTGGAAGTTGGGAAGAATTTGATTGTTGTTGGATTAGGTGGGATGAAAGTTGACCAATTTGAGTTTCAATGTTTTTAAGGCTGGAACGGGTGAAGGAGACAATATATTAAACAACACTTTCCCATGGTTTCTTGGAAGAAGAGGCTTGTCCCAAATTGCGATTACATTGATTTTAGTTCTTGGGAAAGCGATTGTATTGGTTTGGGGATTGGGAAGGCTCACTAAGATAGTGGAATCTAGGAAGAAGATTGATCCTTTGTGGTTGAGGAACATAAGGGTAAAGTTGTTGGAAGTTACCAACACCTTGACCATATTGGAATTGGTTTGGGGTTTGATGGGGGTATTGAGTGGGATGAGAAATGGGATTCCCATATCTCAAGTTATGGTTATATTTAGAAGAGAAAAGGCTCAGAATGGGGTTGGTTAAAGTTTCTAAAAAACTGAACTGATTGTTGAGGGTTAGGGTTCCTCTAAGCATATGCTGCATTGATCTCCATTGGTCCAGATGAATTAGATTGATCCTATAGAAGTTGTGGACATGTGTCTGTTGGATGAGATAGAGAGTTACAGATTCCACATTTTTTGACAGGTCCAGGAAACATTGATTGTGGAGAAGATGAAGTTGGGGATTTGTTAGCCATAGCTAGTTGTCGCACAAGACCTCTAAGTTCACTCATCCACTCTGTCATCTTTTCTGGCTCTATTGATTGATTATCTTAGGCTTGTTTTACTTGTTCATGTGCTCAAGTATGGATTTTTTGTGTGTTCATAGCCATGTGGCTTATGAGATCTCTTGCAGCTACAGGAGTTTTATCAACAAGAGAACCACCACTTGCGACATCAATAAGACTTCTCTCCATCACCAATAACCCCTCATAGAAGCATTTGATCAAGATTTGATCAAGGATTTGGTGGTGTGGGAAGGTTTCAAAAATCTTTTTGAACCTCTCCCTGTACACATGGAGCGATTTATTTGGGAATTGATGAATACCACTTATTTCCTTTCTGATATAAGTAGTACGTGAAGCAAGAAATAATTTCTCTAAAAATAGTCACTTCATGTCATTCCATGTGGTTATAGAACCAAGAGGGAGGTAGTAAAGCCATGACTTTGCAGAGTTATCTTGGGAGAAAGGGAATTCTTTTAGTTTTATTTTTTCCTCAGAAACACATTGAGGCATCATGGTAGAGCACGCCACTTGGAACTCTTTAAGGTGAAGATTTGGATCCTCATCGGCTAGCCCGTGGAAATGAGGGAGAAGATGAATCGAACCTGATTTGAGTTGAAAGTAAGCCTCTATATTTGGATATTGAATACCAAGAGGTTGGTAATTAATATTAGGAACATCTAGTTCTTTAAGGGTTTGTTCCCTAGGATTGGCCATTTCTAATTCAACTGGTTGGAAAAGGACTGGTTCTTGAATTATTTTATTATCTCTTATGTTAATTCTAAGTTTGGGAATTGTTCGCACAATTTCAGGGTGAAACAAATATGAGGGATTATTTAGGAGTCTACAGTGCATTCATAGAGATTTGGAAGAAAGATGATGACATTTTTTGTTTTCCTTGTGTTTTTCGTTTATTATTTTTATGAGGAAGGTGGGTTTTTCTTTGTGTTTTTTTTCAATTTTTTTTAATTTTGTTTTTTTACAATAATTATAAACTAACGACTACTTAATTTCACCATACCTAGAATAGAAACCATTTGAAAGTGTGGCTGATTGTTTCCTATTGACTGGTCAAGGTTCTTGTTCTCTGTTAATGTGTCTAGCAACACTCGGGTCGAATCCTCGGCGATGATACTTTTTAATAGTAATTTGTTTTTAGTTAATTGTATTCTGATTCAGGGGGGTTTGTTTACAAATCATAGGAAATAATTTCTGTATTATGTTTGATTTAACAAATTGATAGAGATTGGCGTGAGTTCATTATTGTGGATTTAAGCTTATGATATCCTTGAGCTTTGCTTTATATTGCATTAAATTAATACCTACTTCACAAGATTATTTTGATCGAAATTCCCAAGTGTTAAAGCTTTAATCCAAGCTGTAACTTAACTTAGGGTTCTAATAATTACAATTACTTGTTTATGGTAGTGTATTTTTGGTTCCAATAATCCATATAATCCACATATTAAACAAAACATTTCATTAATCTAGGACATATAAAGTTCAACATACACAATATTAACTCAAAGAATACTCATCGTGCAAAGGCTCTGAATCACTTAATATCCAAAAATTATAACTCATCACAATGGTAGATTTAGTCATTAATTTAAATTATTAGTAATCTGGTTGTAATTATTATTATGATAAATTAAGAAGATAATAAAAATAAAGGGATAAGAAAAGAGTGGTGCATCGAACATACACACAAACGATAAAGGGAATTAAATATTGACTTTAGATTGAATGAGAAAGAAAAATAAGTTAAGGGGATTCAACTATATTTAAAATATTTTATGAAAATTAATATTAAACTACAGAAGTTGGATGAGTATAAGAGATATTTAAGAAGAAACTTTCATTAAAATAGAATTACAAATAAAGAGACTTACAAGATTACAAAAATGAAGAACACAAATGTAAATGAAAAAAAGAGGGGATGAAAGGTCTCTCATGTAAAAACATGTGTATGGAAGGTCCCGCCAAGCCCTTGGAAAGGATTTTTTCTGGCCAATATGTGCTCCCATCTTCTAAAATTCCAACACTTTGCAAGGATAGGAGGGGGTGTATTTATAGCCTAAAGTTGTGGATTGTTTGCATTCCAAAACATCCCCTCCCTTTTCATAGCCAATTGGAAATTTTAGGCAAATGAATATAGAGATATTATCTTCTTAAAAGTTTTATATAAATATCCCCTCTATCTACTCTGAAAATTTGGCATCCATTGGACTTAAGGAGCCAATGTTATGGCTAGTTGATTAATCAATGTTAATCTGTCTATTTCAATCCAAATGTTTTGAAGTATAAATAATGAATGAATTTTTGAATAGAAATATGCCTTCAAATCCGAATTATTTCTTCGAAAAAATCAGCCCCCTATATCTCCTATTTCACATTGTGAAATCTCAGCTTTATTTGATAATTACATCATGAGATATGTAATGAATAGTCTTCGGATTTTAATTCCCGGACAGAATGGTGGGCTGGACTTTAAAGCATTAGTTAGGCCCATTGTCCTTGGAGTTGGGCCCTGAATGTTTTATCCATTACTCCTTGAATTGTTCACATAATGTTTGAGGAGAATTAATGAATTTTCACTTCTGTATTGAGCCCAGTAATTCAATTTTCATGGATGGTCCAGTTTCGTCATAGATTTTGTGGGCCTTCTTGTGTGGTCCATATGAGCCTTCAAATGGTAGAGTTGGCCCAAGATCCCTTCTAATGAAATGTTTGATATTGAATTAGGAAACCTAAAACACAATAACCAACTAATTTGAATCATTATGATGATAGTTATAAATAAAATATTAAACTGACTCAATTGGACTACTTCTAAAAATGATCAAAAATTATACTTAGTATTAAAATATTAATATTTCACACAAATTATGCACATTTGATATAAAATAAGTAAAAGGAGTATATAATAAGTCATGAAAATATTAATAACATAAAATCCCCTACACTTAGTCTTGTTCATGTCCTCATGTGAAACAAATATAAAAACATGAAAAAATCATTTTCACTCACCAACAAATATTAAATTTTTTTTTCTCCAATTAGGGGAGGTTTAGACTATTTCACTAATCCATGTTGAATTACACCTCAAATTTTTACAAAAACAATGTTCAAAAAACAACTCTTTTTTTCATGCTCAAATTTAGAAATGGAAAATTTGGACACTCAAAAATCACACCTCTCAAGATGATAAAATTCATTTGTGGAGGTTCACTGTTTCACCGACCAAAAGTGAAAATCTTAGAGTTTGATAGAGCTCTATGCTTCCAATCCTTATACAAAGTTCACAAGAATCAAGAGATATTTTTAAGGGGTTTTTCTATGGCTATGGTATGGTAGGAATATAATGTCTACGAGGGAGAAGAATAGGGGTAAAATACCAACATGGAAAAAGAAATGCACATTTTTTTTGAAATGAGACATGAAAGGAAATAGAAACACATATTTATGAGGGAATGAAAATGTGAAATAAGACACAAAAGTGGAAGGAAATATGAAGGGAATGAGAAGATGGAATATTTACAAAACACAAAACATATCCCAATGGCATAATAATATAATGCAAGTGTTAATTTTTTTCTTCTTTTGGAAAGTTGAACATGAAACAGAACTGACACTCATATCCAAACCCATGATTGATCTCCTCATGACACTAATTGTAATAGTTATAACAAGATCAAAAGATGAGGAAGAGTGATTTTTTACCCACCCAAGACACAACCCATTCTTATTTTCATTATATATATATATATATATTGATTCTTTTTTTGAACACTTTTCAATTATACAAGATAAAAATATATACATTACCAAACTCCACTAAAGGAAAACCTTTCCCACACTAAAATGGATGATTTCCCTCAAGCATATGATAACATGGTAAAATCAAAAAATGATGCCTAAAATGAAATTCATTCCCTCCACACTTAAATTTAAAAAAAATTAGGCAATGAAAATCCATGTTGATATTGGGTGAGAAAAGGTATTGGGCTTGTAATGTGGTTATAAAAGGTAAGGTTTTTGTAGGAAAGAATGGCCTTTCAAAATGAGGATTAATGTAAGGGAAATGAGAGGCTATTTGGCTATTGTGATTCTAATCTGGTTCAGAAAATGCCTCTATCATATTATTGCACACTAAAGTAGGAAATTTAGCTAGAAGGTCCACAAACTCAAGACTCACAAATGGGTGTAAAAACACACATTTTGACAAGATTGCCCTAGGTTTCCTTGTAATGAAAGATAATGTTGTTTCTCATGGGTGGAGAAAATCATTTTCTAAAATGAAAATTGGAGATTCAAAATTTTTTAGTTTTGACACAATATCCTTTATCCAAATATATGATGAAAGCACAAGATTTTTTAGATGAAACCATGTTTTTTGACTCCCCAAAATGGTTGGAAAAAAAATTAAAAACTAGATGGAAAGTAAGTATGACTCTTTTATTTCAAATATTTTTTTCATTGATTTTTTTTGTTTTTTTAGGGTTTTTTTAGTTTTTTATAAAGACACGCCCAAAAGAAAAGAAAATTGTAAATAAAAATGTGATGATTAAATTGGTAAAAAAATTTAGAATGATGGAGGAAGAATAAGAAAGATAGAGAGAGATAGAAGATAAGTTAAAGGAAAAGTGGTTCCCCGTGGTTTGGATTTGGTGGGTTGTTGTCTCCATCCGGTGGTGGGTCAACTGCAGAAGTTGGGGATTCGATAGAAGTTGATGTGGTTCCAGGATTGTGTGTCCTCTCATGGTGATTCTTTAATCAATGTCCATTAACTTTTAATGTCCTTTTAGAGGATGGGTCTTGGACTTTCACTACACCAAATGGGTAAACATGAGAAACAATAAAAGGACCTTCCCAACGAGAATTATGCTTAACTGTGTGAATCTAAAATCATGAGTTGAAAATCAATACAATTTCACCTTCATGGAATACCTTTCCCATGATGTGTTTTTCATGGAGTATATTATAATTTTCTTTGTACCGATTGGGATTCTCATAGGATTCAAGTCGAACCTCCTCTGGTTCAACCAATTGCTACAATATTTCTTCACCAGATTATTCACAATCAAAATTACAAGTTTTCACATCCCAAAAAGACTTATGTTGGATTTGAACTGATAAATGACATCCTTTACCAAAAACTATCCTAAAGGGAGATATCCCAATGGGTGTTTTATAGGCAGTTTGATAAGCCAAAAGTGCTTCACCAAGCCTTTCAGGTTAGTCTTTTCTGGTGGGTTTTACAATTGTCTTAAGCACTCTTTTCACTTCCCTATTAAAAAGTTCAGTCATGCCATTTGTTTGGGTGTGATATGTAGTTGATGTTTTATGCACAAAACAATTATTTTTTAAAAGATATTCCATGGTTCTATTACAAAAATGGGTTCCTAAGTCACTTATCACGAAATTTGGTGTGCCAAATTGGTGGAAGATTAATGTCTTTAGGAACTCACTAACAGTATGTGAATCATCCTTTCAAGTGGGTTTGTCCTCAACCCACCCAGAAACATAATCAACTTCTACAATAATCTATGAGAATCCATTGGAAGTGGGTAATGGTCCCATGAAATCAATTCCCCAAAAATTGAAGATCTCATAGAAGATTAAAGGCTTTTGGGGCATTTCATTTCATTTGGAAATTGTACCAAACTATTGGCAAGTGGGACATGATTGAAAAAACTCTTGTGAGTCCATGAAGAGTGAATTCCAGAAGAATCCAAAGTCTAGGACCTTTCAGTAGGTCCTTTGAGGTCCAAAATGGCCACCACCAAGAAGTGAGTGACAAAATTATAATATGGAGGAATGTTAATCCCCATCGACACATCTCATTATTACCATGTCATCCCCAGTTTTACAAAGTTTATTTTCTTCACAAAAAATAGTATTTTGAATCACTTGTCAACTTCATTTTTAGTTATTTTGAAAAAATTTAAGGAAAAACACCAGAAACCATGTAATTTACAGTTGGGGCATACCATGGTATTTTTGGAGTGAGAGATAAAAGGTGATCAGTGGAGAATTTAGGATTGATGATTTCAGAATGAAAAGAATTAGAAATTCTACTCAAGTGATCATCCATGAGGTTTTATTTTCCCTATCTATCATTGATTTCAAGGTAAAACTCTTGGAGCATTAGGATCCACCTTATTAAAATTGGTTTGGAATAAATTTTCTTGAGTAAGAACATTAAAGTAGAACGGTCTATAAAGATAATGATTTTGGAACTTAAGAGATAGGGCTGAAATTTATCTAAGTCAAAAACAATAGCAAAAAGATCTTTTTTAGTGACAGTGTTGTGAGATTGAGTTTCATCCAATGTTTTTTAGGCATAATAGATGACATGAGGAGTTTTTCCTCTTCATTAACCAAGAACAGCCCCAACGACTCTATTAGAAGCATCACACGTCAACTCAAAGGGTAAGGACCAATCTGGGGGTTGGATTATCGGGGCAGATGTAAGAGAAGTTTTGTGTTCAATGAAGGCTCTCTGGCAAACCTCTTTGAAATAGAATGTGACATCTTTTGGATCAATCGAGTGAGTGGGAGGGGAATTTTATTGAAGTTATGGATGAATCTCCGATAGAAACCATCATGACCAAGGAATGAACGGATGTCTCGAACAGTTTTGGGTTCAGGAAGTGATTGGATCACTTCAATTTTGGCAGGATAAACTTAAATACCCTCTTTTAAAAATATGTGCCCATGAATTCAAAAAAGATACTCATTATACACATCTGGATTATTTCAAGAGCATTGGAAAGGCCAAAAGTCATTCTCCTATATGCATATGTTCTAAATTGGCAAGTGAAAGTAGTCTTTTCTGGTTCTTGAGGTGCGATTTGGATTTAGAAGTAGCTAGTGTACCCATTAGGAAAGCAATAGTGTGAATTTCTAGCT
This sequence comes from Viscum album, assembly GCA_963277665.1. Lineage (NCBI taxonomy): Eukaryota > Viridiplantae > Streptophyta > Magnoliopsida > Santalales > Viscaceae > Viscum > Viscum album. Next base: position 1,441,554,404 of record OY728140.1, on the reverse strand, counting down.
AATAATTCTAGCATTTGATCATGTAATAGAAGATGTTAGTGATCTTTTCTTGTTTCAACATTCAATTTTTGGTAGTCGATGCACACACGCCATTTATTTTTCACTCGAGTTGTGACTACCTCCCCATGTTCATTTGTGACAATAGTTATCCCACCCTTCTTAGGTATAACTTTAATTGGAATAACCCATTCATTATAAGAAATTGGATAGATAATACTATCTTGAAGAATCTTAGTGATCTCTTCCCTAACAACCTCAAGTATGAGTGGATTGATTCTTCATTGTGGTTGTCTAATTGGTTTGGATGATTCCTCAAGATGGATGTGATGCATGAAAAGAGTAGGGTTGAGTCCTGATATGTCATCTCGGGTCCAACATAGGGCCTTTTTGTTTTCCTCTAACACCTGAACAAGTTTGGACTCCTCAGTTTCAGTTAGTGAAGCAGAGATAAAGACAAGATATGAGTGGTCTTGCTAAAGGAATGAATATTTCAGGCGTTCAGGGAGAGGTTTCAGATCAGTATCATCTTTCATTTGTGGGTTAGACAACTCAGGAATGGAGGAAGGGACTTCAGTTGCTTCAGAATCATTTTCCTTGATATTTTCTAATGTGGAGGAGTAGAGATCAGATATTATGTGGGATTCAAGAGAGTTTTCAAGTTCCTCTAGATTTATGGAGTCTATGAATGAGAGGTCAACATAAACTTCACCATTTATAACTTGTTAATCATGGTGAAAATTTCATAAGTTCTTTTCTCATTATAACATGATGGACATGATAGAATGGAGTTCAATTGACTCTAAGAAGTATCCCCAGAAGCATGGATTGAGAATGCAGAGTGATCCTCATATGGGTATCGCATGGCTTCGAAAATGTTGAACTTGACCAGTTGGTCCCCAAATTAGATTAATAAGATTCCTGAATGGACATCAATTTTGGTTCTACCAGTCATAAGGAATGGTCTTCCTAGAATTAGGTGAGATCGAGAAGAGTTCTTCTCACCTTCCATATCAAGGACATAGAAATCAGCAGGGAAGATAAGATCGTTGACATGAATTTGGACATCCTTGATTATACCCTTGGGACTAGTAGTGCTTCAATTGAATAACTGAATTACAACACCCATTGGATGTAAGGGACCTAGACTAAGGTTAGAGAAGATATATTTGGGCATTACCTTAATTGAGGCTCCTAGGTGTATGAGTGTATCATTGAATTTGGAACTTCCAATTTGGCATGGAACCGTAACGGTCCCTTGATTTTTCCACTTTATTGGAATAGACTATTGGGTGGAAACATTTTCAAAGGTCTTAAGTTTCCTTTTGTGGGTGCACAATTCCTTAAGAAAATTGGCATACTTAGGGATTTTTTATGGCATCTATGAGTGGTATATTGACTTCAATACGTCTAAACATGTCGATCATTTCAGGATCGGATTCTAAGGACTTCCTTGGATTAGAAATGGCTTGAGGAAAAGGAATTGGTTTCCTATGTTGAATGGGAGGAGGTGCGGGAATGAATTCATATTCATTTTCAAGTTTCTTTTTCTTTTTATTTTCTATTTCAACATTCAAAGTAGGGTTGGAGGACTTATCTTGAGTCATATAAATTTTCATTCCTGATCTAAGTGAAATTTCACTTACATTACCCTTGGGGTTGGGTATTGGTTGAGCTAGAAGTTGGGAATAATTTTATTATTGTTTATAGCTTAGATGGGATGTAAGTTGACCAATTTGTGTTTAAATGTTTTTAAGGCTGGAATGGGTGAAGGAGGCAAGATCTTCAATAGTGCTTTCCCATGGTTTCATAGAAAAATAGGCTTGCCCAAAATCAAGATTACCTTGATTTTGGTTCTTGGGAAAGTTATTGTATTGGTTTGGGGTTTGAGAAGGCTCACTAGGATAGTGGAATCTAGGAGGAGGATTGATCCTTTGAGGTTGAGGAACAAACGGGTAAGGTTGTTAGAAGTTACCAACACCTTGACCATATTAAAATTAGTTTGGGGTTTGATGAGGGTATTTAGGGGGATGAGAAATGGGATTCTAATATCTCAAGTTAGGGTTATATGTAGAAGAGAAAGGCCCGGAATGGGGTTGGTTGAAGTTTCCAACTAACCGACCTAATAGTTGAGGGTTGGGGTTCCACTGAGCATATGCTACATTGATCTTCATTGGTCTATATGAATTAGATTAATCCACTTGAAGTTATGGACATGTGTCAGTTGTATGAGATGGAGAGATTCATAATACATAGTTTTTCATAGGCCTAGGAAATATTGATTGTGGAGAAGACAAGGTTGGGGATTTGGTAGCCACAAATAGTTATCACACAAGACTTGTAAGTTCACTCATCCACAATGTCATCTTTTTTGCCTCTGTTAATTGATTATCTTGGGATTGTTTGAATTGAGCATGTGCTTGAGTATGGAATTGTTGTGTGTTCATAACCATGTTTCTTATGAGATCTCTTGCAGTAGTAAGAGTTTTATTGACAAGAGAACCACCACATGCAACATCAATGAGAGTTCTCTCCATTACCAATAACCACTCATAGAAGTATTGGATCAATAGTTGATTAGGGTTTTGATGGTGTGGGCAGGTTGCAACAAGATTTATGAACCTCTCCCAGTACTCATGGAGTGATTCATTTGGGAATTAATGAATACCACTTATTTCCTTTCGGATAGAAGCAGTACAAGATGTAGGAAAGAATTTCTCTAAAAATAGTCACTTCATGTCATTCTATGTGGTTATGAAACTAGGAGGAAGGTAGTAAATCCATGACTTGGTGAAGTCAGCTAGGGAGAAAGGGAATGCTCAGAGTTTGATTTGTACCTCATAAACCCCTTGAGGCTTCATGGTAGAGCACACTACTTGGAACTCTTTAAGGTGGAGATGTGGATCCTCACCGGCTAGCCCATGGAAATGAGGAAGAAGATGAATCAAAAAATGATTTGAGTTCAATGTCATAATATATTTTTGGATATTTAATACCAAGAGGTTGGTAATTCATATCAGGGGCAGAAAATTCTTTAAGGGTTTGATCCCTAGTATTGGCCATTTCTAATTCAACTGGTTGGACAAGGATTGGTTCATGAATTATCTGATTATCTCTTAAGTTCCTCCTAAGTTGGGGAAGTGTTCACTCTATTTTAGGGTCAAACAAATCTGAGGGATTGTTTAGGAGGATACAGGGCATTTAGAGATATTTGGAAGAAATATGAAGACATTTTTTTTCTTTGTGTTTTCCGTTTATTATTTTTATGAGGAAGGCGGGTTTTTCTTTGTGTTTTTTTTCAATTTTTTTTAAATTTTATTTTTTTACAATAACTAGAAACTAACGACTACTTAATTTCACCATCCCCAGCAATGGATCCATTTGAAATTAATTCTAATTATTTCATATTGACTAGTCAAGGTTCTAGTGCTCTACTAAAGTGTATAGCAGCACTCAGGTCGAATCCTGAGCGATGATACTTTTTAATAGTCGGTTGTTTTAAATTAATTATATTTTGATTGGGGGGTTTGTTTACAGATATTATGAAATAATTTATGGATGATGTTTGATTTAACAAATTGATAAATATTGGGGTGAGTTCATTATTGGGGATTTAATCTTATGATATCCTTGAGCTTTGCTTTATATTTCCTTAAATTAACACACACTTCACAAGATAATTTTGATCAGAATTACCAAGTGGTATAGCTTTAATCCAATCCATAAAATAACATAGGGTTCTAATAATTACCATTACTTGTTTATGGTAGTGTATTTTTTGTTCCAATAATCCATGTAATCCATATATTAAACAAAACATCTCATTAATCCATGACATATAAAGTTCAACATACAGAATATTAACTCAAATAATAATCATCGAGCAAAGGCTCTCAATCACTTAATATCCCCAAATTATAACTCATACCAATGGAATATTTACTCATCCATTTAAATGATTAGTAATATGGTTATAATTATTATGATGATAAATTAAGTAGATAAGACAAAAAAGGGATAAGAAACGAGTGCTGTGTCGAACACACACACAAATGATGAAGGGAATTAGATACTGACATTAGATTGAATGAGAAAGAAATTGAAGTGAAGGTGATTCAACTATATTTAAACTATTTTAAGAAAATTACTATTAAACAAAAAAATTTGGATGAGAATAAGAGATATTGAAGAAGAAACTTTCATTAAAACAGAATTACAAAGAAAGAGACTAACAAGATTACAAAAATGAAGAACACAAAAGTAAATGAAAACAAAGAGAGGAAGAAAGGTTGATCAAGTGAAAAAATGAGTATGGAAAGTCCTAAAAAGACCATGGAATGAATTTGTTTGTGCAAATATGTGATACAATCATCTAAATTGCCAACCCTTTGCAAGGAGAGGAGGGGGATGTATTTATAGCCCAATGTTGTGGGTTGTTTTCATTCAAAAATATCCCCTCCATTTGCATCGCCAATTTGAAAAATTACACAGCCGAATATCGAGATATGATCTTCTTACAAGTTATAGATAAATATCCCCTCTGTATATTATGAAAAGTTTGCAGCCATTATAATTTAGGATCCAAAGTTATGGACGGTTGATTATACAATGTTAATCTTTCTATTTCAATCCAAACCTTTTGAAGTCCAAAATGTGAATGGTTTTTCTAATAGCAATATGCCTTCAAATACGAATAATTTATTCTACAAAGTAGGCAGCCTATATCTCCTCTTTCACACTGCAAAATATCAGCTTGACTTTATGATTACATCATGAGATATGTCATGAATAATGTTTGGATCTTAATTCCTGGACAGAATGGTGGGCTGCACTTCAAAGCATTAGTTGGGCCCCTTGTTCTTCGAGTTGGGCCCCTAAATTTTTATCCATTACTACCTGCATTGGTATCATAATTTTTTAGTAGAATTAAGGAATTTTCTCTTCTATATTGAACCCAGTAATTCAATTTTCATGGATGGTCCAGTTTCCTTATAGATTCTGTGGTCCTTCTTGTGTGGTCCATATGAGCCTTCCAATGGTAGATTTGGCCCATGTTCCCTTCTAATGAAATGTTTGATATTGAATTAGAAATCCTAAAAAATAAGAACCACAAAATTTGGATTAGTAGAGTGATAGTTATAAATAAAATAGTAAGCTGACTCAATTGGACAACGTCTAAAAATGCTCAAAATTATACTTAGTATTAAAACATTAATATTTCACACAAATTATGAACATTTCATATAAATTAATTAAAGGGAGTATATAATAAGTTATTAAAATTTTAATAAAATAAATGATCTTGAGATATATTTGGTTTAAGCATCAAGAAAAATGTTATAGCCCTGATATGATCAAGAATTATGAAGGGACCTATATATCTAGGGATCAACTTTACCTTATTCTAAATATCATAACGTTATTACAAAGTGATATCCATAGGAATAACCTGTTACTAACTTCAAACTCTGGATCCCCTTGATGATTGTCATCATAATGACTTTGAGCTACCCTTAGGTTTTTTTCATGGATTTCACCTTCTTTTCCATTTCCTTATCTAGATCAAGTAACATTATCTTTATTTATCCATCTTTGTCTAAAAACATTATATTTACACACTTCCTTCCATATATGTATTCATAATGACCCATCTAAATTCTCTCAAGTGAAAGATATTATTGTGAGAAAATTGTACCCAAAAAAATTATTGATTCCAATCACTTATTAAATCCATAAATAAAGGTATCAACATATCTTTAAGAGATTTAATGGTCTTAGTATACTAACTATCGATATAAGGATGATAAGAAGTACTGAAACTCTACTCTTTATCCAGTTCATGCTAAAGGATTCTCTATAAATTTAAGGTAAACCTCAGAACCTGATCAAATACAATTGAGGGTGGTACTCCATGAAATTACCAAACTTACTTAATGTATAATAGAGTACGCTGGTCAAGAGAGAACTATTATTTATTAGTAATAAAATGTGTTAATTTCCTAAGGTGTTCGACTAAAAACCTAATAGAATTGTTCCTTTTAGATTTTAAAGGATGTCTAATGAAAAAAGCCAAGGTAATGTTCCTTCATTCCCATTTTGGTATAGGTAAGGGTTATACCATCCTAATATACTTCTGCCTCTCATAATTAACTTGATAACATACCAGGAACCAAGATACATACTTTGTAATATCCCTTTTCATGTCTTCCCATAAGAAATACTCTTTTAGGTCTCTATACAGCTTTTTAAATCAGGGATTAATATAGAATGGTTAACTATGATATTTAACCAATAGATTCTTCTCTAAGTTTGGTATTGATGGATCACATAAACATTTCATGAATCTTATTATTCATTCACAAACAATATTTAACTTTGTAAAATTTCTCTCTTTTTTTAGTTCTACCTCTTTATTTTTCACCTCCTTAACCTATATATGGATATATGGGTGAACACTCGTTTGAGAAAGATAATATTTATCCCCTTCCATTAATATTTCAAGGAAAATAATTTTAAAATGTTGAAATATTAAATCCTTTTAAATCCTCATCATGGAAAAAATAGCATGGTATTTCCAACATAGAGCATCATCTACCTTTTTCACCTTCACATGGTGTTAATGTATTAAGAATTCATAATATTTTATCAAATATAACCATATTATCAAGTGAATATTCATATATTTATTTGTAAATATATTCTATAAGATTTTATAATCATTATATATATCACACATTTTATCATAAAAATAATTCCTCTATATATAAAATGAAAAAATTACCATTTCCATATCAAAACCACAAGTTGGGTAAATTTTCTCTTGAATTTTCAAATGGAAAGAGGAATAATCTTTCACCATGTCATTATATATGAGGATTCATCCATGTCCCTTCTTTGATGCATCACTATATATCACAAACCATTCTCCATTACATGGTAGTGTAATCATATACACACTAACCAACCTTCTCTTCAGTTCGTTTAAATTCTCCCCATATTAATTTATCAACAAGAACTTAACTCCCTTCCAAGTCAACTTGGTGAGTAAATTAGATAGTCATGAGAAATCTCTCAGAAAGAATATGTAGTATCCAACATACCCAAGGTAACTATAAATCTCGGTTATAGTGGTCGGTATAGGCCATTGATCAATAAATTCCACCTTTTAAGGGCCTACTGATATACCCCATCTTGAAATTATATGACCCAATAATGAGACATTTATTATCCAAAATTCACACTTGGTACATTTAGAATATAACTTCTCATTCCTCATATTCATTAGTAAAATCCTAAAATTTTATTTACTTTCTTCATTTATCTTTGAATAAATAATAAAATAATCTATTAATACTTCCAAAAAGTGATTAAAATGATCTCTAAATACTATATTCATTAAATTTTTTAGTATAGTAGGACCATTGGTAAGTGAAAATGGAATTACTATAAATTCATAATGACTATACCTTGTATAAAAGTTATTATTGGGTATATCTAAATTATTGACCATAATTTGATGATATTTGGATCAAATATCATCCTTATAAAAATATTTAGCTCCTCATAATTGATCAAATAGATCATTGATATGCGGTATAGGATACTTTTTCTAGTGATATATGTATATTCATTATAATCAATGAAAGATGAATTAAACCATCTTTCTTCTTAACAAAAAGGACATGTGTATCACATGGTGAAGAAATATTCCAAATGAATCCCTTGTCTATATTCTCATAGAGTTGATTTTTTTTAATTATTTTAAATCAATCAGGTTCATTCTATATGGAGTATTTGAAATATAGGTATCAACAGGTATGAGTACTATTAAAAAATCAACTTCATGATTTGGGGGAAGACTAGGAAACTCTTATGGAAAGTCTCAAAAAAATTCCATTTCATAGGAATATTATCAATGTTTATTTTCTCCCCAACCATATGAGATAAATATCCCTCTGAAAAATATATAAAAACCCATATAATGGAATTAATTTTATGTGGGACTTTAGGTTCATCATTACACTGATGGAAAATCCATGGCTGATTTGGAATATAAAATATAACATCCTTTTCTTGATAATTAATATGGGATCTATATTAAGAGATATATAATGAGAGATTTAATCCATCAACAAATTTAAATCAAATTAAACTATAGGAAGAATAAAAATATTTATAGAAATAATATTCCCACAAACTTCTATTAGTGAAGAGATGTAGACTTAAGATACGATCATTATACAATTAGGATTTTTCACTACAAACTTAATATCAAATATTTGAGTTTGAGATATTATACCCATAGAAAATTATTTAAATATATATGAGTTGTATGAATATAAATAAAATAAAATATTTTTACCTCTAAAGTGGATGATAAGTTTCAATTTCAACACATCGCATGAAACTTCCAATTCAACTATAGTAATTCCATATGTTTGTTATTATTCCCTTGGATTATTATATGGTATGTTCCCTAGATTATTTGGTAATAGGATTAAATAATTCCCCATAACTTTATAGGTGAATCACTAGATAAAAATGGTTTCTTTATTTTCTTTACATTTATTATCTAGATGACCCTTATCTTTACGCTTGTAACAAACTCACATACCCTTCAATCATTATCTAGGATGTCTCTTTCTACAAATTTTATATGATGAAAATTTATTTATTCCAATATTCTTATTTTTTTTAATAGTGCTCAGTTGGCCACTTATTCAATTAATTTCCCTTGAAGATATTGGATATAAAAAATTGTTTATCTATATTAATGTAACTTTTTTACTATGTCATCATATAATGAAAATATTTTAGAAACTAATTACCTTTAGAGAATCATATTAAGCCCAAAAAAGGATTGTCCAATCTTGTTTTTTATATTATGTATGTAGTAAAAACTATTCCTAGATAATCTTGAAAATTTAGCCTAATACTATGCCACACTTTTTTCTTCCTCCATCTTTAGAGTGAGGAAATTCCTCTCTATTTTAGCCCACTGTTCTCAAGGGAAGTATTTCTTGAAGAATATAACTTTAGAAGTTCTGAATTTCATGTTATCTATTTATTAAACCACTTTAGTGTTTGATATTAAATAAAATCATTTATAATAATATCCTCTATATTAATACCCTTCCATAATAACATTTTTCACTTTAATTACATCCCAAAGCCATAAATATATTTTTGAGGGACTTAATTAATTGTTCAGAAACCAATGGATAAGTATTTCTATTAAAATATGAAGGATTTTATCATATGAATCAATCCAAAAAAAGTGAATCACACTGTGGAATAATAGGTTCCTTTATATGGGGAAGGTTATTCATCATAACTTGGGTCAAATGCCCTAATACATCCATGATTTTCTTAGTTCCAATCCCCATTGTAATATCTTTCTCAATAAGGAAATCCCTACATTGATAATGAGCATCGATTCATTTTCTTCCCATAGGTGCCATCAATTTATTATGGCACCCAATATGTTATCCCATAATAATCATAAAATTGTGAGACATAAAATAAAATTTCCATAATTTTAGAATTTCAAAAATACTATAAGAGTTTATAATAATTCTAATGTTATACGTATTAATTTAAAATCTAGTTCCCAACATTTCTAATAAACTTTCTCTAATAAAAACCATAGAAACCCAAATTCCAATAACACAGAGTCAGTGTTTACATTATTACATTGGAACTAGATATATGCGAGTGCATCCCAATGGACTGGATAGTTTAGTATCCTTAGTAAATGAGATATATACATTCTTCCCATTTTACATTAGAAATGACATATAAAACCTAATGAGAGTAATTATCATGCATCCTTGAACTCATTCAAATATTCCTTATTTATATCATTGTAAAAGCAAATAAAAAATTGTTATCTCAAATTGTTGGTATGGTTTATTTATAGGATAATATATCATAATTAAATAAGTTATGATTAATATCGAAAGATAAGTAATTGAAAAAACATTCCATTTAATCAAATACCTAATCATGAAATGAATATATGAAGAATATCAATTTAGTAATTTCATGTAAAATAATAAATAAATTCGTAATAAAGGAAATGATTAATATTGTACATCATGATATTTTTAATATCAAGTAATTATATTAATAAAATATAATTGATGAGTAGGTATACAACAAAAAACCAATTTGTTTGTATCATGAGGCATAATGATTCTTGAAGGGGATATCTATGACTTGGCCTTACCCATCAATATATATCTAACGCATTCCTCGCATATAGAATGGTTAATTTAATTCATAAAAATATATGTCATATCAAGAAATGTATGTATTGAGAAAAAATATAGAATATAAATATTTCCCCCATAAATCAATTAACGTTCAAAGTAAAACATTATTTATAGAAATAGTATATGGTTTAAAAAATAATAATATCTATGATACAAAAAATATGGATATTTAATATAAATTTAATGTCCAATGATCGTAAAAGGTGAAAGTTTGAAGAGAAATTTAATGACCAAAAAATTAATAAGATATAAAAATGGTCATTAGTTCATCATAAATATATGTTTTGTGATAAAATAATGTCATTTTGAGAAATAAAGAAAAGAGATGTGAAATAATAAAATAATATTTTATTAAATAGATTTTGTAAACCCATTTAAAACTTAGAGAATAATCTAAATAGCCTAAAATGTTTATATTGGTGGGAAAAGTCATTAACTTCAAATACATTAAAAAAAATAGCCATTTTAATTTTTTTTGTAAATAAAAATGGAAAAAATTAGAATGATTAATTCTAATCATTTTAAAACTTTAAATAATAATATAAAATATCTTTAATGAAACGTTTTATTAAATAAAAATTACTTTCATAAATTTGTTTTAAAAAATATGGATATGGAAGAAAAATATACTTGATAACAAAGATAAATAAGACCAGTTTTCTTTTAAAATTCTCTTTACTTGATTTAAGTTCCTTATAAAGGAAACTTTGGAAGAAAACATGGAAAATTCATAAATATACAAAGGATAATAAAATATATAGATTTTACAAATGATATATTATAATATTCCATCAATTAAAATAAGATAAATACTAAAAAAATGAGATTTGTAAAATAAATTCTTACATCATTGGTAACTTTTAAATTATTACACTTTGAAAGAGAAAACTTGAATTGAGACTTTAATAATCCTTAATAAATAGATATACATTTTAAATAAATCAAAGTGCAAATATATACACCATACAAAAATAAATAGGTGCATAATACCAAATATGACCTAATAGAGTGGAAATTGAGAAGAAATCTCATACCTCAAGTTTGATTTGCAACAAAAGCAATATAATATCCTATATAATAAATTTTAATTTATTATTATTATATATGATAGTCATGTACATAATTATATTATCTTATTTTATCCACAAATAAAATTTCAATGCCAATTTATTAATTATTCCTTATTAAAATTAATGTTTCTGGTTGTAACAATTTAATTTTCTCATGAGAAGATCGATTTGATAGTTTCAGTCATTGTACCTTGATTATGGTTTAAAAATATCCATAATTTAAATCATGATACAAATACCATATATAATCATTATATATATATATATATTTATTTAGATTAATCAATAAAAATTAAAGATAGAAAATGAATTACACCGTTCATGGCGATGGTAGGTCATATGTTCGTATGAACGCTATTTTGAATTTTTGAAGAATGGAATGAAAGAAAGGTAAATACTAATTAAAATTTAAAAATTAATTATTATTATTTAATATATATCTTATATATAATTAATTTTATCATTATTACCATCTTTGTAAATCGAAAATAAAAAAGGGATCACATTGCTTCATGTAAGTAGTAGTCAACACGTAAACATGAGCGACGTTATCGTTTTCCAATAGATTGGAAGGTAAGAAGGTAGATATGATATTATAATTATAGAAGAATAATTATGTCATAAATATCATATATATATATATATATTAATTATATGCATCTTTATAACCAATCGAATAAAGTGATAATGAAGAAAAAATTACACCGCCTCATGGACATAATAAGTCATATGTACGTACGAGTGACATTTTCACTTTTCATAGGATGTAAGAGAGATGGAAAATGGTTGTAACATAATAATAAGTATATCTCATTATATTTATTATATATGAGTTATTATTTTATGATAGTTTCAACAAAATTATAAAAAGTATCAGAAGAAATAAATTTGAAATAATCTAAAAAAATGGTTACCTTTTCTTCAGTAGAATTCATTTATATTTATGGGTAAGGACCCTTAGAATATCAAATTAAGAATAAAATAACATATAATTAATTTCATGGGAAGTGTAAAAGATAATTGGGTAGGTTTTTTAGAGCTATATGGCTTAAATTAGTGTAAATAAAATAGAGAATGTGTTTCCTTTTATAAGTGAGAGGTGGGGTGATCTTGTAATTTTTATAAATATTATAATATAATAAAGTCACATTCTTGTAAAATTGGTTCTAAAATGGAATTTATTAGAATATATGGAGTATTTGGTCTTAATATAATCATCAAATCAATTTTTTATAAGTTTAGATATCATTTTATACCTTATTTTTTTATTAATCCATTCATAAACCATTTTTTACCTTAACTATGGTAAGAACTATTTCAATATTAATTTGAATATAAACCATTCAAACATCCCAAATATGTTATATTTATCTATAATAATTTTTTGTAACTGTAAATCACCCTAAAAATATTACTTGTATAGTTTATAAAATACTTTACATCACTATTCTACTACTGGAATATAATTAACTAGAATTTACCTAAATGGATATTATATATATTTATATTTATATTAAATAAATTGGGAAAAAATTATAGATGAAAAAAATAATTTCATGTATTTAGATACGCTATACATAGTCTTCTAATTTGGTGAATGATCTTTAACATCTCCCATAAATATCTTATTTATTAGTACTCTTCACAAGCATACCCTACTTTAATCATTTCTTTATAACCTGGGGAAAGGAAACATAAGAATAGTTGAGCACAGATTCTCAATAACAAAAAACATGGGAGATATGTAATCATAACATGAACATAAGGGTATAATAATATGATCATATCATATAGAAACTATACCCTGCATATCAATGAAAATTGTGATTCATTGAATACATATTTTTTTAAGGTAATGCTTCGGTCAAAGACCAAAGCACAATTTATTGATAAGAAAAATGGTTACAAAAGACGGAAAGATGGGATTTTTTTACAATCCGTATCAAAAAGTTAAAATAGGTCATCCGAAAGATTATCAATCCCAGTCATGCTCTATTGAACTCCTTTGTTAGAGAGAGCATCAGCAGCAACATTCTCTTCACAGTAAGCATGAGTAGCTATGTATTCTAACCCATGAAGCGAGTCCAGACAATTCATCCAAAGAGTGGTAAGTGGCCAGGAAAGATGAGTAATGCCATTCTAGATGGCATGAACGATAGTGGTGGAATTACTTTCAATACAAATCTTTATCCAACCTCTATGAAGTGAAAAATCAACAGTATGGATGACCCCTAACATCTCAGCCTCTAGCAATGATGAATGACCACATCCAACATAAAAGCAGCCCTAACACTGGCCAGATGAGTCTCTGAAGATGGCACCACAACCTTTAGGGCTAGGATTTCTTTTGTAAGCACCATCCACGTTCACTTTGATCCACCCCGGCATCGGTGATTTCCAGAAAGCTTAAAAAAACGTTTGGGCTTTGGGTAAATACCAGGCACACAGAGATGACGAAGAATCTCAATGTCGATAACCGAGTTATTGCAAGAGACTTTTTGAATTAAAGTGGCTTCATGAATCACAATAATAATCTGATATTTCCCTGAATTGAGACTAAATGAGTTATTATTATGAATAAGATCATTATCAGCGTACCAGATCTCATGCAGGAGCTCCGCCACTGCCGTAAGAAAAATATTTTTAACCTGTAGAGAGGCATCATATCTAATGAATTTTTTTAGAAACAAACAAATAGAGTAATATAAGGGCCATATGCAATTAAATAATTCAAGAACATAATTCCATAGAGCTGAGGCCATCACACAAGACAAGAAAATATGATTAGCATCCTCCATGTGCTTGTTACACAAGTGACATTTAGAGCAGAGATGAATGATAAAATCTTGCAGACAGGCTTTAGTGGGTAATCTATTGTGAGAAATGCGCCAAATAAGGGTGAGCCTAGAAGGATTGATCCAAGGCTTGTTAAATTGGATCACCCATTGACAATTAGATTCATCCCTAGAAAATCAATGATTATAGAAGTTTTTTCATTCTAGGATTCCATTTGGTGCAGGTTCTGAAACCAGGAAGTCACCATTAGGAGAAAAATGATGATTATCAATGATCTATGCAATATTGTCAGGGAGGTCATGTCTATTAAATTGAAGGACCTCTGTTATAGAATGAGTAGTATCTTTTTGGATAATATTTTGATTTAAAAAAGAAATCAAGGGGTTACCACACCATTTTCCACACCAAAAATTGATGGAAGAATCCGCACTAACCATCCATATAGAGTTTCTCATGATTTTGTGATACGAGTCCCTAATAGAGGGTCAGATCGAGGAGTTGATGTAATTATAGTTCCCATTCAAGAGTTTAGAGATGAATCTATGATTCAAGAATTCAGAAGCTGTAGAGGTACAATTAATAATACGCCAAGCAATATAGGCTTGAAGAGAATTGTTGAAAAGCTTTAAATTTTTTATACCAATGCCACCTTTATCAAGGGGTTTACAACAAGAATTCCAAGGGATAGTGACGTGTTTCCTTTCAAAAATATTTCCCAACCAAAATAAGTTTTTAATATAAGTATTAATTTTCCTGAAGATGCCGATAGGCCATTTGTAAATCATAAGAGAGTAGACCATTTTTGAGAAAATGGTCAATTTGACCCAAAATATTCTACCAGCCATGGAGAGAGATTTCACCTTCAAAGTAGAGAGTTGATTTATGATCTGGTCAGTGATATTAGAAAAGTATCTTGCTTTAGGAAGACCCCATAAAAGTGGGACACTCCGATAAGTTAAAGGTAAGAGGCCTTATTTAATTCCAAGAGAATCAGTAATGCTAGATTTCCTTCTAACAGGGAAGCTATTTCCAAAAAATATATATGATTTATTCCAGGAAATAGCTTATCCAGATACCTTCTCATAGTGGTTAAGATCCTGCTTGAGGACATGTATATTGTTTTGATCAACATTGAGAAATAGGATGATATCATCAGCATATAAAAGGTGGGTAGGGGTATTTAGATTTCTGGAAGCTTGTATAGGCTTGATCTTACCTTGATCAACTAGAATATTGAGAAGTCTACTTAAGTAGTACTCAGCAATAACAAAAAGGATGGCAGAGAGAGGGTCACCCTTCTTGAAACCTTTAGATCATTTGAAAAAACCCTTAGGGGTACCATTAATCAGAACATAAATAAATGTTGAGCGAAATAAAGTTTTAAGTTTTCCAATGAAAGAATCATGAAAACCAAAAAAATTTAAGACTTTGAAAATAAATTTCCAATCAATAGTGTAAAAATCCTTTCTAATATCAATTTTGATGTCCACAAATCCTCCTCTAGTGTTTTTATTAAGACTATTGATGCATTCGGAGGCAAGACAAATATAGTCTTGGATGGACCTACCTTTAATAAAACCAAACTGATTCCGTGAGACTATTTTATTGAAAATAGGTGCAAGACAGTTTGCAATACTTTTGGTAATTATGTAATAGAGAGTGTTAATCAGAGAAATAGGTCTGAATTGATAGATCTCTAAGGCATTTACAACCTTAGGTATTAAAGTTAGAAATTGAGAATTTATTCCGTGAGGGAGAGATCCATGAGTGAAAAAGGTCTTAACCAGGTTACAAACATCAGTGTGGATAATATCCCAATGCTTTTGATAAAAACCATTATTGAACCCATCCAGACCATGCGCGCTGTCTTTATTAAGGCCAAACATAGTATATTTAATTTCCTGATCAATAGGAGTGCTGAAAAGAGATTTATTGTCTCTTTCATCCACCATTGAAGGAATAATGTCAGATATGAGATCAATATTTATCTCTGGACCATTAAAAATGTTGTAAAAGTATGAGATAACATGATCCGTTATGGCCTCTTCAGTGTCTATGATCAAATCATTATGAATGAGTTTAGAAAGAGGACGATGGGCCTTTCTAATTCTTTGAAGGGAATTATAAAAGTTAGTATTACGATCACCATCAGTGATCCATTTAGTCTTAAAAATTTTTCTTACGAATATTATCCTTAAAAGTGAGAAAATAATTAAGTTTAAGGGATACATTTTCTTCCAATTGAGGGTCTATATTAAAATCCGAATTAGTGTTTTGAGTTTGGGCATGGCTAAGATCCATTTCAAGAGAGGAAATATCTAGGTCTATTTGAGAATTTGTAGTTTTACACCAACCCTTAAGGGCCTGTTTTAAGATTTTCAATTTGTACATACAGGCAAAGGAATCCTTATGGTGATTCATGGATTTCCAAGTGTTATGTATAAAGGTGACACAATCAGGATTCATAGACCAAGAATTATTAAATTTAAAAGGAAGAACAAGCTTACGGTCATTCATAATGAAGATAACTAGAATAGGGTGATGGTCAGAGTTAAGCCTAGGCGGAGTAACACTGGATATACTATCCCAAATATCAAGAGACTTCATGTTAACAAAAGCCCTTTCAATCTTACTAGCAATAGTTTTATTATAGTGTTTTCTGTACCAAGTATATTTGGAACCAGTAAGAATAACTTCAAAAAGGTTACAGTCTTCAATAGTATATCTAAATTCCCTAGAGGATATAGAAAGATGAGATGGACCAATGTTTTCACAAGAGTTTAGAATGGCATTGACATCCCCCATAACAACTCAAGGATCCTGAATGGAGTTGTACATATCAAGAAGTTCATACCATAAAACTCTTCTTTCCTGATATCTATTATTGGCATAAACCATAGTGGAATAGGTATGATGACCATTCCACAAAAAAATCACAGGTGAGTTTATGTTCAGTATTTATAAAAATGTTGATATTTTGAAGAGTGTTGTGATAAAAAATCCACATGGAGTCAGCTTGAGGACCATTTTTACAAGATCTTAGAAAACTGTAATTAAGAGAACCAAATCTCATGAAGTTCATCTTGATGTTGACTTTAGGTTATGAAATGGAAAATAGGTGAGGCTTATGAGTGATTAAGAACCTCTTAATAGTTGTAGAGGTGTCATTATTGTCCATGCCTTGGAAATTCCAATAGAGAAAATTCATGACTATTTGCATTTTGGATTAGAACCCTTCTTTTTTTTTTTGATTTTCCAGAACCTTTCTTCCCTTGGGATCGTGTGACCATAGTCGAGGAAGGAGGTTTTTGTTTGATTTCATATGATTCAGAGCTAGGAGAAGCAACTATTTTCAAAGATGAAATAGAATTAAGGTCAGAACCTGGAGTACCTAAAAAGGTACTATCCAGTGAGTGGTCTTGCATGGCAACAAGAGCAGGAGGCTGTTCCAGAAGAGGAAGAGTCTCAATTCTGGCCAGGTCTTTGGAAATAGTTGAGCTCTGCACCAGACATAAGGAGGGGGCAGTAGGGGAGGCAGTTGTGGAGTCAGACATAAGGGTAGTGTAGTTCTACGGGGAGAGAGAATTGTTGTGAGCAATAAAAGTCATAGTGATGTTATTAGTAGCAGTATGTGCAGCAATTTCAGTAGAAGAAGAAGGAAATTTATCAGCATAAGTGGGAGTAGGAATTGCAGAAAGAGGGGGTAACAATGAAGGATTTTGCATGTCGATAACAGTGTTGGGCACCACTCTGTTAACATGATAGATAGTAGAAGAAAATGTAGACTCAGTATGAAATACAGGTACAGTGTGTGAAGTGTTCTATGAGATAAGAGCTGCATCATTGACAACATTAACATCATGAGTAACTAGAACAGAAAATCTAGGTGTAGGAGTAGTGGTTTTAGCAATAGGTAAGGGTTGCACAGAAGTACCTGGTTTTGAAGTTTTATCCATAGTACCTTGTGGCATATTGGCAGCATCAGATTCCTCATGTAGTTCCAAAAGAACCAAAATAGGTCTCTCCTAGTCCCTAGAAACATGCTCATTCGAAATTATTGTACCAGAGGTACGAGAAAAAGTAGAAAAATTGGAAATAATGACAGTGGTGCTCCTATCCAGGTTATTTCCATTACCTCCAGCCACTACTTCCCCAATTCCAGTGACAATGATATAATTTTTTGAAGATCCTCTTCTTCCTCAACTAGGTCTCTCTATGATTTACCCTCAAGGGATGTAGAGACATAGGATTTTTTAACCCATATTTCTTGTTTCTTTTTGGGGAGATCAGGTTTGTCTGAAATGTTCAACCCCTTTTTACCATATTTTACTTCCTTCCAGTCATTAGATATTGGGGGATCCATTTGTTTTCTAACCACCCTAAAATTGGAGAGGTTGTGCCCAACTAGTTTGCACACCTCAGAAAAGGGTGGTTTCTTTTCATACTCAATTATAAGATCAGTTCTAAAAATCTATGTACCTAGTTTGAGCTTGGGATAACCTCCCACATACCCTTTTTCAGGCTCGATATAACCTCCCTTGTACCCAATTCAAATATTTTGATAACCTAACATATATCTTTTAAGATCATATAATATTAATCATTTCCCAATGCATTTAAGGGATATACAGGTTCAACCCATCAAAAAAATAAAATCATACACATGTGTTCCACAAGATCCTAAATCATTTATCATATCAAAAACCACAAAAATAAGTTGGTTTCCTAAAACATTATTCACAGATTAACCTATATAAAAATATGAGTTCATAATAATCTCATAGTTTCATCAAAACATAACCTGTAAAAAAGAAGCGGGTTTTATAATAAATCTATCATGGTATAACCCGTGGAAAATGAAGCAATTTTCATAAGAATTATATCATGGAACAACCCATGAAAAAAGAAGTGTGTTTCATAAGAATTATATAATTTTATAACCCAAGTAAAATGATTCAAGTTTTATAAGAATTATATAAGGTATAACTCGTGGAAAAAATTCATGTTCATAAGAATTCAATGAAGGCATAACCGATGGAAAATGAAGTGGGTTTTATAATAATTCAATCATGGTATAACCCATGGAAAATATAGCGGGTTTCATAAGAATTATATCATTGTAAAATCTATAGAAGGAAAAATGGTTTCACAAACATAAATTAATTATAAACATTAAAAACATCATTAAATAATAAGAATGGTATCCTTGGTTCAAATCACCAGTAAATCATAATTAACCTCAAATGATTTCATCTTAGATAAGAGACTAATTTTAAAGAAAATCACTAGATACATTTAATGAGTAAAATAACCTTTTTTTATTTTTTTTAAAACAACACTTTATAAGATATTTTTTAAGTCATTTTATTTTAAAATAAACTTTTAAAACTCAAAAAAAGAAGATTAAAAAACCCTTTAAATCATTTCTTAATGAAAATATCCATTCTTCTTTGAAATAAAATTAAAAGATAAAACCTTTTGAAAATAATTTTCTATGAAGATATCCTTGAAAATGTATAAATTAATATTCAATGAAAATAATTTCTAGGATGGTGGTAAATTCACATAATCCCATATAAGTTAAAACAAATATTCCTTTCATATTTTTAGTATAATCCAAACAAACATTGTTTGGAAAATAAAATGAAGATTTATTTCAATTTTTTTTGTTTAAAGTCAAACATTGTAAAAAATTATTCAATAAATCATTAAATGAAATTTGAAAAAAATTGAAATAATTTTTAGAAAAGACAGTTCTTGAGGAAAAATGGTTTTGGGCCGTAGAGAGAACCAAAGTGTAATTTTCATTAAAAAATTATTTTGAACTACTGAGTACTTAAGGAGAGGAAAATGAAGGGAAAACATATATTCTATTGAAATAAATATAATATAAAAAATTTAAATAGTTTCTTGATAAATAGATCGAAATATTTAATCATTGGAAGTATAAACATAAAACATCCTGATAAAGGATGAAATTTTACTATAAAACCATTAAAACTTTGGTAACATTGAATGATAAGCCCCATTAAAGAATAGAATTTATTGAAACTTAAAATATAATGATATTAAATAAATTCATGAAATTACATGTATAAGTATATGTATATGCACCTCATCAAAGAAGATAGATTCATAACATAACATATTTCTCGGTGAATGACAATTAAGAGAAAAATATCTTACTGATTTTGTAACATTTGAACCATAAACCCCATGAAAATGAGATCCTAAAATGGATATGTTAATCCCAATAATTATTAGGATAATAATCATAAAATACATCCATTGGTAGTATGTACACCAAATAATATAAATAAGTTGTGAATATGGCATGTGTCTCAATGAAGTAACAATTGAGATGGAAATCCATTACCACTTTTGTAATATTTTGAATAGTAATCCCAAATAAAGAATAAAATAAAATAAAACATTAAATATCAACCAAATAATGATATTAATGCTATATCATTTCAACTGAGCAATGTATACACCACAAAGAAGAAGTAAGTGGTGAATTTTCATGTCTCCCACAAAAAAATGAGAGGATATAAATCCCTTACATTAAGTATTGAATTCCATCTCACAAATTAGAGCCTCATATATAATAAATATAAGTTTATTATAAACATATTATATAACCTTAATTGTATATATTATACCATATATTATTTACGTATGACTATTTATTACTCATTTATTACCCATTCCTTATTGAAATAATGTTTTGGGTAACAATAACTTGGTTTTTCAAATATGTTTTGATTTTTTATTTTCAATATTATTAATTTAATTATGGATCCATATAATAAAAAATTAAAATAATTAAATAATTGTAAAAATTATATAAAAATTATACTTTTAATACCAATCATGAAATATGATTTTAATAAATGAAATGTGTTACAATCTTGGAGATGGTAGGTCTTACGTACACATGAGTAATGATTCCATTTTCTGGAGATCATTATAGAAAGGTGTTAAGTAATATATTATATTTAAATAATTATTATAATATCATATATAAAATATTATTTCTTTACATATACTTATATATATCATCCATATGTTTTGGTGATGAAAATAGAGTCACATCGCTTCATGAAGGCGATCGTTCACACATACACGAACCACTTTATCATCTTATAATGAGTGAAAAGGTAAGAAATAATATGATATATTATCCTTTTGGAATTATAAATATGTCATTAATATAATAATAGCGTCATGTAAATCATATATATTCATTAAATTAATCCTTATTATCTTCCATGTAAATCATTAGTAAAAAATGAATCGCCATTCTTTCCAAGACAGTAATATGTTGTACACACGAGTGACATTATCATATCCCTTACATATTAGAAATTAAAAGGATTATATATGCTATAATTAATAAGAATATATTATTATTTTATGAATATCACATATATGCTTTATATCCATTATCATTGCCAACTGTGAGGTGTGGTATTGGAGAAACGAATTACATTGGTTCACGAGGCGATAGTCCACTATAAACACGAATGATGAATTCGCAACCCATTTAATGGAAGTGGAGATAGTTTTAGGTAATTAACTGAACATAAAAAATCTCATAATATTGAATATAATTATTTTATTATATGATCATGTTTAAATAACAACTTAAGGAGGTGGGGGAAGAAAAAAATGCTTGTTGAATAATGTTACCTCTTCTTCGGCTAACCTCCTTAGGTTTTGCAAAAGAAACCTTCATAGCTTGAATTTTTGTCCAAAATAAGGATTATAGGATGAGAGGGGAGATTTTTAAAGTTATTTTTCATGTATTTTCTAAACTAAAAGGGTTTTATGGTGTGAATAATAGAGGATATGGGTGACCTTTTATAAGTGAGGTGAGTGGAACACTTGTAATTTTTTGAAAAAGAAAATTTGTTCCCATGTTTTTATCAAGATAAAGGTAAAACATTGATCATTATAGATAATTATAAATGATAGGGTTGGGAAAGGTTTATAAAATATATTTTAGATAAGTTTTTAGATCATTTAAACCCTTATCATTTTATTTTAATCTTCCAGTAAACCCATTTTTACCTTAACCATAATAAATAATATTTACTATTTTTACTATTAATTTTTGTCATAAACTTTTTTAACCTTATTAAATAATATAAATTATTATGATTACAAATATGGAATCAACTTTTCCAAATTCCATCCATATAAATGGAAAAATATTATTTAAAATTTATCCGGAAAACATGATAAGAAAGCTGGTTTTTTAAAGAGAAAATGTTCAGAAATTAACAATGTTTTTATATGAAAATTAAATATTAAAATTATTATGATGACCTAAATTGGATTAATAGATATATAATTTATCTAATTTTAATTTAAAACCATTTTAAAATATAATTTATCTTTTTTAATAATTTAAATGAAAAGGAAATTTTCAACTAAAGTTCAGTATTTTTACTATTCATAAAAAAAATTAATATTTTTATAAAATTATCAAAAATTCACCCTAATATAATTTTAAAATTATAATTTCTAAAATTAAATTTATTTTTTCAAAAAATTTGTATAAATGTTTTAAAAATTTATTTTAAAATAATTGTGCAAAAATTTGAAAAATCACTTTTTAGAAAAATATAGTTTTTAGAGTAAAATTTGATTTATTATTATCTATTATCTATAAAAAACATAATATGAATGTTAAATAGTTGAATTAATATATACTATATGAATTTAATTAAATTAATTCACCAAAATTGGCTTTTTTAATTTATTAATGTAAAATATGTTTTTTTACATAAATTATGTTTTTCAACGAAAGATTTCATTTATTTTAAATAGTTTTTTATTTTAATTTTTAATTAATTAGTGACTAAATAATTAATTTTATATACATGTATCAACCATATAATTTCATTATTTATTTAATCCTATTAAAATCCATCATCTAATAGCTGGGTAAAAACTATCATATAATAATATTTAAAAATATGACACATTTTTTTACACTAAGTGTTTTGTGTAACACAAGATAAACTCAGGGTTACATGTAATGAAAAATATCAAAACGATTAAATATATTTAAGAATAATTATTTCATAAAATATGGGGGGGAGTTACATTCTACCCCCCCCCCCTTAAAATTAATTTGTCCCTCAAAATATTTCCCATTGGTACCCACAACTGAGTATAATTATACCTCATTACATCCTTAGGTTTCCTCATAGCTTCTTGAAGTTGATGGTTTTTTCACAAAACATTAACTATGTAAGTGGTATTATTAAATAGAACATTATATATTCAAACATTAATACCTACTAGATTTCCTCATAAGGAATATCATGTTGCACCAGTATGACCTCTGGGTTTAGTACATGTGATAGATTAGGTATGTACTTCCTCATGAGAGATAAATGGAACAAATTTTAAACCTGATAGAGGTTCATTAGAAGCATGAAATTATTATATATTGTCTCAATATGATCATGTATTCCAAATAGACTGATACACCTAGGGATTAGTTTTCCCTTATTTTTTCTATGGAGAAATTTATATACAGAACATATCACTAAATTCAAATTCTAGATCACATCGATTATTATCAACATAAAATTTCTATGAAATTTTTGTTATCTTTATGTGTTGTTTAATGTATATAACCTCATTTTCTATATCATCATCTAGATGAAGCCCCTATAACTTTATTTCTATAACTTAATTCTTGTACATTGGATTTCTACAATTATTTCCATAAAGGGATATATAAGGATTCATATTAATGCTCTGTTGAATTTTATTTCTATAAAAAACTCAACTTGAGGAATTTATTGATCCTAACCACCTTTTAAATCCATAGAACAAGATATTTACTTTTCCCCTAGGGTTTGAATTTTTCTCTTTGACTGATTTTTTTTTTAGGATGATACTTTGTGATTACACTAAAATCTATATCAATATCTTGAAAAATACTTCACCAAAACATCCATGTAAGCTTCATGTCATGATCATATTCCATTGAATTTGGTACCTCATCCAACATTAAAACATACTTAATGTATATTCTTCCAAGAGGATCCAGAGATAAATATTCTCTAATGTAAATGGTGTCGGGTGACTTTGAAAGGTGATCAAATACAACACATAATTACTTAAACATCAAAGATAAGATAAACCTGAAAGTTCACTAATATATTTAATATTATGTCCACAAAGTGTAAAGTAATTAAACCTTAAATTAATTTTTCACTAAAACATATAAAAAATTAAAGGGTTTTATTTCTATAAATGACTCTTAAAATATCCTTAATCGTGATAAAATATGACAACATAAAACATTAAAAATGGTGTCAATGACTTTGAAATTATTATCATCCTTAAACCCATAAACCCATGAGGGTTTCCAAAACTCTTAATTTTATCTGACATGAATATATATATGCTTCCAAAACTAACACAATCTTTAGATTTTTACTAATTCTTATAATTGAAATACCAAAACTGAAATACTTTCAAAGTATAATTCATGAATCTAAATATATACACACTTCAATCCTTTTACATCATTGGTTGGAATATAATATGTCTTTACATGGTCTAGGGGATAACCCTTAGTTTATATCGTTGACATGGATAATTCCCAAGTTCCATACATATAATAAATTGAACTCATCAAAAATTTCTCACTCCATGAACTTATTTTCCACAAATATAACATTGTCCCCTATTTTTGTGATATTCTTCTAGGTTCCACTTCCTACCTTCTTGACATGTAGGAAATTGAATCTTTTTTTCTGCTATGTTCATTACCACATGAACTTTCATAAAAGTTCGTCTTCCACATATTTTATTATTTAGGAATCTCACAAAAGTTCTTATTGTTAATAATATACCGTGATAGATGATTATGAATAGTCACCATATATATCTCTCTCCAGTTATCATCTAATTTGTTTGAACATACTCACAAAATTATCCATCATATTCAGTGTTAACATGACTCGTTCAACTTCTATCCATTGACACAAACCCAAAAATATATTATGAGCTAAAATAATCATAGTGGGAAATAACATAATCAATGAAATTCACTTATGTGATATCTAAATCATAAAATATTAATTTAAATTTTTGGAATCTTGGGATTAACCTAGGTTATTCATGGTCATTATTCAAATCCTTTATTATAGATTATAAAGAGTTTTTGAATTTCCAAAGAATACCACCTTGGAGTGTCAAACTAGGTGTGCAATAAGGACCATTTACATACACCGGGTAATGATTGTGTACTGATCAATACACCTTATTCATTGTTATTACCCCTAGGTACCCCTAAGCTAGAGCCACATCCACTTGTATTATCTAGATATTAATGTAATTTCATGGAAAAAACTTGGTCTATCCTTTACCAAAATTATAGGACATTTTTCTATAATTTGAATCATAATTTGAATTATCCTTATATGTATCCATATACACATACTTAGAAAAATATTTAGGGGTGTCACTAATGTTTTCTCATCCTAGTTTCTAGAGGTTAACTATACCTTTCCTATGATAAAAACTATAATGACCCCGACATTCCATAAATTAATTTAACAACTTTTTATATGAATATTCAATAAATTACACAAACACATGACTAAGGACCATAATAGATTAATGATTTTGGATAATAGATAAAAAATATTATAATTTGGTGTAATATCTTAAACATCACCCATATAAATATTCTCCTTTAGTAATCCTCATAAACATACCCTATTTTAAATCTTTCTTCATAGTCGGTGGAAAGTAAACATAAGAAAGGGTGAGATCAGATGCTCGATAAGGGAAAAATGAAATATGTAAGAATAAAATGAACATAAAGGTATGATAATAGGATCATAAAATATAAAAACCATAGCCTGCATATCAAAGATCATAATCTTGATTCATGGCATAATGATTGGAAGTTTATAAGACATGAATCATAGGGGAATAAAAGAACATGATCCATGAGATAATAACATTGGAATAAGAAATAAAATTGTGGAATAAACAAAATCATATAAAATATTATTTCAAGGATACCCACCAATACATTAATAACATGTTAGGCTTCGGTTAACCACACATGCACCAGCTTCGGTCGTAATATAACCTCATGTGTACCCTATTTAGAGCTTGGTATAACCTCCAGTGTACCCTCTTCTAGGCTTGGTATAATCTCCCATATACCCTTTGATATCATATAACATTATTAAATACCCAATGAATTGGATTAAGATATAGGTCCCACCCATCACCTAATGATAACCATAAACATGTGTTCTATAATATCATAAAAAATTAATCACATCAGAACCCATGAAAATAAATGGGGTTCATATAAATTTAATCATTTCATAACTTATGATAAGGAAACATGTTCATAATAATTTCATCATCTCATCCTAGAATAACCCATAGAAAATGAAATGGGTTTATAAGAATTCTATCATGGTATAACCCATGGAAAATTAAGTGGGATTCATAATAATTCTATCATGGTATAACCTATGGAAAAATTAGTGGGTTTTATAAGAATTATATCATTATGTAACCCATGGAAAATGAAGTTGGTTTCACCATAATTAAATCATGATATAACCCATGGAAAAAGAATTGGGTTTCATCAGAATTATATCATGGTATAATAGATGGAAAATTAAGAGGGTTTCACAAGAATTTTATCATGGTAAAACTCATGGAAAATGAAGTGTGATTCATAAGAATTCTTTCATGGTATAACCCATGGAAAGGGAATAGGTTTCAAAAACATTATGTTATGATAAAGACAAAAAAAATTCATAAAATTGATAAGAATGGTTTCCTTGGATCATATACCCAGTAAATCATAAGTATCCTCAATGGATATCATATTAGATAGAGAATAATTTTAAAAGAAAATTCACTTATAACATTTCATGAGGAAAATAACATTTCATTGAAAAAAATTGTTCAGAACTAAACTTTCTAAAATATTTTAGAAATCCTTTTCTTTGAAAATAAACTTTTAAAACTAACAAAGGAAATATTAAAAAATATTTAAAACATTTATTTAAGAAAATATTCTTTTCCCTTTGAAAAAAAAATCATTTTAAAATATAAAACATTTTGAAAATAGTTTTTTTAAAATAAGATTTAAAAATTATAAGGGAATCAGTAAATCATATAATGGTTATGATGGCAGGAAGTTATTTTCATTCCATACATGTTAAAACCAAGATTCTTTTAATCATTTTAGTGAAATGAAAAAATAATTTTTTTGGAAAATGAAATGAATATTCCTTTCATTTTTTAGGTCAAAAGTAAAATGTAATGTCACCATCCTAGAAGAAGATAACTATTGCCCTATGATGAGTTTCCACATGACCTCAAGAACAACTCCCCTTATTATAAAGGTTTCTAAATAGCAATGAGGGTCTGACAAATAACTTGTGTATACTATACCCTCTTTATCAGAGTGAGCCATAACAAATAACATATAAAATAAAAGAAAAAAAATAAGAAATAAACACAAATATGAATTTCCTACCAATTCCAAAAAATGGTACAAAACATTACCAATGATAAATATTTCATGTCATTATAATAGTTTCAAGATGAATAAAACCAAAAATATAGAAAAAAAACTAAATCCCCAAAATAGGTCATGAATCTATGTTCAGATCATTATCTATGCACATTGTTTACCCAACTCAACTCCCTATCATAGGGCCTTTTCCCTTGTTCTGACTCGTGACCTTGAAATATACTCAAGTAATCAATGACGCTCTGAGATGGGTGTGAGTATAACTCAGAAAGACACCACCCACTATATCTACAAAACATCCAGTATAAATAGATAGTGCATAAATAACTAAATAAATGACATGAAAATAAAAGATAACTCGGGTGCCATTATATAACAACATTAACTTTAAATGTTTCCTTAACTATTTCCATTTTCATCACTTATACCCTCTTAATTACAAAATTAATTTTCCTCACATGTTTTATGGGTTAGGTATTTACTTCAATTATACAACGGCCTAAGCCAGTCAATTACTATGCATAAGGGATTAAGTCATGTTCCCTATCTCACTAGGTTTGAACATATCATAAAATTACAATATAATCACCTCAGATCCTCAATTCATTTGGTTTCATAAAATTCATCTATTATAGGTATATATCCTAAGTCCCCTTATCTAACCTATGCATTTTGGGGAGGGGTTTAGAGCCTTGGTCTAACACGACCCATGGGCATAAATCCTTAAGTCCAATACCCAAAAACAACCAAGCCACAAACACTTTCTTATTTATCCATTTACCACATATACCATATCACAAACCATACATAAAACAAAACAAATAACAATCACAATTCACATTTCATTTGACACCTAAACAAGCCTTATATCGTTACCCATTATAATATTTACCAACTAAATTGCATAAATCATTTAATATGTTTCTATTTCTTATGCCGTAACCAATTAACACACTCAAGAATTCTCATTCATTATCCCACATTCATCAATTCCCAAATAGTATGCCATTTAACAAATTTCCATTCTTTTACCTTAATCCATTTAGCATATTCAACAATCTTTATTCATTAACCCATTTGATAGATTCAACAATTTTCACACATTAACCCATTTTACTTGGTTTATCTAATTCACAATTATTATATCATTTATAAAATTTCCATTAAACTCATATTTAATTTGAAACATTCTATTTAATCTATTTAATCCCTTTTCCCATTTTTCCAAACAATTCCTTATGCCATTGTCATCTACTAGACACAAATACCAATAGTGACTCATTATAGTTTGGACTAACATATTAGCCATTTATCATGGGATCTACTTCAATATAAGTGATCTTTATGATTAAATTTTTAATATTCCCATGATTGGGAATATTGGGGAAACCCATGGTTGGCCCTAAATTAATCTAATCAACCACAACGCATCCCACAAGGATCATGAGGGGTTTGATTCATTATTTAGCCAAATATTTTGTCAAACATTAATAAGGGAACCAAACTCACAACAAAAGGGAAAAAACACAAACAAGAATGCACAAATTAATGTCATGACTATGGGATATAACTTTTAGGCCACCTACCTCGATTCCAAAAGATAACTGAATGCTCAACCTTGACCCTTGACTTAGAATCAAACACCCTTTGAAACCCCAACCTAGAGCTTTGATGCACACCCAACAACACTCCAAATGGCCTAAAATCAAAGGAGATACAGCCTTGGTAAGACTAGGATGTTTTGGTTCATCAATAGTGCTGATAGAGGAGAAATGTTGGAAGAAATAATGTGGAGATCTTAAAATCCCAATGGGGGAAATTTTTAATTTCTCACATTTATAATGGGACGTATGGTTGGGCCACATGGTTTGAAAAATCATACGCCAATTGTGTTCCTTCCTCCTCTCAAAGGGTTCCAAGTTGCATGGTTACCTGGGGAGACCACATGGTTTGGAAAACTATGCTCCAACCAAGTAGAATGCCTATATCCTAAGCCATACAGTTTAACCACCCCCTTCGCACGGTTAACATTAAACATGCGACAATCGTGTATCATGCATCAGATGGCCATTTTCCCCTTTATTTAATGCCATAAACCCGCAAAACACCCCTGGCTTCCTAATATAGCTGATAATTATCCAATTTTAAGGGATTCAAGATAATATTTAAACCAGATCATATCTCCACAATATTTGGGATTGTATAACCTCTCCACCTTATATGGTTCATCCTCGAGCCATAATTCAAAGCATCACTAAACTTACTAAGAAAATAGATACAACCATTAGAGTTCCTTATTAAT
Source organism: Viscum album (assembly GCA_963277665.1). Classification (NCBI taxonomy): domain Eukaryota; kingdom Viridiplantae; phylum Streptophyta; class Magnoliopsida; order Santalales; family Viscaceae; genus Viscum; species Viscum album. The sequence goes on along the minus strand of OY728140.1, from coordinate 1,441,524,419 downwards.
TCCCCTATTCAAATTTTCCCCCTTGAACATTACCATGTGTTCATAACAGTCAACCCAAAGGTAAAACCTTACATCACACAACCTGCCCATTTCGATCCAGAATACAAAACAGATGCTCATCAAGGACGCATCAACCTCAAACCATGCGTCAAACACTAGAACTCCATAGGAAAACCTAGGAAACACTACTTAGATCACAACACAAGGATAATTTTCATACAAAATCATACTATCATTGAATATCCAATCGACACTCGGTCGGTATGATCCTCTTCACTAATCATGATCCAAAACACTTAGTGTCATTCTAAACTATTTTTCAAAACTCTAATGGTGAATAAAACTCATAATACCCCAAAGGTAACACACAGACATCCCAAAAACATTCCCCATCTTTTTTGATCCATCACTCTAGGTCCAATGATCTTATTCTGCAACCGTACATCAAAAACATAACCAAAACATCTAAAAATTGATCAACCGGTCAACCTGACCCAATGCTTTCTATCCTAGAAAAATCACCTAAATGGTAATAACTCGAGTCCATCAAACCCAAAACAGTGATCTTTACATCAACCAATAAATTTACCACTTTGGTTCTCTCCCACCATTTTATGATGATTGAAACCTCCACTATCAAATAATGATCCCCTGACCCACAACTCATCTTTCACAACACTTAATGCATCCCCAAATCACCATGCCCAAACATATATAAGGACTTCAACCCTATATTAGAATACATCCTTGTCATTGAAACCACCTATAATTACATACATACACCATCCATTTTCATAATAAGGACATGACCTCACTCATGTTCACCTTCATTTATGAAAATTTCTTTCCACCATTAAACTGACGGTGTCCACAACTTACCACTTCCCTTCCTTTTACCATATCGATTCGGACCGCCCCCGACTAGTATGGCAGAGAGCATCTATATTTCATTATTGGAATGACACCCCATTCTTTTACCTTCCAAAGTAACTTATTGAATTTAGGTCTATCACAATCATCCAACACACCTACTAGGGCCATTCCCTAACTTCTAGTGGAACCTCATCATCATATTATCTATTACCCTCTAGACTACCATCATGCTCCACTGCACCCATAAACATTACAAACACAACACTTTTTTCATCTCAACATCGACTGAAGATTACTAGGTCCTTCTTCAACCCCATTTCCATTATATAAATGTTCTTTTCATTTGGAAACATCCACTGAAGGTGGTTTACAACTCACCAATTTTGTACCTCCTTTTAACTGAGTCAGGATATCCCTGACTAACTCTTCCTAGAACACACATATTTACTTTTGGAACATCATTATCCCACCTGACTAAGATTACTTCAAAACTACGTACATTCCATGGTCACTCAAACACACCAACCAATGTCCATGGATGATTTTGATGAAGTTATAGAATCCAACCTCTATTGCCACAAATTGTTTCCATGTTTTACTATAACCTTCAAAGATTTTAACTCAGGAATCTAAAATTTCATTTGGAACCACTCTAATCTCAAATCTAATGCTTGACTCATTCACCCACTACATCCAAGGCCCATGATACCTCTTTATAGGAACCCAATATGCACCTCATATTTTTTGTATTGAAATCCTGATTCCACCACATTAACTCCATGATCCACTATACACATCTATGACTGATTTATCACTCTCCACCTTAGGAGTGTTGTTACCATCACTTTTTCAAGGAATTTACATCCACCGCAGTTCACTATTGGGTCATAAGATTGACCCCACAACATGGATTTTATTTCCCATCTTTTCATAGATCAACAAAACAACCATCTTCTAATACACATTCTCATCTTCTGTGAATAATACCCATGGAGTTTGTCAACCCCGCAGTCCATCCCGAGGACCTCACTCATAAACTATTGATGGTGTACATCCCAAATTCGAGCTCTACATATAATACTCCATGAGTTCAAAATATATGATTCCCCACGTCCATCCAGGACACATTCAAGTCACTTTGTATAAAGCTAGAGGTCTCTCAACATACCTAGGATAATTTCAAAATATTGAGCATGGACGTCACTAGCTAAAAGTATGCTGATAAGTTATCAAAGAGCACTGCCAAAACTTATCCAACACGAATTTCACCTCTCTCTATGGTTTAAAATGACCTAAAAATTGTTTTAGGCTTCCCTACCCACACACATCCCATCATCATCTAGCCACCACTACTCATGCATGGTTGCTGACCAAGACTCACCATCACTCCATGACCATCATCCAAATATTCATAAACAAATGTTTTCTTTGGCACTACTACCACAGGACCTCTCGAGTTCTTTGAAAACAGCCCAAAAAGTTAACTATTGAAACACAATAGTCAACAACACCAATAAAAACCAACGGTCACTCGTATATCCATGATTTCCAGCTTGGTTCCATAGAAAACAACAATATTTATCCTGATCTTATTGTTTTCCCACCTGAAATGGATTTGTACCATTCTGCTGCATGCCCATATCTAGGCCTCATCATATCCCTAAAGGTATCACACCCTCCTATGACCACAAAATTAAACCAATTTTAGATCACACAAGAAAAAAATCACCAGAGCCCATTCTAATTCTTACTTATTCATCTGACTATGCCTCCTTGTCCATTATCCCCATCAGCCTCAAGGTATTTCTCAACATTTCAACAAATAACCAAACTATTATTATGAGAAAAACCAACCACATGACCAGCATCACCTCAAGTGTAACCTTCATAACTAAGCATCGAACCACGCTTTATTCACCCTTGTATTATCGGCCGGAAATCAACATCGAGGCCTCCATTAATCATAGTCCAATCAAAAAATTCATACATCTAAATGATACAACCATTCAAAACTAACCTTAAACTAGCCACAAGAACATAGGTTACCTTATGAATGTTCTTGGGTAAAACCATACCATTTACCAAAACATGATGGTACTCATTGTGTATTGATACCGCCCCTAAAGCATCTCTCGTAATTTATATTCCAAGGCACTTACAACACTAGTCTAACCACCCATGAGGTCACCTTTGTTTTCACAAGACTTCCACCTCATCGTCACAACTCAAGTCGTGTCACCCAAACTATTGAGCATATCATATATCCCTCTCTTCCAATATTCACCTCTCCAAATCAAAAACATCCACATGTGCATAACTCACCCAATAATTCCTACAAAATAGCCGACCACTCTCACAGTTTCTCTAAGGGATTGAACGATAACAACTTCTCAGCTAGGTTTAAGGGTAAAAAGTTACTAGAAACTCTATCTCAACCATATACATTATTCTTCCAAAAAGTCTCCACTCAGAGGTGGCTCTCTTACCCCCGTTCTGGAACACTACATTTAATGCACCCTAGTAATCCTTCACTCTATGTTTCACTCCAAGAATAATCTCACACATAAATCGTAAATATGACTGAAAACACCCACTTTAGGTTCTATTAGACAAGTAAAATAGTCTGAATTCACTTAGTTCACTAAACCCATCACTAACAAAGACACAACTGAGAAACTCACTCTTATGTCCAATGTACAAGCCACACACTTACAAACTAAAAGGTTTACTATCTTCACATTATCAGAAAACATCTCAAAACCTCAAGGCCACCACCATAATGAAATTATAATAATGAAAATCCCTTTATGACACACTAAAACTCATCAAGTTCTCCCACAATATAATCCAAGTCTCATCCGAGGGCACTCTCACTTCCTAGACTACCCATAAAAAGATACATATAGGAAAAACTGGGAAAACACACTATTTTTATTCATCAAAAGTCCCATCATTACCCATCCTTTAATAATTATCATTAACATTTTATAACCTAAATATTTTCACATTAGATTATTCTACTCACTAAACATTTCTAAAATCTCTACATATTCGAGTTCATATTTCAAAACATTTTCATTAACAAACATTTCAATGGAAGTCTAATCGATGAAGAACATAATGAAAAATACACTAAATATTATACTCAACCCACTCTATATACACTATCCAACCAGACATGATCACATCTATAATGCCACCCTCAATAATTTATATCATAGTTCATGGTCAACATTGGGTAATCCAATTATCTTAGATACAATTACTTAATTAGGAAGCCTCTTTTGAAATCATTCCCCTTTCACAACAAAATTTATTCCCCTTTATGCAACTTTTCCATTTTACAAATTGTTACAACCAATATTCTAATTCATTCAAAACCTTCAAAAGAATAATTCCTTAACCATTTTTCTATCACAATGAAAATTATTCCCTTTTAGACACCACTCAACCTTTATAATTTATCATAACCAATAATTTGTATCCCATTCATAACATTTCTTTAAAAACAATTCTTCAACCATTCATTTACATTATTTATATTTACCCATTTGTATCATATTTATTAGACATCATTTTCTATTAATCTTAAATAATGTAAAATTCATCTTAGCCTTTATGTCACACACACCCATACTCTATGTTCCTATCATGACGCATGTCACCTATAGCCTTAGGTTCCTACAATGATCTGTGAATGAACAACATTACACTATTATGGACATGATAAAAATATCATAACATAGTCACATAACACAAATAGTGCATCACCCAATGGTGAAATGTCATTCAACTATAACAACACAAATTAAGACCAATAATTTCCCACCCTAGACAGTTTAGTTTTACCATATACATGGGTTAGATACTCCCAAGAATGATTTAATTACCAAGTCTAGACACTTATTAACCTCTTTTCTACCTTCCAAAATAGTAATACCACATAAAAGAAACCTCTCTGATACCACTTTGTAAAGTCCCTGAACCGGAAACCACTAACTGGTGCCCCGAGCCGAGTCACCACATGACCTTGATCACACCTCCCCGTATTCCAGAGGTTTCCAAATAACTATGTGGGTATAATAAATCATGTGGGGAGACTATAACCTCTTTATTAAAGTGATCCACAACAGATAAAATATAAAATAAAGGATTCAATAAGAAATAATCTAGGACATTCATTTACCACCAGTTCACAAACATGGTAAAAAACATAACCAATGATAAATATTTCATGTCATGCTATCATTTTGTCACGAACCATCCATTGGGTCCCATGTTGTGACTACCCCAAGCCCACTAACTGAAAGCCAGGGGCTGGAAAATAGTACCGAAGGAATCAACCTGCAAGTGGGAGGCATTTTCCTGAATACCTATATGCATACACACGCCCAACCACATCTCAACACACCGAAAGGGGGAAAAGCTAACCATAAAAACAAAGTTGTGTGCAAGTACATCTGGAAGAAAGTGGGCCATAATAACAGCCCAAAAAAGAACTAACAATAGAAACACATGAAAGAGAACGCTAATGTCCATCCACAAAAAACCCCACTTGGTCATGAGAGTTGTGAAGCTACTGGAATCCAAAGTAGTATGTCATTCCACCAAGTCCTACTAGGCCCCGCCTGGTCCTGGGCCACTGAGTTCACCATCATAGCATCCATTAGTCCCGTCTCCCTGAGCACCTCTATAGAAACATTGGTCTATACCAGACAAACCACGTGTGGGAGAAGCCCGTGTAGGGGTGAGTAACATAGTACTCAGTAGGGACCCCAAAACAGAAAATAAAATACCACAAAAAATTTCTCAAGGTAATGTTTGAAACTCAAGACAGCTCACACCAGGTATATTCTAGGGTAGTAATAGTAGAATCATCAGTCACATCATCGAACACCTTGGCTACTAGAAAACTCCTTCTCTAGCGAGTATAGTGGGTCTAACAAGTCATGAAGAGGTGCTTCCCACTAACATTGGACTGCTTAGGTACTCCTCCTCTATCGCATACCATGGGCCTGTAAAGTCACAAAGAGGTTCTTCCCACTAGTCATAGCCAATTGAGGTACTCATCCTAATCACTTATCATGGGACTAAAAAGTCACAGAGAAGTGCTTCCCACTGTGGGCCTACCAAGTCATAGAGATGTGCTTCCCACTTGGCCAAAAGTCAGCAGTCATTAGGTATCAGCAAGTCATAGGGTTTTTTACGTAGTGTACTTGGTGGAAGAGCTCCTCAATCCCTTTGTTGAATATAAACTATCACGAAAGTTTCCATAGATCATTCAAAAGGATCTGCCTTGTCGAGAGGGTCCCAAATCCATAAACAGCTCGTGAATTGGATGTGCAGTTTGAAAGATACATGCATTTTAGTAACTAGGGGGCAGTTGAGACGTGGCCCAGTCCCACCCAGTCGTCTAACTCAACCAACTCGGCCAGGGGGTCCCTCATACCCCATTTAATTAAAAATAACTCAACCCAACCTGGTGCTGGTTGAGGTTGGTCTGGTCTGGCCTGGACACTGGTCCAAGCCCAGTAGGCCTTGCTTGAACTAACATGGTTGGCCGAGGGTCTAGCCCACTAGGTCACCCGATGACCCAGTATAGTCCTTCCCAGCTAGAAGGGGGCACAGGTTCAGTCTTCCAGTGCGGGTCTAGCCCACCAGTGCGGGTTCATCCCACTAGGCCTAGGTTCATCTTGCTGGGAAACGAGATATGCCCAACCCACTGGGGGATCATCCCACCAGTAGGGGACCAGCTGCGCGGTGTGGCCGGTGTGAGAACCTAGGATGTGGAAGCCAGCTGTGTCCCCTCCCTATCCAAACGCGGCCTGTAAGATGCAGGCTAAATCTCATATGTGGTGCCCACCTGATGTCGCGTCTATCTCCTGCCACGATCGATAGCTCACAACCTCCCACCTACCCCACAGATGCGTGGGGCTCCTCAGCCTACCGTGGTCATGGACTGTAGCTTCCAGCTCATCTGGATGGCCTGGATGCGGGTCGTCCCTCCATGTGGCACCCCTCCTGGAATCGTGTCCTCCAGCGTGCCACTGCAGCTGATGAGCTACGGTCTTCTGATAAATGTAGCTCGTCAGTGTGGGCCACATCCTCCACACGACCGGCATGGCCAGCCACTACTGCTGATGCCGCCAACACTAGCAGATTGTATAGAAAACCAGCAGACGAGCTCCGGTTGTCCGTCCTCCGAGCCGTCTGTGTCTGTGGCCTTCGGGGAGCACCCTCTTCACCAAAATTATCCCAAACCTTCCTTACTACCATTTTCTAGGGTACAACCACCAAAAACTCACATTCAGAGGTGCTCAGGCTTTGTTCATGTCATCTCGGGGCCTCTGTGTTAGAGGTTTAAAGATAGGGGAGGTTTAGGGAGTTTCCATTCAATCGTTCTATGCCAAGATTTGGACCCTGAACAAAATAACCCCAAGAATAAAACACAATCCCTCATAATTCATGAATCGAAGATCAAAATGTTTATGGGTTGATTTGTGTTCATTGTTTTATAGAAAATGATGGGGAAGAACATCTAATCAAAAACCTTACCTCTTATGATGTCTGATGTTGCGGCGTTCGTCCTCGAGGGATTAAGACATCAGCGTCGCTTCTCACCTTCTTTCTTCAAATGGCATTGAAGATGATGAAGTTTTGTTGGCATTCATCGTTCTTTTTTGGGTGGAATTATTTTAGAGGTTTTCCAGAGAATTTGGTAATTTTTTTAATCCTTATTTCCCCAGCATGTCAACCTATAAATAGGAGCACGTTGCAACGTGTCCATTATGATGTGACATTGCTTCATTACACTATTTTATTTAAGAAATAGTGTCATTGTTATGCATCATTAAAGCGTTGTTACACTACAAGTTAATGATCCATTAATGAGACTCATTTATGCACCTCATCACTACCTCGTTGTTGCACCCACAGTGTTTTTGTACTCCACTCAAAGGTGAGAAAATAAATAATATAATTCTTTTAATTTATTTTTTTTATTCTGAAAAATAAATTGTTTTATCGGACCTTTCTGGATAAAGTTAAGTCTTTTCTAGGATAATATCATCCTTCCAAATTCAACAGTGCCTATGGATTTCTGATCTAAGCAAACTTTTAAGAGTTATTACACTTTTTCAAAAAGCTTCTCACTCAAGCTATTTAAAGCTTAACATTTTTTGACGATTCATTCCAGGAACTCCAAACCTTGGAATCACATGATGTATAATTTCATGTTTTCAAAATAATTACATATAAATAAGAAATTTACAATAAAATTCTGAGACATTACACTCCTCCCATCATAGGGATTTACAACCCTGAAATCCAAAACAAAACTAGTCAAACAGATGTGGGGTACTGAGCACAAATCTAAGCCTCCTGCTCCAATGTTCTCTCCTGGAGATTCTTGTGCTGCCACCAAATGTGCACCAGAGGAATCAACCACCCTCATAGGACCCTCTCCTGTAGATCCTCTATCTTCACTGGGAACTTCTCAAACATCGCCCCTTCATTAATTTCTAGCTCACCCCAGTCGATGACATGTGATGGATCATGTATGTACATCCTCAACCGCGACACAAGGAAAACATCATGAACTTGGGGAATTTTTTGGGGAAGATCTAGGTGGTACGCCACCTCACCAACCTTTCTCAAGACCTGAAAAGATTAGATGAACCTTGGAGACAGCTTGTCACCCCGGCCAAATCTCATCAATCCCCATCGGGGTGAGACCTAGAGGAAAACATAGTCTCCCTCACCAAACTCCAAGGGTCTCCATCTCTGGGCTACTAGTACTGATGTTGGAGGTCCTGGTATATCTTCGCCATACCCAAACATACCACCAAAGGGGGTATATGGAATTCTCTCAATACCACTTCCCGTAAAATCACTAGTACTACGGTGTGTCCCTTGAAAAGGATGGTGCGCTCACCACCTATCGAAAATCCATCAGGAGCTTATCTTTAGGATAAATGAGAATGTCTGGCCTCACAATCTACATCCATGCATTGTGCCTCACTAACTCACTATAAGAGTGGGGGAGTGATAGTCATTGACTGAATGTATGTTTCTCCAACATCATCAATGAAAGATTTCTACATCGCAGCTAGCTGCTCTATTTACTCACTCAACAACTATAAACCAGACCTTCTACTAAGTGTGTCTGCCACCACATTCCCCTTCCCACGAGTATAGATAATCATAGAGTAATAGTCCTGAAGGAACTCTAGTCGTCTCCACTATCTCAACTACTAAAAATCCTACATGAACCTTTCCATCCACACGAAAGCCTACCCCTTTTAATTGATTGATGTGCCCATTGACCCTTTGGTAGTGGGTAATCATTCCATACATCCAATTGATTAAAGTGAAGGCCATCCACACATAACCTCGAACACTAGTTATTACTAATACATTCCTATATAAGTCCCCCACCTATGCCCCCTACTTGTGAAGTTCTATGAAAGCCATCTAATATACTAATGTTGATGTTTGTTCCATCTTGGGGTGTAGAATTATACTGAAGTCCCTCCCCTTGTGGGGAGGTAACCCTGGAAACATCTTTTTAACGGATGTTCTAGTACTCCTCTTCTACTATTGGGGACTGAAAACTCAAAACATCTTTTTCCATGAGAGTTTGGTCAGCCAACTCAAGAGTGATCGACTACAACCTCCTATGTATGATTTTATCCAGTGATGCTTGGGTTTCCCCTTTTTTAGTGTAAGGTCACAGAATTTCTGTGTAATTTTTTTTATTTATATGGAATTTTTTTGAGACTGCAAAATTTGATGGAACATGATTCTGAGGCCCGGAGTGCCTAGAATGGCCCGTTGAAAAATGTTAGTCTTTAAATAGCATGCCAGAGAATTTTTATTGAAAAAGTTGAATAACTTCTAAATGGTTTCTCAGATTATAAATATGTGGGCACAATTGAATTTGAAATGATGGGATTCGCCTAGAAATGACTTAACTTCAACCAGAAAGGATTGAGAAAAAATGTCATTTTTCTGAATTTTCATGAAAAATAATAAAAGAATTTAAAAGAATTATTTTATTTCATTTCTCACCTTTGAGTGGAGGAAAACGATGTTATAGTGCAGCGACGAGGTAGAGAAGAGGCGCATTAATGAGTCTCATTAATGGCTCATTAACCTATAGTTTAATGATTATTTAATGATGCATTACAGCAACATTGTTTCTTAAATAAAATAGAATAACAATGTAACGTCGCATCATAATGGATACGCTGCAACGTTCTCTTTTTTATAGTTCAATGCACTGGGGAAATAAAGATAAAAAATTTATAGGATTCCCTAGCGAACCTCTGATGAAATTACACCCCTATGAAAAATGACAAACATCGACCGAACTTCGTCATCTTCAATGCCTTTCAAGAACATAGGCGGGAATCGATGTCGATGCATTAATCCCTCGAGAACGAACGTCGTGACATTAGATGTCATAATAGGTGGGGGTTTTTTATTTGATTTTCTTCCTCATCATTTTTTGAAAGTGGTGAACACATATTAACCCCTGAATAGGTTGATTAGTGATTCATGTGTTATGTGGGAGGGTGTTTAATTCATAGGGTTATTTTTTTTGGGGTCCAAATATTGGAATGGAATGATTGAACGGAAACTCCCCACACCACCCCCATCTTTAACCCTCTAACACAGAGCCCACGAGATGATGAAAACAAAGACCGAGAAACTCCGCATATTGATTCTTGGTGGTCATATACTCGAAATGGCGGCAAGGCAGGTGTGGGATCCTTGTGGTGAAGAGGGTGATCCCTAGAGGCCACAGATGAAGACGAATCTGAGGACAGACCACCGAATCGCGCCTGGTGGTCTGCTAAACATTCTTTAGGTGTCGGCGATGGCGGAGGAGGTGGCTTGGGATGACAGCCACATGAAGGAGGTGGCCCGTACCGGCAGTCCGCTTTGGTTGGGAAACCGCAGCTCATTAGCAGCAGTGATGTTCTAGAGGACGTGGTTCCTGGTGGGGCGTCGTATGGAGGGAAGGAACACGTCTAGGTCATCTGGACGAGCTAAAAGTCATGGTTTGTGACTGAGGTAGGATGAGGATCCCCATGCATCCGTGGGGTAGGTGGGAGGCCACATCCCATTGAACGCAGTGTAAAATAGATGCGGCACTAGGCGGGCGCCGTGCATGAGGTGTGGCCCACCTCTTGTGGGTCGTGTTCAGACAGGGGGGGATGCGGCTGGCTGCCGCATCCTAGGTGCTCACACCGGTTACACCACATGACCGGTCCCCAACTGTCGGGACGAGCCCCCAATGGTTTGGTTCACTCCCACTTCCCATCGGTTTGGACCTGACCCTAGCGGGTCGGACCCACATCGACGGGCCAGACCCATGCCGGCGGGCCAGACCTGCCCTGGCAGACTGGACCCGTGCCCCCTTCGGGCCAGGCTAGACTAAACCGGGTCTTCAAGTGGCCTAGCGGGCTGGACCCTTAGCCAACCAGGCCAGGTCTAGTGAGGCCTATTGGGCCTAGTCCATTGGCCAAATCCTCATCCATGCACATTATAATCCCAACTCAACTTCATAGTATAGAGCCTTCAACCTTTTACTAACCTGTAACCATGAAATATGCTCAGGTACGCAACGACAACCCAAGAAGGGTGTGAGTATAACTCAGTAGGTCGCCACCAATGGTGTCTATAAAATATTCAGTCTAAATAGATAGTGAATCCAAGAACTAAATAAATGATAAGGTAAACAAACTAAAACTAGGGTTCCATTAGATAACAATATTCACTTTAATTGTTTCCCTAACTATTTCCATTTTCATCACTTATATCGTCTTCATTTCTAAATTCATTTTCCTTAGATTTTCTATGGGTTAGGTATTTACTATGTTTACACAACGACATAATCCAATTAACTACATTGCATAATGGATTTAGTCAAGTTCCCTATCTCACTAGGGGTGAACATATCATAATAATACAACACACTTACCTAGGAGCCTTAGTCCATGTGGTTTCATCAAATGAATCTGTTAGAGGTATAGAGCCTTTGTCCCCTTCTCTAACTCATGCATTGCAAAGAGGGGTTTAAAGCCTTAGTCTAACTTGTCCAGTGGGCATATACCCTCAATTCCAATACCCTACAACTAATAATCCATTTTCACATAATTATTTATCCATTGACCACATATACCATACCACAAACTATACACACACAAAAACATATAACAATCACATTTCACATTTCATTTAACACATAAACCACCCTTATGCCTTAACTATTAAGACATTTACAAACTAAATTTCATAACCCATTTAACCAATATACCTTTCTTATTCCTTAACCCATTACCACATTCAACAAATATCATTCATTAACCCACATTCACCAATTCTCATACACTAGCCCATTTAACCCATTTCCCTTCCAATACCTTAGTCCATTTAGAATACACAATAGTCTTCATTTATTAACCCATTTGAAACATGCAAAAATTTCTATATATTAACCCATTTTACATGGTTCATAAAATTCACATGCATTATATCATTTATAAAATTTCCATTATACTCATAGCTCATTTGGCACATTTACATTAACCCATTTAACCCCTTTACCAATTTTTTCAAAAAATCCCTTATATTGTTGTCAACAACTAGAAACAACTACCAAAAATGCTTCTTTATAGTTTGTAACAAAATATTAACCATTTATCATGGTCTCTACATTCATATAAGTGAACTTTAGGCTTAAATTTACAATTTTCCTATGTTTAGGAATATTGGTGCACCCTATGGGTGGCCCTAAATTGGACTAATCAACCTCGATGTATTACATAGGGATTGTGAGGGGTTTTATTCATTATCTAGAAAACCATTTTTCTAAAAATTAATAAGGGAACCAAAAATACAAAAAGTCAGAAACAAAAATAGGGCCAAGCATGCACAAATCAACCTCAAAAATATAGAATATTACTTGTAGGCCACCTACCTCGATTCTAAAGACAACTACATGCTCAACATTAGACATTTAATTGGATTTGAACACCCTTTGAAACCCAAACCCAGAGCTTCGATCTTCACCCAGTGACACTCCTAAAGATCTAAAATTGGAGGAGATCCACCCTTGAAAAGCTTTGAGAATTTTGGTTCTTCACTATGTTTGATAGAGGATAAATGGGGGAATAAATCGAGTGGAGATCTTAAAATCCCTAGGGGAAATTTGTAATGTTTTACCTTTTTAATAGCCTTCTTGGTTTGGCAACATGACTTGACAAACCATGCACTAACTATATGCTTGCCTCTTCCTAAAGGTGTCTATGTTTCAAAGTTACCTGGAGAGCCTACACAGTTTGGAAAACCATTCTCCAATCGTGCGAAATGCCTCTATCCCAAGACCCATGGTTTAGCCTCCACCTTCATATATTTTAATATAATCATATTCTATCCATTAATCATAAAATGGATGTCCAGTTTCCCCTTCATTTTATTCTCTAAACCATCGAAACACCCCTAAGCTTCTTTATACACCCAGTAAACATTTAATTATCCAACTCAAAGGGATTCAAGATGAAATTTAAATGAGATTATATCTCTAAATTATGTTTGATATTACATAAAACATGGATATGAATTTATTTAAGAAATCATTTTAAGAAATTTGAAAACATATTTTAAAACATTTTTAGAAAACATTATTTTTTGGAAAAAGGGTTTTCAACGGAAGAGAGGAATAACCATGATTTTTCATAAAAACATTTTTTTGAACTCTTGGGTATTTAAAGAGAGAGAAATGAAGTTAAAACATGTATCATAATAATATAAATATAGGGTAATATAAATCATGATATTCTTTGGACATGGTTCATAATATTTCATCATCGGTAGTATAACCATAAACCATCCTGATAAAAGATAACATTGTACAATAAAACCATTACCACTTTGGTAACATTGAATCATAAGACCCATGAAAGAATAACATTAAATGAAACATAAAATTTCATGATAATAAATTAATTAATGGTATTACATGTCAAAGACGAAATATATACATCTCATTAAATAAGATAGATGTATATCATAACATGCATCTCAAAAAAGGAAAATGGAGACATAAAATCTCTTACCACTTTGGTAACTTTGAAATTGTAAATCACGTGAAAGAGAATTCCTAAAATGGATATTTAAATAAAAATTATTATCAGTATATTAATCATAAAATATATTCATGTTAATTATATACACCACATAAAATAAATAAGTGGGGAATATGACATTTGTCTCACAGATGTAAAATATGGGATGAAAATCCCTTACCACTTTATTAATATTCTGAATCATAAGCCCCAACAAATAATAACCTAAAATGACTATTTTAATATCATTAAAATTAGGATATTAATGATATAAAATTTCAATGGTTTACTACATACACCTCATAAAAGAAATGAGTAAGGAATTTTTATATATCTTTCAAAAATAGTAGAGAGAATAGAAATCCCCAACCTTAAGTATCATCTTCCTTCATATATGTTTCAACCTATTGTAAAATAAAAAAAGTTAATTATAAATATTTTATAGAAAAATAATTATATATATTCAATGATATTTGATTTAATTATGACTATTTATAACCCTTTTATTATTGATTCTTTATTAAAATCACATTTTAGTTAATAGACACTTTTTTCGTATATGTTTTGATTTGTTATTTTCGGTCCTCTTACTTTGATCACGGTTTCATCATATAAAAAATAATAATCATGAAATAATAATCATATTAATATATCAATTATACTTTTAATACCAATAATTAAAGTTGGTTTTGAGAAATTAAGTATGTTATAATTAAGGAGACGATAGGTCATACGTACACACGAGTAATGTTTCCATTTTTCAGTGATCATTATGGAAAGGGGTAGGTAATTATTGGCCCATAGGATAGTATTGGCTACCATCTCTAACTATAATGGTTTTAATTATCACAAATCATGTCATATATTAACATTTATCTTACCTCATGACATATCCTAAATTATTTCAATGAATATCTCGTATATTGGATCATTTCAATCATACAAATAATTATGTTTTTTAAGTCTAAATAAGCTTATAATTGATTATCTATGTGTAATTATGGGTATTAACACTTTATGAATTTATTTTACTATAAGACAGATGGAACATCTATAATTAACTAAGTATGAGTCACTAACTCTGATAGAAGAATTGATACACCGACAGAGAGACGACCTACTGATGCATATGACTCACTGATGCAGATGACCAATTGATGAGACGACCTACCGTCAGTCTATGTGACCTACTGTAGCATGGTGCTACCAATTCAAGGACTCAGTAATGGTTAAAATGAGTCACAGATGTAATGAGTCACCGATGTATGGAAAGACTGAAATAATGATATACTGATGGGTTGAGTCACCGATAGAAGGAGATACTGAAAGATGACTCACTGATAGACTAACTTACAAATAGACGAGTCAACACTAGACTATTTAAATTTTCATTTACTAAATCTATTTGTAATGGTCATAATTGAGTCATTTAATGATACTAACATATTTAATAATCTTTTGTAGGACTTTTAGGAGGTAGTACGAAGTACGATAAACCTATGCACGTGGAAAGAACATGCTATTTTTCTCCCCCAAGAATAAAATGATTTTTTGAATAGAGAAGAAAAATAGAAAAAATGATTAGAAAAGGGATATTTTACTATGGATAATACAGACAGAAGAACATCCATGACTCTCATGCACCCACTATGAACTCGAGCATAAAAGAACACACGGGGAAATCTCAATCAAGCTGTACATTGAATCAACAAACTTATTCAGTGTATCAATGAAGGAGAATAATATACCTGCAGAACCATACATGTACCTAGATGCCAGAATATAACACTCTATTTTTGTGTCAACATCCAAAAGAAGACTCAAACCTCATATGAGCTACATCTGAAGAGTCCAGATTTTCTTTTGAAGAAACACTGAGCCTTCTAAATCCATTCTCTTATTTTCTTCTATGGTGTATTCATTTTTACATACTTTTGATCAGTGTGTGTATCTGTCTATAAATCACACACTGTATCATATATAAAACTGAAGGATATAAGATATCATTCCAATAATACCTTATTACACCTTTTTACTCCCATGGATAAGTGTGGAATAGGTCCTTGTATTACCTGGTAGTTCTTAATCATGAATAACCATGGTAAAGGTCTTGTGACCTGGATAGCCTGTGTGCTGTTGTGAACCCTGATCCTAGGTGTGGATCAAAATATTTATTAATTTAAACTTCTTGGTGGTAGGTAATCTCTAATTTGAGAGGATTAGTTCTCTGCTTGATACTGAACCTATTGTTTCATTTCCGTTGTTTTTTTTACTTTTAGTTTTACTCTGTTTTATCACATATTTCATAAAACTTAATTGAAATATGATAGTTATTCTTAGAAAGTGTTTATAATAGTATTGAATTATTAGGTTAGTTTTAAAATTCATATTAATTATCAAATTGATATAACTGAAACTAATCAATCTTTTGAGAAATTAATCAAACAACCAATCTCTTATAAATTCACTACTAGATAATTGGTCTATTGAATTTTAAGTCTGCGTGAATTTTAAATTATACTTTTTAATATATCATTTTATAGTAACTCAATTCACCCCCCTCTTGAGTTTCCTACTCTGACTAACATTTGGTATCATAGGTTTTGGAATTTTCAGTTTTCAAAGCTTTTTCATACCTTTTCAACTGTTATTTTAGTTGTATTTCAAAGATCCTAAAATTTTTATTAATACTTAATTTTTATCTCTTTAAAATATTTTTCTAATATTTTATTATGGAAAATAGGCTGTAAGGTTCTTCTACCAATAGGCCAATATTTTTTAATGGAACCAACTATGAACAATGGAAAATTAAAATGAAAATGTAACTATAAAGTATGGGATTTAAAATTTGGTCTCCAATTGTAGATGAATCTAATATTCCTGTTACTTTTAGAACTACTTGGGATTACCTAAATAAGACAACTTATAATAATAATTTCAAATCCATGAATGCCTTATATTGTTCTTTAGAAGATGAAGAATATAATATAATTTATAAATTTAAATCAAACTATGGAATTTGGGATACTTTGTCTGTTTCATATGAAGAAACTTATAATGTTAAGGAAATGAGACTAACACATATACCATTAAATATGATAACTATAAAATTAAGCCTGATGAGCCTATTTCTGACATGTATCTCAGGTTTAATGAAATTATTAACACTATTATCTCTCTAAGAAGAGATGTTACTGTCAAAGAAAAAATAATGAGGATTCTCTTATGTTTACTAGATAGATGGTTATGAACTTCTATATCCATTAGATAATCATGTGACATCAACAATTTACCTATCAAATAACTCATTGGAAAACTTATGATGTGTGAGGAAGATCCAAAAGTCAACAAGGAATATGAGGATGAACCAAAGAGAACATTTATAGCCTTCAAGACTAATACCTATAAGAAAAAGGAAAAAGGGAACGTGATATATTATGTTAAAATATCTAGTAATGATGAATCAATATCAGATAGTGATAGAGAGAAGGATTAGCTGGCCATAGGATTCATGAATTTCTATTAAAAGAATAATTCCTTCAGGAAGCCCAATTATAAAGGAAGATATGATAACAGAGGAAACTAGAAAAAGGAATGGAAAAGAAATGAAAAATCAGAGGATATTTTATGCAATGAATGTAAGAGGATTGGACAGGTCAAAGCTAACAATCCAAAATTAAAATACAAAAAGAAGTATGAAACACAGATAAGAATTATAAAAAAGTTATAAAAGACACCTGGAGTGCCTCTGAGGATAGCTCCAGTGAATAGACATATTTTCATGATGTGATAGATGAGATAACACATATGTGCTTTATGAAAAACACATCTAAGGTAACCATAGAGTCTCCTGTACACAATTATTACTATTCTGGAGATGAAAGTGATTTTGAAAATATGAAAAGTGACGAACTATTTGAATATTGTAACATGATTTAAGATACATGAAATTAATTGAAAGATAAATATAAATCTTTAAAGAAACATCATGCTCTCACTATTAATATTAAGTATAAACATTCTAATTAAAAGGAAAATAATGCTCAACTTATCAAAGAAAACAATAAATTAAAAATTTCAATGAGAAATTGAAAAAGATCTAGAAAATTTTACCAATGGGAAAAATAATCTTACTCAAATTCTTGGTAAACAGATATCTCTTAAGTACAGTTCTGGTGTTGGATATCCTCCTAGATATAGAAACCTATCTAAAACACATTTTGTAACTAAATCTGGGAAATATATTCTTCTACCTAAAAAATCAGAATTCTGCTACTAGCTCTAGTTCTAGAAAATATTTTACTACCTATAGATTTTCTGGACTAAATAAAGTCTATTTTTCAAATTTGTTACAAAATTATTATAGGAAACCCATAAGGGAAATGTGGGTACCTAAAGTATTTATTACTAATTTCACTAGACCCAAACAAGTCAGAGTACCAAAATCTGTTTTTGATTGATTATTATGTAGGAATGTTGTATAATGATATCCTACAAGAGTTAGTGGTACTTGTACAGTGGATGTTCAAGGAATATGACTGGTACTATTCAATATTCAAGATCCTAATCAGGATTTTTGGAGGATATTTCACTTTTAGTGATAATACTAAAGGAAAAATAATTGTCTTAGGCCAAATTGGTAACTCTAGCTTGGTTTTAATTTCAAAAGTACTTTTTTTGATTGACGGAAATATAATATTCGTAGTATTTCACAATTTTGTGATTATGGGTTTCATTTTTAATTTGAAAACGATTCATTCAATGTTTTTAAATATAAAAATATATTATTATTTTCTACTCTTAGGAATGAAAATGTATATGTTGTTAACTTAGATTATTTAGTCTCCCAAAATGTCTCATGCCTAATTGTCTTTCACAATGAGTCTTGGCTTTGGCATTAGATATTAGGATAATATGATGTACACTCTCTTAGAAATATTACTAGAAAAGGACTAGTCAAGGATATACCCAAACCTAAGTTTCCAAATGATAAAGTTTATAATCCATGTTAAAAGGGTAAACAACCCAAGATATCTTTTAAATCGAAGAAAGTGGTTTCAACTTCTCAACCTTTAGAGTTAATTCACATGGATTTCTTTGAACTATTTTGAGATTCTAGTTTAGACGGGAAGCACTTTGTCTATGTTCTTGTAGATGGATATTCTAGGTATAGTTGGACTTATTTCTTAGCTCACAAAAGTGAAGCATGTACTAACTTCACCAAGTATGCTAAAATAGTGGAAAATCATAGTGGAAATAGAATAAAATCCTTAAGAATTGATCATGGTTGTGAGTTTGAAAAGAAAGACATTGAATCATTTTTCTACCACAATGGTTATAGTCATAACTTATCTTCCCCTAGGACACCTCAACAAATTGGAGTTGTCGAAAGAAGAAATATAACCATACAAGAGATAGCCATAAAAATGCTCAATGAATATGACCTGCCTGATTACTTTTGGCCTGAAGCTATGAATATAGCTTTCCACATAATTAATAGATTCTTAATTAGACTTATCCTCATGAATACTCCTTATGAGTTTTGGAAATAGAAAAACCCAAAGTTACTTCAAATTTTTTAGTTGAAAAGTCTATATCTTTAATACAAAATACAATCTTGACAAATTTTCATCCAAGAGTGATGAAGAAATTTTCCTAGGTAACTCAATCTATAGTAAATCCTATAGAGTATTTAATAAAAGAACCATGCATGTGGAAGAATTTATGTAGATTAGATTTGATAAAATATATCCACAAGAACCTAAGACTCCTGTAGAAAACCTTGAATATGATATGTCAAATATAGACATTAATACAAAATCAACTAATCCTCTTGTCAAGAAATCTATTAAAAAAATAGTTCTGGAAATTCACTAGACTCTGGACATGATGAACCCGAACATGTATATGAACCTGAAATTACTAGACCCTCCTTTTCTAGACCAACTATAACTCTCAAAAACCATCCTTTAGACACTTTTGTTTGAGACTTAGATAAAGGTACACAAACTAGAGCTTCTCTTACAAACCAGGTTTAACATTAAGCCTTTTTGTCACAACTTGAACCTAAAAACATCCATGATGAAATTAAAGATGAATTTTGGGTGATGTCTATGCAAGAAAAACTTAATCAATTTGAAAGAAATAATGTTTGGAAACTTGTGGATAGACCCAAATACACCTTGACTATAGGAACTGAGTGGGTGGTTAAGAACTAAATAGCTGAATCTAGTAATAATGTTAGAAATAAAGTCATATTGGTTGCGCAGGGTTATAGTCAAGATAAAGGCATTGAATATGAAGAAACATTTTCACCTGTTTCTATACTTGTAGCTATAATAATCTTACTATCTTATGATACCCATTTTATTTTCAATATTTATCAAATGAATGTTAAAAGTGCATTCTTAAATGGTTATATAGTTGAGGATTTTTTTTCTAACAAACCCGTTGTTTTACAAATCATCCTTTTCAAAATCATGTATTCAAATTAACAAAAGATTTATATGGTTTAAAACAAGATCCTAGATCTTGGTATAATAGACTAAGTACATTTCTCATTACAAAATTTTTACAAAATGTATTTCTGATCCTACTATATTTGTAAAAATAATTTCTAAAGATTTATTAGTAATTCAAATTTATGTATATGATATTATTTTGGGATCTACAAGAAATTATTTATTTATTGATTTTTTTAAATTATGTGAAGTGAATTTGAAATGAGTTTGATGGGTGAACTGAAATTCTTTCTTAGATTTCAAAATTTTAAAAATAAAGAAGGTATCATTTTAAATCTAAGTAAATATACATAAGACATTTTAAAAAGATTTATATTTGATCGCATTAAAAGTAGTGACACTCTAATTAGTACTACTTTTAAGTTGGACCTTGATGGAGATGGTAAATCTATTGATAAAACCACTTATAGAGGAATGATTGGAATTTTTTTCTACTTGACTTCTAGTAGGATAGATATAATGTTTAGTGTGTGTGTTTGTGTGCTCTTTTTAAAGATTATCCCAAATAATCTCACTTAAATTTTGTTAAAAGGATTTTAAAATACCTCAAACACACTATAAATTTATGTTTATTTTACACTAAAGGACAACAATTTTATATAGTGAGTTATTATGATTTTGATTTTAGTAGATGAATGTTAGATAGAAAGAGCACCTTTAGGACATGTCACTTTTTGGGAAAGTCTTTGGTTTCATGGTGTAGTAAGAAACAAAATTTTGTTTTATTATCTACTACTGAAGCTGAATACATAGCTACTGGTAGTTATTGATCTCAGATTTTTTTGGATGAAACAAACTCTTCTAGAACATGGATATTAATTTATACATGTACCTATAAAATGTGACAATACAAGTGCTATTAACATTTCTAAGAACCCATTTTCTCATTCTAGAACAAAACATATTGATGTAAGACATCACTTTTTGAGAGATCATTATCAAAAGGGAAATATCACTTTTTATTTTATTGAAACTAAATATCAGCTTTCTGACATATTCACTAATCCATTAAACTCTAAAATAATTATTTACATTTGACAAGAGTTAAGAATGATCAATCTATAAGAACTTTTGTTGATATTCCATTGATCTTTTTAAGTGAGTTTGTCATTATGACACTGACTCTATGTCATTCCAACACAATTGTTATGCCGACACCGACGCTATTTTATATTGACATAGTTTTCATACTTAAACCAATGCTATGTCATGCCGACACAATTGTCATCCTGACACCAAAATTATTTCATGCCAACACAATTGTCATGCCAAAACTAATGCTATGTCATGTTGACACCATTAGTGTTATGAAATATCTGTCATGCTGACGCTGATGACTTTCTATTTTAATATAGATTATGTTTTTATCAAAATGACACTATTTAATTAATTTTTTTGAACCCGGTTCATGATTTCACGATTGCATAATTTCAAAAGCCCTAAATGATATAAATTTGAATCAATCCACTATACTCATTTACCTCTACACTATCTTAGTAATATCTCTTTCTTTACCCCCAACCGTTCACCTTATAACCTTCATACTAAACATATTGGAATGGAGCGTTTGAAGAGAGCTCTTGGTGATGGTGATTCTTGTGTATCTAAGAAACAAAAAGGTGAATTGAGAAAATATTCATCACTCGTAAATCATGCTTTGGAAAATCATGTTGTAAATCCAGAAAAATAAGTTCTTGTATAATGGATGTTAGAAATCAAATTTATTCAGTCAAGGTACTACAAGATCAAGGTTGGCTTGAGTGGTTCTCAAATAATGAATGACCCTTTTACCCAAAGTTTGTTCATGTTTTTTACATGAATATGGAGTTTATGATGGAATAAAGTAATTTATCCTAGATTAAATCCATAGTAAAAGTGAAGAGAATATCCTTCTATTAAAAGCATTGGGATGAATGACTTAAAGTTCCTCATGAAGGTGTATTTGATGATTATCAAGGTACCTCTCCACCATAGAGTGATATGTTTTTCTTTGAGACATCATAAAAGGAGCTTAATAAAAATGATGAGCACAAAAAACCCATTACTACAGAGTTAAGTGAAGAATTTAGAATATTGTTTAAGTTTATCTAGTCTAAAATCTATCACAGTAAAGGGGACTTTGCTTCTCTAAAATTTCAAGATGTCTACTTGGTTTATCTATAGATAAAAAGGATCAAGATAAATTTGTGTAGATACCCTGTTGTACACATGAATGAGATGATCAAACCTTCCTAAAAAACTAATTCCTTATTCTATACAAGGATGATCTTGACTATGATGAAATAAATGGTCGTGTAGATGAAGGTGAATAAGTTGTTTCTTAGTATAGTGGGATCAGCCTCAGTAAATAAATTTTTAAGAGGATGAAAATCAACTAGAATACATAGAAGGGAGAATGGGTTGGAGATGAAGATAAGATCTATGTCAAGTTCAATTTATTGGATCATCCAAATAGACATAATAATAGGGTTGATCCTGGTCTGAGACCAAATTAGGAAGATGTTTACTCTTCAGAATAAGAAGAAGAGCATGTCACTCAAATTAGAGATTAGAGATCACCTATTGATGATAAGAGTGATCTTGACATAACTGGACCTCACAAATTTTTTTCCTTTGGACCTCTTAGTACTCCACTTACCTTACCCTCTGATGAGCCCACTCTTGAAGATAATGGAGAGGAGGAGACAGAATTCTCAGGCAGTGTGGAATATATAAGAAAATCCAATGGCTCTGAAGAAGAAGACAAAAGTGAGAATGGTGAAAGTGGATATGGTAGTGTATAGGAAGAAGATGAAGAAGATGGTGATAAGAATAAAAATTAAGAACATGTCTCTAGACATTACGATGATGAATGAAATGTAAATGTTAATGACCCTCATAAGGATGATCAAGGTGAAGTTGTTGAAATGATTAAATCTAAGGATCAGGATTGGTTAGAAGAACCTCTTGAAGTTATTATTGAAGTGAGAGAAAATCTTGAAGTTTTTATTGGAGTGGAATCTCAAGAAATTCTTGTACCTCCTTTGGGTTATGAAAGAAAAAGACCTCATGTTGAGGATGAGAAACTAGTAAGGAAAGATCATATTAAGGTGGAGCCTCAAGAAAGATAAAATAAATATGAAGAAGAGAATCAACTTATAAGAGTAAGGCTAGATACTCTCACTCCTTTAGATGATGATATAATGAATAAAGGGGAGAGTAATCTTGGGTATGTGGCACTAGGATTAGATTATGAAGATTTAGATGATGAAGTCTTTATACCTGCTGAAAGAGAACCTGTGGCTAAAAACCTTTCTAGAGACTATGTCACTAAGGATCTTAGATAAGATATGATATTGATAAATATAGAAGAGAAAACACTGAGCTAACTGATAACTTGAATGTTACTTGGTCTATGGCTGAAGGAATAAGGAAAATATGAAATTATATTTCTACTCCTGTCTTAACTAGTGTATCTCAAGCTGATGATGTTTTAGTCTCACAAATGCTGATAAATGAGATTCATCCAAATTTGATTACAACTATTGAAACCATTGTGGCAATAAACACCAAGTTTGGGAATGAGATGAAGAATTTAACTATTGGAATCTGTGATTTAACCACTGAGTATAGAACTACATTGGAGAGTGTAATGAAATGACTTGAATAACTTGTTTCTCATCTTAAAGGTCTTGATTTTTCTAATCTGAGAAAGGAAGTAAAGAAAATTGTGAAATCTGCTTCAACCTCAACTCCTACTACTATTCCTTCCATATCTGTTCAGGCCTCTCAAACTCTAGATGCTGAGGCAATTAGAACTATTGTCAAAAAGGTACTTAAATCTCTTTTAGATACCTCTGGATTTGGAAGCCTCAAAAATATTGAGAGGAATATTGATCGTGTGCATGACATGATCAGATTATATACCAAGGAATCATATGCAACTAAATAAGAACTTATAAAGAGGATAAATTTATATTTCTCCAAGATTTAGTCTAAGCACTAGTTGACAAGTCATTTTAATTATTTGGTAGAAAATTTAACTTCACCCCCAGTTAAAAAAGCATTCAAGGAATAAGTCTAGTGAATGAAGGACTTCACTCTTCTGTTGGATAAATTTATGGAAAATAAGGATGACTTTGAGAAATTAAAGAAATATGGTGGTGAGATTATTGATGATTCCATCAAATTGTTAAATCCACATCTTCATGTTCAAAGTGAAGAAATTGTTGTTCCAAATGTTTCTTCTCTTCACTCTGCTCCACCAATGTCTTCCTCTCCAATGTCAGTTTCTCAAGCCTTAACCAAAATCTGTCATATTATCATAGAACAACCTCAACTTTGGCTGTTCTCCCAACACAAACCAATCATGGAATTAACTATTCCAGCAAGAATTCATTTTCCTCCACTAAAAATCCTTCATATGCTCCGTTTTCTCCAGCACCACATCCTAGACCTACCATTAATCCATCTGATAAGGGGAAGGTACCCCTTGACCCTTCGAAGTAGTGTGGAGTGATTACTTTTGATAGGTATGAGTCCTTTTACTTTTTTTATCTCAGTAAAAAGTATATGAATCACAAATATCTATTTCTTTTTTTCTATCTTTGTTTTTAACCATAAAATTTTTGTCAATCCAAAAAATGGGGGAGAACATTAATTAGAATTATTATATGTTTATGAATTATTTTTTGTTATATTACTTTGACACATTTCACTTATAAATTTATTTTTGAGCCTATTCATCATTATGGGATCTAATCATCAGACTATTTACTTTAATCATTTTTAATGGTTCTTAATAATTCCATGATATGTGATCATCAAAAAAAGAGAGATTTGTTGCCCATAGGATTGTTTTGGCCACTATCTAAAACTATAATGGTTTTAATTATCATAAATAATATCATATATTAACATTTATCTTACCTCATGACATATCCTAAATAATGTCAAAGATTATCTAGTTTGTCAGATCATTTAAATCATATTACTTATTATGTTTGTTTAAGTCTAAATGAGCTTATAACTGACTATCTATGTGTAATTATGGGTATTAACACTTTCTAACTTTGTTGTATTATAAGACAGATAGAACATCTAAAATTAACTATGTATGAGTCACTGACATCGAGAGAAGAATTGAGACACTGGTAGATAGATGACCTACTGATGCATATGACTCACCAACGTAGACGACCTACCGATGAAATCGGCCTACCATCAGTCCATGTGACCTACCGATTCATAGTGATACCGACACAAGGACTCGTCGACAGTTAAAATGAGTCACTGATGTAATGAGTCACCAATGTATAGAAAGACCGACAATATGACATAATGATAGGTTGATTCATTGACCGAAGGAGATACTAATAGAAAACTCACTGATAGACTAACTTACCGATAGATGAGTCACCGATAGACTGTTTAAATTTTCATTTATTAAATCTTTTTCAAATGGTCATATTTGAGTCATTTAATGACCTTGAAAAATTTAATAATATTTTGTAGGAATTTTAGCAGACAGTATGAGGTATGATGAACCTATACATGTGGAAATAACATTCTATTTATTGGACCTTAATAATAAAAATCATTTTTGAAAAGAGAAGAAACATAGAACAAAAGGAGAATAAAAGGGAGGTGTGCCTGCATGTAAGATAGACAGAAGAACGTCCAAGACTCTCATGTATTCAATATGAACTTGAGAACAAAATAAGAACACATGGGGAAATCTAAATCAAATTGTATATTGAATCAACACACTTTTTCAGTATATCAACGAATGATAAGAATGTACCTGAAGAACCATACTTGTACCTAGGAGCCAGAATACGAAACTCTGTTTTTATGTCAACTTCTAAAAGAAGACTCAAACCTCATCTCAGTTACATATGAAGAGTACAAAACTGAATCTCAAGACAAGAAGATGCTTCTAAAACCTTTATCATATTTATTTTCTTTTTTTTTTGTGAATTTTTACATACTTTTGAGAAATGTGTGTATCTATATATAAATCATGCATTGTCTCCTATAATAAATTGAAGGATACACGATATCCTTCCACTCATACCTTACTACACCTTTTTACTCCCACAGATAAGTGTGGAAGAGGTCCTTGTGTGACCTAGTAGTTTTTACACATGAAGAACTCTGGTAGAGGTCTTGTGACCTAGATAGCATGTGTGTTGTTATGAACCCTGATTCAGGGTATGGATCAAAATGTTTATTAATTTAAACTTATTAGTGGTAGGTGATCACTAAGAGGAGAGGATTAGGTCTCTTCTTAAGAATAAACCTCTTGTTTCATTTCTGCTATGTTTTTACTTTTACTTTTACTATGTTTTATCACATATTTGATAAAACTAAATTGAACTCTAATAGTTAGTCTTAGAAAGTGTTTATAACAGTATTGACTTATTAAGTTAGTTTCAAAAGTTTTATTAATTATCAAATTGATATAACTGGGAACTAATAAATATTTTTAGAAATTAATCGAATATCCAAGATATTATAAATTCACTGCTAGCTAACTGGCTAATTGAATTTTAAATTTATGTAATTTCATATTATACTTTTTATTAGAAATTTTTATAGTAACTCAACTCAACCCCCTCTTGACTGTCCTAATATAAAAAATGGTAATATTTTATCTTTAAATAATGATAATAATATCATAAATAAAATATTATTTCTTTAAATATACTTTTATATATCATCAATGTGGTTTGGTTATGAAAGGAGAGAGTCATATTTATTCGTGAAGGCCGTAGTTCACATGTACACAAAGAACATTATAATCTTTCATTGAGTGAGAAGGTAAGAAAGAAAACCATATATATATTTTTAATAATGTTAAATATGTCATTAATATCATAATTATGTAATTTTTATGACATATATTTAGTAAATTTATCCTTATTATCTTCCATCTAAAGCATTAGTGAAAAAATTACATCTCTTCACGAGGCGGTAGTTTGCCGCTCACACAAGTGATGTTATCATATCCCATACGAAATAGAAACAAAAAAAGATATATATTGTATAATTACTATATAGATATATGTAGGTTCCGGGCGCAGCGGAAGCTCATGGGTGGATGTGCCCACTTGGCTTTTTGTAATTAGCAATGATCAATCTGGGATTAATACGACAATAAATGCCAGACTTCATAGATCGAATCACAGAAATAGACAAGGATGAAGAATAGTCCTGGAATCCACAAAGAAGGATCATCATATATTGGTTATAATTAATTTAATTAATTGAAACGAATTACCTTGATGGAATTCTTTCTTCGTTGAACTCTACTATCATGATCCGATGTGATCCATCATTGCGTTATAGAATCCAAGTGTAGGATTCCTCTATTGGTGATCCACACATTCTCCTTGTATCTCTGGAAGTCGCCAAAGGAATATTCGGGTGCTAGCACAGAGAATCCTTTGCTTGCGTTGTCTGCCTTAGATCACCTTGATCTGATGGAAGAGGATCTCTCTCAGTCTTGAGAGCGTTCTTGGAGGAAGGAGTTCTTTCAGTCTTGAGAGAATTATCCAGAATTGTTGTGCACAATGATTTTCTATGGAAAATGGTTGGGTTTGTGAGGATATTTATAATCAGGTTTGAGGTTATAGAGTTATGACAATAAATAAATGTGTTACGCATTTTATTTATTTCATTAACTCTTATTTTAAACCCCCATGTCGAATGATTAATTCCTTGACATGTGCCCACGCTGATTATAATAAATATCATTTAATAAAATGATATTATTTCCTCAAAATCCCGACTAGAAAAACAACACGGCGTGTAATAATTAATACACGGTGTGTACTTGTTTTCCATGAAAACTACACAGCGTGTAATCATTAATACATGGTGTGTACTTGTTTTCCCTGAAAACTACATGGAATGTAATCATTAATACTTAGCGTGTATACCTTTTTTTTCTTTTCTTTCTTCCTCCAACATTAAAATGATTTAGGCTTCCTTGAAAAATTATTAAACCACATATGGGAATAATATTTATTCTACTTGAGATACTTGGATACACTTAGTGTGTGAGCCTCTAGGACTCTTTCTCATTGGAATTAGGCAGGCTTTCCTAAGGTCCGAGATTAATTTCTAGTAATGGGTCAAGGAACCCAAGAGAAAGAAGTAGACACCACATTGATGTGTCACCTCATTCGAATGGTTACCGTGAAATTTAATCCCTTTGTCTCAATATCTCTAATTAAGTGGGTTTCATGTTAGTGCCATCAACCCATGTGCTCGATTATTCTTTTTCTGAATTTCTGGAATTGAACATGCTCATTCCTCACCATGGACATGGATTTATTTAGGCTATATCAATTCCATCAAAGGGCCTAAGATATCTACTTCTGTTATGGAATAGAAGGGACAAATCCTTTCTCGCATTATCTATTAATGTAATATCACTCGTGACACACCCAACGTATCCTAGCTCGCTGCGAATAGTGTGTCGTCACAGTTTTCGTCAATACATCTTTGTTCGTGAGTTTTAATACTCATTAATAATAATCTTAAAGTCTAAGGACCAATACACACATCTGCAGATAAGAACATCCAATGACACTATGAAATGTGGATTTCCTACTGGCGGGTCTTGTTCTCATAATATCCTCCTGGATATTACCAAGGGTGCACACCGTGATAAGGTGAATCAATGTTTTATGAGTCCTCACCCCTAATGGCCAATATTATTTGTGTCCCTCAAATAACATCATCCGTCCATAGAATATATATTTAAAAATAGTGTCATGGAACTTCCGGGTTCTCATCATAGCAGGGATCCACTATGACCCTTTAATGCAACAGCTATCCTTGGGAAATTATCACATGCATTGTCACGTAGAAGAACAATCAAGATGTGACAATGTTTTCATTAACAAATAAAGTAAAAAGTAGTTGGTTCTAGGCCACTAACTCCAACAAAATCCCACTTGGACTAGAGCCAATTTCTAACAACCTTTAACCCGATACCTCTCATGTGATATTCATGCTTCTGTTGAGATATGCCTTTATTCATGGGGCGCACCACGTTCTCTTCCTTGGATAATCTTCTCACCGAAACATCACCCATTTGATAGAAATACCGCATAAGTTGATACTTTCAGGGTATGTGCTTTGTCCGTTGATGTGACCATGGTTATTTTGCAAGGGCCACCACTGCAATATTATCACAATACAACGTGATAGGATCTTTACTGCTAGGCATCAAATCAAGCTCCTAGACAAAGTTCCAAATCCATACAGCTTCCTTGGATACATCATAAGCCGCTATATATTCGTACTCCACTGTAGAATCGACAACAACTGGTTTCTTTGAACTCTTCCAGCTCACAACTCCTCCATTGAGACAGAAAACATATCCAGATTGTGACTTTAGATCAACCTGATCTTTCTGAAAACTAGTATCAGTATACCCTCTAATGACAAGTTCCTCGTCTCCTCCATACACTAGGAACATATCCTTAGTTCTTCTCAGATACTTAAGGATAGTATTAACAGCAGTCCAATGTTGTTCTCCTAGATCTGCTTGATATCTGCCTACCATGCTCAGTGCATAGGCAACATCAAGCCTGGTACATAACATGGAATACATGATGGATCCTATAGATGAAGCATATGGGATCTTACTCGTTCTATATTTCTATTGTTGTGTATGAGGACAGATTTTCTTAGATAGATGTAGGCCATGTGACACTAGAACCAATCCCCTCTTGGATTGTTTCATACTAAATCTCATTAATATCTGGTCAATGTATGTACCCTGAATTAGTCCATGCAGCCTCTTGGATCTATCACGAATGATCTTGATCCCTAGAATATAGGCTGCTTCACCCAGGTCCTTCATGGAGAAACACTTGTTCAATCAGTCCTTAACTAACTGTAAGACTGGTACATCATTTCCAAAAAGAAATATATCATCAACATATACTACTTAGATAACCATCACATTCCCATTAAACCGCTTATAAACACATGGCCCACATTCGTTTTTAATGAAACCAAATTCAGTTATGGCTTTATCAAATCGAATGTTCCATGAACAGGATGCTTGATTTAATCAATAAATGGATTTATGCAAATTGAAAGCCTGTTTGGCTTCACCTAGCGTCACAAAACCTTCTGGTTGTGTCATATAGACATCTTTATAAAGGTTCCCATTAAGTAATGCTATTTTAATATCCATTTTCCAAATCTCATATTCATGGTAAGCTGCTATGACAAGTATTATTCTTATGGATTTAAACATGGAAACTGGCGAGATGGTTTCATCACAGTCAATTCCATGAATTTATCTGAATCCTTTAGACACTATCCTTGATTTATTGGTGCTAACTTAACCTTCCATGTCTAGTTTTCTCTTGAATAACCATTTGCATCAAACAGGATTTACATCAACTGGATCATCGACCAGAACCCAGACTTGGTTCTGATACATGGAATCCATCTCAGAATTCATAACATCTAGCCATCATGCAGCTTCTAATATTTCTACTGATTCCTTGTAGGAGACATGTTTTTCATTGTCCAACAATAATGATTCACCATCCTCAGTGACAAGGAAACCAAATCTCTCTGGTTCATTTACCTCTCTTGAGCTCCTACGTAGTACTTTTGTTTCTATATCCTCTTCCATGGGGACCTGTGGAACTTGTTCCTGTACCAAATCATGTGTATCGTGAGCATAAACTTCGTTGAAGTCAATATTTATCCCACTATCCCTTTTGAGGATGTGCTCTCTCTCAAGAAATATGGATTGTCTGGCAATAGTAACTTTCTAATCTTTAGGGTTATATAGGTAATATCCTTTTGTTTCCTTGGGATATCCTATAAAGAAACACCTCATGCCCTGAGGCTCTAGAATTCTACCTGAGAAGGCCTTAACAAATTCCTCACATCCCCATAAACATGTATGTAACAAAATAGGTTTATTTCCATTCCATAACTCAGAGGGAATTCCGTTTCCCACCTTATTTAGTACTCAGTTTAATATGTATTCTGCAGTTTGTAATGAATATCCCCAAAAGGATAATGGAAGATCTGCATGACTCATCTTCAACCTCACCATGTCCAACAAGGTGCAGTTCCTCCTTTCACTAACACCATTCCATTATGGTGTATAAGGGTTGAGCTGAGATAGAATCCCAGAATCCCATAGAATATCGATGAACTCTTGGTTCAGATATTCTCTACCACAATCTAATCAAAGTTTCTTTATCTTATTAGCAAGTTGATTCTCTACTTCATTCTTGAATTACTTAAAATTATCTAAGGCTTATGACTTATAACTCATTAATTAGACATATCTATATCTACTCAAATTATCAGTAAAAGTAATGATGTAAGAATATCCACCTCTAGCTTCTATTGGAAATGGTCCACACACATCCATGTCCACCAATCCTAGAAGCTCTGTGACCCTTTCACCTTGTCCACCAAAAGGCGGTTTGGTCATTTTCCCTTGTAAACAAGTGTGACATCTATCATGTGGTTTTAGCTCAGTAGAGTCTAAATAGCCATCTTAGCAGAGCTTTGTAATGAGGTTCTCATTTACATGACCTAG
Organism: Viscum album; assembly: GCA_963277665.1. Taxonomy (NCBI): domain Eukaryota; kingdom Viridiplantae; phylum Streptophyta; class Magnoliopsida; order Santalales; family Viscaceae; genus Viscum; species Viscum album. The sequence goes on along the minus strand of OY728140.1, from coordinate 1,441,492,317 downwards.
ACGGTGATGCCACAACTGGGTGATGTATGAGTCACATGAGTTTTTTTCGTTATCGATTGCCAACACTTGGTTTTCGTAATTTAATACATACAAACCATTATTTAAATGTGCTATACCATAAAATACATTGTTCTTATAAAAGAGACAACCCTTATTTCAAAACATGAAAATAAATACATCCATATCCAAACAAGATACATAAATTATGTTGTTGGTAACACTAGGCACATAATAACAGTTATGTAAATCCAAAATCATCCCAGTCGGTAATGAGAGGTGGTAATCACCAATGGCTAATGCAGCTAGCCTCGTGCCATTGGAAGCTCGAAGATCCACCTCTCCTCTAGAAATCTTTCTAAATCGACTTGTTTCCTGCATTTGAATATAGATGTGATCCCCACAAGCTATATCTAATAACCAATGTGTAGAAATGAAAATATTTCACTCGATAACAAATGAACCTTTAGCATCCCCATACTTCTGGGTGGAGTTCCTCTTCCAGTGTCCGTGCTTGCCACATGAAAAACATACCACCTCTCATTCCTTACCCTGCCTCTAGATCTTCCTCTTCTTGGTGGGATGACACCGGGGGGCTTTAGACCATTTATAAGTCTTTGGCCCCTTTTCCTTGTCCTTCCTTTTCTTATTCACCATAAGGACTATGGGTTTGTCACACCCCATGTCCTTATCTACCTGGATAAATAAGGTCAGAAGTTCTGATAGACTCTTCTCATTATTTCTCATGTTGTAGTAGATAATAAAGCTTGATAAGGTCTTAGGAAGTGATGATAGGATGAGATTTGTATGCAACTCATCCAGGAACTTAATCCCTAAGCTGTCTAAGTGTTCAATGTATCCAACAAGCTTGACTGCATGAGGCCGAGCTGGTGTATAATCTCCAAGCTCAGTTGTAAACAAAGAATTGGAGATCTCATATCTCTCTTGTATTGCCTCCTCTTGGTAGACATCCTTATGTTGATACATCATGTTATGCGCGTCCATGTTTTCATGTTGCTTCAAGAGCTCATTATACATGGCCGATAGCATAAAAAATTGGACATATGTGGAATAATCCATATGTTTCACATAGAGAGATATTTCCTCATCACTGGCCTCTTTTCCAGGTGCAACTGGAATAGGCTCTTCCAGCACATACAATTTCATTTCGTGGTGAAGGATGACGCGTAAATGCCTCTGCCACTCTTTTAAATTGGTGCCGGTGAGAAGGTTTTCCTTCTCTCGAGTATGGTTCGTAATGATAAGTTTGACATCTATTTTCATTCCATTTCTACAAATTAAGAAGAAAAATGGTTTAGTACTTTATTACAAAAACTGAGACAAATAAATAAATTAATACATATTAGTCTCTCACTATTTTATCAAAGTCCAATAGCCCTCACCATTGACTTCAGATTATTCTATTTTTAGAGTATTATAGTGGCAAGGAACCATATTTCCCTTCGCATTACCCCAACTAGGGTTGGTCAAGATACTTAAAGGGTTTTAGGTAGGCATTCCAAATTCCAACTACATTAACTCACAGCTCCTTGATCCGCTGAGTGGACTCCCCAATCCTGAAATCCTTTTATTTTGGATTTCCTCAACCTTTTCCTCCTGGTCACACCAAGTCTAGCTGTGGCAGTCAACCCTCGATGTGAACCAAGTTAATTCAACCCAAAACCTTGAATTATAATTCCCCGATAATTGAAAGCACCCCAACTAGGGTTGGTCAAGCACTTTGAACTATGGTTCGATTCTAACCAAGATTATGGAAGGTTATACCGACTTAATATTTCATTGAGGGATTTTATCCTTATACATAAATTTCCATTTTATTATCTTTGATTACATACTTTCTAATATTAAATGGGATATAATTAAGTGATTAACCATGTCTAATATAATATTTACGCATAAGCTGGTCTTATTTTAGTTCCATCTTGTATGCTTTTTTAATTCATTAATTGTGTGATCGTGACAACACAGCCACAATAAATAAACTATGCAACTAAAATAAATAAAATAAATGGTATGGTCATGAGCTTTTTATATTGGTTACTTTATCTAGCATTTGATAAACTAACCAAAGACCTAGGGAAGAAACATCTTGAACCTTTCGGGTTCATGTTTACAGCTTTCCACCTATCCACCTTTGTATATGCATAGATTGGTTTCACCTTGGATACTGACTTGAGCCACCTCCACTAGCTTGGGAGCTCCATCCATTACATATGCATTTATCTCACATGCATGTGAGGGGTAAAAATTGGTTTTTACATAAAATAATCCTTGGGCACGCAGGCCCTATATATTAATGGGAAGAAGGCTCGCAGGCCAACAAATTTAATTTAAAAAAATAAATTAAAATAAACCATTCACATACAAAGGTCATGGTCTAGCTCATGATCATCCATGCATGAAATGATATTACTCATTAATAAAACTAGAATTCAATTCTTTAATTGTTATTGTTTAAGATAAATCATGCTCGAATCTATTAATTCTCTTTTATTAATCAATCCTTTTATCTTAAACCCTTTTTCTGAATTTCCTTGAGATTCTCATCCATCATAATTTTAAACAAATAAATTCATTTAGAATTATCTTTGTATGTATCTTGTACATTGGAGACAACCTGGTGAATTCCCATTCATCACGCAGATATTAAATAAAACACATATATATAAAATATCTATCACGTGTTGTGCCGCAACTTTATGCTTGCACTATGGTACACATCTCGAGGGTTTGTATAATATAATAATAAATTTTTAATAAATCTTCATAATTTTGATAACTACATGGCGTGTAGTTCCGACTACACGACATGCACTTTTGTTCACCATCCATCCAAAGTATGTGCTTGAGGACATGTCGTGTTTTTGTACTTCGGAAATTTTCGGAGTACACGACATGTACAATTGGACACACGCTATGTAGTATCCATATTACACGGTTTATAGACGGGCAAGTCGTGTACGGGGTACACGGTCCAACCCTAACCCAAAGGGATTACACGTCGTGTTCAGTTGGACCACACGGCGTATAATCCCGAAACTGTGTGCCACATGTTCTTGGTCAACACATGGTGTCATAAATGTAACACCCCGAGATTTTATGAGATATATTATTTTTAATTTCTTTGATGTCTTCTATTATACACTACACCAAGATTATCTTGTACTATAAGCAACACCGTATAAGCTTGCAGTATATGAAACACTATTCTTGGCTCGTGTTATACACAATTTCAAGTTCGTTTTGTGGAAATTATTTTACGCAACATTAAGTATAGATTTTGTTTAATGTATAAATGAAATAAGTTTCGATTATGTTATACAGAACACCAAACGGAGCTTTCACTACACCCAGCCCTGACTTGTCTTGCATTACACGCAATCAAGACCTTCTTTGATAGAGTGTGTAGTACACAATACCAAGTTTCACTAAACGAGATATTATTATAATATTATTATGAACTAGCCGTTATGAATAGTAATACCTACTTTTTGAAATTTTATAAATTTTATCTTTCAAAATGGACTTCATTTTCGGATTTGTAATATCGAAATTATCCTAGGGTGAATTTTTGGTATTTTTTCTGAAAACTTTCAATTTTTGATGAATAGTGAAAACACTAGGTTACTATTTAAAAACCACATTTTTATTTAAATAATTATTTATGATATTTAAATTTATTTTAGGTCAAAATTGATACGTAATACCTATATAACATCAATGTAATTCATTTGAATTATTTTTAATAATTTTAGATATATAAAAATTTTATTGAACTTTTCACTGTCTTTTACCCACCTCATAGGAGAATTTGAAAATCTACATAAAACTTAATTTTACCGCTTCTGTGAGTGGAATTTCGAAAATCGAGAGTCATGGTTAATATCAAGGAGTAAAATGTGGTTCAATAAGAAAAAAATAATTTTTGGTGAATAGTAACTTTTTACTTTTATTTACCACAGTTAAAAGTAAATAGGTTAATTAAGGGTAAAAATGATATTATTATTACCCTAACACTTGTACTGATTCTATTTGATAAGTATAATTTGACCAGAAACATCATTAGGAGTAAAATATTAACATTTAGGTCCACCTGTATTAGATTAGGACACTTATTATTATTTTCTTTAAAGAAAAGTTAAATAGTTAAAATCAAAGTTTAATAACTAAAACATTTTTAATATAGCGTTATACATAAGATAAATTCAACTATAAATATTCATTAGAAATAAAAAAATATTTCCTACATAATGGTATTTTATTTATAATTTTTAGACATTAAATAATTTATTTTATTTATGACACAATGATGATGCAGAAATTACCTTATTAGTAAAAGTTTAACATAATTGATGTTATAAATACCCAAATAAATGGAATTTGAGACTTTTTATACATTAAAATAATTTTATATGTTAATATGACATGTTAGTATTGATTAAATTAACTGTTTTCGAACTAATCATGTTGTTATGATTTTCACAAAAATCAATTACCCAATAGTGTCAAAATTGACATAAAATAGTTTTTTAAAAACAAATTATATTATTAATTGTTATTATATTCTTAAAAATCTAATGTTAGGCCAAATGACTTAGATATGGTTATATATATTAATAATGAACCACTTGGGGTTCTTTTGTCTTGTTATAGTATGTTTATTAACCATATAGTGTAAGAAAACAAGAAGACACGGTAAAAGTTAAATTATTTAACTTAGGGTTAAATGTAAATGATAAGGTTAAAAAAGTAAACTAAAATGGCCTAAAACCAATTGGTTGAGATTATTTCGACCCATCCCCACTTTATCTTAGAAATAAATCAATTTAGAGCTATTATAAACCGAATATGACTTTATTATAAAATAATATTTTAAGTGTTTCCAACGGTGCCTCTCTCCTCCCTTATAAAAAGGGCACCCCTTCCCTCTTCTCTTAACACCCTTTTGAGCCTTTAAGCTCGTCCAAACCCTGCCCATTTCCCTTATAATATTCCCTAGAAACATTATAGAGGTTCTGGTTTTCTCAAAATACAAACCCTAGTTTCTTAAGAAGAGGTTAAGAAGAGGCGCGTCAAAGAAGAGATAATATCCTTTACCGATTATTTCCAATTTATTTATTCTTCTACTTATTCTTCTTTATTTGTTTCATCATAAATTAATAACATAAGTATCACTAATATAGTGATATTTAATTATAAATATGAAACAATCCAATTTCATCTTCTATCCATCCTACGGAAAATGAAATCACCGCGCGTGCGTATTTACAGAATACTGTCTCCACATCGTGGTGTAATCTGTTTTCCGCCACCACCTTACATGGATGGTTATAGTGGTGTAAATAAATAACTATATATGATTATTTTAATGTGATATTGATTCTGAAATATTATACATACACTTCAATACAATTCCACAATCATGGGAATGATATCATCGCTCGTGCGTACGTATGGACTACCATCACCACGAACGCAATGAGATTCATTTTCCATGATTAACCATTCAAGTATGATTATAAAGTATATATAATTAATAATAATGAAAGATATTACATAATAATGATACTGTATTTATTTAAATATATGTTTCATTTTCTTAATTCCATTTAATTCAATAAGGAAATGAAAACAGCATTCAGGCGTATGCACGGCCTACCGTCTCCATGAATGGTGTATTTTATTCCATTTATCGATCTATCATATATATTAATATACTGAATATATATTATATATTAATCATGTTTTAAATTCTGTAATTAAGTAAGTCAGGATATAAGTAATAATATCAAGAACAACATGTCGAAACACGTACGATAAATGAAACGATTTTACACAAAATGCTTCTTTAACATGGAATTTACAAAAGAATGGGTAATATAAAGTCATAAGTGAACCATATATGATATCATAACAATGAATATGATTCAATAATAATTCAATGAAATTATTTAAATCATTATATAGGAGGTTCTGATACATACGAAGCATATCAGACCTAAGGTAAGGGATAACTTTTCCAATCTCGTTTTTATCCGATATTGTTTATTTGTAAGTATTTACTGGGGTTATATTTTTCACCCATGTCCATAAAAATGTTTTTAATAAAGTGTTTAATATTCTTCTATGTATTTATAAAGTTATTTTTACCTCTCTTTGACTTTTACTTTGTGTTATGGAAGGAATCTTTATGTTGTTTACCATATAAGGTACTTTTTGACTTTTCCAACAAAAGTATGAGGAGAATGTTTTTTTAACTTATACAGCATGAAAGGATTTTTATGATTTCATAATTCCGTACTTACATAAAGCTTCCTCTACATGATTTCATGATTATTTTCAACAAAATCCTTTTCTTTTAAAATTACATGGAATTTTGTGAAAGAAAATGATTTTGAAGAAGAAAGGATATTTTCCTCAAGAATTAATTTCAAGTGTTTTGTCAAAACCATTTTCCATCTAAGATGAAATTATTTAATATGTGTATATTTCAAGTATAATGTTCCTATGATTTACATGGTTTCACTTTTCTTATGATGAAATGATATCCATTTGTTTTATATGGATTCTGTTATGATGAGATGATGTTTATGAAACACATTTTATTCTTAGGGTTATGATGAATGATTTTTGTTTATGTTGTGGCACTCATAAGAATGATTTCATTATGATATGGGTGGGACCTATATCTCCCTCCAATGCATTGGGTAAAGATTTATATCTCATGAGATAGACATGGCTAGAATGGTAAGTTAATCCGGTTCAGTGTTACAGGACTGAAATGAGGAGTGAACTCGATTCTGAGAGGGACTTTGTCCACTAAGATGGTCTTGGAAGAAATGCCTTGGTCACTATAGAAATCATATCAAGTGCATAATGGTTTTCCACAATTACATTTTTTCATCCCATACTATTTTATCAGTATTGATGTTCCATTATGATATATGCCTTACTTCAAAGATTTATGTCTTTGCTCAAGATTTTGATGTTTAGATTTTATGTTCAAATTTTTTGCATTCAAATGTTTATGGATTGTTTTATGTTCTCTATGTTAAACCTTACTGAGCACTTGAGCTCACCATTTTTATGTTTTATTTTCCCTAGGATATAAAGAAAGGTTTTGGGTAAGAAAACCAAAAGGGGGATATCTTTATGGGAGATGTTGATGATCTTTCACCATGACTAGAAGATTATGTTCCAAGTTTCCAAAGACACTAAACCAATACGGTCTTTGGGAATCTGTTTTTTTTTCATGTATTAAGTGTTCTGTAAAAGTAATGTAATGTCCATGTACATAAGGTTTGGGGTCTCTACAATGAATAAATTAGATAGGATCCAATACATGTCCTGATTTGTTGGATCAGTCAATGCATTGAACCTATACTACACAACATGTACTTCTGAATACACGTCATGTATTCTGGTGTTGTACGGCCTGAAGCATTTGGCACCTCTAGATGAGTTCCTCTATTTTATTTCAATCAAAATTAAAAGAAAGATTCATTTCTGTAAGGTGAACGAGAAACGAGAGGGGAGGAACAGATCTCAAGATTTAGATCTTAAAGAACAATTAACTTGAATTGAAACAGCTAAATTATTAAATGTGCAAATCACCAACAAAAAACTAAATAATTATAATCAATGATATGATCCATCTGATTACACTTGTAGGTTCTGAGCATAGTGGAAGCACATGGGTGGATGTGTCCACTTAGATTTTTGTCATTAGAAATGATAAATCTAGGATCAATACGATAATAAATACCAGACTCCATGGATCGAATCATAGAAATAGACAAGGAAGAAGAATAGTCCTGGAATCCACAAAGGAGGATCATCAAATGTTGGTTATAATTAATTTAATTAATTGAAAATAATTACATTGAGGGAATTATTTCATCGTTGATATCTCCGGTGACGATCTAATGTGATCAGTCATTACATCGTTGAATACAAGTGTTGGATTCCTCTAGCAGTGATCCACACATGCTCCACGTATCTTTGGACGTCACCAAAGGAATCTTCAGCTGCTAGAGTGGATAAGCCTTTTCTTGCGTTATTCACCTTAGATCACCATGATCTGATGGAAGAGGATCTCCCTCAGTCTTGAGAGCGTTCTTGGAGGAAGGAGTTCTTTCAGTCATGAGAGAATTCTCCAAATTTGTTGTGCACAATGATTCTCTGTGGAAAAGTGTTGGGGTTGTGAGGGTATATATAATCAGGTTTGAAGTTATAGAGTTATAACAATAAATAAATGTTTTACGCATTTTATTTATTTCATTAACTATTATTTAAAACCCCCATGTTGAATGATTAATTCCTTGACATGCGCCCATGCTGATTATAATAAATATCATTTAATAAAATGATATTATTTACTCAAAATCCCATCTAGAAAAACTACACATCATGTAATCATTAATACATGGTGTGTACTTGTTTTCCATGAAAACTACATGGCATGTAATCATTAATACAGGCGTGTACTTGTTTTCCATGAAAACTAAATGGCTTGTAATCATTAATACACAGCGTGTATATCTTGTTTTCATTTCTTTTCTTCCACCAACATTAAAACTATTTAGGCTTCCTTGAAAAATTATTAAACCACGTACGGAAATAATCTTTATTCTACTTGAGATACTAGGATACAGATAGTGTGTGACCCTCTAGGCCTTATTCTCATTGTCCTTAGGCGGGTTTTCCTAAAGTCCAAGATTACTGTCTAGCAATGGTTCAAGGCACCCAAGAGAAAGAATTTGATGCCACATTGATGTGTCACCTCATACGAATGATTACCGTGTAATTTAATCCCTTTTTCTCAATATCTCCAATCAAGCGGGTTGCGTGCTAGTGTCATCAACCCATGTTCTCGGTTATTCTTTCTTTGAATTTCCAGTATTGAACTGGCCCATTCCTCACCATGGCCATGGATTTATTTAGGATATATAAATTCCATAAAAGGGCCTGAGATATCTAATTCTGTTATGGAACATAAGGGACAAATCCTTTCTCGCATTATCTATTAATGCAGTATCACTCGTGACGCACCCAACGTATCCTACCTCACTGCAAACAGTGTGTCATCACAGGTTTCATCAATACATCTAAGTGCACGAGTTGTAAAACCCATTAATAATAATATTAAAGTATAAGGACCAATACACACATCCACAGATAGGAATATCCAATGACACTATTAAATGTGGATTTCCTACTGGAGGGTCTTTTTCTCATAATATCCTCCTGGATATTACCAAGGGCGCACACCATGAGAAGGTTCCTCAATGCTTTATGAGTCCTCACCCCTAATGACCTGTATTATTTGTGCCCCTCAAATGACATCATTCGGCCATAGAACAAATATTCAAGAATAGTGTCATGGAACTTCCGGGTTCTCATCATATTAGGGATCCGCTATGACCCTTTAATGCAATAGCTATCCTTGGGACATTATCACATTCATTTTCATGCAAATGAAGAATAAAGATGTTAAACTGTTTTCATTAACGAATAAAGTACAAAGTAGTTTGTTCTAGGCCACTAACTCCAACAGTATATTTATTTTATAAATATTTAATATATACTTTATATCCATAATCATACTAAACCATGAGAGGTGGTAATGGAAAACCAAATGACATCAGTTTCTAAGTTAGTAGTCTTCCATACCCACGAATGATGATTTCATAACCCATTTGATTGTTGTGGATATTTTTTTAGGTATTTATATAAAAATAAAAACATATAATTATATTAAAGATGTTACATATCAGATCTGAGTGTCGACCAAAGGTGCCCCAAACCCAATTGGTCACATGACCTCAAGCGCATTTCCCCAAATTTCATAGACTGCTGACTAGAAGCAAGGGCCAAGGTCTAATAATGTGGAAAATATAACCTCGTTGGAAGAGTATAAACAATATAATAACAAATAGTAAGTAGTAGTAAAATTAGTAATATCCTGAAATATAAGTAAATAGTGGAAGACTAGTAGTATATACAACTGAAACATATATAAATAAATTATGGATGTCACGTATATCTAGGAAAGCATCCAAATAAGTCACAATGCTGGAAAACAATATTGAAACCAAAGTACATAAAGTGGTAAACTCTAAAATCATCGCAAGGCTCAGCTTGGTCCCATTTTCTCCATCTCCTATCAGCAATCAAGTACTTGATGTAGAAGGGTTCTTTCCCTTTTCTACACCTGTAACCATATAATATGTTTGGGAAAAAAAGTATGGCCCAAACAGGGTGTGAGATGAATCATGGAAGGGAAACATCAAAAGATCTATGCCTAACAATCAGTGAATGTATATAGCAGGCAATATGAAGAAATAAAGAAATAAACTAGGAATTACTCCAAAGTAAACAATCCTACAGTTTTCAATTACATTCGTTTTCATTATAAATTATTCAAACCGTTGAATAATTTAACCTTGGGATATAGCATAAGCTATGTATCCCCCTTTATAATAGTAACAACATGTGTCTTAGAAGACCATCTAAACAACCATGTAAGACTAAGTCCAAGCTTGTGCTTCAGATTGGTAGACGCGTCACAATTTTTCATTTATTCACAGATGACCCTCTAGAAAATATCTCACGGTCTAACCTCTATGGTCCCACATAGCATAGAGTATATATAACAACCTTCTGGGTAGATCTCATAGTTAATACCCATGGTTTACACAGTATTAATAATTTATACATGACCTACAAATAGCTTTCACAGTTAATACCCCCTATGTCATCATAGTATAAATAATCATAAACGACCTCTGGGTATATCTCACAATCAATACCCCCTAGATCAAAATCTACACCAAGGCTATCATAGTTCTGTGTAAATAAACATGAAAACCCCTACAATTTCCTTCTCCAAGGCTCTCATGATCCATTAGAAGATGAACGTGCATACAATATTCAATAAATGATATACATGAAATTCTAACTATTACATGGCTCAACTTTGATCAAAGTATAAAATCAGGCATCGCATATAACAAACCAACTCCATCATAAACAACTCAAGGCATGGAAAACAAGGTATGCCTCATAGGAAACCTAGGCCAAAAAGCCTTAAACAGTCAAACTAGGGAAATGAACCCATGAGGTCTCCCATAAACAAGGGTATACAATCTTATGAATATGAAACAAACCTTAATCAAACAACCAAACCATATAAGTTATTAAACATGGTCAAAATCCCAAATACACAATACCCCAACATGGGTATTTGATACCTTAAGCATATATAATCGAAAGAAAATTGAATAAAGTCACAAACCACCTACCTCGATGTTGTATGATGAACAATCTAGAATGTTAGCCCTTGAATCATCCTAGAATTTCATAGATCTACAAAAGGGAAAAAACATTCAACCTTTAATAACTCACGAGGAAAGAGGAATCTAGAAGAGAGGATCAAGAAGAAGGAAAAACTCACTAGTGGGATTCCAATTCACCCAATAGAGTTCGAATCGAACCTTGGATGAAGACATGTTGACTCGAATTTTGATCATCACTCTTGGTATCTCCAGGATCAACCAAGGTTTGAAGATGTTCTTTATGGATATTAGACGCAACCACACTCTGATTAAATGATTAAAATGAAAAGTACACGACATGTCCATTTAATGTAAATGTCGTGTACTAGCCTCAAATGGCCCCCACTTTAGGAGGTCTTCCAGGTCACCATACATAGCCATGTACTTGGTCGTTACACATCCAATACACAGCTACACGTAGCAATCAGGTACTTATTGTGTACTCAGAAGTACATGGCATGTTCCAAGAAAATTTCCAAAACATTATTTTCCCTAAAAAACAACCCGAATTCAAGATCCAAACCTAAAATGAAGATTTGGGTTCTTAAAAACATCCGACCATAAAGTAATTCATCCTCAAATTTCCCTTCCAAGGTTAGAGAAGAAGAAAATTCAAACAACTCTGGCCATTGTGATCAAACATCAGCTTCCCTCTCCTAGGTCTCGTCCTTTACTCGGTCGTGTTTCCATAGCACTCATACCAGAAGGACAAACCGACCGTGGAGAACCTATGTGTTTTGATCCACAATCTGAATAGGGTTCTCCTAAAATGATTCATCCACCTCCAACTCAACCTCATCAGGTTGAAAAATGTGAGATAGGTCTGAAAATTAATGTTGTTTCTGAGAACTATGAAAGATGTCATGCATAGCTCGGTACCTCTTAGGTAACTATAACCGATAGGCAACTAGCTTGACTCTCTCAAAAACCTCAAACAGACTGACGTATCTTATTGAACACTTTCCCTATATCATAATCCTCTTTTTTCCAAACCTTAGTGTTGCATGTAAGAAAACCTGATCTGCAATCTCAAACTCTAGAGGTCGCCTTTGTCAATCAGCTTAAGATTTTTGCTAAGAATGTGCAGTATCCATCCTTTTTTGAATCAACTCCACCTTCTCAGTGGTCTCCTGGACAAGACGAGGTCCCAACAAATCTACCTCTCCTGCCTCCACCCATCATAGGGGTGATTGGGATGGTCTACCATACAAATCCTCGTAAGGTTCCATCTGAATCGTCTCATGAAAACTATTATTGTAGGCAAACTCCACTATGGGTATGTGTCTCTCCCAAGAACCCCCGAAATCTAGGAAGCATACTTGGAACATGTCCTCCAAAACCGAATCATGCACTTGGACTGGCCATCTGTCTAGGGATGTTAAGCTATACATAGAAGTACATATGTACCCAAATCCCTATATAGTCCCTACCATACACAATAAGTAAATCGGGTGTCCCTGTCTGAAATAATAGAGTGTGAACCCCAATGAAAACGTAAAATCTATCATATGTACAACCTTCGAAGATCCTCAACACTAAATTTTTCATAGATCACCAAGAAATGTGCAACCTTCATGAGTATTTCAACAATAAACCAAACTGCATTATTCCCTTGGGGTGACCTCGATAAACCTATCATGAAATCCATCGCAAAATCATTCCACTTCCACACGGGAATGGGTAACCGTTGTAATATACCTACTGGTCATTGATGCCCTGCCCTCACCTACTGAAATTTGAAACATCTCATAACAAAACCAGCAACATGTCTCTTCATACCTGTCCAGTAATATTAATGGTGTAGGTCTCGATACATCTTGGTGACACCAGGATGAACTGACCAAACTGAAGAATGAAAATCTTGTATAGACTCCTCACGTATATCTGCTGACACCCATACATGACCATGAAAACCCAAAACCTAATCCTCATGTATGGTTCACCCAAGAGTAGTTTCCTCTCCTGAAACACTCTCTCGTAGGACTAGGCTTTCAGAATCTGATAGTTACCTCATTCTCACTCGATCCAATAAAGTAGAGGTAACAAATATAGAAGAAATAAATGTCCACCCTTGTATACTAGGAACCTCCAACTGCATCTCAGAGAAAATAACCATAAGCTGCCACTCACTACTGGCCTCCTGAACTTCATGTATATGAGTCCTCAATGCATTAGCCACTACATTTCCTTTCCCAGGTAGTAGGCAAGATAAAATTCAAAAGACTAAAGGTACTCAACACACCATCACTATCAAAATTTCAGATCACACAGAGTAAATATATAATTGAGACATTTTTGGTTTGTAAATACCATAAAATTATCTCCCAAAATATAATATCTCTAATAGAGCAAAACATGAAAAACTATAGCCAACTAGAGATCGTGCATTGGGTTGTTCCTCTCATGTGGCCTCAACTGTTGAGACCTGTAAGTAACAACTCCTCTTTGCACAAGCACTACTCCAAGCATGATACCTAACACATCACAATAAATGGTGTAACTCTTTTCTGGATTTAGAAAATCCAGTATTGATGCTGAATTCAATCTCACTTTTAGCTCTTGAAAGGCAGAATTATAGGAATTTGTCCATAAGTACTTTTCAACCTTCTTAGTCCGACCCATCACTGACGCTGCTAAGAATGAAAAGTCCTATATAAAGTTCCTATAGTAACCAACCAGCCCCAGAAAATTTCGTACCTCAAAGAAGTTCTTAGGATGCTTCTAAGAAACTACTAATCTCACTTTCTATGGGTCTACTGATACTCTTGTCTCTAAGATAACATGACCCAATAAGTGAATCTGGCCCATCCAAAAGTGGAATTTTTAGAGCTTAGCATATAACTGATGCTCTCTCAGTGTACTCAAAACGATCTCAATATGGGTGGCATGGTCGCGTTGAGTGTGATATTACACTAAGATATCTTCCATGAAAGCTACCAAAAAAGAATCCAAGTAATGATGGAACACTAGGTTCATTAGTTCCATGAAATTTTTCGGCACATTCGTGAAACCGAACGGCATAACCAAATACTCATACAGACCATACCTGCTCCGAAAGGCTCTAAGATGTATATCTGATGGTCTAACATGAAACTGATGATAAATGGATCTCAATTAAATCTTCAAGAACACCCAGGATCCCCAAAGATGACTAAATAGATCATCAATCCTAGGAAAGGGATATAGGTTCTTGACTGTCAATAGGTTTAGCTTTCAATAATCCACACAGAGTCTAAGGGTATTGTCCGCCTTCTTCACAAAAAGGATGAGCGAACCCCAAGGAGAAGTACTAGGCCAAATGAAACCCTTTGCCTGCAACTCCTATAAATGCTTCTTGAGCTACTGTAACTCTGGTGTAGCTTTCCTATAAAGAGGAATAGACACTGGTTCTGCTCTTAGCACAAACTCAATAGAGAAATCTTCCTCTCGCTCTGGAGGTAAACCTATAAATTCATTTGGAAAGACATCTCTGAAACGATCCACCACTAGAGAAACGTCCATCTGTTAGGTCCCCTGGTCATCTAGATATAAACTGGAAATATGGTCTGTAATTCCTCCTAACCCATGATGGTTGAGTCCAGATATTCTCTATTGGATATCACATTCTCCCTTGTGTAGAAAAGACTCATTATCTAGTGATTTGAAACTCACCCTCTGATGATAGAAGACAAAAAAGGCCTAGAAGGAGAGTAACTAGTCTATTCTGAGAATGAAATCGAAGACTGTCATTTCTAAGACATAGAGTTCCCATTAGAAGTGACACCCACCAACCTCAATAGGGAACTCCTTACACTGACGTACACTAGCCATCCTAATTCCCAACGGAGTGTCTAGCATCATAACTTCCTTAGAAGTAAAGATAAATATCCCAAGTTTTTTCCACAATGGAAACAGATATAAAACTATGGGAAGCCTCAGTATCAAAAATAAAAGAAGATAAAACTGAGGCAACTAAAATCGTACCTCTAACCATAGAGGATTCGGGATCCTTATACTTCTGGGTCTACGCCACTACAAATTTTTGACATGTACCGTGACCCTGTGACCTTTCCTAACTACCCTAAGCTGATCCACCTTACTGTCGCTAAAATCCTACCATCTGGCTACCATGACCATGACCACCTCCTTGTCTAGAACAGCCTAACAAACTCCAGTTCCCCAACTATGGAGAAACTGGTCATCCTAATCCTGAATGTGGAGTCATAACTGATCCAATTTCACCAGCTTCTGGTTAGAAATAACTGGAAAAAATGTTAATGTTGACCCATCTTTCCGCAAACAGGACACTCAACTGGGTCCCTCAGGTATTGAGATCTCATTTTCCTGCTCTTCCCGCACTGGTATCACCTCACTTGGCTACCTGTAGATACATCCCTTCTATTGGAATCACCACACGAAGGTTCCCAGCGGCGCTTCCTACTATCAAACAAAGAAGTAACAGCCCTGGATGATGAACTACCCTAGCTCACAGCTCCCAACTCCCTAATATGGTGCTCAGTAATCAGTGCTTGGTTCACTATAGTATTCACCAAAGTCAGTGTAACTACATTCACCTTCAATCGAATGTCATACCTGAGACCATCTTCAAACCGCCTATCCAAAGATAACTAGTCACCTCCCATAGCGGGTGAGAAGTGAAAATGCTCTATAAAACGAGAAGAGTAATCCATCATTGAAAAACAACCCTACTCCAAATTCATGAACTCTCGATCTCGATTAGTCCTCAGTGTCTCATGGTAGGAGTAGTCATAAAAGTACCTTTGAAACTCTTCCCACGTCATATCCTGATTATGTCCTGCATGTGTAAAAACATCACACCGTCACATGGTGGAATCATGTAGCATGTACGTATTGAGCTTCACCCTCCTATCCTAAGGCATATCTAGATTCTCAAAGATAACAATCACGGCCTCCAACCATGACTCTGCATCTTGTTGTCCTCTATCCCTAGAAAAAGTTAGAGGGTGCTGATGCAGGACCATCTGCGTTAACTTTTCCATAGTCGGGGCAGGATGTGATTCTCCCCAGAATGTCTGCATTATCCTCTTAAAGCCTTCACAGAACTATACATCAGCACCTGCATCTGGTATAACAACTGGTGCCAATACGGTCATGATGGGAGGACCTTCTAGTAGTCACTGGTATATCCTTTCTGGTGTCTGGTCATCACCCTACACCTAGCATACAGCTGGAGGATGTCTTGGTGACATGACTCTGCAAGGTCAAGAACACACCTCAATACAAGAGTATCAAGGACAAAAACTTAGATGTTCAAGAAAGGAATAGGAGAAGAAATATTCAAGTTTTACAAAATAGGGTTACACTGTGTGTATAACCGCTACACGACATGGGTTCTTAAGCTTTTAACACGACATGTACCTCTTCCAAAACTAGTTTTGTAACACCCATACACACAACGTCTTCCTCTTAAGACACAGTGTGTACTTGAATTTTCCCTCCGGCCTAGGATCCTCTACATGACTCGAACCTCATGGTTCTCTCCTGGGTAATGCTACACGGCGTGTTCACCCTAGACATGACATGTACTAGTTCAGTTCCTTATACCCATGTCATTGGCCATGCGGTAGGATACACGGTCGACTCTACACAACACGTACAAGATAGACATGGTATGTACAACCTATTTTTTATCCACCTATGTCGTTGGCCCCATGACCAGATACATGGTTCTCTACACACAGCGTGTACAATCTAGACATGGAATGTTCTACCAAAAGTTTCCCAACCTCATGTCTCTACTCACACAGTTAGTCACATGGTCAAGCACTACACAACGTGTACTCCTAGTACATGGCGTGTACTTAATACAAGTTATTTCTTCCATAACAGAAGAACACATGGCATGTGTTCATGACACCACATGACGTGTTGTCTAGGTTTCCAGATAGTAAGCCTCTTAATCTTATAGGGAACCCTTAAAATCATAAAATTTTGTCTATTTCATGTAAATTATGACCCATGAGAGCCCATACTCTCACAAATCAATGTTTAAAATCCATATTAATCTCAAAACATGACAAAATCTAATTAAAGTTCAAAAATGATCCACCAAATTCCGATCCATGGGGGCTCATAACACCTCAAGGATCAAAGTTTTGCATCCATAAAAATGAAAAATTACATATTCCAATACCCTATCAAAATATAAGGTATTATATCATGGAATCTATCACAATAGCATGCATACCTAGCACAACATCTATCACAATAACATAAAATCAGTAATTCACTCTAAATTCCATGACATGTGATCTCTATAAAGTGTCTATATGATTCATGAGATGACATAACCTCATATCATTAGGTTGAAACAAAAATAGAACCTCAATAATATCAATTATAATAGCACAAAACAAGTGAATCACCCTACGGTGAAATAAAATAAACTGTAATAATTGCAAAACAAGAAAAATTGAAATATTTGAGGTAACATGGCTTTTCCCTGTACACAAGGTAGTTATACCCAGGAACAACTTATTACTAACTACATATTCCTACCTATCCCTATCTATAGGATCTAAATAGTAAGACAAAGATGAAAATAAACTCCAATGATACCACTTTGAAACGTCCTAGATCGGAGTGCCGACCAAAGGTGCACTGAACCCGGTTGGTCTCATGACCTCAAGTGTATTTTCCCAAATTCCAGAGGAATTCAACTAGAAGTGAGGGACAACGTTTGATAATGGGGAAACTATTCCCTCACTGGAAAATTGTACACAGTGGAATAACAAATAGTAAGTAATAACAGAAGCAGTAATACCATGTAAAAGATGTAAACAATGAAAGAATGATAGTATAAACAACTGAAACATATGTAAATAAATGACGTGTGTCACATGTATCTATAAAAACATTCAAACAAGTCACAATATTGAAAAAAGGTACTAAAACCAAAGTACAGAAAGTAGTAAACTCCAATAGCATCGCAAGCCTCACCTTGGTCCCATGCTCTCCAGCTCCAGTTAGCAATCAAGTATATGATGTAAAAGGGAGGATTCCCTTATCTACACCTACAACCAAAAAATCTATTTGGGCCCAAATGCATGGCCCAAACAGGGTGTGAGACGAATTTTAGTAGGCAACCACCAAAAGATATGTTCCTAACATTCAGTGAATGTATATAGTAGGCAATATGCAGAAATAAAGAATAAACTAGGAAGTACTCAAAAGTAAACAATCCTACAGTTTTCAATTACTTTTATTTTAATTATAAATTATTCAATCTGTTGAATAATGTAACATCTAGATCTATCCAAAGCTCGGTATCCCCCTGTATAATAGTAACAATAGAAATCTCAGAATACCATCTAAACAACAAAGTATGATCGAGTCCAAGCCTATGCTTTGGCTTGGCAGACTCATCATAACATTTCATTTATTCAAAACTGACCCTTTGGGAATTCTCTCATGGTCTAACCCCTAAGGTCCCACATATCATGGAGTAAAGATAATGACCTTCTTGGTAGATCTCATTGTCAATACCTATAGTCTAAATATAATTTATAATTTATATATGACCTCCTGGTATCTCTCACGGTCAATACCCCCTGGGTCAAAATATAAACCAAGGATCTCATGGTCCTATGTAAATAAACATGGAACCCCCCCCCCCATTTTTCCGAGTCCAGGGCTCTCAGGTTCTATTGGAATATTATCACACATAAAAATATCATTAAAGGCTCTATATGAAATTCTAACTATTACATGTCTCAACTTTGATCAAATTATAAAAACAAGTATCACATATAACCAGTCAACTCTATCATAACCAACTCAATGCATGGAAAACAAGGTATGCCTCATAGGAAACTTAGGCCAAATGGTCCTAAAAAGTCAAACTATAGAAACACACCCATGGAGTGTCCCAAAAACAAGGGTATATAATCTTATGCCTAGGAAACAACCCTTAATCAAACAAACAAACCATAGTAGGTATTAAACAGGGTCAAAATAAAAAATACACAATACCCCAACATGGGTATTCGACACTTTAAGCATATATAATCCAAATACAATCGAAGAAAGACACAAAACACCTACCTTGATATTGTATGATGAAAAATCTAGAACATCGGCCCGTCAACCATCCTATAACGTCGTAGATCTACAAAAAGGTCAAAAACGTTGAACCTTGAATAACTCACAAGGTAAGAGGAATCAATAAGAGAGGATCAAAAGGAAGAAAGTACTCCCTGTTGGGATTCCAACGTACCCACTAGAGCTTGAATCAGACCTTGGACAGAGAAATGGTGGCTTCGACTTTGATCGTTGCTCTCGGTCGCTCCTGGACGAACCAAGGTTAGAAGAAGGTATTTCAAGATATTAGATGTGATCCCTCTCCGATTAAATTATTAACAAGAAAAGTACACAATGTGTTCATTTAATGTACATGTTGTGTACTAGCCTCAACCAGGACCCATTTTAGGTGGTCTGTCAGGTCACCTTACACAGCCATGTACTCATCCATTACATGACTAGTACATGGCTACACGTGGAAATCAGGTACATAGCATGTACTCAAGAGTACATGGTGTGTAGTTTAAAAATTTCCCAAACATTCTTTTTGCTCAAAAACTACCCAAATTCAACATCCAAACCTAAAATGAAGATCCGAGTTCTTAAAAAAGATACTAATTTTATTATATCATCACGATTTAATAAAAATTGAAGTAGTTGGAGGAAGAAATAAAAATTCTCATTGAAGAACGTTACATCTTCTTCGGGTATCCTCCTTAGGTCTGCACCAAAATTATTCTTAGGTTGGATTTATAACCAAAATAAGGATAATAATATGAGAGTCGGGAATTTTTATGTGATTATTGAAGGTATTAGCTGAATCAAAAGGGTTTTATGGTGTGAAGAAGAGAGGAGAATGGATGCCTTTACAAGTGAGGTGAGGGTCACACTTGTAATTTTTTTATAACAAAAAACTGTACCCACGTTTATCTCATTACAAAATGACCTAAAATGGAGTATTATAGATCCTTAGAAATTTTAGGGTTTAAATATGTCCATATAATATATTTTATACTAGGTTTTAGTTCATTTTAACCCTTATCTTTTTATATTAACCCCCGGTTAACCCATTTTTACCTTAACTGTGGTAATTAATTTTTATTATTTTCACTATTAATTTTGGTAATAAAAATATTTTTACCTTATTAGATAATAAAAATCATTATGATTCCAAATATGGAACCAATTTTACAAAATTATATTCATATATGTGTAGAATTTTAATTTAAAATTAATTTTTCAGATGTGATGAGAAGATGAGTTTTTCAAAGATTAAATGATCAAATGTTTACAATGTTTTTATATAAATGTTCAATAAAAAAATGATTCAAATGACCATAATTGGATTAATATATATATATATAATTAAACTAATTTTAATTTAAATCCAATTTAAAATATAATATAACTTTATAAACATTTTAAATGAAAAGGCAATTTTCAATTAAAATTAAATAATTTTCACTATTCATCAATAAAAATTATCCTTTTAAGAAAATTCTAAAAAATTAACCCTTTCATAATTTTGAAATTATAATTTCAACAATTAAATTTCTTTTTTCAAATAAATTTTATAACATAAATTACTTTTAAAATAAATGCGCAAAAGGTGGAAAGATGATTTTTAAAAAATAATGTTTTTTATTTGTAAAATTGGATTTATTATTATATCTTATCTAAAAAAATAAGATGAATGTTAAATATTTTTTTTAATATATAATATAGAAATTTCATTAAAATCATTCAATAATGTCGTTTGTTTAATTTAGCTAGGTAAAACATGTTTTTTTTCATAAAAAATAGTTTTTCAGAGAAAGATTTGCTTTATTTTCAAATAGTTTTTTATTTTATTTTTTAATTAATTATTCTCAAAATATTTCATTTTTTATAAATGTGAAAACCATATATTTTCATTATTTATTTAATCTTATTCAAACCCTTTATTCCAATGCCTAGGTGATAACTATCATATGATTATTGTTTAATAATATCACCTGTTTATTTTAATCTCAGTGCTACATGTAACACAATCTAAACTCATTGACTTGTGTAAAAAAAATATCAAAAAGATTAAATATATTTAAATAAATATATTTCACAAAATCATTGGGTGTTATATCTCACAAACACTGTGTCAGTGTTGTGTAAGCATTTATGGTAATTATTTCATCACTAAATACTAAAAATAAATTTCCATGATTAAAAATAATAATTCATATTTAAAATAAATTTTTAGAACCAAATTTATCCACTTTATATCTTTATGTAAACCTTTTAGATATATTTAAGTCAAGAGAGAGACATTTTTTAATTTTCTTTAATTAAAATAATATAAAGGTGATTATCAAAGAATAATGGCACAAAGTGGCCATAGTTTCATGACATGGATGATAATAGTTAAACTCTGCTTATCCAATAGGGTAAAATAAAGTTTTAGATAAATTTTAAAGCCTTCTCAAAATGTTTTAACCATGTATTACCCATTTTTCCCTTACTAAGGTGATTTTTTTACCAAGGTTATTATTCATAATGAAAAAAATAAATGTGGCATATTTACTAAATTTTTTCTCACTGGTTAAAAATATTGAATCCATTTTATCCAATTAAATTCTTCAATGTTTCAGAAAATAATTTAAAAATAAATCTGCAAAATGTGATGAAAAACGGTTTTTGAGAAAAATTTGTTTTGATCTTAAAAATTAACTTATATATAAATCATGTAAAGTGATGATCCTAATAGAATTAAAAATATTATAATTAATCAAATATATATTATATCACTTTAATACTAAATAAAAAATATAATGGTACTTTTAAATTACATTATTAAAAGAAAAAAAATGATAGTTTTCAAAAATTTAGAATTTTTCACAATTCACAAAGAAATAATTTTTTTTAGAAAAATATGAAATATTTCAACATAAGATAAAGATGAAATGATGGAAAAATGAAATAATTGTCACATAATAATATTTATATACTTTTTTTGGTTCTTTTAGACTTAGTGTGGAGTGTAAATAAATATATTAAAAAATTTAAATTTTGTTAATATATCATAAAATCACAGGGTGTTACACACATTGTGATCTCTCACAATTACCTCAACACTCTCACTCACTTTTAAGTATAATAACTAGATAAAACATATTGGGGATTGAACCCCTTTACATAGGAAATCTTCCACCAAAAATAAATGGGAAATTGTTATGCTCAAATTTGAAATTTAAAGTTTTTAGCTAAAAAAACTTCATTAAATTACATTCATACCTTCTAGAATGTTATGGAGTCTTCCTTAAAACTCATTTTCAATGAAATTATTCAAAATTACTAAAAACATGGATAGATTTATTAAAATTGAAATAAAAAATCAGTATCACCATTCTTATACTCTTTTACTAAGGATATTTTTTGTTGCCTTCATAAGGACTTATCCAGCTAATAAGTCTTTATCCAACTCTTCTCCATTTAGTTCTTCTCCATAAAATAATGTTGATCTAGTATCCTTAAAATTCATCTATAAGGTTATCCTCCCACATTTCCTTTTTCTGATGGACTCACAAAATTTCATATAATGGAGATTGAAAATGTTTTAGTAATGTGTTGGAATATCTACACCCAATCATACTACATCTTCTCGTACTCTATATAGAGATCACTCTCCTAAACTAAGGGTTAAAAATTTTAATTTTGTTGATTTATATAAACATACTTCTTTATAGATGTTAATATGTTCACCTTTATAATTCTTAGTTTTTTTTATCATCAACTTTATCTTTTCAAGTTCCTGAATGTTTGATGATCTCTAAACAATCTATTCATTAGATCAATGTTGATAATATACTCTCTCTATCAAGTATGATTCATTATTCTCTATCTGGTAAACCTTATTTGATGTTCATCTAGTAGATTTTATAGACTTCATTTCTTGGTACAAAATTGTAAAAGTTTTTTTAATATTAACATCATGAATTTTTATTGATTGATACCTCATTGATTACCATCTCTACCCATCCAATCAACTTTATTAAATCAGATTGATTTGTTCGAATTAGTCTAGAGACATTCTCAAAACATCACTCAAATTGGTAGACCTCATACATGTAATTATGATATAACAATATACTTATCTTTTTGTTAAACTTCAAACACCTTAATCCAATTATTAGATATAACCTCACCACTTAGTATTTTGAAATTTTTATAGACTCAGCACCACCTTATCGACATTGAACTTCATACAAACTTTATATCATGAAATTTTTACATATTTCAACTTCAACTCTTTAACGTAAACATTATAACTTAAAATTTGTACATACTATCCAAACAGAAACTCCATGAGTGAACATATGTTTGAAAACATTATCCACATTTTCATACACAAATCTAGAATCATGAATATCCTCATGATGTTAGAAACTTTTACATCAGAAAAGAATCCTTTGAATTAGTGAATTTTATAGATATCAGTTCAAACTTTTTAAATTTGAAACTTCATTCCATTTCAGTATTTATGGTCTAAAATCATAATGTAAGGTGAAGGACACGTTACATTCCTCATGAATAAATCATAGGGACTTTATCAAATATTCTGTGACATTCACCCTTTCTGATTATCCTCAATTACTTCAACGTTGTTCTTCTAATGGTTTTAACTATGAGAAACCTTCCTTCCACAAATATTTAAACTTCTTATTCATTATCACTAACTTCCTTCAACTCCAAATTTTTAAGATTGTTCTTCTACATATTATAACATTCTCCTATATTCATCATCATCACTATACTATAAACTTATCTTGGGAACATTTTCCTAAGGAACCTTTTCAGAAACATACACATTGGATTCACTAAAACCTATTGAAAAAAATACATTATATCAACAACATCATATAATAAGCGCTAAAAAATAAAATATATCGATATTATCATCTAATAGGAGCTAAAAAATTTATGGTATGTGATTTATTTTCCCTCCTTGTTATGTACGCACCCTTATACTTGTGGTTTCTTTTATATAACTCCCATTTAGTATTCCCTTCACCTTCTTGTAAAGTAAATGCATCATATGGATACAACTCATAACCACATGGAGTTGGTTCAAGGTGAAACTAAACATAGGAGATACACATGGCTGAGGTGGAATACTGTAACTCGATCCCAAACTGACACAATGAGTTTTTCCCAAAGGTGAATGGTGTATTAATTATATACTCAATAAAAAAACTACAAGTTAAAACTCATGATCAATCCACACATTATTTTTTAAAATTTATGTCTGAGTATGATTTATTTTATGAACACAAGAATATATACACCTAAATAAATAGATTAATATATAAATATAGATTTAAAATAAAAATATAATACAAAAATATTTTATTATCACTGGGTGAATCACTTGTGTAAAATTCAATTAATATTAATATGAAATGTAAAAAAAATAAAAAAAATAATGTATAATAAATAAAAAAATCCATCAATCAAATATTAAGTCAGACATAGCCTTCCACCAACTCAATTAAAATGGATATATAGTTAAATTATATGTTAGATCTCTATCTAGGTGACTTTTAATTATTAGGAAGTATTAATTAAGATAGTGGTCTACTCAATAGAATCTATATTGGGTTTATTCGCCTTGTATTATTCAATGAAAATTTACAGTAAAGGGTTTATAATATCTAAGTTGGGATTTCAGGATTGGAGATTCCAATCCAAAAATCAAGGTTCTTACAATTTACCATTGGAAAGACTACCTAGCTAAATATATTTTTTATAATTCTCTTATGCCCTATTTGGATTATAATTAGAGAAATAAGTATCCTTCCAAATAGAATGTCCATACGATAAGACATTCCAACTTCAATGGTGAGGACCATTGAGACTTAATAACATATTGGGATAAATAATTATACAAAAAATAAAAATATATATTTATAACTAATTAAAGTAAGGATAATATTCATTTATATTTTTAGGTAATAATAGAAATTTCATCAACCTCATTACCCCTATGGTATATTATGAAAAAATACCATCTTTATAATGCAAATGACTACTAAGAATAGATTATATGCTTATGGGATTTGTTTTTCCATCAATGGAAGTATAACATGCTAGAATCCCCAATCCCTAATCCAGAAGGAATTGAGGCAAGTGATGAGTAGTTGTCTATCAGAGAAAAACAATTAAATGATGAATTATATTTTCATTATTCGATACTTTCATCCATGTATAGAAAACTCATGAAATCACATGAGAACATGGTGATCATGCACTTCATTGAGTACACAAAAATTTAAAATTTATAAACCCTACAAACTACTAGTACTATGGAAATAAGGGTGTCGAACCACAGAGAAGGACTTATATTGAGCTAGAACAAACTAAATTATAATAATCAAAACAAATAACAAAAAAAATAATTGAAAATAGTAAAAGTGATGGAAGGCGATGGATGTAAAAGTTAAGGTGAAATGGTGCAATGTAGGACTTGAAAAGAGAACAGACAATAATAATGAATTTAGGGTCCTCGGGGTACTTGGAACTGATAAAATGATGTTCTCTTATTCTACTCAGTTTAATTCAATCACTTAGTGCATATGAAAGTGGTGATAATCTATTGAGTTTCCAGTTCAGTAGATCAACACAGACCAGTTAACTCTCTTGAGCCTCAATCTTTCGATCTTAACCCTTGAATTAACCTGCTCAATATAGAGAATAGATACATTGACCTTTTCCAATTTTCGATACTTTGGTCAATGATCCAAAGTGAACTGATTCACTACTTCACTAATCAGTTATTAGGTAGTGTAAATTGATACTTATAAATGAACAGAAAAGAAAACTGAACATGAGATTTTCCCTGAAAAATCAAATCAACCGACTAGAATGTATTAAATGATGATTAGCTCATTACAACCCAATTCCTGTAATCTATTTAATGACACATTAAATCAGAAAGACAAAACAAAGAAAATTAATGTGAATAAAGAAACATCTCTCTTGGGATTGTTCCTCTCTCTAGCTCTATCTCTCTAAAGTTCTGCTCCTGCTTGATGTTTGTCTCTTGTAGTGTGTTCTAGTGCTTAGGTGAATGAAGATCGTGAATGGATGAATGGACTATGGGATGATGAGATGTGTTTTTCTAGAGATGGTATGAATTGAAGGTTCATGAAAATAGATGGATCGAAATGGAAGGGTTTCAGATGGAAGGATGGTATGAGGAGTGATGGAATAAAATTTCTTGCGCAGTCGAAAAAAAATTAGAAGTCCTCAAATTCTTCTACCCATACAAGAATGCCCGAGATGATTCTAGAATTCCCTTCTCAACTAAATGTTATGCCCCCAGATGTGAACTGGGAAGCTCGTGCAACTGAAGTGATCCCCTCTGCCGCACCTATAGAGAAACAACTGAGCAGATTAATAATAATAATAATAAATTAATCAATTCCAAGTATCTAATATATATATACACACACACACACACACAGAAATAAATAAAAACTAACAACTTAATAATTAAAGAAAAGTATTATATATATACCAATAAATATTAAAATTATATAAATAAAATAGTAAATTAAAAGTAAATTAATTATTTACAATAAAAAATAATTTTTTTGAGTGAATAATAGAATTAAATTAATAAGTACCTATTAATAATTGTTAAAGTAATAATTTAAATAAGTATAACAATATCAATTAAAATAAAAATAAATTAAGCTACTTAAAATATACATAAATATAGTATTAGTTATGATTATTATAATTATATTAATTGTTGTTATTATCATTACATTATATATTATAAAAAATAAAAATAAAATGAAGATGTGAGAGGTGGGGGGAAGAATTCACGTAGGCATGGGCGGTCCAGGGAGAGCAGTGGGTTCGGGAGACCGGACGAGGGAGGGGGGTCAGCTCGTGATGGTGTTGGATGAGTAGAGCGGTGGTTGTGGCTTCATGGCAGTTTAGGATTGGTTCAGATGGCGTAGGTTGAGTGCGTGGGTGTAGGGGACAGGGTTTGAGGTGGTGAGGCAACCGGTTCGGGTAGCTGTGCGGCTTAGATGAGCAGGGGAGGTGTGAGTGTGGCCAACAATGGTGCAGATCTGAAGATGATGAGCCACCGGTTATGTGAGGTGGAGGGGCTGCGGGAGCGCGACTCGCAGTGGATCTCCAGCACAAGGGTGGGTTCTTCGATGGGAAAGCAAGGGCACAAGACTATCTATTTTACAAGTGGAAATAATTTCTACTAGAAGAAAAATGCACTAGGAAAAGAAGAAAGGGGTTGAATCAAGTTGTTTTTTTATAGAGTGAAATATATCTTTATCTAAAAATTGTGTGTTAGATATAGCATTTAATGCTAACATATGTACTAAAATATAACAACTATGTAGATTCTGGAAGATTTCCCATTGTGAGGTGGATCTACAAATAGACAACATAGCCAAACTTATTGATTTGGCTATTGGATATGACCCACTCACGTTTTCAATTGGAATGATCTTTGTTTTGAATGATTTTAATTATGTGTCTAGTCAAAAAAACATTATCTTTATGTCCATCCGTGATACAAATGGATTGATTATAAAATTTGGGAATAATTTTTTCTTATTTTACAAATAAATAATTTGTTATTATAAGGGATATTTATATAAATATTTTTATGTGATGGATTACCCAATCCATGTGATGGAAATTGATAATGAAAATAGTTCACATAACTCATACCACACCCAAATATGGAATCACTAGATTGGTTTTGTAAATGAAAATAATTTGACCGAATTGCACCAAGATGAATATTTGGATTAATTTAAAATAAAAAACCTGGTGCATTTCATGCATGTTTACAATGAAAAATACCCATTTAGTGGAAAAGTTGAAAGGGCCATAGACCTTCTTGAGTTGGTTAATACTGATGTGGGTGGACCATATTTTTTTAAAAAAAATCTTGGTTACTTTAGTAGATATGGATATCTATACTTAATGATGAAAAAGTTATATTAATTTGATAGATTTAAGGAATATAAAAATGATTTTTATACCCATCATAGTAAGATGATTAAGAAGCTCCACTTAGACTGTAGTGAAAAATATTTTAATCAATACATCAGGGATTATTTATGGGAGTTTAGGATTTTATCTCAACCGACACCTCCTTATACACTATAATAGAATAATACAATTTAAAATTGTACACATACCTTGTTGGGCTTGGTGAGATCAAGGAAGATTAACGTGAGCCTTCTATTATCCTTTTAGGGATACACATTACAAAAAGTAAAACACATTCTAAATTGAATTCCAACTAATGTGGGTAATAGTAATTTATATTAACTTTGGTATGGAAATAATATTATTCTTGTCACATATATATTTGTGGGTTGTGAAGAATTTTTAAGTCTATTTTTGGAAACAAACTTTCATACCAAGTCACTAATTGTATCTTTATAGGATTCCCCAAGGTAACAAGTGGATATTACCTATATGAACCCTCACATAAGAAGGATTTCGTTGATTAATTTCCCCCATTCCTTGAGATGGGGCATATCTCTAGGAGAGATAATGTGAGTGACATAGACTTCAATGAAGTCATAGATCAAGGTATATTAGAGTTTGTGTAAGAGAAGATTCAAAGAATACCCATGTAAGAATATTTTCCAAAGACATAGGTTCAATGTAGGAGTACAAGTGAGTTTAGAGAATAAGAATGATATGATTTTATAGTCACAGAGGATGGTGATTCATTATTTGCTGATAAGAATGATCTTGTAACTTGTAAGGAAGCAGTAAATAGTATAAAAGATATTAAAAAGTAAGAAGTCATGGATTAAAAAATAGATTTCATGTACCAAAACCCAGAATAGATTTTGATTGATCGTCCAACAAAGCATGTCAGTTTCAAATGTGAATTAAATAAGAAACTAGACATTGGTGGATATGTCAATACCTATAATGAATAGCTAGTTGCAAATGGTTTTAAATTGCATCAAGGCACATACTATGACAAATCCATTTAACTAGTGTCCAAGATAAAATCCATCAAAATACTATATTCCATAAAGGCCTTATATGACAATTAGATTTTTTATATGGATTTAAAAACATATTTACTTAACGGAAACCATCCAGAAGATATCTATATAACACAACAAGAAGATCTTGTGACACAAAATGATACTAATTATGTTTGAAATATATGTAGACTAATTTATATATTCAAACAATCATTATTTTTGTAGAAGATTTGGTTTGATAAAGCTACTGTATAATTTTGATTCATAGTGAAATAATGTGAGGCTTATGTCTACAAGTGATTTAGTTGGACTTTTATCATTTTTTAATAGTTTATATCGACAAAATAATAATCATTGAAAATGAAATACTAGTCTTACAGTTCGTTAAGGCTTAGTTAGATATATTATTCTCCATTATGTACTTTGGTGAAGCATCATATATTCTTGGGATAAAGATCCATCTTGATAGATATAATAGGTTTATTAGAATACCTGATAGTATGTACATTGACAAGATACTAAATTGTGTTAGTATTGAATACTAAAATAGGTGATTATTTCAAATGTCACATGGTGTTCATCTTTCCAAGAAAATGTGTACTTATACACATGAATAGAGATAAAGGAATTAAATGATTATATATGCATCAATAATTGGGTTAGTCGTGTATGATATTATATGTAATATGATATATTTCACCTATTCCTTAAGATTGGTAGGAATATATCAAGCAGACTTCAGTGAATTCCTTTAGAAAGAAGTCAAGATTGTCCTTAAGTATCTTAGGCATAATAAGGATATATTTTTGGTCCGTGAAGGATATAATGATGTAGTTATCAGAGGATATGAATATTATAGTTTTTAAATAGATTAAAATGATATAAAATCTCATCCAAGATTCATATTCACTCTCAACAGATGTATTGTGAGTGGTAGATCTCAAATAAAGGAGTGTTTCTTATTCTAAAACATTGTCTTGGTACATTACAACCTATGATATATCTATGTAAGATGTTTGGATATGAAACTTAGTATAATAAATTAATGTGATATCGATAATTAAAGAAAAAATCACACTATACCGTGATAATACAATAATGTTTGATCTTGAAAAGGAGTTGTGGTCATATCAGCAGCAAAGAACATACTATATAAATATCATCACTTGAGGGATTTTTCTTAGAGGGTTAATGTTATTGTAAGAATAATATCGATGGAATAAAATAAGGTAGACCCATTAATTAAATACTTAACATAATAGAAACATTATTATCATGTGATATGTAGTGGAATAAAATTCATTTGTAGTTGGCTCTTATCCAAGTGGGAATCTGTTGATATTGGTGTTCTAGAACCAACTATTTGTAATTTAGATTTCATGTATATTAAACGAAGTTAATATAATTAAAATATCATATTACATATTTTATTTTGTTCTATGTGAATTTAATGTAATAATTACCAAGAGTGTATTTCACATTGAAAAGAACATAACAGTTTTTTACTATTAGGAGAACCCTAAAATATTGTGATGTTATTCTTAATTATTTTTCTGTGGTAAAAAATAATCACATGACGACACATATAGTACATTGAATTTCATGTGTGACTACTCATAATAGGATGATACTTCATCTCTTGAATTTCACATTTTGTAATCTCAAAAATGAGTGATTATGGGAACAAAATTTCTAGTAAAAATTGCACACGTTTATGTGTCATTGTATATTCCAGTTTGTGAATGTTTATAATAATCCATAGAATTTAAGATTATTATTACTTCATGTAATGAATCATGCACTTAGACACATTGTTTTAAACTGTGATGACATATGTTCACAAGAAATTTGGGTATGTTGGGTACATCACAAATCATAGGTTATAATGAATAGTAAATGACCCCGAATTTTAATTGAAAACCGCCTTTTCATCTAAATGACTTATATAGTTTAATTATATTTTTAATTTTTTTTAGTATAATTAGAAAATTATATATATGTTAAACCCATTTATGTCATTTGAAATATTTGCACATTGAATTTAGATTTAAAAACTCTACAAATGTTTGAACATTGTTATTTTGAAAACCCGCTTTGTCATCTCGTCTACGTGATTAATTTTAAATTAATTTCTTCTACTCATGTGATTGGAACTTGGAAAAATGATTTCATATTTGTAATAAAAATAATTTATAAATTATAATAAGGTAAAATTAGATTTTTTACCAGAAATAGTAGTGAATTCAATTAAAATTAATTATAGTGATTAGGGTGAAAATGTGGTAACTTAGTAGTTAAATTTTAATATTAAGAGTCCAAATGACCTATAAACTTGTCCAAAACCAATTTTATGGAAATTATTTTACCATATACACTCTTTTATCAAATTTGGATCATTATTGGAGTCACATGATTTAACAGAGACCTCCCAATAGTGTTTACATTTTTATATTTACAAGAATGTCACTCCCCCTCCACTATAAAAAGACACTCACCCCCTCACTTATTCACACATATAAATCAAATATTGTTCATATAAAACATGGTAAAATAATATATAAACATAATTTCACTCACCCTAGAATCCTTAATTTGGGCATATATCCAACCAAGAATTCCTTTGGTGCAAACCAAAATGAGTTACATGAAGAAGAGGTAACTTTCATCAACATGCATTTCTAATTTGTTTCCCCTTACAACCCCTTAATATAACATTATATCAGGATTATGTAATGACCATAGTATAATTAATATACAAATAGGTTTTTATGTTATGGTATTGACCTACACTTATACACACATCCATCAAATGGGCACTGAACTTACTGTTCATGTGTACAACGAACTAGTGTCTCGCAAAACAATGTCATTCGTTTTTCCTTTACCACATCACATGGTTTTTAATTATGATGAAAATAATATTCATATATTTTAAATATTATATTTATGATTTCTTCATACATATTTAATTATTATATAATATATACCTTCACGCTTTCCATTTTGTGGGAATACGATAACATCGTTTGTGGATGTCCGGACTACCGCCACCTAAAAGTGATATGATAAATTTACACTTTGAATAGAATATATTGAAGAAGGATTTAAATAAAAATATGTTAAATAAATGATATATATATGATATTCATGTCAAAATTACCTTTTTAGAAATATAATTTAACATTATCTTTAACACCCTTTCACACAATAAAAAAAGTTATAACATCATTCGTGGACGTGTGGACTACCGCCTCCTCAATGCGATGTGATTCCATTTACATAATAAGAATTATAAATATAAGTAAATATTATTAAATAACCATGTATTTATGATATAATTATCATTATGTAAGGATAAATGTTACTTACCTTCTTTCCATAATGATTGTTGAAAAATTGTAACATTACTCATGCACACGTACAACATACCGTCACCTTGATTATAATGTTGATTCATTTTTAAAAATCATAATTATTTATTGGTTTTAATAATATAATTTATTTATTAATATGATAATTATTTCATGATTCTAGATATTTTTATATAATGACCCATTTGACCATAGTTGACCTACCAATGTTGTTTTCAACACATAAACTGTATATGGTCAAAACACCTAATTTAAACATATTTTTTAAGTAGTTGTTTACAAAATTGTAATAAATGAAATAAAAGTACCTATAAACTTGAATTTTTTTATATTAAAGTAAATAAATAACCTAAGTTTATTATTCAAGAAGATAAAGACACACATGACTAGTCAGAATCAATGTAAGAGACTTCATCCCAATCTCCTATCATTGATGCATATCTTGATATTATGCACCTTACCCTTTTATAAGGTCGAAATATATCCCCTTCGAAAAGTTATATAATGAATTTTATATATTATTATGTTATTTATTATTTTTTAATATTATTATTTAATGAGTTTTATGATTCAGATATTTCAAAGTTGTATTTGACACTTTTATTTAAAACCCTATTTTAAAATGTTTTATGATTAAATTTCAAAATATTTTAATCCATGTAAATATTCTTGATATTATTTTTTTATGTTTATTTATATAAAATTATTATAATTTAAATTTTATGTATATTTTTAATTTCATTCAAATGTTTCCAAAAATGAATCTTTTTACATGTTTTATACAGAATGTTTTGAAAAACCAAAAATGGAATGTTTTATTCTTTACGTACACAATGATAATGAATTTTCTGCCATCGTGGACATTATTTTATTTTTGGATACCGTTACATGATTTCATATTTTATTAAATGAAAAAAAATTCTTTCATTTTTTGGGTATTTTAGTATTGAAAATGGTTTTTTGAAAAGAAAGGGGTATTTTCTATTGAAATAGGTTTCTTAAAGATAATGGTATTTTATTATATTAATGTTATTTACATACATGTTTATTTTTTTAAAATGATGAAATTATTTATTCATGATGTGTTTCATAGAAATTATAAATTATGGGTGTTCCCATTTAGCGATAGGTGAGCCTATTAGAGATTAAATGATGGATTCACCTAAATAGCGCTCTAATGCATTGGGTAATGACTATTTTATCTAGAGAATTATATTCAAATTTATCTGTATTGTTATTCCAATCTATAAGGGTTTTTGTAAGGGTTATATAAGGGTTAAACTTGATGATTTCCAAAGATACATACATGATTTTTCCATGTCTTCTAATGACTTTTCAAGGAAATTGTTCGTTTTCAAAAGGTAAAATAAATGATCTTTTTAATGGGAGGAAAATTCCATTTTTGGGAAAAATTTTATGCTTTGAAGAAAGGGGTTTTATGAGTTTTAATTTTTATCAGTAGACTAATAATTTCCTTGTTTTAATATCCCGTGTACATATTTTTATGTTGATCCCATTTTTTAATTTTTTTTCAAAGGATCTAAGGATGGGTTGGGAATTAGAGGAGGCCAAGTTGAATGTTTTGATGAGTTTACATAAAAGAGATCAGGATTTATTTAAAAAAAATAATATTATAGGAAAAATGGATACTATGTATAAGTGTCCAATTTATATTATCTAGTTTTTATGGATTAGTTATGTCATTATTCTCTAAAACTCTAAACCTAAAAAGATCCTCAATGTGAAAGTTAGAAATTTATTGACTAAAACTCAAGACTATGTAATGTTTAGGGTTTGGGAATTATAAAATGCTCAGACGGTCACACATAAAGTGTTTCTATTGTTCTCATTTATACTTTATGTATATTTCATAGTTGGAATAAGTATTATTCTCCCAACTAACAAGTAATAATTATTTAGTATTTTTTAATAAATAGAAAATGTTAAATAAATATTTAATCATGAGTTAATTGTTTATTTTCTCAAATATATAATATTTATTTATTTCTTGTTATTTACAAGGTAATATATAATTATTTATCCACTTATAAATAATTAATTTCATTAATTTAATATTAAATAAATATTTATTTAATAGATTGTGAAGTGAATAATTATTTACTTATTTTTTAAGTGAATAATATTTATTTAAATATTTATTCAAGAATTTAATAAATGAAAAAAAGGATGGATGGATCATGTTTAGGGTCTCATGGTAAATATTTATTTACAAGAGTGTAAAAATAATATTTATCAACCAATTTATTTTGAGTACACCATGAGATAAAATAATAATAACAATATTTTACCTGTCAAGGGGTTAATTATGGATTTAATATATTATTAAGGGCCCTTATTTAGTTAATTTATTATTTAACTCTAAATATGGGTCTATAAATAGACTGTTATATAATTTTTGAAGATATTAATCAGTGTTCACTATATTTTTATCAATTTCATCCCTATATTTTCTTCTCGAGACTAATTGAAAGAATTGAGAATCCCCCATGCATGAAAGAATGTGATGCGATGAAATTTAATAATTAAATACGATCAATAAACCATGTTAGCACCCGATGTTTCATCAGTATTATTTGAAGATTGAAGGAGCAAGTGTGGATAACTATTAAAGTGGATATTATTTAAGTCCTAGAAACTTAGTGATGATACACCCTTCGAGTTCATACAATAAACACCATCAATAAATAAATATCCCAAGGATGGGGTAATATTTATTCTTCTGTTCTAAATTAATTAAAAATTAATGTGAAAATATAATATCTCTTGGATCTTAAGAAATATATTTTTAATATTCTTTAGAAAATTTCTTTGCTTGTGGAATTAATCATGATGTACATTGATAATGATCCATTGAATCTGAAAAAAAAAATGAGTTGTAAATAAGAAGAATATGTGATTGCACTACTTAGGGAACCAACACCTCCCATGCAAGATAATTTCCCAGAACACCCATAAGAGAATTGAAGATCCCATCATGCTCATGTAATAATATTTTAGTTTTTCAATATAGGGGTTTTCAACCGTGTATACATTTTTTTTCTCACATAGGGTATTTTATTTCTCCATATGATAATTTAAATGTCTTATGTTCTCTCTGGATAATTGGATAAACCTCAGAAGATAGTTACATTTGTATATTTTGGAATATATCAATGAGTTATAACCAAATTCAAGGCCCAAGGAATTGAAAAAATAGGAATAGGGAATCTATGTTATGTAAATGGGATTCAACTATGTCTAAATTTCTCATGACCACTCAGTTTTGACTCAACTAAGATAGAAATGTGATTGATCCCAACAAGAAAGATTTTTTCAATCTACAGTTTGAGGAAGGAGGGTGAAATATAGTTCACATTTATATTAAATAAGAACTCACAAACGTCAACTAAATTTAATATTAATGAAACTATGATGATTCATAGTTGTTGGGACTAGAAAGGAATAGTAATCAAGATACAACTTGAAGAATCAATATGGATCTTAGAACTTGGTGGGTGAAAAAAATTATGAATAGAATATGATTTTCTATGATAATAGATTTATCGGATGAGGATATTAAAGATCATTTTAAACACAACCAAAATGGATAATGATGATTTTGGAGCCAAGTTAGACATTCCCTGATTGAGATCCATGATCAATATTAGTTTAAAATATTATTTATCATTGGTATTTTTTTACTTACAGGTGTGAAGAATATAGTGGGGCCTCAACAATCCCGAATGATATAACTGTACAATCAAAAAATGTCCATGTGATGTTCTCGAAATAATTTATTAATAAAGAGAACCAACCCAACACCACAAAAATCTATGAGTGAGGCTACCTGAGACAAAGGCTTGGAGACCTAGAAAGAATAGTAGATTGAAGCATGAAATATTCCATTAAAATATCAATGATAAAATTAGAAACGGGACTCCATCAAGCTAGTGAAGTTGAAAAGTCCATGCCATGTTTGACTTAATGGAAGATGATAAGTGGTGTTAGAGGGTTTGTGGTAGATGAGGAGTTCATTTTTTATTGGTCTAATCAAATAGATATATTGGGATTTATTTTATTGTTCTTATTCAACATAATTCATAGTTATTTATTGTTCTTTCTAATTTTTTTTAACTGATTACATTTCCCTCGACTTTAATAAATAATTGATGATTAAATTTTGAGTTATATTCTTTTCGAAGGATAAAAGTCTATTATCTTCTCAAGAATATTGATAAAATAAGGTATTTTATACTATAAGTTCATAGTGTATCTTTTCATAATGTGTTCTCATTTTCAATTCCTCGTGGGAATAATTTCTATCCAACTCCATTTATCAACGAGTGAAGAGTAAGGAATTTATTTCCATTGAAACATCATTAAAAGTAATTTATTAGGATAAGTTTGAAGTTATATTTTCTTCATAAAGGACATCCCTATTCAAATCTCTGATAGAAATATAAATACTTGGGTGAGTTTGCTGGGAAAATATGTTCACCAAGTGATATCTAGGTGTTTCAACTCACTTTCTGCACAATTTTATAATGCTTCTATGATTAATCATTGATGACATGGAATAGTTATTTTCTCAATTTATTTTTTTCCACCTTTACCCAAATCCATCATTATTTTCCCTCACCTTCTTGTTCATGATTTCACTACTTTATGTACATTCACCACTTGTTTTAAAGAAAATTTCATTTCATTTCACTATAATGCTTCATTATTTCTTCTGTTTTAAATTTTTTCCTTTTGTTATTTATTTAATTATTTATTTAGGACTACACAACTTTACCTTCCCTTAAGTTTGATTCTAAATCCACTAGCTAGTTTAAGTTATTTTAAATTAAATAAATCTGAGTGCATAAATGATTTTTCAATTAATTATTAGTCATAGTAAATATGGATTAATCTAATATATAGATCTATTAATATATTATGTACTATGATATTCAAGGGAATATAATCGTTTCTCTATACAAATACAATATTTCAATGATTTAGGCCTCCCATTTTCCCCCGCTCTTTAAAAACCATGGCCCCAAAATATACAAGGAATTTATATCGATTAGTGGATCAATGGGGTGAAAATAATTATTAAAATTAAATCCATAATCAATTTAATTTAGTTTCCATCATATTTTTTCTTTATATTTGATAGAATTCAAAAATATATTACATTTATTTTTGCGTGTCACATTGTAATTATTTTTTATTAGACTCTTTAATCTAGTAGTGTGTACCAAAATAGGAATAAAAATTTACTATTAGAAAACTTGATTTTACAAAAATAGGAATGACAACATTCATATCCCAAAAATTATAATTTATTTATTTTCATTATTCAAAAGATCCATTACTATATTAATTAAATAATGTTCCAAAATTAAAAAATATTTTCATATCTAGGTCTATAAATACTTTAGTATACATAATTCTCAACATTGTTGAAGGATCAAGAATCTATTTCATTTCACTAAGAACTAATTGGGTCCAAATACATTATGATGCTCCAAACTGATAAACCATGAAAATTAGTGCAATAATATAAGATTCGATATCAATTGAATTTCTTATCAAATATTTATTAAACTATTATCTAGTACTCATAAGAGATTTCATACTTTTTCTTGAGTCTAAATAAAATTTATTAAATTGTTTCTTTTAATACATACATTTATTTTTATATATTTCATCATCCATTTTAAATATATGAAAACTCAAAAAGAATAGTAGTTCAAAAATAATCCTTATCTCAAATTCACTATTCATCAATCAATAGAAATCATTTTAGTGGGGTTAAGTTAAATATTCCAATATTATATCACCCACATAAATATATAAAATAAATATATCCTTTGAATCTATATCAATGAAAAAGTTAGGAA
This sequence comes from Viscum album, assembly GCA_963277665.1. Classification (NCBI taxonomy): domain Eukaryota; kingdom Viridiplantae; phylum Streptophyta; class Magnoliopsida; order Santalales; family Viscaceae; genus Viscum; species Viscum album. Next base: position 1,441,453,639 of record OY728140.1, on the reverse strand, counting down.
TAACATTAAATTTCTTAATGTGATTATAAAATATAAATAAAGATAATAATATATACCATGTGGGTCCTTATTTAATTCATATAAATCCATTATAATATTAGTCCCAATATGCGGAAATGTTTTAGGATAAAGTATAGTTTTTTTATAAAAAATAGTATCTTTAATTAATCCATTTTGGAATAAACTCTATATATTAATGTAATATATATTGACTCTAATGTGAGATGCATAATACAATGTAATTTAAATTACTTATGATTTATAAATAAGTGAAAAAACCTGACCGTAATCAATAAATTCTAATTGTAAGTATCCTTGAAAAAAATTATTTCCTTTTTTCTAAAAATTAGTCCATATTTATCAAGAATTTTATAGAAAATAGACTCAGTGTTAATAACTTTACAATCATTTAGTGGTATCACCATCTACTATACTTTATTCATTAGAAAATAATTCAATTAATCTTGTTTTATAAGAAAACAACTGGTATGTTATAGTTCCATAGAAACATCATTATCAGTATTTGAGATATGAAGGTTGAGTCCTCACATATATTACTTCATTTCTTATTTCAATATTCAAATCCACATATTTTAATACATTATCAATTGGGTGATCTTTAAGAGTTTTTAATACTCAAGGTTGAGAAGTCTCAAAATCCTTATTATCTAATGAATCATATACTTCAATAATCCTTCAAATAGGATAATATTAATCAAAATTGAGTTCTCGCATATCTTTATCAATTTGTTCAAAAATCACAAACTTATCAAAATGATTATTTTAATCACAATTGACATTTAAAAATTATTTAATTAAAGAGGTTCTTTTGTTATAAACTTTTTTTCATTGATGTTGGAAATTTATCCTAATAAAACTCCTTCATATGAATTTTCATCCAAATTTTCTAAATTATTTTTATTCTTAAGGATAACATTTTGCAACTTACCATTCAAGAGTAACAAATAATAAGTCTTCTTCCATTAAATAACACATATAATTATTTTTTAAGACCATAATTGGTATAATTATATTCAATATATATCATGTATTTTATAATTCTTTATAAAAAACAATAGATTATTTTACTCTTTTAATTAAAATGTTATTAAAATGGGAAAAACAATGCCAAGTGATTCAATATGGGAGGCCCAAGGTTATAAAGTATAATGAATCATTATAAATAATAATTTTATATTCATGGTGAGGGATCTAATATCATAGTATACCCATAATGTTTTCAATAGGATCTTCGTTGAATTCTAGATGGAAAACCAATATGTTCCCTTTGTGTTATGTGAAATAAATTGCTGTACCTTGGATAATCATATTATTTCACTCCATATTAATGTAGAAAATTGGCCAATGGGAATGGGGAGTGTTGGAAAAAAACATGAAAATCAAGGAAGATACTGCTTCCATTATAGCCAAGGGGATGTTTTGGTCCCTGAAAAGGGTGAACCCTCTTCTAATGGGATTTTCAATTTCAACTAAAAGATTTTAATGACTTTAATATGTAGTAAAATCTAGGATCATTAAACCCTAAAGATCTTATATAATTCTTCCACCACACATTACCCCATTTAAATATACACTATCAATGTTCATTTTATATGTAACTCAAGGTGGTTTCCAGCAAGCCCATTACTCATGGTCTAGTGGGGGATGTTCCTTGAGAGATCATACATTCCATATAACATGAAATCTATAATATGGTTTTACATGACTGATAGTATATTCAACCATATGTGATGCATGATTATTATCATTTCATGGAGTCTTGCTTAATTTTGAGAATATCATATTGTATAAGAAAATATTATAAATGAAAAACCATGAAATTATATATAAATGGGTGGTTCCACAGCACCTTGAAACCATGATAAATGGAATTGATCAAAAGATGAAGATTTTAAGATTATGCTTATAGTTATGCCAAGAAATTTCCATATTAATTTTTCTTAATCACTACCACGAAAAAATATTCCTTAGTATCCACACTTGGGTTCATACAATAGAAGAACATAAATATGAGAGGTATACCTGTTCACTTCAATGCATAGTCAGTGGGGATAAATTTGTGATGGAAATGAAAAAATATAAATCCATCCTTTGAAGGAATGAAATTATCCCATTGATATTTATCTGAATAATTATTTTCTTGATGTATATGCTTTATAATATAGATATCCTTCAAGATAAATTTTCCAAACATCACGGGATTGAAAATACATTTTTCAACATCCTCAACTAATTTAATACCATTTAAATTGATTCTTTGATGAACATTAATAACGACACTTATGAATCTAGTATGGTCCATCACATCGTTGAAGATCATATCTGGTGTTAGATAGCTTGGGAAATTGAGATGACTACGAAGATAATATTTTTTCCCAAAATAATATTAAACCTCTTATAATGATCCAATAAGATTCACCCAAAAGTATTCTAAAAAAAATTCTACACGCATCTCTATAGGGGGTGATTTAGAGATGTGACTCTATGATATAAAATCAAGAGTATTATCATATTTATTTATAGAAAACTATGCATAAAAGGATGCCCCTCCATGATCTCCCAAAATATCTTGGATTGTAATACATCCATGGAGATATTCAAGCCTCTTATGTTACTTTCACCTTCCTTAACCATTCTTGATAATATATTCTAACAATCATAGTGGATTCTTTCCTTATAGAAAGCATCCCAAAGGTAGTTAGTAAGGATATTTTTAGTGATCCATATAATAGTTTTTGAGAAAATTATAATAAAAATAGTATGAATGGGAATAAGAGTGATAACATTGTTGATCAAAGTAATTATTCCACCAAAATGTAACACCTTGATATTTTAATATATATTTATGTTTTAAATAATACTATGTTCAATAACTTACATTCCTTGCAACACTGAACTAAAAAGAGTTCTATTATATTACAATAAACCATTAGTAAATAGAAAGATAAAAATAGACTATTATACTTACATTTTATTTTTTTATTCATGAAATTTAATTATAAGAATACAAATAATCAATTTAATATGACTATGATTATTCAATAATAAAAAGGATATTGTTTAATAATTGTTTTTAAAGTTTTACGAATTATAAATAAATAAATTAAAATTTTCACTTTTAAAATATTCTTATGAAGATATATAATATCTAAATGATTTAAATAATTCATTAAGTTTCATTAATAATGAATTAATATGAAATAATGTTAAGAATAATTAATTATTAAATGGATCATTTTTCTATAAAATCATGTTTTGTTTATATTTTTAATTTTCATATAAAAGATATGTTTATTAATTTCATAAATTGGATATGATTAAATAAAATTAATTTTTTCATTCATCATTTCAAAATTAACTTATGGTTAATTTTTTATAGAAATAATTGATTTTTTTTGAACAGTGAAAGATATCATGTTTTGAAAAAAAATCATTTATTTTCATAAAATTGGTAATTTAGAAGCCCCATTTGGTTTAGGGGTTTTTTAAAGTAACTAATATCAATTTCGTTAAAATAATATAACTAATTTCATATGAATCAGAAAATATATTTTATTTTGGCTTATGTTTTTATTATGATTAAAATAATTTTTTTAAAAAAAATTATTGCCGTGGTTTGCACCCTTATATGAAAATTAATTTCTTCCCATTATATAAGTTGAATCATTAAAAATGGATTTAATTTTTGGAATTATTAGGTTCAAATTTATTAATTAGGTAAATTTCATTTCTGTCATTATGAATAGTAACAATTGTAAAAATGTTGCCACCACATTAATTGGGTAAAACAAGTTAATTAAGGCTAAAACATTGTGATAAAGTCAAATAATCTCATATTAATTCTTATTATATTATGCTATTTTGACCATTATCTCCATATATTAGAAATATAATTATTTTAGTTCCACTTGATCGTGAAAATGACACTTATAATATTTATAAGTTATGAATAATTACAAGTCTGTCACTCCCCTCACTTCTAAAATTACACATATATCATCATCAATCATTTCATAAACAACCCATATAGCATAAAAGAAATGGGTTTCATTTCGTAATCATAACGTTTTAAAAACTGCTTTAAAGACATGATCTTTATATCACATTAAACCCACGGAAGGGGAGAGCGGGTTTCATGTATGTAAATCCCAGAATTTAAAATAGAAAAACTTTGTATATATGTGAATACTCCTGTAGAAATAAGATCTTTGAGTATTCATGTAATAACATAAAATAATTTTGAGAAAAATACAGAGGCATTTAGAGACGGATATTCTGCAGCATTACAGCTACGTTACAGGGTTTTAGAAAACGTTGAAAAGAGATGGGACATGGGTCACCCACTCATAAATGATCTATAAAAATATTATAGGGACATAATATAAAGGATATGAATCATGGTAATGAAATTTGAAGGAAATACCATTTAAAATGAAAAACATGGAAGTAAGATAAAAATAAGATTTCTCTTATAAAAATTCGGCAGCCTAACGGCATTACTTAAAATTTCCAAATATGGATTGACGAGATCAAATAGGGTCTCTAATAATATGAACATAAATGATCAGTATGATAGATATAGAGATCATAACCCAAAATAATAAAAAATAACTTGAAATACTTTTCATGAAAATAGATCTTGAAAACGAGAAGGGTGAAAGAACCCCTTAGAAATTCAGCAGCCTAACAGCGTCACTTAAACATCAACAAAAATGAATTGATGAGATAAAATAGGGTCTCTCATAATATGAACATAAAATATCAGTATGATATATTTAGAGATCATGCCCCAAAATAATAAAAAGAACATTAAATACTTGAGAAGAAAATAGATCTTGAAAACGAGAAGGGTGAAATAATCCCTTAAAAATTCGTCAGCCTAACGGCGCCACACAAACTTAAAAAAAAAATGAATTGATGAGATCAAATAGGGTATCTCATCAAAAGAATATAAAATATCATTATGATATATTTAGATATCATACTCCAACATAATAAAAAATAACTTGAAAGACTTGTCATAAAAATAGATCTTGAAAATGAGAAGGGTGAAAGAACCCCTTAGAAACTCTACAGCCTAACGACATCACTTAAAACTTCATAAAACGAAATAATGAGAGTAATAGGGGATCTATCATTATATGAACATTAATTGGGAAGTACGAGTAGTATAAGAGAACATCCTTTAACATAATAACATGAAGCATAAAAGAAATGACATGAAAGAGATTTCTTGAAAAGAAAGAGAGAGGTCGGATCCCTTACCTTAAACGTAACTATTAAAACTCAAAGGTTGGGACCTTGAGAGGCTTGAGGAAACCTTGGGAGGACTCCTTGGGAGGTAAGGAGACCAGAACTTCTTTGAAAATGATTTTTGAGTCCAAAGGATGAGAGAATGTCTTGGTATTTATAGGGAAAGTGAGGGGACAAAGCATTAATGGTCAAGGGACACCTCATAAGTGGGTTTCTCAAAACCATGTGCTCTCCCATGATATTTCCCATGATGTTAGGCCACATGGGGCCCCCAATACAATAATTCATCACCTTTGGTCGGCCAACCCTTAAAATATCTCATGACATCACCATGAAAGAGTTATGATGTCATTAAACATACCGAAACCCTAAAACTGCTTTTTTTACTATTCACTGAAAATTCAACTTTCTCAGAAAAATACCAAAACATCACATTAGCCAAATATCAATTCTCTGATTTCAAAAATGAACTCCATTTTATAAAAATAATTTTCTAAATATTTTTAATTTAATTTTTAAATAAATACACTATTCACCAAAAATTCATTTTTTCAGAAAAAATCCCAAAAATTACCTTAACATAATATCGATGCTCTAAGTTCAAAAATGAAATCCATTTTATAAAAATAATTTTCAAAATAATTTTTAATTTATTTTATAATTAAAAAACACTATTCACTTGAAAAAACTAATACTTGAATAATAATTTATGAAACCGTTATTTAACCATTTTATTGAATCACATTACTTAATCATGGTGCCTAGATTATATTAATACTTTCTTTAAGTGAGATTACTAATCCATTTGGTCACATTACTAATCCTAAGCACAAAATCACTATTCATAATTTACTATTCCTCAAAAATCATGTTGATCTTATTAGACTCAAAATTTCGTACTGAACATAATTGTAGAAGACCATTTTTTGAAAATCATTACACATTTTTAATTATTTAAGGTTTACATAAACGTTTTAAAAATATCATTTTTCTAAAATTCATCAAAAATATGCATACTATATTTATCCGATCAATTGAAAATTTATAAACATCATCATAAGAAGAAATCCCAATTTTTATTTAAAACAATGTATTACAAAAGGCAATTACGATCTCTTTACATAGCCCCTTATCACACCAACATAGGACCTAAGTGTAAGGTGTGCTAAGGTGAGAGAATCTGAGGGAGGCTCGTCCAACATCGCACGAGTAGTAATTTCTATCAGTTTAAACTTCTCACAAAGGTGATTCCTTTCTAGCTTCACACGATGAATTTCGGCTTGGGTTTGGTCCAGAGTAAAGCCTAGTGGTGCTACCTCCTTCCAAAGTTCTGTTAGATGGGCTTCGATCGGTCCAATACTACTGGGTGAGGCCATCAAATCATCTTTCTATAATAATTAACCAAGATTACTTGTATTTAGAGACAATAATCAAAACATTTAGTTTCCAGCGGTCATATTGACCAATGGTCATATAACAGTCAAAACCCAACGGTCTCATTTTAATTATACTCATGTTATCAAATGAAACATTTTTGTTGAGTATAAAAATAAAATAAAATAACACATAAAATTAGGAAACAAGATTTATTCCAAATTTCGGGTCGTTACAATCTTCCCCCCTTAAGAAATTGCGTCCTCACAATTTTTAAAATTGTGTTTGGAAGTTTCATTGAAAGTCCCACTTAGGAAAAAGTGTCAGTAACAATATTACTTTAAAAGAATGAAAAGGAAGTACAAAGGCCACCCGAGTTTACCCATACTAGGATTCCATGTAGGAAAACATGGACATGGAGGAGAAAACAAAGGGTCACGTTCTAAAGGAGAGTGATAGAAAACATGATTAAGAGAAAGATAACAACTAGAAAATCCCAAAATTATGATGTGTTTAAGCGGTCTTTGATTACCTAGTAGGAAATGTAAACCAACAACGTTTTTGTTTTACGTTCCTTTTCATAATTTTGAGGAATTCATTTACAACATAGAACAAAAACATAAGGAAATATATCTACCTTCATGTAGAGTTTCATCCTTTAATATGTTTCTATAAAAACTAATCTTTTCTCCAAACGATGAGCATTCAAAACTACTTGGTCTCATCAAAACACAAGAATCATCTTCTAGAGAATCAAATAATCCACAAAAGATCAACTATCTATTTCCTCTATCTTTAAACATTATCCCAAAAACAGAAAGGGTAAGGTAAAACAAATCTTCAAAAAGAAAGAATCCCATAGAAATGAAAACTAAATTTAAATCTTCAAAGTTCCATGGTACTACCCAAAGTTCATCATAAACCATCCCATAAATAACGGTCCTTAATATTCCTCAAAATAAACCAATCTAAGATTGAAACCCAAATACAAGAAGGATTTGATAACATAGTCTTCCAAAATAAACATCATTTTTCATCTCCAAACAACATCAACCAATCCTAACATATTATAACAAAAGTAGCTAACCTAAACATATTGTACCCAAGATAGGTTAATCATTCCCATAAGTAACGTAAATTACTATAAGTCCCCCTTAAATTCATCGATTCTTCAAAATATAAGTCAACCTTATTCCTTAAGGAAAATACCGTAGTAATCTATTTACCTCGATCATATAGGGTCCCCAAAATAGTGAATGTCTTCCAAAATAATAATCATCTTTTAATCCCCTAATCATCTCTGTCATATTAATACGACAATCGCCGCATTTCTAATCACATTGGTTGTTGGGACATGTTCTTCCATTTCCCACCATTAACTAAGAAGAGAATGTATAATTAGGGGCTTAAATACTTATCCAATAATAATGAAAAAGAACTTAAAGAATATAAGGATAACTTATATAAGAAAAGTATAACCTAACTTGTGATCCCCTAGGTTCTCATCTAGGTTATCCATGATCATATATTCTTATGTAAATCTTTATTTTATTTTATCTTTGTTCCTTTAACAATGGTTCATACTAAGCTTATGAATTTACCAAAGCATATCCCCCAGGAGTGTCGTAACCAAGAGTGAAGCAAGGCCCATTGTCGTGTATCAGTTCCCGTTTGAGTCTAGCTCAAAGCGGTGTTTTCGGGTTTTACCCCTATGTACATCTGTGCCAGAGCCACCTCTACCTGCTTGTATCTAGACACAGATGTCTCCGCAAACCATTACTCAATACTCACCAAAATACCATAATGATTTCCTACATATAAACTTTTTTATAGGATTCTTCCTAAAGTTTTCATATCTTAATTTCCACAAATAACTAAACCATCCTTTGATACCAACTTTAGTATCCCGCCTTTTTATCACATAAACTTTCATTACATTTGACATAACCAAGGATCTTTAAGGTTTAGTGTCTTGGAAACTAGGAACTTAAAACATGAAAACATAAAAAATTCTTCTTAAACTCTTGAACGGCTTCTCCTCATGTTCATCCTAGGTTTATTACTGCATCTCATAACCTGGGGACATACATCAAAAGAAAGGGTGAGCAGAAGGCCTAGTAAGGGAAACAAGAGAAACATTTTACATGTGAAAATGAGATACTTCAATAAGGTCATGAAAAGAAATTTAAGGCATGAGAAAGAAATCATGAGATATATCACAATAAAAATAACATTTTTCATAACTTGGTGATGTGGCTGCAACATTTAATATTCAGAATCATTTCATTTCACCAAGGTCCATCCCCAAGGTGTAATTAAAAATTACCAAGGTTATTCACTAAGGTATCAGTCTAAAAAGTCATCTCTAGAGATTAATTCCATACACAATGCATTGGATCGCTATCTGGGAGCACCCTCGACATGTCTTTATTATCATGTGATCCACATATATCATCATAAACCATTTCATAAACAACCCATATAGCATTAAATAAATGAGTTTCATTTCATAATAATAACGTTTTAAAAACTACTTTAAAGACATGATCTTTATATCACTTTATACCCACAGAAGGGGAGAGCGGGTTTCATGTATGTAAATACAAGAATTTAAAATAGAAAAACTTGGTATATATGTGAATACTCTTGTAGAAATAAGATCTTTGATTATTAATGTAATAACATAAAATAATTTCGAGAAAAATATAGAGGAATTTTGAGACGGAAATTATGCAGCCTAACAGCGATGTTACAAGGTTTTAGAAAATGTTGAAAAGAGAGGGGACATGGGTCACCCACTAATAAATGATATATAAAAATATTATATGGACAGAATATAAAGGATATGAATCATGGTAATGAAATATGAAGGACATACCATTTGAAATGAAAAACAAGGAAGGAAGATAAAAATAATATTTCTCTTATAAAAATTCGGCAGCCTAACGGCGTCACTTAAAACATTCAAAAATGGATTAATGAGATAAAATAGGGTCTTTAATAATATGAACATAAATGATCAGTATGATAGATATAGATATCATACCCCAACATAATAAAAAATAACTTGAATGACTTGTCATGAAAAAATATCTTGAAAACGAGAAGGGTGAAAGAACCCCTTAGAAATTCGGCAGCCTAACGACATCACTTAAACTTCAACAAAAATGAATTGATGAGATCAAATAGGGTATCTCCTCAAATGAACATAAAATATCATTATGATATATTTATAGATCATACCCCAATATAATAAAAAGGAACATTAATGACTTGAAAAGAAAATAGATCTTGAAAACGAGAAGGGTGAAATAATCCCTTAAAAATTCAGCAGCCTAACGACGCCACCTAAACTTCAATAAAAATGAATTGATGAGATAAAATAGTGTCTCTCATCATATGAACATAAAGTATCAATACGATATATTTAGATATCATACCCCAACATAATAAAAAATAACTTGAAAGACTTGTCATGAAAATAGATCTTGAAAACGAGAAGGGTGAGTGAACCCCTTAGAAATTCGGCAGCCTAACAACGTCACTTAAAACTTCATAAAACGAAATAATGAGTGTAAGATGGGATATCTCATTATATGAACATGAGAAGGGAAGTAAGAGGGGTATAAAAGAACATCCATTAACATAAGTACATGGAGCATAAAAGAAATGACATAAAAGATATTTCTTGAAAAGAAAGAGAGAGGTCAGATCCCTTACCTTAAATGTAACTATTAAAACTCAAAGGTTGGGACCTTGAGAGGCTTAAGGGCACCTTGGGAGGACTCCTTGGGAGGTAAGGAGACCAGAACTTCGTTGAGAATGATTTTGGAGTCCAAGGGATGATATAATGGCTTGGTATTTATCGGGAAATTGAGGGGACAATGCATTAATGGCCAAGGGACACCTCATAAGTGGGTTTCTCACAACCATGTGCTCTCCCATGATATTTCCCATGAAGTTAGGCCACATGGGGCCCCCAAAACAGTAATTCATCACCTATGGTCTTCCAACCCTTAAAATATCTCATGAAATCACCATGAAACAGTTATGATGTCATTAAACATACCGAAACCCTAAAACTGCTTTTTTAACTATTCACTGAAAATTCAACTTTCTCATAAAAGTCCCAAAACATCACATTAACCAAATATCAATGCTCTGATTTCAAAAATGAACTAAATTTTATAAAAATATTTTTCTAAATATTTTTAATTTAATTTTTAAAGAAATACACTATTCACCAAAAATTCATTTTTTCAGAAAAAACCCCAAAAATTACCTTAACATAATATCGATGCTCTGAGTTCAAAAATGAAATCCATTTTATAAAAATAATTTTCTAAATAAATTTTAATTTATTTTTTAATTGAAAAATACTATTCACTAAAAAAACTAATACTTGAATAATAATTTATGAAACCGTTATTTAATCATTTTATGGAATCACAATACTTAATCAAGGTGCCTAGATTATTTTAACACTTTCTTTAAGTGAGATTACTAATCCATTTGGTCACATTACTAATCCTATGCATAAAATCAATATTCATAATTTACTATTCATCAAAAATCAAGTTGATCTTATTAGACTCTAAATTTCGTACTGAACATAATTGTAGAAGACCATTTTTGGAAAATCATTACACATTTTTAATTATTTTAGGTTTACATACACATTTTTAAAATATCATTTTTATAAAATTCATCAAAAATATGAATACTATATTTATCGCGTCATTTGAAAATTCATAAACTTCATCATAAGAAGAAATCCGAATTTTTATTTAAAACAAAGGATTACACATGGCAGTTACGGTCTCCTTACATAACCCCTTATCACACCAGCATAGGACCTAAGTGTAAGGTGTGCTAAGGTGAGAGAATCTGAGGGAGGCTCGTCCAACATCGCACGAGTAGTAATTTCTATCAGTTTGAACTTCTCACAAAGGTGATTCCTTTCTAGCTTCACATGATGAAGTTCGGCTTGGGTTTGGTCCAGAGTAAAGCCCAGTGGTGCTACCTCGTTCCCAAGTTCTGTTAGATGGGATTCGATCGGTCCAAGACTACTGGGTGAGGCCATCAAATCTTCTTTCTATAATAATTAACCAAGTTTACTTGTATTTAGAGACAATAATCCAAACGTTTAGTTTCCAGCGGTCATATAGACCAATGGTCATATAACAGACAAAACCCAACGGTCTCATTTTAATTATACTCATGTTATCAAATGAAACATTTTTGTTGAGTATAAAAATAAAATAAAATAACACATAAAATTAGGAAACAAGATTTATTCAAAATTTCAGGTCGTTACATCACTCGTGCGTACGTGTGGACTACCACCCCCACAAAGTGATTTATTTATTTTTTCATCACTACCTCACATTAATGGTTATAAATAGATAATTAATTAGTACATATGATATTTATAAAAAAATTATGATTATATAAAAATAATATTTTATATAATTTCTTACCCTTCAATCCATTAAAAAATGATAACGCCCCTCATGCGTACTTGTGGACTACCACTCTAAGAAGGGATGTGATTTGTTTTTCATTTATGATATAGATGGATATTCATATGGATGTATTTAATGAATAAATATAATATTTATATTATTAATATTATTTATTAAAATTATGATTTTTAACAAATTTGTTTCCTTTTCATTCATTAGAAATATGAAAACGCCTCTCATGCGTACATATGAAAAATAGTCTACAGGAAACCATAAATTTAAATTTTCTTGACTATTTTTAATGGATATTTCAATAAGTATATTAAATTTATAAAAAATTTCACTATAAAATGAATCAATTATCATGGTGTAAGGATCAAAACAATCAAACCAAAATATCCATGAAAAAAGAAACAATTAACACTCAAATATTGATTTTAAAAATGAATTATTAATCAAGGATTAAACAGAAATTTTAAATGACTATAATATAGTAATATAAATTAAAATATTACTATAATATATTTTTATAATAAGTATAAATTTATTATATAGGATAATTGATAATTTTTGGCTAAGATGAAGTCTGAGGTAGGTTGATTATTTTTCAGTCTAATTATTTTTCTATATTATTTATATTTATGATTTAGTTAGGGAAAATTTTTTGATCTGTATCTATTAAAACCCATATATTTTCTTCTCATATGGTAATTTTGGGGTTTTCAATTTTTTCGATTCATTTTCCTCTCTTTGTTATTCATAATTATCAATATTTTTTTTAAATTAAATTCATCCTTATTTCTTATACATGGGTGAAGAATATTTCTCTTCCATGACCATGTTATTAAAATTGTTTATAGAAGTTCTTATCTAAATTTAAATTATTGATTAAGGTGATTTTTAATATATTTATATTTTTTCATAATGATTTTAAAATGGTTTTTTTCAATGTTTCTTGCATGGTTTATTTTGAAATTTTTATAAAATTATAAAATAATGTGTGTGTTTTAATATTTACTACATGACCACCTTTCTCTCCTTTGTAGACATTATAAAATTTCAATATTCATCTAAAAGATTAGATAGTTTTTTAAATGAAATACTCTTACTATTATTTTATGAATTTTAATTGAAATATTTTTATAAGAAAAGTATATATATTTATGTTTAAGGAGACTTTCTAGGGTCTTTATAAAGATGTTTTTTATCTATGTAAACATTATTTAAGGATTCATATGTTTCATTGGAAATATAATCCAATGATACAATCCTCATAATTTCTCTTAATTTTATATGATCATGTTGTTCGATTTATTAAGTATCGACAAAATTCAAATTTCCTATGATAGTTTTTCAATAAGAATGTTTATATTGATTATGTTTTGTATTTTTATTCATTTATTTCATGTAATGAATGCATTGGAATTTGTAAGTTAATGGTAAGTGATCAATATTATATATACTCTTGATTCATATATAGGTATCATGAGACAAACTATCATGGGTAGTTTTTGTATGAATTACCTTTTTTAGGTATGACATCATGCAAAAAATCCCAAACAGAAGGATTATGATGTATGATTTTACAAATTTAATCATTTTTTCACTGATTATTACCATCAGGGTGATAGTTAATGTTTTAATTTCATCTATGTAAATAATAACCTTCCATGATATTGGTTTATATATTATTTGGTTATTTTTATCTCTAATATATTATTTATTCCCTACTTATTCTATGTTAGATTCTATTTTATATTTTCCCTTATTGAGCATCTAATACCACCCTTTATTATGTTTTATTTTACCTAGGGTAACTAGAAGTGAAATTTGAATTATTTTATTGATATAATAAAAGAAATAATAATATTATTAGTTGAATTTTATGTTTTATTTCTTTATTTAAAATTAATATTAGAATCATGTTTGTACCTAGTATCACAAGACTAATAATAATTCGATCATCCCAGATAAGATCAATTGTATTTTATACCATTCTAGTATGGTAACCATTTCCTTCAGGTTACTGAATTTGGGGTCATTCCAATTGTTATCTTAAAAAATTTAGGACGAAAATTGGGAACTGAATTTAGGAAAACATTTATTAGAGAATATAACCCTATGAAAGACTCTATAAATAATTATAAGTGTAAAGAACCTCCTAAAATTTGAAAGAATATTGAGTGTGAGGTTTCTCAGCAATGAAATCCATGTTTGGATACAAATAAGTGGACGCAGACTTTAGAATAAATACACCCAGGTTAAATAACCCTGAAAAATATTGGTTATGTATTAACCCTATCTTTACGTGGTGCACAAAAAGTGCACCTAACTGCTCACTAGGTTTGACACTCCTAAGGGATAAGCATTGGTTGATTTTGTAACGACTCAAACTTTTCAATTATATTTGTTTCCTAATTTTGTAGGTATAACTAAAATGTGACCATTGTGTTTCGACTATTATATGACCATCAGTAAATATGACCATTAGTCAATATGACCATTGGTCAATATGACCATTGGTCAATATGACTGTTCGAAACTATAATCTTAACTTTGTGTTTTTGTAAATACGGTTATCTTGGTTAATTAATAAATAAATAAGATTGAATGTCCTCATTTAATAGACTCGAGCCATATGAAGCCCATCTTTCAGAGCTTGGGAAGGAGGTGGCATCACTGGGCTTTGCTCTGGACCAAGCCCAAGACAATCTTCAATGTATGAAGCTTGAACGGAATCGCCTAAGGGAGAATTTAATGCTGATAGAAATCACCACTCATGAAATGTTGTCTGAGTCACCCCAAGATTCTATCACCATAGCACACCTTACACTTAGGTCCTGTGCTGGTGTTATAAGGGGATATGTAAAGAGACCTTAGCTGCTTTGTGTAATCCTTTTATATAAATAAAATTGTTATTTCTTCTTATGGAAATGTTTGTGAATTTCAAATACCTGGATAAATATAGGATGTGTATTATTGATGAATTTTGGAAAAATGGTATTTTAAAATATATTTGTATTCATTAAATAATTAATAATGTGAAATGATTTTCAAAAAATGGTCTTCTACAATTGTGATCAGTGAAAAATTTAGAGTCTAATCAGATCAAGATGGTTTTTAGTGAATGATAAAGTAGGAATAGTAACATACTCATATGAATAGTAATGAATAGTAATTTTTCAAAAAATAGAAACTTCCCCAATGAATATATAAATACATTTTAGACATCTTAAAAGCGAAAAAATGATCATAGTTTATGTTTTGGAATTTTTGTACGCCATAAATAATTTATTTACAATTTTATAATTAATTTAATAATTTAAAATGGATATTTATTTTCATAAAATTTAATCATAAATTTCTACTTTATTGTCTTATGGGTATACGTTATTTTAATGGGACCTTGATTAATTTCTAAGGTGTTACAAAATGAGTTATAGTTTTGAAGTCGTATTTTTGGAATAAATAATGATTTTATTTAAAAATTAAATTAAATTTTTTTATAAAACTATTTTCGTAAAATGGAACTCATTTTTTAATTCAGAGCATTGATATTAGGTTAGGGTGAATTTTTGGGATTTTTCTGAAATAGTTGAATTTTCGGTGAATAGTAAAAATGCAGTTATGAGTTTTCGGTGTTTAATGACATCTTTAATGATGTAATAATGATGTAATATTTCTGGTAGAATTATTAATAGTTATATATTCTATGAGGTGTCCCAAGTGGCCAATACCATGGGAAAATACCATGGGAAAGCCCATGGTTTTGCAAATACCACCGATGAGGTGTCCCTTGGAAATTAATAATTTATTTACTCACTTTTCCTATAAATACCAAGCCATTTCCCTCAATCATTTAATTCAAAAATCATCCTCAAAGAATCTCTAGTCTCCTTACCTCTTAAAGGGTCATCCCAAGGTTCCCTCAAGCCACCCATGGTCCCGACCTTCAAGCTTCCGAAGTTACTCTTCAAGGTAAGGGATCCTTTCACCCTCCTCTTTTAAGTCATGACTTACTTTATGTTGTGTCTTATATTTTCTATCTCTTTATGTTGAGGGTATGTTATTATATGTTCTTATTACTGTCCATTTCATGTCCAAATTATTATAGACCCTTTCGTCTCTCATCAATTTGTTTTCTGAAATTTTTATGTGACACCATTAGGCTTCCGAATATCTCGTAAAAGAAATCGCATCTTCTCCTACCATTCAAATTTCTTTTTCTAGAGGTATGTAATTAAAATATCCATACCATGTTCTTACCTCCATGTAATTCTGAATTTATATTATAATATTAGTTATTTATGAGTTTTTTACCCTTGTACCATCTCTTTTTGTTATTTTATAAAACCTTGTTTTATGGTCGTTATGCTATATAAATTTCACTTCACAATTTCTATCTCTTTCTCTCAAGAAATTATCTAGTTTATTTATGTGAATACATAGACATACTTCGTTTCTATGGGTGATCATAAATATATAATAATTATATATTTTATTCTGTAATGGATATACATATAACCCTCACTCCCTTTCCATGGGTTATAAATGATATAATGAACTAATTTTTAAGAAATTTTAAAACGTCGCGATTTTGAAATGAAACCCATTTATTTTATTCTCTATGGGTTATTTATGAAATGTTTGATTATGATCTATGTGGATCACATGAAAATAAATACATATTATGGGTGCTCCCTCATATCTCTCCAATTAATTGGGTAAAGAATTATTCTCTAGAGATGACAAGTTTCACGATACCTTGGTGAATAACCTTGGTAATTTTTATTACACCCCGGGGATAAAACTTGCTGATTTGTTCATGAAGGTCTAAATAAAATGTTTTGGAAAACATATTCAAGTTATTATTCATGTTATTTTTTATTATTACATGCCTATACTTCCATTTCTCATGTCCTTATGTTTTTATTGAAGTTCTTATTAATGTCACAAGTAAACTGATTCCCTTGTTTACCCTTACTGGGCCTTCTGCTCACCCTTTCATTTGAATGTATGTCTCCAGGTTATGAGATGTAGTAATTTTACTTAAGATGAACTTATGATGAATCCTTAAAAGTGGATTAGCAGAATGTTTTGTGTTGTTTTTCATGTATTATGTTCCGGATTTCCAAGACACTAGACTTTATAGATCCTCTGTTTGAAAAATGTAATGATAATTTATGTAATAAAAAGGTGGGATTCCATAGTTGGTATCAAAGGATTTTTTAGTTATTTATGGAAATTAAGATATGAAATCTTTAGAAATAATCCTGTAGAAAAGTTTTAATATAGGAAAACTTCCTAGTATTTTGGTGAATATTGAGTTAGTGGTTTATCAAACAAATATATCCCTGTCTAGATACGAGTAGTTAGAGGTGGCTCTAGCACAGATATACATTGGGGTAAAACCCGAAAACACCACTTTTAGATAGACTTGAAGGGGAACTGGTGCACAAAAAATGGCCTTGCTTCACTCTTGGTTATGACACTTTCGTGGGATATTTTTGGTTAATCACAAGATTTTAATAAATCATTATGAAGGAATTATAGAGAAATGTAATTGTTTAAGCATGAAGTTTTTAGACATAAAATATTTTATAGTCAAAAGATTCGTAAATGAAATAAGTTTCTCACTAAGGTTTTATTATTTTATAAAATGAAGGGAAATAAGAGGAACCATGAAAATGGTGACCGCAATGGACCATGCACCGACAGCCCTCTGACGGAAGGTGAAATGGAGACATTCATGCGAATGATGAACCAACTGACTCAAGTTATGAGAAATAACTTGAATCAAGATGAGAGACCGATCTCACCACGAAGAAAACAACATTATGTTGAGTCCTTTATGTGTCAAGGACCACCAACCTTCAGTGGATTCACTGACCCATTCATTGTTGAGCAGTGGATCTACTCTATCAAGAAGATCTTTTCTGTACTCTGCTATTCATAGAAATATAAGATCACCCTGGATGTCTATCGCTTAGAAGGATAAGCTAATCGTTGGTGGGAGCTGATTAATAACACAAGGACAAGAGTGGAAGTTGAATATTTTGAGTGGGAAGAGTTCATAGGGATTTTCTTCAGTAAGTATTTCCCTCAATCCATGATAACAAAAATGGAGAAGGAGTTTCTTGAGCAGAAGCAGAAGGAGAATGAATTTGTCGGAAGCTATGAGATGAATTTCACACTACATTCAAGATATAACTCTTGCTTTGTCGTGGATCCAAATGGTAAGGTTGATAGATTCATCGGTGGAATGATACCTCATCTACAGAAGAATCTAGCCAACCGAGACTATGATAGCTATGAGGAGATCCTGTGAAGTGTGATGAAAGTTGAACTATAGTTCGGCGAGATGCAGGGGTCTCATAAATAAAATGACAAAAAGAGATCGATGGATCCCAGCTTATGGAGAAGCTTTAATCAATTAAGATGAGGCATGCAAGTGCAACGTCCCATGTGTAATAAATGAGGGAAGAAGCATTCGGGGAACTCCCTGCTCGGGAGCGGGAAATGCTACAAGTGCGGAAGAGATGGCCATATTGTGTGGAATTGTCATAGTGATGTGAAAACTAAACATCCAGACACTAACGACAATGGGAAGATGGTGCAGGACCTACCTGATGTCCAATTCTTTAAGTGTGGACAACTTGGGCACTTTTCCAATCATTGCTCAAATCCGAGGGCAGTGGAGGGGAACCACCATCTGCCTCAGCAAAGGCCAAGGGAGCAAGGTCATGCTTTTTCTATCACGATAGCTGTAGTTGAAGCTCCAAATGATGTGGTAGCTAGTACTCGTGTGGTTCTCTCAAAACTATCATGTACTTTGTTTGATTCTGGTTCTACACATTAATCATTTATTTCCTCCATGTTTGCAAAGAATTTAGAATCAACCCCCAACTTGCTAAAAGTAGAGTTATCAGTTAAGACTCCTGGTGGGATTATCCAAGCATCATAAGTGTTTAGAAACTCTAGTATTTACTTTTGTGAGAACAATCTTATTGCGAATCTAGTAGTCATTCCCATGCTGGAATTCGACATTATACTAGGGATGGATTGGCTTTCAAAGTATAATGCTAAGATCAAATGTAGAAGTAAGGAAATATCAGTAGTATTGAATGGAAAACCTATAGTTATCTTCCAAGGAGAGATATCTCAACTTGATCTTTGTATAGAAGAACCTCTTATATCCTTATTTATGGAGTTGATCGGTGAAGAAGAAGAATGAAATGAGAGTTTGAGGATAGAAAATGTACCCATCATCCAGGAATACATTTACGTATTTCCTGAGGAGTTGTCTGGACCTCACCCAGAAATAGAGGTAGAGTTCTACATTGAACTTGTACATGGATCTCATCCAATATCAAAGACCCCATATAGGATGGAAATTGTGGATTTGGAGGAATTAAAGAAACAAATCTAAGATCTTTTGGATAAGGGGTTTACCCGACGGAGTGTGTCTCCATGGGGAGCACCTGTTATCTTTGTGAAGAAGAAGGATGGATCGATGCATCTATGCATTGATTATAGAGAACTAAATTAAATCACAGTAAAGAATAAATACCCTCTTCCAAGAATTGATGACTTATTTGGGAAACTTCATGGGGCTCAATTTTTCACTAAGATTGATCTTCGATCTGGTGATCATTAATTGAGGGTGAAGAAAGAAGATATTCTAAAAATTATCTTCTGATCAAGATATGGTAATTATGAGTTTGATGTTATTCCTTCTGGAATGACTAATGCACCTGTTATTTTTATGGATTTGATGAATAGAGTCTTTAAAGACTACCTTGATAACTTTGTAGTTGTTTTTATTGATGATATTATAATATATCCCAAAAGTTGTGAGGAGCATGAGGATAATCTAAGGGTTATTTTGTAAACTCTACGGAATGAGAGACTTTTTGGAAAGTTCAGTGAATGTTAATTCTTGTTACAATAAGTTGCTTTCTTGGGGCACTTTGTTACCAATGAAGGAATCAAATTTGACCCTACAGAGGAAAAAGTTGTAGAGGAGTGGCCTCAACCTAAAACAATAACTGAGATTTGTAGTTTCCTTGGAATAACATGATATTATAATAGTTTTGTGAAAAAATTTTCATGACATTCTAATCCATTGACCAAGTTAACTCGAAAAGGGGTCAAGATCATCTAGAAAAAGGAGTGTGAGGAAGGTTTCCAAGAGCTAAAGAAGTGATTGGTTACTGCACCTGTGTTAACTCTGCCCTCAAGTGAAGAAGGATTCATTATTTTTAGCGATGCATCTCTAAAAGGGCTTGGGTGAATCCTCATGAAAAATGACAAGGTCACTGCTTATGCATTTTACAGTTGAATATTCATGAGCACAACTATCCTACGCATGATCTAGAGCTAGCGGTAGTCATTTTTTCTCTGAAGATATGGAGGAACTATCTTTATGGGGAGAAATTTGATATATACATAGACCTTCAAAGTTTGAAGTATATTTTCACAAAAAAAGAATTGAACATGAGACAAAAGAGATGGTTAGAACTCCTCAAAGACTATGATTGTTTAATTCATTATCATCATAGAAGAGCAAACAAAGTTACTGATGCATTAAGTAGGAAAGACCCAGTTGTTCTTTCCATGATGAGGTTCAAAAAGATCCTTTGATCAATGACCTAGTAAAGCTGGACATGGGAATTATAAGGGAAGGGACATCATTAACCCTAACCCAAAAGATTTATCAACCGTCACTACTAGAGAAGATCAAGAAATATTATAAAGAAGATACTTGGTTACAGAAGAATTTTGAGGCTATGAAGGATGGGTAGTTTCCTGATTTCAATGCTGATCAAGAAGGTTTACTGAAATTTCATACAAGACAATGTGTTCTATCTATTCCGGAAATAAAGAAGGAGCTGATGGATGAAGATCATAGATCTACTCTCCTTATACATTCTGGTATCACAAAAATGTATAGGGACCTTCGTGATCATTATTTTTGGGATAATATTAAACAAAATATAGCTGACTACACTTCAAGGTGCCTAGTATGTCAGAATGTGAAAGCAGAGTGACAAATTTCTAAAGGGGTATTGCAACCACTACCCATACCAGCATGGAAGTGGGAATATATCACTATGGACTTTGTCACTGGTCTCTCGAGAACTTCCAAAGGAAATAATGTGATATGGGTTATTGTGGACCATCTCACCAAGAATTACCATTTTATCTCCATTTGGGAAGATTTATCTCATGATCAAATTGCCAGGATTTACATGAAGGAAGTAGTAACGTGGAATGGATTTCCACTTTCTATTGTATCTGATCATGATCCAAGGTTCATATCAAAATTCTGTAGATGTCTTCAACAATAACTGAGCATTGAATTGAATTTTAGTACGGCCTATCACCCCCGAACTGATGTCCAATCTAAAAGACTATTCAAACATTTGAGGACATGCTCAGAACTTCCTCAATGGAATTTAATGGTGGATGGGATCAACATCTCTCTTTAGTTGAGTTATCTTACAATAACAGCTTCCACTCGAGCATTCCAATGGAACCATATGATGCTCTATATGGGAAGCGATGTAGAACTCCAACTTGTTGGGATGAAGCTGGTGAGAGAGTGTTTCTTGGGTCTGAACTGGTGCAAGAGAAAACTGAAATGGTCCATGCCATCCAACAACACATTAAGGCTGCTCAGAGTCAGAAAAAGAGCTATGCCGACAACGGTAGAAAGTACATAGAGTTTGATGATGGTGACAAATTCTTTCTTCGGATTTCACCTTGTAAGAGAGTCATGAGGTTTGGGAAGAAAGGGAATCTCAGCCCTTGGTATATTGGCCCCTATTAAATCCTTGATCGTGTGGGAGTAGTGGCCTATCAACTTGCACTTCCTTCAAATCCAGCCCAAATTCACGATTTCTTCCACGTATCCCTCTTAAGTATGTGCATACCTAACCCTTCATATGTACTAAATCTAGAGGTGGTACAACTGGAACATGACATCTCTTATGAGGAGCAGCTGATGGGGATCTTGGATCGTAGAGACAAGGTTCTATGCAACAAGACTAACCACCTTTTTAAGGTGTTGTGGAGGAACCAAAAATGTAAAGAAGCCATGTGGGAACCAGAAGATTCTATGAGATAGAAGTACCCACACCTTTTCTAATCATATGGTGCAAGATAAAATTTCGGTGAAGAAATTTCTTAAGGGGAGAAGAATGTAACAACCCAAACTTTTCAATTATATTTTTTCCCTAATTTTGTTGGTATAATTAAAATGTGAACGTTGTGTTTCTACTGTTATATGACCATTGGTCAATATGACCGTTGGAAACTATAATCATAACATTGTGATTCTATAAATATAGTTATCATGTATAATTAATACAGAAATAAGATTTAATGTCCTCATCCATTAGACTCAAGCCATATGAAACCCATCTTTTGGAGCATGGGAATGAGGTAGCATCACTAGGCTTTTCTCTAGACCAAGGCCAAGCCAAACTTCAATGTATGAAGCTTGAACAGAATCACCTAAGGGAGAAGTTCAAGCTGATAGAAATCACCACTTGGGAAATATTATCTGAGCCACCACAAGATTCTATCACCATAACACACCTTACACTTAGGCCATATGCTGGTGTTATAAAGGGATATGTAATGAGACCTTAGCTTCTTTGTGTAATCCTTTTATATAAATAGAATTTTTATTTCTTCTTATGGAAAAGTTTGTGAATTTAAAATATCTGGATCAATATAGGATGTGTATTATTGATCAATTCAGGAAAAAATGGTATTTTAAAGTATTTTTTTTATTCATTAAATAATTAATAATGTGAAATGATTTTCAAAAAATGGTCTCATATAGTTGGGATCAGTGAGAAATTTAGAGTCAAATAAGATCAACTTGGCCTTTAGTGAATAGTAAAGTAGGAATAATAACATACCCATATGAATAGTAATGAATAGTAATTTGACAAAAAAATAGAAACATCACCCATGAATGTATTAATACATTTTAGACACCTTAAAAGTGAAAAAATGATCATATTTTATGTTTTGGTATTTTTGTATGCCATAAATATTTTATTTAAAATTTTATAATTAATTTAATAATTTAAAATGGAAACATATTTTCATAAAATTTAATGATAAATTGTTTCTTTATTGTCTTATGGGTATACAATATTTTTATGGGACATTGATTACTTTTTTAAGGTGTAACAAAATGAGTTATAGTTTTAAAGTTGTATTTTTGGAATAAATAATGATTTTATTTAAAAATTAAATTAAAAATATTTAGAAAATTATTTTCATAAAATAGACTTCGTTTTTGAATTCATATCATCAATATTATGTTAGGGTGAATTTTTGGAATTTTTCTGAAATAGTTGAATTTTCAGTGAATAGTAAAAATGCAGTTTTGAGTTTCGGGTATTTAATGACATCATTAATGATGTAATAATGATGTAAGATTTTTGGTAGACTTATTAAAAGCGAGATATGATATGAGGTGTCCCAAGTGACTAATACCTTGGAAAAATACCATGGGAAAACCCAAGGTTTTGCAAATACCACTGATGAGGTGTCCCTTTGAAATTAATAATTTATTTACTCACTTTTCCTATAAATACAAAGCCATTTACCTCCTTCATTTCATTCCAAAATCATCCTAAACGAAGATATGGGATCCTTACCTCCCAAGGAGTCCTCCCAAGGTTCCCTCAGGCCTCCCAAGGTCCCGACCTTCAAGCTTCCGAAGTTACTCTTCAAGGTAAGGGATCCTTTCACCCTCCTCTTTTATGTCATGCCATCCTTTATGTTGTGTCTTATATTTTCCATATCATTATTTTGAGGGTATGTTATTATATATTCTAATTAATTTCCATTTAATTACCAAATGATGAGATACCCTTTCTTCTCACATCAATTTGTTTTTAGAATTTTTTAAGTGATGCTGTTAGGCTTCCGAATTCCTCGTAAAAGAAATCACATCTTCTCCTACCTTTCAAGTTTCCTTTTCTTGTGGTATGTCATTAAAATATCCATAAAATGTTCTTACCTCCATGTTATTATTTATTTATATTTTAATATTAGTTATTTATGAGTGTGCTACCCTTGTACCTCCTCTTTTTATTAGTTTTTAAAACCATGTTATATAGTCGTTATGTAGTAGAAATTTCCCATCTAAATTCCTATCTCTTTCTCTTAAGAAATAATCTTGATTATTTATGTGAATACCTAGAACTATTTCGTTTCTATGGGTGTTCATAAATATATGAGAATGATATTTCTGGAATTTATATACATATAACCCCCACTCCCTTTCCATGAGTTATAAATGATATAATGATCTTATTTTTAAGAACTTTTAAAACATGGAGATTTTGAAATGAAACCCATTTCTTTTATTCTCTATGGGTTATTTATGAGATTTCTTCATATGATATATGTGGATCACATGTAAATAAATACATATTAAGGGTGCGCCCAGATAGCGCTCTAATGCATTGGGTAATGAATTAATCTCTAAAGATGAAATGTTTCACAATACCTTGGTGAATAACCTTGGTAATTTTTATGACACCTCGGGGATAAACATTGGTGATATGTTCATTAATGTCATAATGAAATGTTTTAGCCACATATTAAAGTTATTATTCAATTTATTTTTATTATGATATTCATATTCTTCCATTTCTCATGTCCTTATGTTTTTATTCAAGTTCTTATTGATGTCACAAGAAAACAGATTCCCTTGTTTACACTTACTGGGCCTTCTGATCACCCATTCATTTAAATGTATGTATCCAGGTTATGAGACGCTTTAATTTTACTTAGTATGAACATATTATGAAGCCTTACAAGTGTATTAGAAGAAATTTTTATGTAGTTTTTCATTTATTATGTTCCAGATTTCCAAGACACTAGACTTTAAAGATCCTCTGTTTGTAAAATGTAATGAAAAGTTATATAATAAAAAGGCGGGATTCCATAGTTGGTATCAAAGGAAAGTTTAGTTATTTATGAATGTTTTTATATGAAATCATTAGGATTAATCCTATAGAAAATTTTAAATATAGAAAAACTTCATGGTATTTTGGTGAATATTGAGTAATTGGTTTATCAAATAAATACATCCCTGTATGGATACGAGCAGGTAGAGGCGGCTCTGGCACAGATGTACATAAGGGTAAAACCTAAAAACACCACTTTGAGCTAGACTGAAATGGGAACTGGACCATGACAATGGTCCTTGCTACACTCTTGGTTATGACACTCCCTGGGTATATGTTTGGTTAATCACAAGATTTTAATAAATCATTATGAAGGAATTATAGAGAAATCTAATTGTTTAAGCATGAAGTTTTAAGACATAAAATCTTTTATAGTTAAAAGATTTTTAAATGAAATAAGTTTCAAAATAAGGTTTTATTATTTTATAAAATGGTGGTCAATAAGAGGAACTGTGAAAATGGTGATCGCAATAGACCATGCACTGACGGCCCTCCGATGGAATCCAGAATGGAAACATTTGTGAGAATGATGAAACAACTGAATCAAGTCATGGGAAATAACTTGAATCAAGATGAGAGACCGATCTCACCACGAAGGGAAAAAAATTATGTTGAGTCATTTATGAATCAACGACCACCAACCTTTAGTGGATCGACAGACCCATTGATTGATGAGTAGTAGATCAGCTCTATCGAGAAGATATTTTCTGTGCTCCACCGTTTAGAGAAAGAGAAGGTCACCCTGGCTGTCTATCGCTTAGAAGGATAAGCTGATCAGTTGTAGGAGCTGATTAAAAACACAAGGAAAAGAGTGTAAGTTTACGCTTTGTAGAGGGAAGAGTTAAGAGGGATTTTCTTCAGTAAGTATTTCCCTCGATTCCTGAGAACAAGAATGGATAAGGAGTTTCTCGAGCTGAAGCAGAAGGAGAATGAATCTGTCGGAAGCTATGAGATGAACTTCACCCGACTTTCATGATATTCCACTAGCTTTGTCATGGATCCAAATGGTGAGGTTGATAGATTCTTTTATTGGTTGATACCTCATCTCCATAAGACTCTAGCCAACTGAGACTATGATAGCTATGAGAAGATCGTGCGAAGTGCGATGAAAGTCAAACTAGAGTTTGGTGAGACACAGTGGTCTCATAAATAAAATGACAACAAGAGATTGATAGAGCCCAGCTTAGGGAGGATCGTTGATCAATGAAGAGGATGCAAGCAACTGAAACGTACCACATGTAATAAATGTGGGGAGAAGCATTCGGGGAACTGCCTTCTCGGGAGGGGGAAATGCTACAAGTGTCGAAGAAATTTCCATATTGAGAAGAATTTTCATAATGAGTTGAAAACTCAACTTCTAGGCACTAATGACAAGGGGAAGATGGTGAAGGACCTACCTAATGTCTAGTGCTTTAAGTGTGTACAACTTGGGCACTTTTCTAAACACTGCCCAAATCCGAGGGCAGTGGAAGGGAACCACCATCAACCTCAGCAAAGGACAAGGGAGCAAGGTTGTTCTTTTGCTATCAGGATAGCTGAAGTTGAAGCTCCAAATGATGTGGTAGAAGTTACTCTTTTTGTTCTCTCAAAGATAACATGTACTTTGTTTGATTCTGGTTCTAGACATTCCTTTATTTCCTCTAAGTTTACAGAGAATTTAGAATCAACCCATGACATGCTAAAAGTAGAGTTATCAGTCAAGACTCCTGGTGATATTATACAAGCATAATCAGTGTTTAGAAACTCTAGTATTTACTTTGGTGAGAACAATATTATCGTAAATCTAGTAGTCATTCCCATGCTAGAATTTGACATTATACTAGGGATGGACCGGATCTCAAAGTATAATGCAATGATCAAATGCAAAAGTAAGAAAATATCAGTAGTCTTGAATGGAAAATCTAGAGTTATCTTCCAAGGAGAGATATCTCAACCTGATCTATTTATAGAAGAACCTCATATATCCTTCTTTATGGAGTTGATCGGTGAATAAGAAGAATGAAATGAGAGTTTGAGGACAAAAAATATATCCATCGATCTAGGAATACATTGACGTATTTCTTGAGGAGTTGCCTGGACCTCCCCCAGAAGGAGAGGTAGAGTTATCCATTGAACTCATACCTGGATCTCATCCAATATCCAAGACCCCATATAGGAAATAAAATGTGGATCTGGAGGAATTAAAGAAACAACACCAAGATATTTTGGAGAATGGGTTTATCTGACCGAGTGTGTCTCCATGGGGAGAACCTGTTATATTTGTGAAGAAGAAGGATGGATCAATGTGGCTATGCATTGATTATAGAGAACTGAATGGAATCACAGTAAAGAAGAAATACCCTCTTCCATGAATTGATGACTTATTTGAACAACTTCATCGGGATCAATTATTCTCTATGTTTGATCTTCGATCTTGTTATCATCAATTGAGGGTAAAGAAAGAAGATATTACAAAAACTGACTTTTGATCCAGATATGAGCATTATGAGTTTGCTGTTATGCCTTTTGGACTGACTAATGCACCTGCTATTTTTATGGATTTGATGAATAGAGTATTTAAAGACTACCTTGATAACTTTGTGAAAATTTTTATTAATGATATTCTGATATATTCTAAAAGTCATGAGGAGCATTAGGATCATCTAAGGGTTATTTTTCAAACTCTACGAAAGGAGATACTTTTTGGAATGTTTAGTAAATGTGAATTCTGGCTTCAACAAGTTTCTTTCTCAGGGCACATTGTTACCAATGATGGAATCACAGTTGAACCTACAAAGGAAAAAGTTTTAGAGGAGTGTCCTCAGCCTACAATAATAACTGATATTTTTAGTTTCCTTGGAATAACAGGATATTATAAAATGTTTTTGAAAAACTTTTCATCACATTCTAATCCATTGACCTAGTTAACTCGAAAAGGGGTCAAGTTCATCTGGAAAAAGGAGTGTGAGGAAAGTTTCCAAGAGCTGGAGAAGAGACTGGTTAATGCACCTATGTTAACTCTTCCCACAAGTGGATAAGGATTCATTATTTTTAGTGATGCATCTCTGAAAGGGATTAGGTGCATCCTCATGAAAAATGACAAGGTTGTTGCTTATGCATATCGACAGTTGGAGACTCATGAGAAGAACTTTCCTACGCATGATCCAGAGCTGGCGGTAATCGTTTTTGCTCTGATGATATGGAGCCACTATCTTTATGGGGAGAAATGTGATATATTCATAGATAATAAAAGTTTGAAGTATATTTTCACACAAAAGGAATTGAACATGAGACAAAGGAGATGTTTGTAACTCCTTAAATACTATGATTGTTCAATTCATTATCATCCCAGAAGGGAAAACAAAGGTGTTGATGCATTAAGCAGGAAAGACCCAGTTGTTCTTTCAATGATGAGGATTCAAAAATATCCTTTTATCAATGACCTAGTAAAGCTGGACATGGGAATTATAAGGGAAGGGACATCATCAACCCTAACCAAAATTATTTCTTATCCGTCACTACTAGAGAAGATCAAGAAAGCTTAAAAAGTGTATCCTTTCTTACAGAAGAAGTTTGAGGCTGTGAAGGATTAGAAGTTTCCCAAGTTCAATACTGATCAAGAAGGTGTACTGAAATTTCTTACAAGACTATGTGTTCTATCTATTCCAAAAATAAAGAAGGAGATGATGGATGAATCTCATAGATCTAATTTCTCTAAACATCCTAGTATCACAAAAATGTATAGGGACCTTCGTGATCATTATTGTTGGGATAATATGAAATGAGAGATAGCTGACTACACTTCAAGGTGCCTGGTATGTCAGCAAGTGAAAGCAAAGCGATAACTTCCTAAATGGGTATTGCAAGCACTACCCATACTAGCATGGAAGTGGGACAATATCACTATGGACTATGTCACTAGTCTCCCAAGAACATCCAAAAGAAATAATGCGATATGGGTTATTGTGGACCATCTCACCAAGACTGCCCATTTTATCTCCATTCGTGAAGATTTATCTCTTGATCAACTAACCAGGATTTACATGAAGGAAGTAGTAAGGCTGCATGGAGTTCCACTTTCTATCGTATATGATCATGATCCAAGGTTCACATCAACATTCTAGAGAAGTATTCAACAAGATCTGAGCACTGAATTGAATTTCAATATGGCCTATCTCCCCCAAACCGATGGAAAATCTGAAAGGACTATTCAAACACTCGAGGACATGCTAAGAACTTGGTCAATGGAATTTAAATGTAGATGGGATCAACATATCTCTTTAGTTGAGTTCTCTTACAACAACAGCTTCCACTCAAGCATTCAAATGGAACCCTATGCAGCTCTATATGGGAAGAGATATAGAACTCCTACTTGTTGGGATGGAGATGGTGAGAGAATGATTCTTGGGCCTGATCTTGTGCAAGAGATGATAGAAAAGGTCCATTCCATCCAACGACACATTAAGATTACTCAGAGTCGGCAACAGAGCTATGCGGACAATTCTCAAAGGGACTTGGAGTTTGTTGTTGGTGAAAAAGTCTTTCTTTGGATTTCACCTTGGAAGAGAGTCATGAGGATTGGGAAGAAAGGGAAGCTCAACCCTAGGTACATTGACCCCTAGAAATCCTTGATCGCGTGGGAGCAGTGGCCTATCAGTTTTCACTTCCTCCAAATCTAGCCCATGTTTATGATGTCTTCCATGTATCCCTCTTGATGAAGTGCATACCTGACCCTTCATATGTACTAAATCTAGAGGTGGTACAACTGGAACATGGCCTCTATTATGAGGAGAATCTAGTGGAGATCTTGGATCGTAGAGACAAGGTTATATGCAACAAGACTACCCACCTTGTTAAGGTGTTGTGGAGGAACTAAAAATGTGTAGAAGCCATGTGGGAATCGAAGGAGTCTATGAGGCAGAAGTACCCAGACCTATTCCCATCAGAGGGTATGAGATAAAATTTCGGGGAAAAATTTCTTTAGGGGGGATGAATGTAACGACCCGAACTTTTCAATTATATTTGTTTCCTAATTTTGTGGGTATAATTAAAAAGTGACTGTTGTGTTTCAACTGTTATATGACCATTGGTCAATATGACTGTTGGAAACTGTAATCTTAACGTTGTGTTTTTATAAATATAGTTATCTTAGTTAATTAATACAGAAAGAAGATTAAATGGCCTCATCCAGTAGACTTGATCCATATGAAGCCCATTTGTCAGAGCTTGTGAAGGAGGTAGCATCACTTGGCTTTTCTCTAGACCAAGCCCAAGCTGAACTTCAAATTATGAAGCATGAACAGAATCACCTAAAAAAGAATTTCAAGCTGATAGAAATCACCACTCGGGAAATGTTGTCTGAGCCACCCCAAGATTCTATCACCATAGCACACCTTACACTTAGGTCCTATGCTGGTGTCATAAGGGGATATGTAATGAGACCCTAGCTGCTTTATGTAATTCTTTTATATAAATAAAATTGTTATTTCTTCTTATGGAAATGTTTGTGAATTTCAAATATCCGGATAAATATAGGATGTGTATTATTGATGAATTTAGGAAAAAATGATATTTTAAAATATTTTTGTATTCATTAAATAATTAATAATGTGAAATGATTTTCGAAAAATGGTCTTATACAGTTGTGATCAGTTATAAATTTAGAGTCTAATAAGATCAACTTGGATTTTAGTGAATAGTAAATTAGGAATAGTAACACACCCATATGAATAGTAATGAATAGTAATTTGAAAAAAAAATAGAAACTTCACCTATGAATGTATAAATACATTTTAGACATCTTAAAAGTGAAAAAATGATCATAGTTTAAGTTTTGGTATTTATGTACGCCATACATATTTTATTTAAAATTTTATAATTAATTTAATAATTTAAAATTGAAATTTATTTTCATAAAATTTAATCATAAATAGATAATTTATTGTCTTATGGGTATACGATATTTTTATGGGACCTTTTTAATTTTTTAGGTGTTACAAAATGAGTTATAGTTTTAAAGTTGTATTTTTGGAATAAATAATGATTTTATTTAAAAATTAAATTAAAAATATTTA
The DNA here is from genome assembly GCA_963277665.1 of Viscum album. NCBI lineage: Eukaryota > Viridiplantae > Streptophyta > Magnoliopsida > Santalales > Viscaceae > Viscum > Viscum album. Next base: position 1,441,422,472 of record OY728140.1, on the reverse strand, counting down.
GAAAATTATTTTTATAAAATGGACTTAATTTCTTAATTCAGAGCATCAATATTAGGTTAGGGTGAAGTTTTGGGATTTTTCTGAAATAATTGAATTTTCGGTGAATAGTAGAAATGCAGTTTTGAGTTTTGGGTGTTTAATGACATTATTAATGATGTGATAATGATTTATGATTTTTGGCCGACTTACGAATAGTGAAATATGATATTAGGTGTCTCAAGTTGCCAATACCATTGGCAAATACCATGGGAAAGCCTATGGTTTTTCAAATACCATCGATGAGGTGTCCCTTTGAAATTAATAATTTATTTACTCACTTTTTCAATAAATACCAAGCCATTTCTCTCATTAATTTCATTCCAAAATGATCCTCAAAGAATATATGGTATCCTTACCTCACAATGAGTCCTAAAAAGGTTACCTCAAGCCTCCCAAGGTCCCGACCTTTGAGCTTCCAAAGTTACTCTTCATGGTATGGGATCCTTTCACTCTTCTCATTTAAGTCATGACTTCCGTTATGTTGTGTCTTATATTTTCCATTTATTTATATTGAGGGTATGTTCATATATGTTCTTATTACTGTCCATTTCAAGTCCAAATGGTTATAGACCCTTTATTATCTCATAAATTGGTTTTCTGAATTTTTTAAGTGACGCCGTTAGGCTCCCGAATTTCTCATAAAAGAAATCGCATCTTCTCCTATAATTAATGTTTCCTTTTCTTGTGGTATGTCATTAAAATATCCATACCATGTTCTTACCTCCATGTTATTCTGTATTTATATTGTAATATGAGTTATTTATTAGTGCGTTACCCTTTTACCCTATCTTTTTATTAATCTCTAAAACCATGTTATATAGTCGTTATGCAGCAGAAATTTCACCTCAAAATTTCTATCTCTTTCTCTCAAGAAATTATCTTGTTTATTTATGTGAATACCCAAACCTATATCGTTTATATGGGTGTTCATAAATATATAAAAATGATATATTTTATTCTGTAATTTATATACATATAACCCTCACTCCCTTTCCATGGGTTATAAATGATAAATTGATCTTATTTTTAAGAACTATTAAAACGTCACGATTTTGAAATGAAACACATTTATTTTATTCTATATGTGTTATTTATGAAATTTTTTCTTATAATATATGTGGATCACATTAAAATAAAGATATATTATGGGTGCACTCAGATAGCGCTCCAATGCTTTGGGTAAATAATTAATCTCTAGAGATGACAAGTTTCACGATACCTTGGTGAATAAGCTTGGTAATTTTTATGACACCTCAGGGTTAAAACGTGGTGATTTTTTCATGAATGTCTAAATGAAATGTTGTAGCCACATATTAAAGTTATTTTTATTATGATATTCCTATACTTCCATTGCTCATGTCCTTCTGTTTTTATTCAATTTCTTATTGATGTCACAAGTAAACTGATTCCCTTATTTACCCTTACTAAGCCTTCTACTCTCCCTTTCATTTGAATATATGTCTCTAGGTTATGAGATGAAGTAATTGTACTTAGGATGAACTTATGATGAATCCTTACAAGTGGATTAGAATAATTTTTTATTTTGTTTTTCATGTATTATGTTCCTAATTTCCAAGACACTAGAATTTAAAGATCCTCTGTTTGAACACTGTAATGAAAAGTTATGTAACAAAATGGCGGGATGCCATAGATTAAAACCCTCTTTATGAACCACTATGAAATATTTTAAAATATTACTATTATTTGAACATATTTCCAAATTCACTAAGATTATGATTCAGGGATTAGCTTTGTAGAAATTTTTATTTTATGGTAAGTGTTGCACTAGATTGAGAATTATACACTAGATTTTAAATTCATAATTATTTGAGATCATTAACTATATTTAATTATTTAGAGATGCTTTATAGTTGATGGAATAAAAAATGTATCTACAACGGTAATCTATGTGGAGATTTCCCTCATTATAGAGTTAATATAGATGGTGTTAGAGCTGATAGAACTATAATTATATTGGGGAAGTGGCCCCAGGTTATGACCAATAAAATTTCCTATATAGAATGACCTATCACTTTATATTATGTATCAATGATGCTGTAATGATTCATGTGGAATCAAAAACCACCCTTTAATGGAAAAATCGATTGATAGTTGGAAAATGGTCAAGTTCATTGAAAATATATTTTTGTATTTGAGAAGTAATGAAAGGGAGAAGGTTATTTTGAAGGTATATTGTTTAAAGGGGGATGTTGATCAATGGTTTTCATCGATTTAAAATATAAAGGAGGGGGATATTGATATAATGTAATGGAAAAAATTTTAGGTGATATTATTTTAGAAATATTTTTCTCGAGAGAAACAAGTAGATATGTTGGGGAAATTATTTAATTTAATCCAGAAATAAGAGAAAAGTGTTATTAAGTATGAGAAAAACTTTATGTGATTATAAATTCTTGTTATGAACTACACATGTAATATAGAAATAATGAATAGACATTTCTTTGGAGGGATTAATCCAATCCTCTAAATAATATTAGTCTCTTAAAATCTCACATCATATGATGATATGGTATTAAATGTCATCATGATAGAGACAGAATTCTCTAAGTCTTATAGTTTCAATGGAAATCATAAGAATAAGGGAATAGAAAAACAGAAATGAAAAAGAAATGAGTTAATAGAGAATAAGGTAATGTTAAAACTTACAATATGTAATAATTTTAGAAAGAAACCCCAAGGAACTTACTTAAAGGGAATGAGACTTTGTTACAAGTGTAGAGAAAAAGGACATTTAAATAATTAATGTAAGAACAAGAAATAATACACCAATATCCAGAGTGTCAAATATTAGGAAATGGGGAACTATTCAAACCAATTCCCAAATCAGTAAAAGAATTTAATATAGATGAGACTTAGAGAGAAAGGTGAAGTGTATGGAATTATACAAATTAAAGTTAAATTCCCATATATTTTGATAGTATGTAGTTTTTCATAAACTTCTGATTTATTTGACTATGAATCTACACCCTTTTATATTTTTCATTGAGGTTGAATAACCCCTTGAAACTATGTGGATATTTGTCAATTAAGAAACCTAATGAAAATTTGGTTACAACAATAATATATAGGTCAAGATGAACTGTAACACCCCAAGCTTCTACGGTACGCTTCTCTTTGAATAATGCGATAGCATGTGTTGTTCGCAACATCGAATTCTAACACACCACAACCAATCAAACTAGCTGTTATGAATATTAATAACTAATTTTTGAAATTATATATATTTTATATTTAAAAATGGACTTCATTTTTGGATTCGGAATATCGATATTAGCCTAGGGTGAAATTTGGTACTTTTTGGATAACTTTCATATTTTGATGAATAGTGAAAATTACTAAATTTTTAATTAAAAAAAACGTTTTTAATCAAAATAATTAATATTGATAAATTATGAATTTGATTGGTTTTAAAGTATATTTAGAATATATATTTACCATTTAATTCAATTTTTTTCATTGGACATAATTTTACAATTAAACCGGACATAAACAAGTGTCAATCTTTTGATAGTTATTATCTCTTAAAAACACGCTTTTTGTTTTAACAACGGGAATTAATTTTAAATTAATTTCTGCCACTTCTGTGTTTTGAATTTGGAAAAATGGATTCCATATTTGGAATCAGGATTTTTAAATTGTGTAAATAGGTAACTTTTATTTTTAGACATTTTAAATAATTACTACGGTAAATATTTTTTTTACCATGGTTAAGGGTAAATCCGGTAAATATGGGTTAAAAATAATATTATAATAATAGTAAATTACCCTAAAACGTGTCCTAACCTTATTGGTGGATACATGTCAGACCAGGGGCATATTTGGGTCAATTTTGGGACCTCATAGAGCCACTTGTATGTGATAGGGACACTTTATTTTAATTAAGTTAAAATGAATACAGAAATGACACAAGCATATATCTTTTAGCAAAAAATTTTTTACATAGGGTTATATATGTTGGATTTTAGATTATAAATATTCATTATAAAGATTAAAATATTTCCTACATAACGATATTTTATTTATAATTTTTAGACATTAAAAAATTGAATTTATTTATGACACAATGATGATGCAGTAATTACTATAATTGTGACAAATTAAAATAATTGATATTATAAATACCCAAATAAATATAATATGGAACTTTAAATGAATAAAACAAATTTTCTAGGATAATATTATATATTAGGATTGATTTATTTAAATTTTTTAGAAGTAATCAATCTGTTATGAGTTTCACAAAAATCAACTATTGAATAGTGTCAAAATTGACATAAAAGAGTTTTTAAAACAAATATTATATTATTAATTGGTATTAAATTCCTAAAAATCTAATACTCGGCCAAGAGACTTATATCATGATAGGTGTCTCATTAATGGGCCACTTTGGGGTCTCTTGGATGTATATGGTAATTGTATTAACCATATAATATAAAAATACAAAGAGACATTGTAAAAGTGAAACTAATTAACATAGAGTTAATACTTATAGATAAGGTTAATATAAGTACCCAAACCTGTCTAAATTCTATTGGTTGAATGGTTTTCGACCTATCCCCACCTTAAACTTTGAATAATCAACATTATAGCCATTAGAAACCGAATATGAATTTATTATAAACTAATATTTCTAGCTTTTCCAAAGGTGCCCCTCACCCCTCTTATAAAAGGGCACTCCTCCTTCTCTTTTCTTCACACCTTCAAAGCCTTTTGGTTTGGACAAACTCGGCCCTAATACTCTCCCAACTTCCCTCAATACAACAAAGAGGCCTTAGTTTGATCATAAATCCAACCTAAGGAGACATTTTGATCAAATCAAAAGGAAGAACCCGAAGAAGAGGTAATGTTTTCACAACCCCTTTTCAAGTTCCTTTCTTCTTCCACTTCTTGTTTATTTGTTATTAACATCCTAAAATAATAACTCCAGTATATTTTATATACTTTCATGTTATTATAAATATAGTACAACCATATTCCGTATTCTATCCACCCTTTTAAAAACATGTCACCATACGTGCGTACGTACGACTTACCGTCTCCACGTCGTGGTGTAATTGTTATTCAATATATTATTATTTGGATGGGTATAATAATGATATTTAACTCATGTAAATAATAAATATAACATTTTAATTATTATATATATATGATATACCATCGATTTATATATTATTTTAATAACAAAAAAATGATATTGTCGCTCGTGCGTACGTACAGACTACCGTCTCCACGAACGCGATGAGATTCATTCTCCATCATATCCATTCAAGTATAATTATTATTTTCTGATTTAAAAATGATTTTTAAGGACTTGATATTATTCTGGATATTAATAATATACAACCTCTCCATTATAAACATGGCCTACGTAATAAAACATATAAAAGAAAACGAGTAAGTTAACACCCGAAACAACGATAATACTAAGATATTATAAACAAAGCAATGTTAAAAGATCATATATTATATCATATGAATGCATATGATTCTTATATAATTTAATAACAATTATTTCACTATTACACAGGAGGTTAACCTACCCTAACCAGGGAAAAGTACAAGGTAAGGTTTATTTCACAATCTCTTCATTATCCGATATTGTTTATACGTAATAATCTACTGGGATCTCTTTATCATCCACATCCATGTTTCTTAGAAATGTATTTCAAAACATTATTAATATTTAATAGAATATGGGTTAAAGTCATTTATACCCTTGTTTGACTTTTTATAAGAGTTTTATAAAGGAATCTTTCCGTCATTTTCCAAACAAGGTGCTTTTAACCTTTTTGACAGAATTTAGGTAAGAATGTTTTTTTAACTTATACGGCTGGTGCGGTTATTTTACGCCGTTATAAAATCATCAAAGCTTCCCTTACAAGCTTATAAGAATATTTTAAAATAAAGTGTTTTATTTTATAAATATATGAATCTTAAATGATTTCAAAAATAGAAATAGATATTTCTCTAAAAAGAGTTTTGATTTCATCTATGTCAACATCCTTTGATAGATTTTCTGCTTATTTGAAGTTGATTTATTATGATACAAAACTTCTATATTGTATTGAATGTTTTGTGATATGTTTGACTGTAGATGTGCTATTTTTATACCATTCATAGTTTATGGTGAAAGTATTGACATTTCGTATGCTAGTTTTAATAAGAATGTTTATGTTATGTTTAAACCATTTAATATGAGAATGCATTGGACTTAATATGTGATGGGTGGAGCCTGCTATAGCTCCTCGATGCATCGGTAGGTCTCATGAGACAAGCTAGTGTCTTGGCACAAGGCCTTGACAAAATCTTATTTGTAGTCTTGGCACGAGGCCTTGGCTATGTGGTTATGATAGTCTGGCATTATGCATTCCATCATTATGAAAGTGGTTATTGATTTTGCATGTTATTATTCGATTAGTAAAATATCCATGTGAATAAGTAAATGGCATTATTTCATTTTATTTATTCCATACTATGTTTAAAGTTCAAGTTTAAAAGGCTTTTGTTTTAGTTATACATTGCCTTAAATGTTTATTCTTATTTATGAAAGTTTCCGCTATATTGTTATCCTTACTAGGAATTTGAGCTCACCCCTTTTCTATGTTTTATTTTTCCCAGGAAGTGAAGAAGTAAATTATTAATGACCTGTAGGGATATTATAAGGGGTTAATGGTGTGGACTATGGAGACAATATGTTGTTGTAGTAGTTTTTAACATTATGATGTAATGTAAAACATTATGAATATATCTAGTGTTTCCAAGGCTACTAAACCAATTGGTCTTTTGAGATTTGATCTTTCTTGTGATCACGAAAATGTTATGTAATAATGCACCGACTCTAGGTTGCTAGGGTTGAGGCGTTACAGTTAGTATCAAAGGAAATTTAGTACAAACCTTGGAAGCTAGATTTAGATAAACTCTGATTAGAGCACGTAGACTTAAGATTAACTCTGAGGATTAATATAGAAGAACTTCCTAGAATGTAGGTATTGTAGAGATTTTGTGAGTTTTCCGAGAAATACATCCCTGTCTGGATACGAGCAGGTAGAGGCGGCTCTGGCACAGATGTACCTAGGGGTAAAACCTGAAAACACCACTTTGAGCTAGACTCGAACGGGAACTGGTGCATGACAACAGGCCTTACTGCACTCTTGGTTACGACGCACCTGGGGGATATGCTTAGGATAACTCTCATTTTCTTTTCAAATCATTATGAAGGGTTTATGAGTATATAATTCCTCAAAGAAAACGTTCTTATGATTATGGATTATATCCATAAATAGTTCAATTTACGTTAAGTGTTTTGTAAGTATGGGATTATGTGTTTTGATTCATAAACTGATCTACTTTATGCCATTATTTAGAAATGGCACCTAGTAGAAGAAATGGAAACGGTATCAATGTACACACTCTATGTAGAGATTTCCATCCTGCTCAAGATAATTATAGTGGAGCTGGTGATGCAACTCGTGCCGATCAGCTAATCACCATACTGGGACAACTTACTCAGGTTATGAATAATAACCTTACCCGTATAGAGCACCATGATCCTCAACGAGGAGGATCAATGTTAGATCGATTCATGAGGCAAAAACCACCAACGTTCAATGGGAGTACAAATCCCTTAGTAGCTGAGCAATGGATAAATTCCCTAGAGAAAATATTTCAGGCGTTAGGGATCAGTGAAAGGGAAAAAGTTATCATTGCAGTTTACCGCCTCACTGGAGATGCTGATAAATGGTGGTCATTGATTCAAAACATGAAGGAATATGATGAAGTATCAAATATGGAATGGAGGGAGTTCAATGATCTGTTTTTAGAAAAATACTTTCCTCACGACCATCGAGCAGATATGGAAAGGAAATTTCTGATTCTGAGACAGAAGGAGGATGAGAATGTCGCAAAGAATGAGGCTAACTTTACAAGGATAGAAAGGTATACTGGAGATTATATACGTAACCCAAGAAGTAAGATTGATCGTTTCTTTGATGGGTTAAAACCATTTCTCCGTCGAGCATTAGTCTCACAATATTTTTCGTCGTACGAAGACATTGTCTCATGTGCTATCAAGACCAAAAAAGAATTCTCTAAGTCTTGTGACTTTAAAGCAAAGCAAGAGAAGAAGAGACCTGATGATCAATCTGGGAATGGAAATAAGGGGAAGAAGGGAATGTTTGAATATCCATCATGTGGTAAATGTGGGAAGAAACACCCCGGTACTTGCTTGAAGGTAATGGGAGTCTGTTACAAGTGTGGTGAAAAAGGCCACCAAGCTCGTGATTGCAAAGAGAAGAAGGAAGCTACCAATGTTCAGTGCTACAATTGCAGGGAGATGGGACCTTATGCAAATGAATGTCCTAAGCGTCAGGAGAACATACCTCAGAAAATGCCAAGGGATCAAGGCCAAGCATAAGCTATCACTACTACTGAGGTAGAAGCTCCGAAAGACGTGGTGGAAGGTAATTTAATGGTTTCATCAAGTTTAGAAAATGCATTATTTGATTCTGGATCATCGCATTGTTTCATATCATCCCATTTTGCTAAGAAAATTAGATATTTCCAATTTGATTTAACAAGGTATTTGTCAGTTAAATCTCCTAAGGCAAGTATCATTGCAACAAAGTTTTGTGAATCAGTCCCCATTAGAGCACATAAATGTTCTTTATCTGCTGATCTCATCGTCAAACCTATGATTGAGTTTAATATAATCCTCGGTATGGACTGGCTTTCGGACTATGATGCGAAGATTATTGTAAGAATAAAGAGGTTTCGATTCTTGATGATAATGATAAGGAACACCTTTTCTTAAGAGCAGAATCGTCACCACCTAATTCTTATTTAGATCCACCCCCAATAGCTCAACTAAATTCAATTATTGGGGAGAAATAGAATGAAATGACTGTGGGTGAGGAAAGGAATCTTCAAATAGAGGATGTACCTATTATGAAATAATTTGTAGATGTATTTCCAGAAGATTTACCTGGACATCCTCCAAAACGAGAAATTGAATTTTCCGTTGACTTAATTACTAGATCAAGGCCTATATTAAAGACCCCTTATAGAATGGCCACTGTATAATTAGTTGAACTAAAGAAACAACTAGAGGAATTGAGTAATAAGGGATTTACTCGCCCTAGTGTTTCTCCATGGGGAGCCCCTGATATTTTTGTTAAAAAGAAAGACGGATCTATGAGGTGATGTATCAACTATAGGGAGATCAATGCTATAACAATAAAGAACAAGTATCCCCTACCTCGCATTGATAATTTATTGGACCAACTGCATGGAGCTCAATACTTTTCAAAGATTGACCTTCGATCTGGATACCATCAGTTGTGTGTGAAGAAGGAAGACATTCTGAAGACAGCTTTTCGAACCAAGTATGGGCATTACGAGTTTTCTGTAATGCCTTTCGGATTGACTAATGAACCCTTTGTATTCATGGATCTGATGAATAGAGTTTTCAAGGAGTATCTCGATGAATTTGTGGTGGTATTTATTGAGGATATCTTGGTATACTCCAAAAGCTACGAAGATCATGAAAATCAATTGCGCATTATCCTGAAGACTCTGAGAAGACATCAATTATATGGGAAGTTTAGAAAATGTGAATTCTGGATTCATGAGATTTATTTTCTTGTCCATATTGTCTCTAAAGATGGAATCTCTGTTGATCCTTCTAAGACCAAGGCGATCCAAGAATGGCCAGCACCTACGAGTATAACTGAGGTACATAGTTTTATTGGTTTAGCAGGTTATTATTGACGATTCGTCCAGAATTTTTCCCGATTGGCTAACCCATTAACACAGCTCACACATAAAGGGGTTAAATTTGTTTGGACAAAAGAGTGTGAAGAATGTTTCAAAGAACTGAAGAGAAGATTAGTTAATGCTCCTCTATTGACTCTACCATCGGGGAATGATGGGTTCGTTATTTATAGTGATGCATCGAAGAAAGGACTTGGTTGTGTCCTTATGTAGAATGATAGGGTTATTGCCTATGCATCACGACAGTTGAAAATTCATTAACAAAACTATCCTAATCATGATCTCGAGTTAGCAGCTGTGATCTTTGCTTTGAAGATATGGAGGCACTACCTCTATGGTGAAAAATGTGAGATTTATACTGATCACAAGAGTTTGAAGTATATTTTCACACAAAAAGAACACAACATGAGGCAGAAGAGATGGCTTGAATTACTCAAGGATTATGATTTCACGATACACTACCACCCGGGGAAGGCAAATAGGGTGGAAGATGCTTTGAGCAGAAAAGACCCTGGAGTTTTGAACAATATGAGAATTGAAAGGGATCCAATATTCATGGATCTAGTGAAAATGGACATAGGAATAACCAGGGAAGGTGAAACATCAATTATTTTTCAAATGGTTGCCAAACCATCTTTACTAGAAAGGATTAAGAGTTCTCAGACCGATGATGAAGAATTTCAAAATAAGATTAAAGCTGTGAATGATGGGAGATTGAGAGACTTTGTGTATGAAGATGGAATTTTGAAATTCGGGAAGAGACTTTGTGTTCCTGATATACCTGATCTAAAAAGGGAATTGATGGATGATGCTCATAGTTCCAATTTCTCTATACATCCTGGGAGCACCAAAATGTATAGAGATTTGAAGGAACATTTTTTGTGGGACAACATGAAGAGGGAGATTTCTGATTTTGTGTCAATATTTATGGTTTGTCAACAAGTGAAAGTTTGAAGGCAATAGCCTGGAGGATTCATACAACCTCTTCCCATACCAGAGTGGAAATGAGACAATATTACGATGGACTTTTTCATGGGACTACCAAAGACTCCTAGAAGATACGATGCAATATGGGTTGCTGTTGATTTGTGAGACTTCATGGAGTAACCCTATTGATTGTTTCTGATCGTGATCCCCATTTTACTTCAAGATTATGGAAAAGTATTAAGAAATCCCTGGATACTGAACTTCATTTGAGCACTGCTTACCACCCTCAGACAGACGGACAATCAGAACAGACTATTCAAAACATAGAAGACATGTTGAGATCTTTCTCACTTGACTTTCAGGGTATGTGGGATCAATATTTACCTCTCATAGAATTTTCCTATAACAATAGCTTCCATTCTAGTATTCAGACGGCACCATATGAAGCGTTATATGGGAAGAGATGTCGTACACCAACCAGTTGGGATGACGTTGGTGAAAGAAAACTTGTAGGCCCAGAACTAGTGGAGGAAATGATGGAAATAGTGAAGGTAATCCAAAATCACATCAAAGAAGCTCAAAGTAGGCAGAAGAGCTATGCCGATAATCGAAGGAAGGATTTGGAATTTCAAGTCGGTGATCATGTTTTCATGAAGGTGTCTCCATGGAAGGGAGTCATACGTTTTATTAAGAAAGGTAAATTGAGTCCCAGGTACATAGGACCTTTTGAAATTCTAGAACTAATTGGGGATGTAGCTTACCGATTGGCAATGCCGCCAAGTCTCTCCAAAGTTCACGATGTGTTCCACGTATCTCAGTTGAGGAAATACATGCCTCACCCAACGCATGTAGTCACCTATAAAGAACTAGAACTGGAACCCAATCTATCTTATTGTGAAGAGACCGTCAGGATTCTTGATATGAGAGAACAAGTACTGAGAAACCAGACGACGCGTCTGGTGAAAGTTTTGTGGAGAAACCATAAGATGGAAGAGGCAACGTGGGAACCCGAGGAACTTATGATGAAGAACCACCCGAGTCTTTTCATGCGATAATTATTCTAGAAATTTTGAGGACAAAATTATTTGAAGTATGGGAGAATGTAACACCCCATGCTTCTACAGTACACTTCTCTTTGAATAATGCGATAGCGTGTGTTGTACGCAACATCGAATTCTAACACACCACAACCAATCAAACCAGCCTTTATGAATAGTAATACCTAATTTTTGGAATTATATTTATTTTATATTTCAAAATGGACTTCATTTTTGGATTCGGAATATCGAAATTATCCTAGGGTGAAATTTTTGTACTTTTTGGATAACTTTCATATTTTGATGAATAGTGAAAATTACTAAAATTTTAAGTAAAAACAAGTTTTCTAATCAAAATAATTAATATTGATAAATTATGAATTTGAGTGGTTTTAAAGTATATTTAGAATATATTTTTACCATTTAATTCAATATTTGTCATTGGACATAATTTTACAATTAAACCGGACATAAACAAGTGTCAATCTTTTGATAGTTATTATCTCTTAAAAACACGCTTTTTGTTTTAACAACGAGAATTAATTTTAAATTAATTTCTGCCACATCTGTGTTTTGAATTTGGAAAAATGGATTCCATATTTGGAATCAGGATGTTCAAATTTTGTAAATAGGTATCTTTTATTTTTATACATTTTAAATAATTACTGCGGTAAATATTTTATTTACCATGGTTAAGGGTAAATCCGGTAAATAAGGGTTAAACAAATAATATTATAATAATACTAAATTACCCTAAAACGTGTCCTAACCATATTGGTGGATACATGTCCGACCATGGGCATCTTTGGGTAAATTTTGGGACCTCATGGAGCCACTTGTAGGTGATAGGGACACTTTATTTTAATTTTGTTAAAATGAATACAAAAATGACACAAACATATATCTTTTAGAAAAACAATTTTTACATAGGGTGATATATGTTGGATTTTAGATTATAAATATTCATTAGAAATATAAAACGATTTCCTACATAATTATAGTTTATATATAAATTTTATACATTAAATAATTTAATTTATTTATGATACGATGATGATGCAGTAATTACTATAATAGTGAAAAATTAAAATAATTGATATTATAAATACCCAAATAAATATAATATGAAACTTTTAATGAATTAAACTAATTTTATAGGATAATATGATATATTAGGATTGATTCAATTAACTTTTTGCTAAGTAATCAATCTGTTATGAGTTTCACAAAAATCAACTATTGAATAGTGTCAAAATTGACATAAAAGAGTTTTTAAAACAAATATTATATTATTAATTGGTATTAAATTTTTAAAAATCTAAGGCTCGGACAAGAGACTTATATCATGATATTTGTCTCATTAATGGACCACTTGGGGGTCTCTTGGATGTATATGGTATGTTTATTAACCATATAATATAAAAATACAAAGAGACATTGTAAAAGTGAAACTAATTATCTTAGAGTTAATACTTAATGATAAGGATAATATAAGTACCCAAACCCGTCTAAATTTTATTGGTTGAATGTTTTTAGACCTATACCTACCTTAAACTTTGAATAATCAACATTGGAGCCATTATAAATCGAATATGAATTTATTATAAACTAGTATTTCTAGCTTTTCCAAAGGTTCCCCTCACCCCTCTTATAAAAGGGCACTCCTCCTTCTCTTTTCTTCACACCTTCAAAGCCTTTTGGTTCAGCCAAAATCTTCCCAAATACTCTCCCAACTTCCCTAAATACAACCTAGAGGCCTTAGTCTGATCAGAAATCCAACTTAAAGAACCCCTTTGATCAAATCAAAAGGAAGAACCCTAAGAAGAGGTAATGTTTTCACCACCCCTTTTCATGTTCCTTTCTTCTTCCACTTCTTCATTCTTTGTTATTACCATTATAAAATAATAACTCCAGTATCTTATATATACTGTGATGTTATTATATATATGGTACAACCATATTCAATATTCTATCCACCCTATTAATAACATGTCACCATACGTGCGTACGTACGGCTTACCATCTCCACGTCGTGGTGTAATTGTTATTCAATATATTATTATTTGTATGGGTATAATAATGATGTGTAACTCATGTAAATAATAAATATAACATGTTAATGATTCTGTATATATGATATACCATCCATTTATATATTATTTTAATATCAAAATAATGATATTGTCGCTCGTGCGTACGTACGGACTACCGTCTCCACGAACGCGATGAGATTCATTCTCCATCGTATCCATTCAAGTATAATTATCATTTTATGATTTAAAAAATGATGTTTAAGGACTTGATATTATTCTGGATATGAATAATATACAACCTATCCATTACAAACATGGCTTATGTAACAATACATATAAAAGAAAACGAGTAAGTTAACACCCGAAACAATGATAATACTAAGATATTATTAATAAAACAATGTTAAAAGATCATATATGATATCATAAGAATGCATATGATTCTTATATAATTTAATAACAATTATTTCACTATTATACAGGAGGTTAACTTACCCCAACCTAGGAAAAGTACAAGGTAAGGGTTATTTCACAATCTCTTCATTATCCAAGGTTGATAATACGTAATAATCTATTGGGATCTCTTTGTCATCCACATCCATGTTTCTTAGAAATGTATTTCAAAATATTATTACATTTTAAAACAATATGGGTTAAAATCATTTATACCCTTTTTTGAATTTTTATAATAGTTTTATAAAGGAATCTTTCCGTCGTTTTCCAAAGAAGGTGCTTTTAACCTTTTCGACAGAATTAAGGTAAGAATGTTTTTTAACTTATACGGCGGGTGCGGTTATTTTATGCCATTATAAAATCATCGAAGCTTCCCTTACAAGCTTATAAAAATATTTTCAAAGAAAATGTTTTATTTTATAAATATATGACTCTTAAATGATTTCAAAAATAGAAAGAGATATTTCTCTAAAAAGAGTTTTGATTTCATCTATGACAACATCCTTTGATGGATTTTATGCTTATTTGAAGTTGATTTATTATGATACAAAAAATTCTATATTGTATTGAAGGTTTTGTGATATGTTTGACTGTGTATGTGCTATTTTTATACCATTAATAGTTTATGGTGAATGTATTGACATTTCGTATGCTATTTTTAATACAAATGTATATGTTATGTTTAAACCTTTTCATATGGGAATGCATTGGACTTAATATGTGATGGGTGGAGCCCGCTATAGCTCCTCGATGCATCGGTAGGTCTCATGGGACAAACTAGTGTCTTGTCACAAGGCCTTAAAAAAATCTTATTTGAATTCTTAGCACGAGGCCTTAGCTATGTGGTTATGATAGTCTGGAATTATGCATTCCATCATTATGAAAGTGGTTATTGATTTTTCATGTGATTATACGATTAGTAGAATATCCAGGTGAATAAGTAAATAGCATTATTTAATTTTATTTATTCCATACAATGTTGAAATTTCAAGTTTAAAAGGATTTTGTTTTAGTTATACATTGACTTAAATGTTTATTCTTATTTATGAAAGTTTCCGCTATATTGTTATCCTTACTGGGAATTTGAGCTCACCCCTTTTCTATGTTTTATTTTTCCCCGGAAGTGAAGAAGTAAATTATGAATGACCTGTAGGGATATTATGAGGGGTTAATAGTGTGGACTATGGAGACAATATGTTGTTGCAGTAGTTGTTCAATTTATGATGTAATGTAAAACTTTATGAATATATCTAGTGTTTCCAAGGCTACTAAACCAATCGGTCTTTCGAGATTTGATCTTTCTTGTGATCATGCCAATGTTATGTAATAATGCACCGACTCTAGGTAACTAGGGTTGGGGCGTTACATGAACACCTATTACCTAGTGGAAAACATAGTTGTTATACATATGTTTGACTTTGAAATAGTACTGATTTTTTGGATTAATTTAATTTTGATAATTAAGGAATTAATAAATGGAAAATAATATAGTATATGTTTAACTAGGGGTATTGTTTATAATGAATCTATAGTTTAAAGTGTTTACAAATTTTCTTTAGGTTTTGTTATTCATGTCTTATGAATTAATGTATTATTTCATCACATGACGGTTTACTCATATTGATTATTATATTGTATTTTACTAACTATTTTTTTATTGATAGATGGAATAATCTTTCATTATTTTATGGATCTTATGATCCATTATAGGTTTATTTTCATGCTTTAGGAATGAAAATTAAACTCAGTCATTCATTATTAGAATAAGAGATACAAATATTATTTACCCTCCCAATAAAAGAGAAAAATCCACACTTAGGATTTTTAAAGAAACAAATTGTGTAATATCCTAATATTTTTAATGAAATACTTTGTTTTATAACATACAATATACTCAGCACCAACCATAAATGTACCCCAAAATATAATTAGTTAAATATGACTATTATAACCTATCCATTTAATTGGATAGTATAAATAGAAATGACCAAATTATGAAATTTATATGAAGGTATTAAAAAACTTTATTGATTAATTCTTGGAAATAATCTCTTATTTTTTTAGTAAAGGGTTTTATGTTTCAAAAATATGATTTCTTCAAAAATTGATTTTATTTATTTTTTTGAAAAATTATTATAATTAATTTCTATAACCTTTTAAAATTTTAGTTGATAATTAAAATATCATTTTTAAATAATAATATCGAAATTATCTTTTTGTGAAATTTTTAGATTTTTCTGAAATGTAAAATTTTTCAATGAATAGTTATAAAATAAAGACTTTATTGAAAACTGTATTTTATTTTAATGTATTTGTAAATTAAAATTAAAATTTTGAATTTTGTAAATTTAATTTGTTCATTTGGATGAAAAATAATCTAGTTATATTATTTTTAATGAATTTATACATTAATTTAGCATAAAAACATTATTTTACTTAAAAGGAGTTTTGCTGAAAAATCATTTTTATCATGTTTTGTCAATTTAATTTTAAAATAATTTTTTTGAATTCTATGTTTTTAATTTTGAAAAATAGATTTCATAAATTTAATAAGTTGTTACATGTTTGGTAAATTTATCCGTTTTATTTTTTATCAATATGACCGGTAACTTTATTAATATTTTTCACCTGAGTACAAGTAAATCAGGTTAATTAAGGGTAAAAATAATGTGATAAGGACAAAAAATACCCTATTAATTTCTTTAATTTTATTGGATGGGTATGTTTCATACATAACCATACAAACTTTGAATATATGACCTTTTTCCATTTAGTTATGTTTTTTGCCTTAATAATATTTAATGTAGTTAAAAGTCAAAAATATCATTTTCTTTATTTTATTATCTATAGATTTGTTGAAATACAGAACAATAGAGGCTATTTTTAGTTTTAAATAGTTATTTTAATGATAAATAATTTTTATTTATAATGAAAATTTATTTTTCATTTTTTAGTGATTATATAATTTCCCTTAATGCTTATGTAACACCGATACAATATTTATCTAGTCAATAGAAAATTAGATAAATGATTTTAAAAATGTTGAAAGTAATATGATTTTAATCAATTATTATCTTCCAATTTTTTTTAGATAAACATGACATATTAGAGAGGTTTTCATACATTATATTTGAATTCCATTGTTATCTAGTAGTTTTAAATTTCTAATTAAATAAACAATTCTACAATTGACATTAGTCTTATTTTATAATAAATAATAATTTATTAAATGATTTAAAACTCTTAAAAATTCTTATTTTATGCCAAGTGATTGGGATAAGGTTCAAAATATCAACTATGGTGTATTTATGGTCTAATTTTCCTTTTATAGTAACTTTCCTGACCCATAAATAGTAAAATATTTAATACCGTAATAATTTTAAAAAACGGTTAATATAGGTTAATATGAAAAGATTGGGGTTTAAATATAATCCAAACTTGTTAAAAAATTATTATATGATTGGATTTCGACTCATTTTCATCTTAACTTATAAAGTATCAATTTGGGGACATCTTATTGTGAAAATTAACTTATATTAATATAATACTTCTATATTAAACTCATTTACATACTTATAATATCAAATATGATCCACTTATAACATTTTAACACCTATTTATTAATAATTCATTTTTAAAATCTTTGTTTTAAGGTGTTAACTATTTATTTTTTTTCAAGGGTATTTTGGTTTGGAAGTTTCTATCCTTGTACTTTAATTATGGTTCCATATTATCTAGAATTTTAATCATGATATTAATATCTCATATATTCATTATATATATATATTTAGAGTTATCAAGAAAAGTTATAGATAGAAAACTGATTTACATTGTTCCTGGAGATAGTAAGTTGTACGTATACATGAATGTTGTTTTTAATTTTCAATGAATAGAACACAAGAAAGTTAAATAATAATTAAACTTTTTTGAGTCATTATTATTTTATATATATCATATATTTTTATTAAATTTATACTTATTACCATACATTAATTGGGAAATTAAAAACGGAACACAACACTTTGTGGTGGTGGGAGTCCACATGTATGCATGAGCGACATAATCATTTTCCAATGGATTGGATGGTTAGAAGGTAGATATAATATTATAATTCTAGAATAATAATTATGTTATAAATCTAATATATATTAATTAGTTATATCTTCATAACTATTCAAAAACATGTGGTGATAAATAATGAATTACACCGCTATGTGGAGACGGTAAGTCATACATACTTATGGGTGATGTTTTAACTATTCCTAGGATGGAAAATAGGTGTAAAATGGTTTTAAAATAATCATAATATTATCTTAGTATATTTATGGTAATGGATTTGTAATCTTAGTATGTGTACCAAATATTTAGAGGATGTATAAGAAGAATGAAATTTGAAATAATCGGTAATTTAGTTTAGTTCTTCTTTGGTGGACTTCCTTTAGATTCCTTATTAAGGATACTTACAATGAAATTTTAAGAAGAACATATCTCTATTTCATGGATATTTAAGTTTAAAATATAATTTGGTAGGGGTTTTAATCTATATTACTCAAATTGGTGTAATGAAAATAGAGAAGGGTGTCTTTTTAGAGGGGCACTCTTGTAATTTTTCTAAATATTAAAATATAATAAAGTAATATTCACAGCCATGTTATTCCAAAATGATGGTAATTCTAATATATGGAAAATATAGCCATAATATAATCATATAATAAAATTTAAACAGGTTTATATATCATTTTAGGCCCTATATTTTCTATTAACCCTTTTATGAACAATTTTTTACCTTAACTACGGTGACAATTATTTCAATATTAAAGGGTTATAATTTTACTTATAAGGTAAAAATTGTCTCATAAATAGATAAGGGATTAAATTTTTTCATATCTTATCCCCATTATCCTAGTTCAAGATTTTAATAACTTTTATATAATTTAATAAAATATTATTCTCATACAATATCATTAATGTCAATTCGGTAATTATTCATTCAATTTGTCTTTAAAGACATATAAAAAATATATAATTTAAATATAAAACATGAAAAAATCCTTAATATGTTATATTTATCTATAATAATTTTGTATAATTATAACTTAACAAAAAATATAACTTTTTGTGTTTCAAAAATCATTTATATAATTACTCTATTTCTTACACAAGCAATGTGTGGGCGTTGTGTAAGAATTTAAGGTAATTATTTCATCATTAAAAACAAAAACAATTACCATTATAAAAAAATAAATCATCTTTCAAATAAATATGTATATCCAAACTTATCCTCCTTTTATCATTATGTAAAAACTTTTGGAGATATTAAAGTCAAGAGAGTGACATTTTTTAATCATCATTACTTAAAATAATAAAAAGTTCAATATCAAAGAAAAATTGTACTAAGTAGCCTTAAATTCTAGTCTTGGATGAGAATATATTAAATACACTTATCAAATAAGATAAAATCATGTTTTAGAGAAATTGAAATATCTTATCACAATGTTTTGACCATGCTTTATCGTTTTTACCCTTACTAAGGTAATAATTATTTAATAAGATTATAATTCATAATTATCAAAAATAAAGAGAAAATTTTTAAAAAATTTGATCCCCCTTTTTTAAAATATATAATCAGTTTTATCCAATTCAATTCATCGATGTTTTGTAAATTAATTAAAAAATAAATCTGCTAAATGTGATGGAAAACAAAATTTCCTGTAAAATGAATTTTTATCCTAGAAATTAACTTATATATAAATCATGAAAAATGATAATCCTAATGGAATTAATTTAGAAATTATAACTCAAATGAATCTTTTATCACTTGAATAAAAAATCCAATTTCTAATGGGAATTTTAAATTATTTAATTCATAGAAAATAAATGACACTTACAAACATAAAAAATTTCACTATTCACTAAAAAATAATTTTTTTTAGAAAAATCCTAAAAATTCCAGCTAATATAAAAATTGAATAATGAAAAAATGATATAATTTTCACATAATAATATTTCAATATTTTTCAAGGTTTGTTTAAAATCAATGTTGTGTGTAAAGTAAGTGATCAATAAAATAAAATTTATAAAATATATCTAAAAACTCAGTGTGTTACACATGTTGTGATCTCTCACAAAAAACCTCAATGACATAAAATAAATTTTATATCCAGAAATATCTACAACTCCATGAAATTCAACCCCTTTATTTAGGAAATATCCCGTGAAAAATAATGGTTAAATCATATACTTCAAATTTGAAATTTAAATGTTTATTCTCAAACCAACATTGTTAGACTTTATTCAAACCGTCAAGAACATTATTGAAGCTTCATTAAGAATATAAATAAACTAGTTTATTAAAACACACTCGAACAATGAAAATATTTAAGGACATTAAAATAACATCTCAGTATCAATTGTTTCACGTAATTTTCCCAAGGATATTTTTCTTTAATAATGACTTCTCTATTTAATCAGTATTCATCTTTATCTACTCTATACAGTTTTTATCCATATGATCATATAAGTATAGAAGAATATGGATTTATTTTTAAGTATCTATTCACATGTTTCTTATATTTTATGGACTCAAAAAATTTCATCTAACGGACTTTGGAAATGCATGTCTAATGTGTTGGCACATCTCTATCGAATCATACTGCATCTTCTCATAATTCATATAGAGTTCACTCCAATAAAACTCGGTGTTATGAATTTTCATTTTTTTACCGATGTCATCATACTTCTTCATCTTATGTATCATAATAAATTTTCATCTACCCACCTTCAAAATTTTCATTTTGGTAATCATCACCATTAAATGTCTAGTTCTTATATGTATGATGATCTCTTGGGAGTCTATCCATTGGAACTGTGTTCACTATCAACTCTCTCTATGAGTTATTCTTTATAATTCTACATCTGATAGACCTCTTTTCATGTCCATATATTATGCTTCATGGTATTCTTCTCATAGTACTAAATTACAAAGAAAATTATGATGATATTTTTAAATTTATATTCATTGGTACTTCATTCACTACCTGCTCTCTTTATTTGGTCAAATTTATTTGATTAGCTTGATTTATTTGGATTAGTATATATAATTTCTCAAAACAAAACTCTAATTGGTAGACCACATACATTTATGTATGATATAAACTTTTTACTTGTCTATTCGGTAAAAATTATACACCTCTTTCCAATCATTAGTTATAACTTCACTACTTTGTTTCACGAACATTATATAGACTCAACTCCACCATTGTAACTTTGAACTTTGTTTATACTTTTTTTAATGATATTTTTATGTATTTAAACATTATATTTTTTACTTGTAATTTATAACTTCAGATTTTTAAGAACAATCTGAATGAAAACTTCATGAGTGAATGTATGTCTGTAAAATATCCCCACATTTTCATAAACTCAACTAGAATAATGAATATATTCATGATGTTAAAAACATTAACATCATCATAGCATCATATGATATATTAACTTGTACAAATATCACTTCAAGCTATGTAAAGATGAAACTTCACAATGTTGTCAAATTTATGGTATGAACTCTTAATGTGAGGTTACATTCACCTTATATTCCTTAGGATTAAATCATATGAACTTTATGAAATATTCAATGAACATCATCCTTCATGATTATTCTATATTACTTCACTATTTTTCTTATGATGGTTTTACCTTTGGTCTAAATTCCTTTCAAAAGACATCAAACTCTTTATTTATTGGGACTAACTTCCTCAAACCCCAAATATCATTGATAGCGATTATGCATTTTACGACATTCTCATATATTTATCATCTTCACTATAATAAAAAAAATTCTTCAGATATTTTTCATAAGGAAAAATTTCCTACAAGTTAATAATTTACTTTTCTAATTACTATTGACAAAAAATACAAAAAATACAATATATTATTTGATAATATCTACAAAAAATAAAATTTTATAACTTCATCATCTGATAGGATCTATAAAATATATTGCATGTGATTTATCTCTCTAACTTTATTATATACGGACCCTCATTCCTATGGTTTCTTATATGTAAACACCCCAACCTTATTCCATTCCCCAACATGTAAATTAAATTCATTATAATGATGGATCTCTCAAGCACATGTTGTTGGTTCCAGATGGATCTAAGGTGAAACCAAACCAAAAAGATAAACAGGATAGAGGTTTCATACTATAACATGAGCCCAGGATGGCACAAAGAGTTTTATATTTGGATAAATGGTTTATTTATTGTATAATAGATAAAAACCTATAGTTATATCACACAATAAATCCATATTTTTTTTATTTTTGTCTAATTAATTGTTTATTTTATAAACACAAGACCATAATCACTTAAATAAATGGATTAACATAAAAATATAGAATAAAAAAACATTATGCCCAAATATTTAAACAGATCTTGGTTAGTTAATTAAAATAATCTTAATATGAACAAGTCATGTAAAATAAACATTAAGAATATTTATGTATAACTAATAAAAGAATTCCTCAATCCAGAATTAAGTTAGACTTTTCCTTCCACCATATGAATTAAAATGGATTCATAGTTAAATTCTAGGTTAGAACTTTATCTAGGGAACTTTTAATTATTATGAAGTCTTAACTAAGATAGTGGGCTATATTAATTAGATCTTTATTTGGTTTATTGGCCTTAGTTTTTTCAATTAAAATATTGAGGCAAGTATTGATAAAATCAATGTCAGGATTTTGGGATTGGAAAATCCACTCAAAAAATCAAGTATTTTTCAGTTTCTAATTGGAAATACTACCTATATAAATACTTTATTATAACTATATTGGCCTCAATTTAGATTATAAGAAGTTAAATAGGGATCCCATCCACAAGAATTATCACATGATGATACATTCAGAGTATAATGCTGAGGACCGTTGAGACTTGATAAAATAACGAGATAATTAATTATAAAAAAATTATACATTTAATTTATAATTAAGTAAAGTAATGATAATATTATTTTATATTTTTGTGTAATAATGATATTTTCATCAACTACATTATCCCTATAGTATATTTTGAATAAATACCATCTCATAAATGATATTAACTTATATAAATAGTTCATATGCTTAATGGTTGTGTTGTTCGATGAACAAATGTTTTACATGCTAGAATATAAAATATCTCATCCACCAATCATCGAGAAAAGTGGTGAGGAGTTTTATGTCAATACAAAAACTTAAAAAATTGATATATAATCATTAGTTGATAATTTCATCAATGTCTAGTGAACTAATGAAGTTGTATGAGAACATAGACTCCTATAGCATGTTCATGCATCTACATGATCTTTATCATCAGATATTAAAATAGAAATGGTATGGGATCACCAAGGTGTTATCCATGAGAAAATTTGGATGAGGCATTTAAACTAGGACTCGCATATTCAAAGATATTTTCTATATTAACCGGTTAGAGATTATAATGTTTTAGATACTAGATAAATTTTTCACTGATATCATTTTTCATCACTCCCTCAGATATTATATAGTTTTTTTTGAAAATTTCAATATTAATAACATATATAAGTCTATACCGGTTATCACACTACCTCACTTAGTATAAAAGGATATGAATAATAAAAATACTTCTTTTCTTACGGTGAATAAGAGGAAATTCCAAGCATTGATCCCTTAGACTAACTCTATGTTTAAATATCCTTTACATCACCCTTACAAGAAGAGGATGATCAAGGGTAAATAAATAAAACAAGATATTATCTATTATAAATTTGTTAAGAATAAATACTAAAATAAAAAAACACCATTGAAAACAAGCAAGGGAAAGATTCGAGTGTCTGTTTTATATAGTGAAATGTATCTCTTTATAAAAATTGGGTATTACATATATCGTTTCGTGATCACATATGAATTCAAATATAATAACTAAGTAAATTATGAAAATATCCCATTTTAGGTCAATCTATGAGTATCCAACACATCAAAACTTTTTTGATGTAGTTATTGGAGATGACCACCTCATGTTGTCAACTTGAATGATCTTGGTTTTGAATGATTGTTATTACGCATCATCAATTTCAAAAAATATTATATTTATGTCCATCCATGATACATATGGAATTATTTTAAACTTTTGGAATAATGTTTTATTCATTTACAAAAAAAATAATTTTTTTAGTAATTCTTATTTAAATAGAGATCGTTATGTGATAAATTACACAAACCAAGTAATGGAAATAAATAATTAAAATAGTCCACACAACTCAAACCACACCCAAATATGTAATCATTGGATAGGTTATCTAAATGAAAGTAATTTTACCAAATTACCCCATGATGGATATTTGAATTAATTTAAACTAAAACCACTTCGTGTATGTATTTCTTTTTTATTAGTAAAAATGACCAAATTCCCATTTAGTGGAAAAGGTGAAAGGGTCATAGATATTCTAGAGTTGGTTCATACTGATATGTGTGGACCATATTTAAAAACAATAATATATTAATTTAGTATATATGGATATCTCTACTAAATTTTTCATAAGTTATATTCTTTTGAAATTTTCAAGGAATATAAAAATGAAGTTTAGAACAAGATTGGTCAGATGATTAAGAAGCCCCACATATAATAAAGTTAAAAAAAATTTAACCAATAAATCATTGATTATTTGTGGGAGTTTAGGATTTTATCTTTATTTAATCATCCTTATACACAAAATGGAATAGTATAAGTGAAATTTGGAATTGTACCTTATTGTACATTGTGAGATCAACGATGAGTCATTTGATTCTTTTATTATCCATTTTTGGATACACATTACTAAATAACAAACATTCTAAAATGAGTTACAACTAAATCAAAAAATGTTATTCTATATGAACTATGGTATATAAACAAAATTGTGTTGTGGAATATATAGTTGTGGTTTTTTCAATTATTTTTATGGCTCTTTTTGGAATCAAACTTTCACCTCGAATCACTAAGTGTATCTTTATAGGATACCCTAAGTAAACAAGGGGATATTACCTTCATAATTCCTCAAATAATAAGATTTTGGATAACTAATTTCCCACATTCATTGAGAGGGATCTTATCTCTAGTAGATATAGTGTGTGTGAGATTGAATTCAATGATTTCATGGAATAATGCATAAAAGAGTTGGTGCATGAAAAAATTCTATGAATCCCCATGTATGAATATTTTCCCATGGAATAAGTATTATGTAATAGTACAAGAGAGGTTATAGAATTTTAATTACATGATTTTCATGTCATAGAGGATGGTGAACCATTATTAGTTAACAAGAATGATCCTATAAACTATAAGGAAGTAGTAAGTAGTACATAAGATATAAAATAAATATAATCCATGGATTACAAAATGGATTATATGTACTAAAACCAAGTATACATTTTAATATATTCTTTAGTAGATGTAAATAATGTCTGTTGAAAATGTATATTCTAGAATAAACTGAAAATGGATGGATAAGTTAGTTCCTATATGACAGAAATAGTTAAAAAGGGTTTAATTATCATCAATTGACAAACTATGATATTTTTTTAATAGTTCCTATGCTAAAATCTATCATAATTCATTATTCTATAGAGACCTTCTATGATAATTTGATTATTCATATGGATGTACAAACAAATTTCCTTAATGGGAACCATACATAAGATATTTATATGGTACCACACGAAGGTTTTGTGACACTGAAGTATTCTAAAAATCTATGAAGGTTATCAAAATTAATTTATAGATTAAATCAATCATCTTGGTTTTAGAACATTTTAATTGATAAATTTTTAATATAATTTTCCTTCTTAAAACAATATTGTGATGCTTGTGTCTACTAGCAATTTAGTTAGAGTGCGGTCATTTTTCTAGTTTATATTGATAAAATACAACTAATTGGAAATTATATGCCAGTATTATAGTCCATTAATTCATGATTAGACAATTTATTTCCAAAATGGATATAGTTGAAGAATTATACATTCACAGGATAAAGATCCATTGGTATAGATCCAATAGGTTTCTTAGACTAAGTAAAAGTATGTACTTTGACAAAATACTAAAGAGATTTAGTGTAGAATAATCTAATATGGAATTATTCCAATTGTCACTTGGAATTAATATTTCTAGGAAAATGTATCCATATACACATGACATGAGTAAAATGATGATAAGGATTATACACACACTGGGGGTTGGGTCAGTCATGTATGATGTGCAATATACTAGGATAGATTTCACCTTTTCTAAAAATATGGCATGAAGATGACAAGCTAACCCAGGTTAATGGAATTTGCTGGAAGCCAAGACTATCCTTAAGTATCTATAGAAAAATAAGGATATTTTCTTAATCTACAATGGATATGAGGATATAGTTATTAGGGGATATACATATTATAGTTTCCAAATAGATCAAGATGATATGAAATAATAGTTTCGATTCATATTCACTCACAATTGAGTTATTGTGAGCGAGAAGCGTGAAAAGATAGAAGTTGTAACTAATTATATAATGGAGTCTATGTATATTACGATATCTGAGGAATCTAAAGAAGCAACTTGGATATGAATATTTTCCAAGATATTGTTGTGATATTAAGAAGTAAAGAACCTATCACACTATACTCTAACAATAATTCAATGGTGTATCATTCAACAGAGCCAATATCAAATCAATGAATTAAGAACATGCTACGTAAATATCATATCATGAGAGATTTTTTTCTACAGATGTAATGTTATGTAATAAGATTTTCCATGGAAGAAAATGTGGTAGATCCTTTTACGTAATAATTAACTCATCATTAACATTATTATCATATAAGATCTTGTCAACAAAAATTCATTAGTAGTTGGCTCTAGTCCAAGTGGGATTCATTTTAAGTTAGTGTTATAGAACAAACTATTTTCACTTTATATTACATGTATATTTAATGAATTAAATATAAATAAAATACCTTATTATATATTGTTTATTGTTCAATGGGAATTTAATGAAATACTGTTTATGTGTATCTTTCATGTTGAAAATGATATAGTCATTTCCCACTTTGATGAGAACCCTAAAATTCTATAATGGTATTCTTAAATAATTTTCTATAATTGAAAGAAATATATGATGGGACACATGGTGTGATGACTTTCATCTATGATTAATTATAAATGGATGAGTCTTCATCTCATGAAGTTACAACTTTGTAATCTACATGATGAGTAATTATGAGAAGAAACTTTCTAGTAATAATTCTACATGTTTATGTCTTATTAGATATTCTTGTATGTGAATGTTTATAATTATCCATAGAATTTAATGTCATTATTAATCCATGCAATGAATCAATCGCATAAACATATTGTTGTAAACTATGACAAAATATGTCTATAGAAAAGTTTGGTATATTGGGTGCATCATGAATGATATTTTATTAATGAATAATTTAATGACGGATTTTTATCTTCCATATTTATGGTAGTTGATATCACATATATTTTATTAAAATATATTTTTCATATTAAATTACATTGACATTGTTTATGGATAATTTCATTTTATATAGTCTATGAAATACATATCAAGGATATACTTTGATGACATGAGTGTGAAACCTTTTTGGGGATTATATTACGTAGTGGGTGTGTATATGTGGTTATTATAATTCTGAAATATATTCTTACTCTATGGTTTCCTTGTCCCATTTCTAGAAATGGATTTTTGAATTTATGAAACCCTACCTAATTCCACTAAATAATAGGCTTAGAGGGTAACACAAAACTTTTTTATGTTAATCTCATTTAAATTGTATTTATATTTAATAGGTGGAATAGATATTATTCTCTAAACTACGAAGTAATATTTATTCATGATTTAATAATCAATAGAAAATACTAAATAAATTTTTAATTATTATGTAATCATTGAATTAATGTAATATATAATATTTATTTATCTCTTTTTATTTTCAAGGTAATAAATACTTATTTATACATTTACTAATAATTTATTTCATTACGTAAATATTAAATAAATATTCATTTTTTTTATTGTGAATACAATATTTATTTATTTATATATTTATTGAATGAATAATATTTAATCAAGTATTTGATAAATGATGAAGAGCACAAATGAGCCATGTTTCGAGTCTGAAGACAAATAATTATATACTAGAGTGTAAAACTAAAATTTAAAATTACATGGTTTTGAATATTTCATGAGATAAAATAACATTAATTTTATTTTACATGGAATGGGGTTCATTATGGATTTAATATATTATTAAATACCCCTGAATAATTAATTAATGTTTAAAATTTGACCATGGGTCTATAAATTGACTTTCATTTAATTTATGAATAGGATAATCATTGTGAACTACATTCCTCTCAATTTCATCCCTACCTCCTCCTATCAAGACTAAGAAAAAATTGAGATTTTGTTATTCTATAAGGAACATGAACTAATCAAAGATAACAATTTAAGATGATCAATATACGATGATAGCACATGATGTTTCATTGGTATTGTTTAGAGATCGAAAGAGATTATGTGGATAATAATTAAAGGGGATCCTCTTTGGATCATCGCAACACAATGATGATACACTGATCAGGTTCATAAAATAAACATCATTAATAATTAAACATATCAAGACTACTGTAATATTTCTTCTTCTTTTTCAAATTAATTATAACTTAACACAGAAAGATACTCTCTCTTGGTTTCAAATATATAATTTTTAATATTCTTAGAAAAATATCACTTTTCAATATGGTCATCATGTTGAACATTATATATGATTCATTGAATCCAAAAAAAATAAGTTGGAAATAATCCCTATAGATTATTACACTACTTACGGAATCAAGACCTCCCATTTAAGATAATTTCCTTGAACTCCTGAAAGTGAATAGAAAAACCAATCTTGCTCACGACGGATGATTTTAGAGGTTCTGAATAGTATATTTATACCCCATAGACAATTTTTATGCCCATGTATGAAATTTTAGTGCCTCATGGGATAATTTAAATGTTATATGTTCAATATTGATAATTGGATAAACCTAATTAGATAATTCAATTAGAAAATTTTATACTAGATTAATGAAGTAAAACTAGATTCAAGGCTTGGTGAATCTAAACCATAGGAATATGAAATCAAATTTGTAGAAATAGACTTTAAATAAGGATGAATGAATCATGATGCTACTTGATTTTGACTCAACAATGGATAGAAATCTCTTGATCCCATAAAGAAAAAGTGTTTCAAATTAGACATTTTATATGGAAGGATAAAGACAGTTTAGAGTTAGATTGAATCAAAATTCAAAGATTCTACTCTAGTTGATACTCAATGCACCTATGATGATATGCAGATGTTGAATCTATAAAGGAATACTAATACTAAGAAAACTTCCTTAATCAAGAGAGAGATTATAATTTTTTGGGTGAAATTAAGGATGTATAGAATATTATTTTCTCTAATCTTAGATTTTTTGGTGAGCAATTTAAATAATTATTTAAACTAAACTATAATAGATGAAGATGATTATAGAGTTGAATCAGACTTGCATTGATGGAGAACCATGATCAAGATTATTTGAACATATTATATATTGTTCTTATTCTTTAATTTTAGGTGTTAATACAATAGTGGGGCCATAATAATCCTAAATTTTATAGCTGAATAATCAAAAAATGAATATGTGAGGTGGTCTGTAAAATGCATCAATGAAGAGAGCCAACCCAACACTATAAAAGGTTGTATATGATACCGAATGAGAAAAATTCATAGAAACTAAGGAAGAATAGTTCACTGAATCTTGAAATATTCTATTTAAATATCACAGATAAATATAGAATTGGGAATCCATTGAGCGAGTAAACTCAATAAGTCCATGCCAATTTTGATTTGGTGGAAGTTGAGAAGTGGGGTAGTGGGTTCATTATATAAGAGGATTTCACTTTTGATTGATCGAATCAAAGGGATATTGTTCTGTTTGTTAATTATTATGATGATAC
Organism: Viscum album; assembly: GCA_963277665.1. NCBI lineage: Eukaryota > Viridiplantae > Streptophyta > Magnoliopsida > Santalales > Viscaceae > Viscum > Viscum album. Next base: position 1,441,392,141 of record OY728140.1, on the reverse strand, counting down.
GTCCATGATGATAGTTTTGAAATAAATATAGAACAGATATAATAAGGTAAGTAACTCATGATTTTATTTACACTAAAGATGAATCTGTCAATCTACGTTGTAATCCAAGCCTTACAGGGGGTCTATTTCGTAATCACAAATCTAATATATAGAGATGATGATAATAATATAACATATGGAATTTAATTGTCTTTAATTTTAAATTATGATAGGATAGTGGTATTAGTAAAATGATGATTGGTAGAATATTTAGCAAGTAGAGGCGGTGGAACTATCATCAAAGGAAAAAATGTAAAAGGGTGATTCAAAAAAATTATCAAAAAATATGGATTCAGTATGAGACATTGGCATAAGAGACGGAATAAAGGAGAGAGAGAGGATACATTAGTTCCAAATAGTACAAAGGTCGCATATTAGGAGAAAGGGTTATTTCTCAATTGACAAGTCTATTTTTTTACTTTATATTCCCTATTTTTTATCTATTTTTGATGTAATATTTGAATATTTTTGTTCCTATGATGAACATGTGCATCTAAATTTCATAGGGATATTGTATGATCTTAATTAAACATTATTTTCATATTCTCAATAATGTTAATTCATATTTATTTGTTGTTCTTTCCACATTTTTTCACTTCTTCCATTTCTCTCGACTCTATTAAAGAATTAACAATTAAATTTAGAGTTAGATTATTTTTGGTAGTCGAAAATAAATTCTCTCCTCATGAATATTGATAAGTCAAGGTCTTCTATAGTGGAAGTTCATAGTGTTACATTTCATAATGTTTTCCCATTTTCAATTCCTCATGACCATAATTTCTTCCCTACTCTTTGTATCAAGAGGTAAAGAATAGAAAATGTATTACCTTTGAAGCTTCAATCAAGGAACTATATTTTGAAAATAATGAAGTTATATTTTATTCACAAAGAAACATCCCTATTATATGTTCTGATATACATATCATTCCATAAGAGAGTTCACATTGTGAAGTTTCTCCCCAAGTGATAGTTAGGGGTTTCAAATCACTTTCTATGTAATGTTTTACAACTTCTATAATTAATCATTGATGAAAGGGAATATTTCTTTTCTCAATTCAATTTATTTAAGTTTCCATCATTGTTTATCCCAAATTTTTTATTCCTATTTTCACTACTTCATGTAGTTTCACCACTGGTTTTAAATCAAATTTAATTTCATTTCACCACAATCCTTTATTATTTCTTCTATTTTCAATATTTTAATTTTTTGGTTTTATTTATTCTAGAATACAAAAAATAACCTTCCTTTGGGTTTTACCCAACGTCCACTTGCTAGATTAAGTTGTCTTGAAATAAATAAATCAGAGTATATCAGTGATCTTATGGTCAATTCTTAGTCATAATAAATATATATTAGTATTATATCTTGATATATTAATATAAATATACTATAATATTTAAAGGAATATAATTGTTTCTATCTAACCATAAAATATATTAGTGATTCGAGAATCACATTTCCCTCTTCCTTTAAAAACCATGACCCCAAAATATAAAAGTAATTTATATCGTTTACTATAATAAAATGGTGAAAATCATGATAGAAATTAAATCAATGATAAATTTAAGTTAATTTCCATTAAATTTTTATGTATTTGATAACAACCATAAATCTATTAGGTTTTTTTTGGTGTGGGATCAAGTAATTATTTTCTATCATCCTATTGAATATAATAGTTGGTATGAAAACATGAATAAAAAATAATTATAAGATGACTTGATTTCCCAAAAATAGGAATGACAACTTTTATACCCCATAAATAACAAATTTTTTATTTTTATTATTCTAATGATCCATTACTATAATAATTAAGTAATTCCCATACTTTATTTTTTTGATATCTAGGTCTATAAATAATTATGTATATATAATTCTTGACATTATTGATGGATAAGAAATTTATTTTATTCCACTAAGAACTAATTTAGTCCTAAGAAAAAATGACGATCTAAACTTATCAAACATGAAAATTCGTGCAATAATATAAGAATTGGTATCAATTTAGGTACTTATCAAATATTCATTCAACATTTATCTAGCACATATAATGGATTTAATTATTTTTTGTGAGTTTGAAAAAAATTTATTAAATAGTTCCTTCAAATAATTACATTGATTTAGAAATATTTTTTCATCCCTTTGAAATATATGAAACTCAAAAATAATTTTTGTTGACCAATAAGGCTTATCTCAAATTCATAAGCCATAAAATTATATAATTCATTGTAAATGGATTAAATTAAGGATTCAATGATTTTTTGATCCACATAAATATATACAATCAAAATATCCTTTAAATATATCTCAATTAAAAAGGTTGTAATAACATAAAATTTCTCAAACTGATTATAAAATTGAAATAAATATACCCTTTTATACCATATGGGACCATATTTAATCCATATGAAACCAATATAAACCTAATACCAAAGATAAGGCATTGTTTTATGCTCAAGTCTGGGTGTTTTTCTAAAAATAAATATTCTCTAAAATGAATCCCTTTAGGAACACACTCTATATATCAGTCTAATATATATTGAATCCTATATGAGATATATATTCCAATGGAATTCCAATTAATTATAATTTATCAGTAAGTGAAAAATTATGACCATAATAAAATTTTACTTATAGAAATTATCCTTATGAAACAATTATTCCCTTTTTTGTAACAATTAGTCCATATTTATCTAGTGTTTTATAGAAAATAAACTCAGTGTTAATAACTTTCGAATCCTGTGGTGGGATCACTAGTTCCCATAAATTATTACTTATAACCCGATTCAACTAATATTTATTTATTATAACCCAAATAGGATCTTCTAGTGATTTATAAAAATCATTAGACACTATTTGAGATATGAAAGTTGAGTGCTTGAACTTATTTTGTAATTTTTTGTTTGTTTGAATCTTCCAATCCACATATTTGAATACTTTTGCAATTACGTGATCTTTAAGATTCTTTCATACTCAAGGGTGATAAGTACCGTGATGGTTCTTCAATAAAATAATAATATAATTCAATAATATTTCCAATATGATAATATTCATAAAAATTTAGTTCTCCTAAATCATTATTAATTTTTTTATAAATCCAAAACTTATTGAATTGATTATTTTCCTCAAATTTGAAATTTAAAATTTTTTCGATAGAAAAAGTTATTTTATTTAAAATTTGAAAACTTTCATATTGTTATATTATCATATTAAAACCCCTTCATGTGAATTTTAAACTAACGTTTCCAAAGTACCTTTAGAATTATGGATAAACACTTGCAACTTAGCATTCAAGAGTAACCAAACATAGGTTTTATCTCGTTTGATAATTCATATAATTATTTATTTAGACTGTGAATTTTTAGAATTATATTCATTATATAGTAATTAGTGCTTACTACTTTTGATGAAAAATACATTAGAACATTATAATAATTCAATTAAGATTTTATTAAAATTGGAAAAATAATGCCAAGTGATGCAGTCAGGGAGGCCTAAAGTTATAGCATGCAAGTGCATCATTTTAGAAAATTATTTTATATTCATGGGGTTATCCAAGAACATATTACACCAAAATTCCTTTAACATGGTTACCTTTTTATACCATATGGTCACCAGATATATTCCCTTTATGTCATGTGAGCTTTATAATACGTTATATAAGCATATTTTTTTACTCCCTCAGAATGTAGAAAATATTTTAGTGGGAATAGGAAGTTTTTGATAGAAACATGAAAATATAAGAGGAGATAGTTTTAATTATAGACAAGGGGATGTTTTGGTCCCTATAAAGGGTGAACCCACTTCAAATGGAATGATCTTCCACTATTATAGGAGTTTCCTAGAAGTAATATGCACTAAAATCTAGGACAATTGAACCCCAATGATTTTATATGACTCCACCACCACACATGACACCATTTGAATCTACACCATCAATGTTCATTTTATATGTACCTATAGGTCGTATCTAGTAGACCCATTAATCATGGTATAACAGTTGCAGGTTCCCCAGTAAATCATATGATCCATATCTCATGGAAAAATTAACAAAGTTGTACGTTATTAATAGTACATTCAATCATATGTGATATAAGTTTATGATCATTTCATAGTGTCTTAATTAATTTTTAGAATCCCATATGGTCTATGAAACTATTATGAAGACAATACTATAAAATTATATATCAATCGATGGTTCACCACACTATATAACTATAGTACAATTAATTGATTGAAATATGAAGAGTTTGAGATGATTCTTATAGGGATACCATGAATTTTCTTGATAAATTGTGCCTAATCACAACCAATAAAAAGATGTTCCTCAGTCTCTGCACTTGTTTTTATACAATATAAGAACATTGATCTGAGATGTGTACCTCTTCACTATAATCTATCATCTGGGGGGAGTACTCTGTAATGGGAATAAAAAACTAGAATTCTCACCTTTGATGGAATAAAATTATTCCATTTATCATTACCTGAACAATTTATATATGTATATATATTTCTAGTCATGTGGATATCCTTTTTGCTAAATTTTCCCAACATCACTGGAGTGAAATAAATCATTCAAAATACCTGTTCAATGTAAAACTATTTAGAATGATCCTTTGATCCTAATTAATAACTATATTTCTTAATATTGGATGGTCCATCGCATCCTTGAAGCTAGTATCTAGTGTTAGATAGCCTTGGAAATAGAGTGGGTTACCAACCCAATTTTTTTTTCTATAATGAGATTTCACCTCTTCCAATGATAAAATAGTATTTTCCCAAAAGTTTTCCCCAATTATTATATAGTTATTTTTATAGGGGTGATTCAATGATATGCTTCTTTTATATTGAATCAAGAGCATTGTCATATTTATTTATAAATAAATATTCCGAAAAAGATATACCTCCAATGATTTACAAAAATATCTTGTATTTTGATGCATACATGGATATCTCTAAGCCTATAAGTTATTATTTCATTCTTCTACGATTCTCAATAATCTATTCTAACTATTTTAGTGGATTTCTTCTTCATAATGAGCAACCAAAATGTAACTAATAAGGATATTTTCAATGATCCTTAGAATATTTTGGGAAAACTTTATGTCAAAAAGAATAATAATGGGAATTAAAGTGATCCCATTTTTCATTAGAGTAATTCTTACCCAAAAACATAAAACTTTGATATTTCAATATGTATTTCTCATTTAAATAATACTTTGTTCAATTACTAATGTTACATACAACAATGAACTAAACTGAGTCACATCATATTACGATAAGACTATAGTAAATATAAATATATTAACGGATCATGATAATAACATTATATTATATTTTTATTAGTTAAATTTAATTATATGAAAATAAAAACGAATTTAATATGACTATAATTATTAAATACCAAAAATGGATATTTTGTTAAATAACATTTTTTAAAAATTATTATGAATTTAATGTAAATAAATAATTGATCACATTGAAAATACAATGATGATGATATTTAATATTTAATTTTTCAAAATAATATAATAACCATTATTTAATAATGTCATTATATAAAATAAGATTAAGAAGACTTACTGATTAAATAAGTCATTTTTCTATAAAATCAGGTTTTCTTTATATGTTATATTTTCCTATAAAAGATTTATTTAGGTATTTTAAAATTTGAATATGATTATATGAAATTATTTTTTGTATTCATCAAGAGAAAATTATCTTATGGATAAATTTTTGTGAATTCTTATATTTAGTGGATTTTATATTAAGTAGTGAAAAATACTGATTTTGGGAAAATTTGGCATTTATTGTCTTCAAATAAAGAAATTTAAAGTCCCATTTTATTGGATTTCTTTTACTGTAATAAAATATTAATTTTATTAATATAATATAATTAGTTTCAAACGAATCAACATTATATTTTATTTTGGTTAAAGTTCATTTTTTTACTTAAAAAACGTTTTTCTAAAACAATTGTTTTATTGTGTCTTTTGCGCTTATATAAAACTTAATTTCTCAACAATATGTAAATTAAATATTTAAAAATTGATATCTGTTTTGGAATTATTATATTCAAATTTATTAATGAGTTAAATTTAATTTTTGGTCATTGTGAATAGTAACCCTGGTAAAAATATGTTTCCATAGTAAAGGGGTAAAATGATTTAATTAAGATTAAAAAATGGGTATGGTCATAGAATCTCATAATAATTCTTATTATATGAAGATATTTTGATCATTATCACCATATATTATGAATATAATTTCTTTAATCCCACTTTACCATGAATATGACACTTATAATATTTAGAAGATATGAATAACTACAATTGTGTCACTCTCCTCACTTATAAATAACACATACTCTAGTCACTTATTCATAAACATTGAGTACCCTATCTTGGACAATCCCTCCCCAAATAAATTTATAACTTCTTTCCCTACATCCTGTAGGACCCAATATCACCAAAAGACTAATGTAAGAAGGCATATAGGTTAAAATAAAGGATGGTTTCTAAAGAGGAAGTATAACTCCTAATTGAGTTCTTTCATTTTACTTTTTATTCTACCTCCTCAAGTAATATCATGACCATGATGATATAATATCATAATTATATCCAACATTCTAAAATTTTATTATTTTTATGGTAAAACATTTTTTCATTTAATTTTCCATCATATGGGAAATGAATATATCACTCATGTGTGCATGTGGACTACCACCTCCAGGAAATCATGTATTTTGTTTTACATAACCTCCATACATGGATGGTTATAAAGATATTACTAATAAATATATATTATATTTAAAAAAAATTATGATTCTAGAAATATAATATATTATATATTTTTACCCATTCATCTATTTAAAAATGATGATGTCACTCGTGCGTACTAGTGGACGATCGCCTCAAAGAATAGATGTGGTTTGTTTTTCATTTCTACTCTACATGGATAGTCATAAAGATAGATTTCAGGAATAAATATGATATTTATATAAATATTATGATTTACTAAAATTAATCCTTTATCAAATTTATTTCCTTTTCAATCATTATAGAAATGAAAACTTCACACATGCGTATATACAGACTATCATATACAAGAAATGATATATTTTGTTTTTTCTTGAATATTTTTAATGGATGGTTCAAAATTATATTAAATGTATAAAAATGAAAATTATAAATTTAGAATATTTTTTAGATGATTAATCAATCATTAGGGTGATAGGATCTAAACTATGAAACTGAAACATGTATGAAAAAAGAAATACTTAACACTCAAATATTTATTGTATCAATGAATTATTAATAAATGTGTAAGAAAGAATTATAAATGAATTGTAAATAGTAATATAATTCTAAATATTATTTTAATATATTTTTATAATAATTATAAATTAATTATCTAGAATATTACAGAATTTTGAACTAAAATGAAGTTAGAGGTAATGAATTATTTCCTAATCTAATTTTTTTCAGATTATTTAAGTTCAAAATTTTTTCGGAAAATTATTTGATATTTTTCTCTTAAACACCATATATTTTCTTCTCATGTGGCTATTTCTATTGTTTTTATCTTTTCCATTCACTTTCCTATCTTGGATATATAAAATAATTTAAAATGTTTTTATATAAAATTCATCCTTATTTCTTCAATTTGGGCCAATAATCATTATCCTCTATACCCATGATCATAAAATTGTATTATAAAAGTTATTATATAATTTTAAATGATTTATAAAGTTATATTTAATATCTATGAATTTATTTATGAATCTTTAAAAAGATATCTTTTCAATGTTTCAAGCATGGGTTATTTGGTCTTTTTTATAAAATTAACAAAAATATGTGTGTTTTAAAATTTATTACATCAATTAATTTCTCAGTATCATGTCCATTATTAATTATAAATATCCATCTGAAATTTACATAGTTTTCAAAAGAAAATTCTATTACTATTATCTTGAGAATATATTTTTAAAATATTTTTAAATGAAAAGTATATTTCTTCATATTTTTAAAGAACTTTTCTAAAATCATAATATAGGTGTTTTTATCTACATTAACATTATTTAATGATTCATTTATTTCATTATGGAAACAATCTAATGTTATAATCATCCTTGTTTCTCTTAATGTCTTATGATCATGATTTTTTGTTTATTTATTAGAGGAAAATATTAACATTTTATATGCTAGTTCTACAATATGAATGTATATATTGATTATGTGTTTTATTTTTTATTAATTTATATCATGTGATGAATTCATTGGAATTAGTAAGTGAGTGGGTGGGGATCAATATTAGATATCCCCTCAATCCATCTATTGGTCTCAATAGAAAAACTATCTTGGGTAGTTGGCAAATGCCTTACCTATTTATGTATGACATCATGGAATAAGTCCCAAATAGAAATATTATGAGTTCTATAGTTTTTAATTTTATCATTTTATGACTGATTATTAATATCCAAGTTTATTTTTATGTTTTTATATTATTTAGGGATATTTTACCCTTTCATGATATTATTTATATAGCTTTTTTATTATTATTTTTTATTTTGTATATATTATTCAGGAATTATTTATTCTATGATAGACTCTGTTGTACATTTTCTCTTATTGAGAATTTTATGTTGACCTCTATTATGCTTTCCATTCCCCAGGGCACCATGAAGTGAAATTTTAATTATTTATGGGACATAAAATAATAAATAATAACATTCTAACATGATTTTTTGTTTTATTTTTTGTTTACAAATTTAATGTTAGAATCATGTTTCATCTAATATCCCAAGACTACTAAACAATTCTATGATATGGTACGATATCTATTTTATTTTATAACACTATAGTATGGTAACCACTACCTTCGAGTTACTAGATTCAAAGTTGTTACAACTGGTATCATAGAAATTTTAGTAAGACCCTTGGGAATTGGATTTAGGATAACATGTATTAGAAAATATTACCATATGAAAAACTATAAGGATAAATATATGTGTAATAAACATCCAAAAATTTGGTAAAATATAGAGTGTGCGATTTAAAAGTAATGAAACCTCTTCCAGGATATAAATAAATTGATACAAACTCTGGCACAGATACACAAAGGGGTAATAACCATGAAATGGATTGGTTGGGTACTAACCCTATCTTCACTCAATGCATAAAAAGTATGCCTAACTTCACACTATGTTTGAAATTCCTAGAGGATAATAATTGGTTGATTTACACACTATTTATGAAATTATATGGATGATTTGAAAATATTTATATGATTTTAATATATTTCCAAAGACACTAAGCTTATGATTTATGGATTATCTGTGTCAAAATTTTCAATTTTTGTTAAGTGTTTCATTGAATTCTAAATTATACACTATGATTTTAAATTCTTCATATTTGAGATAATTAATTGTTTTCCATTATTGAGAGATGTATGATAGTAGTAAAATGAGAAAATTTATCAATAAGAGTAATCTTTGTGGAGATTTCACTCCTAATAGAGTCAACATAGTTGGTGTTAGAGCTGATAAAATTATGTCTATATAAGTGAAACAGCCTCTAGTTATGACCAATAACCATGTCTATATAGAACAACCTATTGATTTAAAATATAAATAAATTATTTTGGAAAGAATCACATGTTATAAAACAATATCATTTAATGGAACTAAAAATCCATTGATATTATGAAAATAGATCAGGTCGCTTGAAAATATATATATTTTTGGATTTGAGGTGTAATGATAGGGTGAAGGTTATTATGGTGGTGTATTGTTTAAAGGGGGATGTTTATCAATAGTATACATTGACTCGAAAAAAAAATAATGTGGGGGAGATTGAGAGAATGTAATGAAAATATTTAAAGAGATATTATTTGATAAATATTTTCCGTGAGATAAAAAATGATTTGGAAGGGAAATTCCTTAATTTATGACAAAAGGAATATAAAAGTGATGATAACTATCAACAAAATTTATGAGATTAGAAAGGAATGTTACATACTATGTATGTAATCTATAAATCATGAATGAAAATTTATTTTATGGGATTATTTCAATACTCTGAAGATTTCTAGTCTCTCATGAGTTCTCATCATATAATGATATGTTATCTAGTGCCATCACGGTAGCGAAAGAATTTCCAATGTTCTATATTTTCAAAGGAAATCAGGAGAAGAAGAGGAGAACCAAACATAAATGAAAATAAATGAGGTGAATGGGAATAAGGGAAGGAAAAAGCATCCAATATTTAATAATTTTGAAAAGAAACACCATGGAACTTATATAAAGGTAATGAGATTCTATTACAAGCACATCGATGAGGGCCATTTGGCTAATTAATGTAAAAGAAAAAAAATTCCAACAATATATAGAGTCTAAAATGTTAGAAAATGGGGAACTATTTAAACCAATGCACTAATAATTGTGTTTATTTACTAGAGGAGGTTGAGAGAGAAAGGCCAAGTGTATGGAATTAATAAATCTAAATTTAAATCCCCTTGAGTTGTGATAGTGGGAATTTTGATCATAAACTCATAATTTATTTGATTACAGATCTACACACACTTTTATATTTTTCAATAATTTTATAGCAACCATTGACACTCATAGGAAGGGGTTTTAAATTAATACACCTAATAAAAATTTATTTATAATAAGAATATATTATTCAATAAGAAAAAGTATTCCATATTTGCAAACAATGTTATTATACCTATGTTTTCCTTTGACATTGTCTTGATTTTTTTGAATTTATTAAATTTTGAGAATTAAAGAATTAATATATGAAACATATCATTGTATATGTTGAACTAGTGGTATTTTTAATCGTGAATTTAATGTTTAAAGTATTTATATCTTTTCTTTGAGTGTTATTATTGATGTTTTAAGAATTAATGTATTACATCATCACATAAAGGTTTATTAATATTGAGTATTATATCATATTGTACTAAATATTTTGGTTGTAAATATGTGGAATAACTGCTAATTATTTTATGGATTTTATGATCTATCAGAGGATTATTTTCATAATTTAGGCATGAAAATTTCTGCTTAAATAGTCATCATTATAATTGGAGGGAAAAAAACTTTTTAAAACCCTCAATTATCGGAAAAAATTAAACTTACGAAGTGGAATGAAATAAATTTGTAATATATTGATATTTTTAAAGAAATAATACGTTATATAGAGTTTTCATTCGATTTATAGAAAAATAATTACATTAAATTCAAACATAATGTCAATACAATATTTATTCATTTAATGTAAAAATAGAGTAAATGATTTCAAATTTTTTAAAAGATATATGATTTGAATGAATTGTTGTATTTAAATATTTTTATGGATAAAAATGACATATTATAGGGGAATTAATTAATTATATTATAATTCCATTTTTTTCTTGTGTTTTAAAAAGAAATATTAAATGAATAATTCCAAAATTGACATTAATGTTATTTTATAATAATAAATATTTTATTAAATGATTTAAAACTTCGAAAATATTATTTTCATCCAAGTGATTGGTATATGGTTGGAAATATCAACCAAAATCCATTTAATGTCCAATTTTTCTTTTATTGTAGCTTTCTTGACCCCTAAAGAGTAAAATATTCAATCTTGTGGTAATTACCAAAATTTTTATATGGGTTAAAACAAAAATATAAGGTTAAAAATATAATATAAACTTCTAATAGTTTTAATTGGATAATATAATTTCAACTCATTATCATCTTATATTTTAATAATATAAATTTTTAGCAATTATATTGTGAAAATTAATTTATATTAATTTAATAATTGAAAAAATTATAAGAGTTCCCCTCCTGTCAATTATAAAAGGGTACCTCATCTCTTCTTTTCTTCATACATAAAAAATATTTTTGTTTGGCCAATTCCTAAAAAATCTATTCCTAACATACCTAACCCTCTTATAAAGGACTTATTTTCAGAATAATATAGACCTTAATGGTATTACGATGTAATGAAAAGGTGGTTATTAGAATAATAATATCATCATCATAATTAACTCTTTTATTTTCTAGAACACTTTTAAGGGGAAAGTGAGAACACACACAACCATACCAAATCGTCCACTAAAAGAAACAACAGAATTATTGAAGGATAGTTTAAGATGATTGGAATCATTCTCCCTAAAAAATTTCCAGGAAATTGGAGGTGCATGTGTACATAGATCATCCATTTGGAGGTCTTCAAAAAGATGCACCAAATAGTCCCAAGCTTTAAAATATTTTTCTTTGTTGATATTCCTCACATTGAAGCCTCTTATAAAAATATAGTATTGCTTGATAATCCAATTCAATTTCTCAGTTGTAGTGTCCACATGCAGTAGTCTTCCCATCTTTTCTTCTGCATCCTCATTTGGTGCATTAATCATCAAACAATCATCCACCATTTCTTCACCAAAATGCATGAGAAAATCTAGATTATGATCCAAAACCATGACTTTATCTTAGTTGGGAATATATGGGTATCCATTGAAAGGAACTACCTCATAGGTTGTATTCTCTAGCCGGATATAGTAGCTAGAGGCTTTGTACATCTCATTGTCTTTCATCCATTTTAGAAGATCTTGTCTCCATAGAAAGGGGAAAATAGGAAGAATCCTTCCAAACCTTCTTAGATCATTTCCAACTCTTCCTCCTCCTATGATTAAAAAGGTATTCACCATGAATATCCTCTTTATTATCTCTCCAAAATAGACCAGAATGGTCATCACTAGAAATATCACCATTGTCACCATGTTCCTCATTTGGGTGATTAGGTCGGACTGCATCAACCTCCTTTTCCAACCCATCGTCCAAATCCTAAATGTGATTAGTATAATTTAAAGCAAGAGAATACCTTATTAGGCTTGACCCCTTGCTTCATCTGGTTTCACTACTAGCCTCTTAGGCTCTTGAGATTCCCTCTCCCAGTGGGACCTTGTTTAAACTGTACTGCATCCGCATAGGATGAAACTGTGGGAGTCATTTCACCTTTATCATTGGCAACTTGGCCCCCTTCTATGCTCATTGGACCCAAAGGAAGAGAAGGACATGGCATGAGACCACCCAAATCCTTGTTCAGATGCCTGAAGACATATACAACCAACAGGTCCCCCCTTGAGGATTCTGTTGAACATCCATAAATTTCTTAGGGAACTGGATTTTCCCCAAGGTGACTATTGCTTTTGGATTAGAAGGCAGGGATAGGGTTCTCTAAGGTTTCTTATAGATTTCATTAGATGTGTTTAAGATACCAGCATCCTGGAAGGTCTGAGTATATGATACATCCCGACACTTATTGCAATCTGCATTCAGCACTCTACCATTATATCATGAATCTCGATAGGGACCTATTTCGATTGGTTCTCACTTGCCTACTAGGCATAGGGTACCAAGTTGTTTTTAACTAGAATGGTAGAATTTCACAGGAAAAAAAACAATACTAATCATGCCTCAAATTACAAGAATTAATATTCCAATTCGAATTAAAAATTTCCAGCATATCCTTCATTATAGATGAAGATTTTACAAGAGGCGAGCGACAATAATGTTCACTATGGGAAAAAAGACTTTTTGCGACGGGCTTTTTGCGACGGGAATAAATTCTGTCGCAAAAAGTCCGTCCAAATGGTTATTTGCGACGTGATTTCGTGTCCCGTCGCAAAAGGATTGGCGCAGGTAGCGCGCCAAACCGCGTGAAGGTTATTTGCGATGGGGGGATCCGCCCGTCGCAAATAGTGAAGTATTTGCGACGGGGCCCGTCGTAAATACCCGGTGACGGTTAATAGATTTTTGCGACGAGATGTCCTCCCGTCGTAAAAGGTGTGTCGGCAGGGACAATTTGCGACGGGTCCCGTCACAAATAACTTTTTAACCGCTGATAGTAATTAATGCGGGCGTATGTATTTGCGACGGGTTTCATCGCAAAAGATACTATTTGCGATGGGTAACCCGTCAGAAATAGTCCCGTCGCAAATAATCTAACCTATATATACTCTTATCTGTTTTTCTTCTCATTCCATTTAATGCCTAGATCTTGTTTCTCTCTAAACTCTGATTTCAGAGGGAAAATTTTTCTATGTTAATTTTTTTGGATACGAAGAAGTTGTGAATCCGTCTACATCAATAGAAAATCATGTTTAAAGGTATTTATATTTTATTTAATTTATTATTTATTTCAAATTTTTATGTTAATTTTGATTATTGTTGATTAGTTGTAATTAAATTGAATTTAAATTGTTTTGTCATGACTATTTTTTGTACTAATAAATTGAAAATTTCAGTATTAATTTTTAATAATTAGTAGTAATTAGAAATTATTAACGATAAATAGTAATGTATATAATTAATTTGTAGTAATTAAAAATAATTGTTAATAAATAATAATTAATAGTAATAAATAGTAATAAATATTAATAATTATTAATAAATAGTAATAAATAGTAATAAATAGTAATAAATATTAATAAATAGTAAAAATGAGTAATAAATAGTAATAAATAGTAATAATGAGTAATAAATAGTAATAAATAGTAATAATGAGTAATAATTAGTAATAAATTGTAATAATAAGTAATAAATTGTAATAATTAGTAATAAATTGTAATAATTAGTAATAAATTGTAAGAATTAGTAATAAATTGCAATGATTAGTAATAACTTGTAATAATTAGTAATAAATTGTAATAATTAGTAATAAATTGTAATAATTAGTAATAAATTGAAATAATTAGTAATAAATTGTAATAATTAATAATAAATTATAATAAATTGTATTAATTAGTAATAGATTATAATAATTAGTAATAAATTGTAATAATTAGTAATAAATTGAAATAATTAGTAATAAATTGTAAGAATTAGTAATAAATTGTTATAATTAGTAATAAATTGTAATAAATTGTAATAAATTGTAATAATTTGTAATAAATTGTAATAATTAGTAATAAATTGTAATAATTAGTAATAAATTGTAATAATTAGTAATAAGTGGATTTAATTTTTAATAATTAGTAATAATTAGGAATAAATTGTAATAATTAGCCATAAATTGTAATAATTAGTAATAAATTGTAATAAATTGTAATAATTAGTAATAAATTGTAATAATTAGTAATAAATTGTAATAATTAGTAATAAATTGTAATAATTTGTAATAATCAGCAATAAATTGAAATAAATTGTAATAATTAGTAATAAATTGTAATAATTAGTAATAAATTGTAATAATTAGTAATAAATTGTAATAATTAGTAATAAAATTTAATAAATTGTAATAATTAGTAATAAATTGTAATAATTAGTAATAAATTTTATTAATTAGTAATAAAATATAATAATTAGTAATAAATTTTAATAATTAATAATAAATTATAATAAATTGTATTAATTAGTAATAAATTGTAAGAATTAATAATAAATTTTAATAATTAGTAATAAATTGTAATAATTAGTAATAAATTGTAATAATTAGAAATAAATTGTAATAATTAGAAATTAATTGTAATAATTAGCAATAAATTGTAATAATTAGTAATAAATTGTAATAAATTGTAATAAATTGTAATAATTAGTAATAAATTGTAATAATTAGTAATAAATTGTAATAATTAGTAATAAATGGTATTAATTAGTAATAATTAGTAATAATTAGAAATAAATTGTAATAATTAGTTATAAATTGTAATAATTAGTAATAAATTGTAATAAATTGGAATAATTAGTAATAAATTGTAATAATTAGTAATAAATTGTAATAATTAGTAATAAATTTTAATAATTAGTAATAAATTGTAATAAATTGTAATAAATTATAATAATCAGCAATAAATTGTAATAAATTATAATAATTAGTAATAAATTGTAATAATTAGTTATAAATTGTAATAATTAGTATTAAATTGTAATAATTAGTAATAAATTGTAATAAATTGTAATAATTAGTAATAAATTGTAATAATTAGTAATAAATTGTAATAATTAGTAATAAATTGTAATAATTAGTAATAAATTGTAATAATTAATAATAAATTGTAATAATTAATAATAAATTGTAATAATTGGTAATAAAATGTATTAATTAATAATAAATTGTAATAATTAGTAATAAATCATATTAATTAGTAATAATTAGCAATAAATTTTAATAATTAGTACTTAATTGCAATAATTAGTAATAAATTGTAATAATTAGTAATAAATTGTAATAATAAGTAACAAATTATAATAATTAGTAATAAATTGTAATAACTAGAAATAAATTGTAACAATTAGTAATAAATTATAATAAGTAGTAATAAATTGTAATAATTACTAATAAATTATAATAATTAGTAATAAATTATAATAATTAGTAATAAATTATAATAAATTGTATTAATTAGACTTAAATTGTATTATTTAGTAATAAATTCTAATTATTAGTAATAAATTGTAATAATTAGTAATAAAATGTAATAATTAGTAATAAATTGTAATAATTAGTAATAAACATTAATAATTAGAAATAAACATTAATAATTTGTAATAAAGTGTAATATTTTGTAATAATTATTAATATTTATTAATAAATACTAATAATTAGTAATAATTAGTAATAAATCCTAATAATTAGTAATAAATACTAATAATTAGTAATAATTAGTACTAATTAGTAATAATCAGTAATAATTAGTAAAAATTAGTAATAATTAGAAATAATTAGAAATAATTAGTAACAATTAGTAATAATTAGTAATAATTAGTAATAGTTAGTAATAATTAGTAATAATTAGTAATAGTTAGTAATAATTAGTAATACTTCGTAATAGTTATTAATAATTAGTAATAGCTAGTAATATTTAGTAATATTTAGTAATACTTAGTAATACTTAGTAATAGTTTTTAATAAATTGTAATACTAAGGAATACTTAGGAATAAATAGGAATAAATAGGAATAATTTGGAATAATTAGGAATAATTAGTAATAATTAGGAATAATAAGAAATAATTAGGAATAAATAGCAATAAATAGTAATAAATAGGAATAATTAATAATAATTAGGAATAAATACTAATAATTAGGAATAAATACTAATAATTAGTAATAAATAGAAATAAATAGAAATAATTAGCAATAATTAGAAATAAATAGAAATAAATAGCAATAAATAGCAATAATTAGAAATAATTAGCAATAATTAGTAATAATTGGCAATAATTAGAAATAATTAGTAATAAAGAAAAATAATTAGTAATAAACAGGAATAATTAGTAATAATTAGTAATAAATAGTAATGGTTAGTAATAAATAGTAATAGTTAATAATAAATAGTAATAGTTAGTAATAAATAGTAATAATCAGTTAGGAATAGTTATGAATAGTTAGGAAGAAATTTTAATAAATTTTAATAAATTTTAATAAATTTTAATAAATTTTAAGAACTTGGAACAAATTCTGGTGGATTGATGACACTCCTTTTTCTCGATGACTTATCTCCTTTCAACTCTCACTGACTCGAAAAATTATAAAAAATGTGATGATACATAGGCATATTCAATCTCGTATGCACGATATTGGATATGCATTCATAGTATCACATTTTTTATAATGTTTTCAGGTAGTGACAGTTGAAAGAAGACAATTCATCGAAGAAAAGGGGGATCTTTTGTCTGAAGGCTCATTTACTTGCATCTTTCTCACACTGAAATCAAAATGAAGAATCTGGTCGGAGCTACGCATATTCATTCTCATGTATACAAGAATGAATATGCGTACCTCCGACCAGATTCTTCCTTATGATTTTAGTTTGAGAAAGATGCATGTAAATGAGCCATCAGACAAAAGAGTAGCTGTCAATCCACTGGAAATTGTGTCACCCTTAATTAACTGTAATTATTAAGAAGTAGTAGTAATTAGTTATATTTTTTAATATGGTGTTTTTATAATTTCAAATTATTCAAAAACATTGATAATTTTATATTTTGTAGAAAAATATGGAACAAGGAAGTCGATATCAGTCATTATTAGATGATTGTGATTGGATAAATTAGTGCAAAAATCCAAATGGTTCTGGTTTAAATCCTGTATATATTGAGGGTGTAGAAACTTTCTTAGCATTTGCATCATCAAAACTAGAATATGTTTTAGAAGACACAATTAAGTGTCCTTGTTAAAAATATGCTCTGAGAACGTTTGAAAAATTTGACAAGGTTGGGGGACATCTCTTGCAGTTTGGTTTTCAACCAGATTATATTTTTTGGTATCAACACGGTGAACGCAGTTCCAGAGAAGATACTAATAACTTGATTCTAGATCCATAACTGTTCCAACATTTAGTACATGGTGTTGTAGGTCCATCTCTTCAATAAACTGAAACTCATGAAGATATCGATTTAACTTCTAAGTTTTCACCATTTGAATTTTATGAGTTGTTGAGGTCTGCTGAAGATTAATTATATCATGGTTGCTAGATAAGAAAATTAAAAGCGGTTGCAAAATTTATGGCTATTAAATCAGATAATGCAATGTCAAATAATAGTTTTGATCAGATATTTTCTTTGGTTAAAACACTGTTACTTGAAAGAAATGTGTTGCCTACAAATTACTATGAGAGAAAGAGGCCGGTTTGTAATCTAGGCCTTAGTTATCTAAAGATTAATGCATGTGAAAATGATTGCATCTTATATTCTGGTGAAAATGAGTCATTGGATAGTTGTCCCACATGTGGAAAATTGAGGTATAAAGAATCTCAACAAGGGATGTCTGGATCGATTCCTATAAAACTGTTGAGAGATTTCCCCCTTACACTCAGGCTGTAATGTTTATTTATATCTCATTACACAACGTCAATTATGTCATGGCATAAAACCAATATTTAAACCTTTAAAATCTCGAATCATCCATCTGATGGTGATTCATGGAAATATTTTGATGGTCTTCATTACTATTTTTCTTTAGAAGCCCGAAACGTACGATTGGGCCTTTCTACTTACGGTTTCTATCTGTTTGGTTCTTATGGTATTCAGTATTCATGTTGGGCTGTCATAACTCCGTAAAATCTACCTCCATGGATGTTGATGAAGGAGCCCTATATCTTTTGGACCTTATTAATCCCAGAACATCTGAAAAATAATATTGATGTTTATTTGAAACCATTGTTTGAGGAGTTAAATGCATTATGGAGTAATGGTGTTAGTACATATGATGTCATTGAGAAACAAAATTTCACATTAAAAGATGCATTGATGTGGACGATTAGTGACTTTCTGGTATATGGCATGTTATCTGGCTGGAGTACACATGGTTCGAAATCTTGTCCATACTGTGTGAAAGAAAACAAATCTTTTATGCTCGTCAATAGAAAAAACCTTGCTATTTTGACTGTCATCGCAGATTTCTTCCAACCGATCATCCTTCTCAAAGGAACAAATCTCATTTAAGAAAAGGCATAATTGAAAGGGATGAAACTCCAAAAATTATCTCAGCTACAGAGTTAAAATCTGTTCTATTTTCCTTACCTCCCATCACATTTGGGCCAACAATAAACCAACAGAAAATTCATGGCTTTGGGAAAGAACATAATTTGATAAAATGAAGCATTTTTGGGATCTCCAATATTGTTCTGATTTGTTGGTCCGCCACATGTTGGATTTCATGCATATTGAGAATAACTGTTTTGATAATTTATTTCATACAGTTTTAGATACACCAGGAAAGACCAAAGATTCTATAAAAGCACGATTAGACCTTGCCCAAATTTGCTGGCGACCAGAACTTGAACTATTTAAAAATGTCAGATCATAGGGGTTAATGAAGCCAAAATCAGATTATACACTTCCCAAAGAGAGTCACTTATTATTTTGTTAGTGGATTATAGATTTGAGACTTCCAGGTGGCTATGATTCCATTTTGAGAAGATGTGTTAAGAATGGTCATATTACCGGATAAAAATTCATGATTTTCATGTTATAATGGAAAGACATAAGCCGATTGGATTTCTATGTTTTTTGAATTCTATAATTTAGGATTCTATAATAGACATATCATATTTTTTTGAGACATTTGTGCAGCGACTATAGACTACGATGCACTATGAAAACTGGAAGAAGATGTTGCTGTAATTATATGTAAACTGGAAAAAATCTTTCTGCCTACATTCTTTAACTCAATGGAACATCTGATATTACATTTTCCACATGAAGCTAAATTTGGATGTCCAGTACAATTTCTATGGATGTACCCATTCGAGAGATGCATGCAGAAATTGAAGAAAAAAGTACATAACAAAGCATTAGTTGAAGGCTCAATTTCTGAAGCTTATTTGCAAGAGGAAATTGATTTTTTATGCCCTCACTATTTTGAATCTAAATATCCCTAAAAAAACCACATGGGATGGAATGAGGGAAATTTTAATGATGAAATGGAAAATCAATTATCAATTTTTAATCAGCCAAATCTTGGTTTCAATGGAGTTCAAGAACGATGGCTTTTAGACGATGAACATCACAGAGCTCATACATATGTTCTGCTCAACTGTGAAGAAATGAAAACATTTTTATTGTGAGTGCTTCTATCACTTATTTTATAATTTATGTTATATTATGTAAACTTATTTTATTTTTAGGTTATATGATAATCATATAAAGAATCAACTTCCAAAAATTACAGCAGCTGCTCTTGAAGAACACAGACAAATTTTTTTTGTTAATAGTTTCGAAAAATGGTAATATAAATTATTTATGGTTTAATATTAATTCAGTTTATTATTTATTATATTGATAATTGTTTTAAAAAGTTTCAGGTGTCTCAACATGTTGATAAAATTGATAAGAGACTGTGTATATTGAGTAACCCACCATCCAAAATGGTTAAATCTTATAATTCATATGTGGTGAATGGTTTTCGATTTCATACATGTGCATATGGGGAATCAAAAAAAAACAATGAAAAGTGGATTTTGTTTGAGAGTATTGCATTTTAGAGAAACTAATGTTGACTTTTATGGAATTATGGATGAAATTATTGAGATATGTTATCTTGGATAAAATTACATAACGATGTTTAAATGTCGGTGGTTGGATATTGAGAGTGACTTGCATGTTCATCCGACTCATGAAATTATCAATATAAAATATAAAAGTCATCTAGTAGTAAATGAACCATTTTTTCTAGCTCAACAGGCACATCAAATTTATTATGCAAAGTACTGTGCTACTTCAAGATACCTGAGTGATTAGTGGTGCATGATAAAAATGAAATATTGGAAAAATCAATTTAATCAAACTGAATGTGGTTCTACTGAAGTGGAAGGAATTACATTTCTTCATGAGACTACTCAAAATCCATCTTTTTCACAAAGAAATGTGAATGTCGATGATGACACCCCACAATTAAGGGTCGATGGTGATGAAGATGTGAATGATGTTACAAATGAATTTTAAATGACAAGGGATGGTGAAAGTGAAACTCATATGGATATTGATGATGCCGAGGAGGAATATGAAGACATTGACATTGTCAGATATGAAGATGATGATCAAGGTTAACATTGACATAGTTAAATGATGGTTATTATCATAACTAATATATATCTATATATGATAGTTATTTTCAACTATCTACTAACAATAATCATTTTGTGTTTTATAAGGATCCTAATCTATTTCACCAGTTCTTGGAGGCTGATCTTCCTTTGGATGAGGGGGATGTGATATCATTTGACCCTCAGCCTACTGGTGGTTCATGAGGTACTTGGAGGGGGCACAATCTTGTGAGACTGATGATTCCTGACCCTATCCCTACATCCACGTCTTGGCTTCGATCCATGCACACAGAGGTATGATAACCTGTATATTTTAGTTAGATTTTTCATTAATTTATTTATATATATACTAATTGATTGATTATTTATTCTTTTTTCACAGTTTTGCACATGTAGCTGTTGGAAATGGGAGTGCTATCTTGCACAATTATTTTTCTCAGCCATGGATCACATGGGAAAATATTCCCGTTGATGTGCAGCTCTCCATGTACAATCATTGCCTGGTACGTAAATAAATAACATTTATTTTGAAATTTATTTTATTAATAACTTGATATTATAAATTATTTGTAGGGTTTATGGTATCCCATCGAGGATAGCATGCATGACGCTACCCATGCAGCATGAGAGGTGGCTATGTGTGAGCATTTGTGTCAGTTTTTGCACAATTTGAGAAAGACAACCCTTCAGAAAGTAGGAGCGACAGTATTTGATGAGTCGTACAGAGCCCACAGACCAAAGTACATTTCATCTCAGGTTTGGGATGGATTATGTTCACACTGGTTGGGTGGTGGATTTCAGAGGAGGTCTTCATTGGGTTGACAGAACCTGGGGAGACAGGAGGTGACACATCGAGCTGGAAGCCGTATATTCAGTACGCATATATAGCATCTGGTAAGTATATTTTTTAAAAAATTTATATAAATTTAAATATAAACATTTTATTTTATATTTCTGTAGGTACTCAAGCATCCCGATATTACAGAGTTCGACTTTTATTAGAGGATGTATAGTGATCCAGCCACTGGAGAGATTATAGGTGGTCGCCATCGTCGGATTGTGGTTAGTATTATTTCTTCAATTTTACAATTAACTGCATATAATATTTTCACAATTTTAATTTCAAATTGGAATTGAAGGAGTCATATGAGGCTGAGACCTCTCAGACACAGGCTGAGGGTCAGGACAAGGCGACTAATCAGACCAATGCACACCATTTCAATGAGGCAACATGGATACAGGCGACTCAGTATGGCTTTGAGAAGGGCCGAGTAGTTGGTATCATCTCTCACGTGGCTCATTGTACTTATTATGGTACTGTTGTGATGTCGACATCTAGCTTGAGAAGAGCTCGTGGAGAGGCATCATCTTCTACCTCACAATATCAGAAGCAGTTACGAGCTCAAAAAGACATTATAGAGAGTTTGCAGAAGCAAAAAGAAGAGATATATCAGCAGCCACAGCAGAAGAAGAAGCAACACGAGGAGGAGATGTGTCGATGGAAACAGTAGCATCAGGAGTAGATGGAGTACATGTGTCGTCTGACTCATAGTTTGAGGATAGAGTTTCCTCCACCATCTCCTTCAGCTCCTCCACCTCCTCCATAAGACGACCCGCAATGATTTTTTTTATGTTAAAAACATTTGAATTTAACATTTGTTATAATATGAACTATTTACAGTTTCTATCTTTTATATTGGTGTGAATATTAGATAATATAATTTTTAATATTTTATGATTTTTTTTGTGAATATTGAGAATTTTAATAATTTTAATAATTTTTAATTTTTTATTATTTTAATAATATTAATAATATTATTTCATTAATAATAATTTTATTAAATATATATTTTCAATATTATATTTTTTAATGTGTTTTTATTTTAATAATAATAATAATAATAATAATGATAATATTTTATGAGTTTTTAATATTAATTTGTAAATATTGAGAATTTTAATATATTATTATTTTAATTCTCTTAATAATATTAAAATTAATTTTTCAATAATCATAATTTTATTAAATTTAATTTTTTTAAAAAATATTTTTTATTTGCGATGAGTTCTATTGCAATGTGTTCCCGTCACAAATAGTCTAAATAATATTTTTTAAAAAGTATTTGCGAAAGGATTAGGGACCCGTCGCAAAAAGTATTTGCGATGGGCCTGTCGCAAATAGTCTAATTTTTTTATAAACGTATTTTCGATGGGACTACGGGCCCATCACAAATACTTGTTGCGATGGGCCCGTCACACACACACACACACACACACACACACATATATATATATATAAAGTATATAATTAGAGACTTATTTGCGATGAGGAAGTAGCCCGTCCCAAAAAATATTATTTGGGATGGACCCATCGCAAATAATATTTTTTGCAATGCCGTTTTCTGCCACGGGCTATTTGCGATGAGATCCTATCGCAAAAAATTATTAATGATGAGATCCCGTCATAAACAACCCGTCACACATTTCTAGAATTCTAGTAGTGGTTGAATATGACCCCAGAGATAGCAAGACATACCAAACTTATACCAGTGCTCAAAAACCACAGTTTGAATACAGCAAAACTCTTTATCTACCTCAATACAAAAATATTCAATGGGTGGATTTGAGATATTGACTTCCACACAAATAAGAGGCGCTATGGGATGGCTCAAAGACATTGATATCTCATCAAAATCAAGGAATATCCTAATTAGTTTACCCATTATCTAAAGAATATCTGGATTCTAGAAAGGATGGGGAAGATCTAGGAATCTCAACCAAATTGAAATGATAGAGAGGTCACATTTCTAATGAAAATCATTTCTCTATATGAGAATAAAAAAGCAGAACCCGTCATATGAGCAGAGCCCTTTGGACCATGCAGTGGAAATATATTTGATGTTAGTAAATCGAAAAAGGATGTGTTGAGTATCTAGAAGCCCAATGACGACACTTTCATGCATAGGACATGTGTTATTGATGAATACATCGAAGCCGTCGATTGATGGGATATGCTGACTGATGCGAGAAATCAATGATAGCCCAAGAAGAGACAATACCTCTGAGAACTCCAGTAGGGAGAGAGGAAGTGAGGGTATCCCTTGATGAAGATCTGAGACCTTCAGATAAAGATGAATGCTAAGTAATTCATGGAGGACGATTGGATCAGTGAATGGAGAGAATACCTCTGCATCATGCCTATGACACCAGAGAAGGGGGAGGACAGATCAACCATCGCTACCACTCGAAGAATGCGACTCCACCTTCTAGTTCTCATGAGGAATTTTTGGATCCACTACCCAATTAAAACCACACATCATAACATATAATGTTCAAAGAATATTTGTAGTTCTTAACCAAGCATTTTTTTTATTTCTTCTTTTATGACCATTAAATATTACTAAAATATGATAAAATAATAACACCAATATATTCCATATATTAGGATTTTATTGTGTTAATTGTATAACCTACATTATTCTTCTCCACCATAAAATGGGAAATGAAATTATCATTGATGTGTATGGATGGATACCACCATGTGAACTGATGTAATTAATTTTCCATCACCATCACTCAGGCATGGTTATAATGATAGAATTAATATTTATATATGATATTCATGACATATTTATGATTCAATAAATATAATATATCATTTACTATATCACCTTTCCATTCATTGAAAAATGATAATGTCGTCCATGCGGACGTGTGGACTACCACCTCCACAAAGCGATGTGATTTTTTTTCATCACGAAACCACATGAATAATATATATAAGTTTATTTAATGAAATAATATTGAATTTATGATATTATTACCATTTTAAAAATATAATAATACTTATTTCCTTTCCATAATGATCATTGAAAAATGAAAATGTTATTCATGCGTACGTATGACCTACCATCTCCATGATTGTATTGTAATTAATTTTTCATAACCATATTTCCAGTTTGGATTTAAAAGTATAATATATGTATATAAATTCTAAAAATATAAGGATTATTATCCAAGGGATGGTGGAACAATGACCCCTGTTGACCACGGTCAAGGCACCGAAGCCGGTTTGGAATTATGAATTTAATTTCCTCAAAATACCCAATGTTGTCCTAACTAATTAACTAATAAAATATTTCATTAACCTAAATGATATAATTGTCTTAAGGGTAACTTAATAATCCTTGAAATGTTTCTAATAAATAAAATAATTAATATAAGTTAATTATATATGATTTTAAGGACATACATGGAAATTCTGAACTTGAGGTAAGGAATTTTGTCTCAATTTTCCTTCATTAAGGAATATTTTATTATTATGAACCTAATTTATTTTATATAGTATATATAATAAAATATTGAATATTATTTTATGAATCCTTCACAATTCATGGTATTTTAATTTTAAACATGGATTATTTCATACAAGGGGATTTGACTTGAAATTTATCAAGTGGTAAAGGGTTTCTTAAGTCAATTTCCTTTCATTGGGTTATAACTCTTCTTTATTGGAATTTTTATTAAATAATAACATTTGAATAGATATATCAATTATTTTTTTCATGAATTTAAACTTTTATTTTTGGATTTATAACTATTACACAAAATCTATCCAATGATTAATTCTGAATGCAATTATATGGTCTCTGTAAGGGTTATTAATCCAAAATTCCCTTTCTGTGGGACACATGTTTATGATATACACCTATATTATTTTATGATGAGTATATATTTCTCCTTTGACATGATATATCATGAATATAGCTATGATAATGATATTTAAATTTCCATTTTAATTTATTAATTCATGGGGATTATGATTAAAAACTCACCAAAGTATCAAAGGATTTATGTTATAGCCATATTTATTTTATGGATTTATTTTGTTCAAGGATACATGGGGGAAAATAATATTCACTTATTTTATTAAACAACATATATTTTAATATCCTCTCTCTATAAATTTGTTTTACATTTTTAATTTTCATTTCCTCCCTAATTGACTAATGGAACATCAATAAAGTCATTTGTAAGTTTGTCAATATTATATCTTCTTTTAGTTCAGTAATCATTCTATTCTATGTAATAGTTTTCTAAAATATTTTTCAAATATTTTCTTTTTTAATTATAAATTATTTCTTAAATTTATTTTACATGATCATTGACCATATTTTAAAATGCTTCAAAAGGAAATTTCTTAACATTTTCTAAATGGGTAACTTTTGACTCCCTTTACAATTTTTTTTGAAAAGAATGTTAATTTCTAATGTTTACAAAATGAATACATTTTTAAGAAGTTATAAATATTATTTTAATTAAATTATATTTTATAATAATCCACAGATACAATCAACGAAAATTATTTTCACAATATTTTTCATATTTTATATTTTTAAAAGTTATTTTTAAAGTAAAAAGAGTATTTTCCTCAAAAAATTTTTAAATGATATTTTAATGGTATTTCCATTCATCAATGCCATGAAATATTGATGTTACTTATACTCCACTAGCTATATTTCCTAATGATACGTTACTTATTAGTTCTATGGATGGATTATGATTGTTTAAAAGATAATTTCATGGAACCCATTTCTTTTCTATAGGATAAACATAATATGAAAGGAATAATAACTATTACTATGAGTTTTATGATGAAATGAAATATTTATATACATTATTCATTTTATGGTCATATGAAATTATTTTTTATAATAGGTGGTTACATTATAAAAAATTAGGGGTGTTCTTAGAAATCAATCCAATGCATTTGGGTAATAACTATGTTGTTTGTTGACAGAATAATTATTCCAATTGATGGGTTCTGTAAGGGTTATATGAAAATAATGTTCAAGGATACCAACACATTTTATTTATTCCTTCTATGGGTTTTTAATGATTAATTTCTTCAATATTGATATCTCATGGCTCATGATTATTGATTCATATTAAAATAGCCTGTAATAAAGATTTATGCCATGATACATGTTTTATGATCCATGTATTAATGGGTTATATTGCCTTATTTTATGCCCATACAATTTTATTATGTCATCATAACCTCATTATCTTCTTATTCTAAATGATGAAATTCAATTGTTAATGATTATGTTTACCCTTATTGGGAATTTGAGAACTACCTTATTATGTTTCGTATTTTCTAGGTTATAAAGAATGATGTTATATTTTCTGTGTTCATAAAGGTTTCATATGTGTATAATTTTATGGGAGATATTGAAGAATTAATATGGAATATGAAAATCTAATTATAGTGGGAAAGATACTCTTATAAAGTCATGGGAATTATTTATGCATGGGGTTTTCTTAATTATTTGAAACTCTAAAACTTAAATGTTATTGGGTAAGTAAGTGTTCCAATATATCCTTTTTATATTATATGATTTTGATTGTAAAAATTGGGTCACATTTATCAGTATCAAAGCTAGAAAATTAAATTTTATGTTTTTAGCACCATATTTGAGAGTGAGGGTTTGGGGCCTTTATATTTTATATGAGATCATGGTTTTAATAAATTTAGAGATTATTATGTTTTAATGTGATATTATATTAAGAGTTATTGATACCATCATGATTTTATATGTTCTAGGTTAACCATAAGTTCAAAGTCTCAAACACCCACTTTGAGGTTTTATGTGATCGAATTTTTAGGTTATTAATGATTTTTTAGGAGATGTTTTATTAGGTTGAGGTATATGTTAACCTTAAGTTTAACATGAAGTATTTTTTTGAGGAATAATTCATTTACATTTTGTGGAAATAATTATAAATTTTATTTATAACATTTTGGGTTTATATGATCTTTTTTATTGAGGTAATTATGGGTTATTACAATTTGGGAACATATGTTTTATCATACTGATAACCAAGGGATTGAAGAGTGATTTCATGATAAATTAATTAATGTTCTTTTATAAGAAGAAAACTATAATATTGGGTTACATTATGTGATATTATGGAGTTTTATTTTAGGTTTAAAGGTTGAATTATCTTTTGGAATCTTATATGATCTTAATGTGGTGTTATATTGATTTAGGTTATCTATGGAAATGATAACCATATCTTGGAGATTATGTGATTAAAGAATATGAATTTTAGATATGATATCTTAATAGTGATTTATATTATATAAAGATAGATGCTAAATTTATCTTGGAATAATATGTGATCAAATCATTCTAATCATAGATTATTACTATTGAATTTTAGAGATCAAGGTATTATTTATTTTTATGAAGGTTTAATCATTTGGTGAATTATATTACCATTGGATAACCATTTTGTTTTTTATTAAAGTATAAATATAATATTAATATCTTGCTATATATTTTTTGATTATGTGATCTATTAGATGTTTATTCTTATTCTTTAGGCAAAAAATTAATCTTGAACACTAATCATTTGGTGGAAAAGATTAGATTATAGTAGAAATTGTTTTAAGGGTAAAATTACTATTTTAAAGTAAATATATTTAATTATTCTCTTAGTATAGATAGTAAAATAATTTTTCAAATATAGGATAATGTTCTTAAAACAAAAAATTTTCATGTTGCCTTTATTTTAAATGAATCTATTATTGTTTTCACATCTCTTTGTTTGATGATTTTGTAGTCGTTAACTTTATCTTGATTATTCAATTTTTTGTGATCAATGTTCTCTATCACTACCCATCATTATTTGAACATTAAAGTCTATTCCATTTTTATATCTTTACTTATCCGCAATTGTTTCCTATTTAGAAACCTAGTTATGTGTTATTCTAAATGACCTTCATACTTCCCTTTCCATTTTCATAAGAGAATATTTTATTAATCCTTTTAATGATGTTAGATATCAAAAATGGTATTTTAAAATGATAAAATATTGATTAAAAGTATTGATTAAAAATTGTGAGGATGAAATTAATTAAAGGGGGAATGTTATAATGAAATATTTTAAAATAAATACTATGTTCGATAGCATACAAGATATGAAACACTGAGCCAAAATAAACCCCTAAATATTATTATTTAAATATGATTGTTAGAACATAGCCATTAAAATAGAGGGTATGAATAGTAATAAAAAATTAATGAAATATTTTTAACTTTCTTAATCAAATAGTTTTTATT
Source organism: Viscum album (assembly GCA_963277665.1). Taxonomy (NCBI): domain Eukaryota; kingdom Viridiplantae; phylum Streptophyta; class Magnoliopsida; order Santalales; family Viscaceae; genus Viscum; species Viscum album. The sequence goes on along the minus strand of OY728140.1, from coordinate 1,441,362,425 downwards.
GATTAATTATTGGAAATCATCACTCAATTTTTCAATTAAGTGGTTTTAAGCTTTAAAAACTTGTTTTCAACAAAAATGGCTTTTATTTAATTCTGTGAGAAAAATTTATAATTAATTTATTTAACTTTTATGAATTTTATTTCATAAAAAATATCGTTTTATAAATAATCATATCAAAATTAGATTATCGTTAAATTTTGAGATTTTTTTGAAAATTTTAATTTTTTAATGAATATTGAAAACAATATTGATTTAATTGAAAACCGTATTTACTTTCACTGTATTTATAATGTTAAGTTATATTTCTTATTTTTTTTAATGTTTAATTAGTTCATTTGGATTAAGAATAATCCAATTATAGTATTTGAAATTAATTTCATTCTTGAATTTAGTATAGAAACATTTTTGTACTTACAAAGTCATTTTATTTAAAAACATATTTCATCACGTTTTTCTAGTTTAATTTTAAAATAAATTCTACCACTTATACATTTTATATTAAAAAAAATGGATTACATATTTGGAATCAGTTGGTCCAGTTTTTTAAATAGATACATTTTATTTTGATCAATATGAATAATACCTTTAGTAAATATTTGTCACCCTAGTTAGAGTAAATCAGGTAAATTAAGGGTAAAAATAATTTTATAAGGAATAAAAAGTAACCCCAACACATGAATTAATTTTTTTATGACTATAAATCACCCTAACAATCCATATGTCAAATATAATTTTTTTATTCTATTTGGTCATGATTTTGACTTTATAATATTTTATGTAATGAAAAGTGAAAAATGTCATTCTCATTATTTTATTACCACTAATTTTTTAAAAAATGGATAAAAATAAAACATTTTTAGTTATAAATATTTATTTAAATTATAAATGATTTATATTTATCATGGTGATTTAATTAAAATTTTTAGTGATGAAAAAATTACATTAAAAGCATATGCAACGTTGAAATAATATTTAATCAACTAATAGAAGAATAGAATAAATAATTTTAGAAATGTTTAAAGTATTATTATTTGAATAAATCATTGTGATCCATGATTTTTATAGATAAAAAAGTAATATTAAAGTTTTTTTAATTCATTATAATTTAATTCAATTGTTTTATTTTTTTTTAAATTTCAAATAAAATGAATAGTTCCAAAATTGATATTAATGTAATTTTATAATACATAATATTTTTTAAATTATTTAAAAATATAAAAAATACAACATTCATAAAAGTTATTGGGTTATGGTTTAAAATATCAAGCATGGTCTATTTAAGTTCCAATTTTTCTTTTATAGTAACTTTCTTGATCCCTAAAGAGTAAAATATTTAATACCACGATAATTGTCATAAAGGGTTATTATGGGTTAAAACAAAAAGATAAGGGTAAAATATAATCTAAACTAGTAAATTTTTTATTGGATGATATTATTTTAACAAATACACGTATTATATTTTAATCTTACCAATTTGGATCCATTTTAATGATAAAATTTATTTATATTGATTTAATAATTTAAGAAATTCCACAAGTTCCCCTCCCATATCTTTTAAAAGGGAACCTTCAATCCTATTACAACCACTCTTAAAAATCTATTTGGATAACAAAATACCTTAAAAAACCCCTTAATAACATCATAACCCACGTTCTATTGATTATAGTTTGGGTATAATACCAACTTTAGCGATCTTGATGTATAAAGCAAAATAGGTAGTTTGAAGAAGAGGTATAGTTTTTAATAGAGCATTTTAGTTTCATTTATTCTTAATCCTCCTAAAAAGATTATCAAAACATGTTGAAATAATAAAAACAATATATTCCATATAGTATTATTATATAATGTTAATTTTATATTCGTCTCCTCTATCATCAAAAAGAAAATGACATTGTTGTTCGTGTGTACAGGGGACAACCACCTCATGAACCGATGTAAATTGTTTCCATCACCACCTGTCACAACTAGTTATAATTACGGAATTAATTTTTATATATGATATCCCTAACTATTTATTATTCTGAATATATCATCTACTATATTAGCTTTCCATTCATTTAAAAATGATAATATCATTCATTCTTACGGTTGCACTACCACATTCTCAATGTGATGTGATTTGTTTTTCATTACCACATAACATGGGTGATATGTATAAGTGTATTTAAAGAAATAATAGATTATTTATGATCTTATGATAAATTTATAAATTTATAATAATACTTACTTTGTTTCCATTATGATCATTGAAAAATGGAAATGTTACTCATGTGTACATACGACCTATCGTCTCCATGATTTTAATGTTGTTCATTTTTTATAGCCATATTTCATTGATGGTTTTAAAAGTATAATTGATTAATAAAAAAGATAATTATTTCATGATTATTATTCTCTAGGTTATGTAACAATTACCCCTTTTTACCGTATTTAATACACTGAAGGTGCTTTCAAATTATGAACTAAACATCCTCAAAATACCCAAAATAGAATTACCCGATTAAGTAACTAAATATATCTTTAAAATAAAAGATATAAATTATTTAGGGATAATGAATTAATACTGTAATATGTTAGTAGGAAATTAAATAATTAATATAAGGTTATTTCAATAGATTTAAAGGATATTCATGGAAAGTCTATACTCAAGCTAAGGGATTTCATCTCAATTTTCCTTCATTGAGGAATATTTTATTGTTATGCACTTAATTTATTTTATATGGTGTATATACTAACATTTAACATATTATATCACAAATAATTGATAATTTAGGGTATTTTATGTCAAATCGTGAATTATTTAATCCAAGGGGATTTGACTAGAATGCTACCAAGTGGTGAAGGGTTTCTTAACTCTCTTTACTTTCATCTGGTTATAACTCCTATTCATTGACTTTGTTACACCACTATTATATTTGAATCGATATCAAATATTTTTTATTCTATATATTAAGTTTCTTTTGTGGATTCATATTTTTTATACATATCTCCATTGATTAAATCTCAAATCAATGACATGATCTTTCTGGTGGTTATTCACCTCAAATTCCTTTTACTTAGGATACATGTTTATGATATGAACCAATCTTATTTTATGATGTTTATATACTACCCATTTGACATGATATATATTTATTATCCTTAAGTTCATGATATTTTAAATTTCATATGATTTTATTCTTTTAGGAGGTTGAATATTTAAAAGTTACCAAAGTGGAAAAGGATTTATTTTACAATCTCCATTCATTTGATAATTGTTTATGTTCAAGGTTATTTGGGGTGAAATTATATGATCTTATTTACTTGAAACACATATATCTTATTATATTATAGTTATTAATACGAGTTAAATGTTTAATTTCAATTTCATCCCTTATTGATTAAAGAAACCTCAAAAAAGTCATTTGTAAGTGATACAAATCACATATCTTATTTTAGATCGGAAATCTTTCACTTCCATATCCATGTTTTCTAAAATTATTATAAAAATGTTGTATTATAAATATATGTAATTTTATAAATCTATTTTACAAGATATTTGATCTTATTTTAAAAGTTTTTAAAAAGGTAATTTCTCAACTTTTTCTAATTGGGTCACTTTTGACTCTCTTTAAAAAATGTTTGAAAATAATGTTTACTTTTAACATTAAAAAATATGAATGGATTTTCCAACCATTATGAATATTGTTTTCCTTAAAGATTAATTTTAAAATTTTCATGGTTATTTTAAAGTAAATTTATTTTTATAATATTTTTTGAATTTTTAGTTCATTGATGTTATTTTTAAATTAAAAAAATTATTTTCCCCATGAATGCTTTAAATGATATTTTAATGGTATTTATATTCATCAAATACAACAACCCTTAAGGTTACTTATGATCCACTAGGGGGATATTTTTTACTAATACTATCCTCATTATTTTTTCAGGTGGATTTTGATCATTTTAAATAGATTTTAATTGAACACATTTACATTCCATGGGTTAATCATGTAACATCTACTAATCCATTACTCTCTCATGTAGCCAAATTAGGTTAGTTAATGGACCTCATGTATGACTCCCCATACACCAAATGTTGTTGACTAGTATTAGGTGTGTAGATACTACATTATAGAGACTATAACTCTACGTACAAAGTTGTAATATAATATAAATAAACAAATATTTGAGCTACAAGAATAGAAAAAATAGTGCATCATAAAAATAGAAGATAAAGTATGGACAATGTAAACGAAATAATAATGAACCTTGTAATGTAAGGATCAAATGTAACTAAATTAAATTCTGAAATACATATAGATAAAATAAAAATCTGACTCAAATAAACTGAAAATTCTCATGTGTCGAGTCCCAGGTTGGTCCATCTCCAAGCTCCAACCTATCCACCAATCAAAAATCAACTACAATTTCGTTTTCCCTTATCCAAACCTACATCCATGTAATCTTCTCAGTACCAAATAGTGTTCTGAATATTTTGTGAGAATAACTTAGTCTTTTGATAAAACTATGTTTAAAAAACTATTTTGATAGTATGTTCATGCAATAGAATGTTAAATAAGAGTATTAATTAATCAATTGATATAGTATAACAATCAACCTACATTGAAACCATACCAGAATATCTCTAATAATGTAGCATGACTATGATATCCATAACCAAAAGTTCATGGAATAATAACATAAATTAAAAAGGCCCTCTGTATAATAATTTCAACATAACCAGGCTAATCCCTCTATATAATCATTTTAGCACAATCGGGCCAAGAACTATAAGCATTACAACATAACTAGGCCAATATCTAAAAGAAATAAAGCATAAAATAAAACACAACCATAATGTGAGTAATAATTCATCATTTCACCATAATCCACAAATTTCAATTCATTAAATTAACTTTCATAATTAAATTCCATTCCATTCATCAAGTTATATATTAAAACATAAACATTCTAGTGTTCTAAACAATATCATATCAAGGTATCATCAGTCATTAAATAAATAGGTAATCCATTTTTCAATGTGATTCTATCACAAGAAAATATATATGGTATCATGTCATTGTAATTAATGTTTTAATTAAATATCTATTTCATTGTTGTTCAAGGGTATGCTCAAACAATGGGTGTCCATAAGCCAGGTCTCTATAGTGTTGTATCCAAAGGGATCCAAGTAGTGGTTTAAAAACATTATTATCATAACCCATTAATTTTTTAGTTAGAAAACATGTTTTTTTATTAACAATAACTTTGTATTTCACCCACATAACAAATTAGAAATAGTCCATAGTTATTTATTCTTGACCACCTACCTTTATCTGACGATCAAAGAAACACTCTTAATAAAGAACACCAAAGAATAACATTGGATAAGGATATCACAAAAAACCCCATATTACAAAAACATCAAGATAAAAAATAGATTCAATAGTGGTCAAATATCAGAGCACTATAATGTAGAATATTTAAATAAAGGAGGAAAATAAAGTAAAAATACTCACCAGAGATCAAATTCTAGACTATGATGTTCAAGAGGGAAGAAATCACCCAAAATATTTCTTGGACCTTTTCTAGGGTTTGTGAGAAGAGGATGTACAGTGAATGAAAAATTAAATAATATCTGAAATGTGGTTAAAATAAATATTAAATAAAATACTCATGATGTAAACCACTTTAATGATGTGAAATTATCAATTTAATAGATACACTAAAAAATGTGTCCCCTTTGGTTAAAATAATCTGGGTTGTTTGTTTCAGGTGTGAAGTAGTTTCATGATGTCTAAACTTTTCACACTCTGATCAAGTTCTTGAAATAATCCCCGAAACAGGTTCATGTTGTTTAACCTATTCACAATGTGAATGTTTCTATTAGATAGATCACTACATAGATTCTGAAAAAAGCTCGAACCACCTCCTAAATTTTTTAAAACCATAGAGCCCTTGAATGGCTTTGACACATTTGTACCTAGACTCCATTAATTCACAAAAAAAACATACATCCCCAAACATTAGTTCATTTATTCCAAAAAAATATATCCATCCCCAAAGAAAACGATCTACAACCATGGTTTAAAATAATAAAAGAAAACCCAATGAAATGTGGTTCAACCAAAACTCAAGAGGGATGTTCCTGGAAAAGGTTGGATCATACAACCTCCACACCATATAACAAAAGATCACCAAGATACTCCAAAATTCACTAAGAGGTATTGATGAACAATTATAGACACTATTCTCATATATCACATTCTTATTCCCTAGTCTCCTCTTGAACATGACAATTATACCACTACACTCATGCTATAAGTATAGTCTCTCCTTAGAGATACGTTTCACTATGGTCTACAATATATATCAGATCCTCCTCAAAGGATCCATCTACACCATGATCAATGTCATATATATCTATTGTGTGAGAAGGTTTATGATGATATCTCCACAACAATGTTATGTGAAACATGTCATGCAAGTCATTGTAGCACTATGAATTGGCCGATCAGTATGCCACTTGACCAACCCTTTCCACTATCTCAAATGGTCCAAAAAATATAAATGATAGATTTACCTATTTTCTTATTCAACATTGTACCAACCTAGGTAACACCCAAAGGAAAACATGATGACCCACCTAAAACTCTAGAGTTCATCTCCACTAGTTAGTGTAATATTTCTTCTTATTCTTCACTGTTACCAACCACTTCTCAATCAACTAAACCTACTCAAATGTCTCCTATATGAGAATAGTTCCAATGATCACTGACTCACCTACCTCTAACCAAAAAAAGGCAAACAAATGACCTACTATAAAAATAATTACAGGGTTCCATCTATATCAATACCTATATGATGTTATTATATGAAAAATCTATGAGTTCCATATAATGCTCCCACAAAAAACCAAAATCCAGCACACATGGTGTAATCATATCCTTATAAATCTACATCAATTGTTCATACCGTCCATCAATAATTAGATGATAGGATATAATCAAAATAATATAGGATCCTAGAGCCTTTTAAATACCCTTCGATAATAGAGATATGAAACAAGGATCTCTATCATAAATGATATTCCTCAAATCACCATTAAGTCAAACTATCTCCCACACATAGAGACTACCTAGATCATCAACAATGAAGGTCTACTTAATGGGAAAGAATTGGGATGAATTCATCAGTAGATCTATGATCACCCATTCTACATCATTATTATGATTCATCATTTGTAATCCTATTATGAAGTCTATGGTGGCAATATCACATTTTGATTTCAGAATGGGTAAACACTATAATATCTAAGTAAGCCTATGATTCTTATCATTCACCTGAAGATTAGTGAAGCATCATGCAACAAACCCAATACCTATTTCTTCATTCCTAGACTCCAATACTATCTATAGAGATCACAATACACTTTCATCAGACCTAGGTGTACCAACCATATAGAAGCATGAAACTCCCTCCTCACCTCATTATGCATGCATGTAGGAACCCATAATCACCCAAGGTAAAGAAGACAATTTCCTCTTCCAATATACAATCCTGATGGTGACTCCCCACCATATATTTTTCCCCATAGTTAATCTATTTATATCAAATAAAATCTTGGTCTTTATCCGATACAAAAGCATGGGTAAAACAGACGTTGTACTTAGAGTCACTCTTCCTTGAGACTCATAAAAAACTAGATGCATTTATGAAAACAGTTCCATCATCCATCACTACTTTCAAGAATCCAAAACCACCTCTATATTTTTCTTATATATCAAGTAACCAATAATGATGTTTCCTTTACCTAATGTATAAGCCATATTGAAATCAAAAGACTGCAGATACTCAAATCACCTCCATTTTTGAAGGTTCAGATCTTAGTGAGAAAATATTTATATGAGTCTCTTGCGGTCTGTGTACACCAAGAATATCTCACCCAAAAAATTTTGTATCAAACATAATATGGTGTGTAAAAATTTTTATAACTCCATATCATGAGTTGGATAATTCCTATAAGGTGGTCTTGGCTGTTTGGTTTCATAAAAAACCACTCGGTCCTCTTACATCTAAACTACTCCAAATCTAACTTTGGGTGCGTCATAGTACATGGTATGTGAATTAACCAACATAGGTAAGGTGAGGATTGGTTCTGAAGTAATACTTCACTTTATATCTTGAAAAACTCTCCCATAAACCTCTAAAGAAACAAACTTCACCCTTTTCTTGGTCATATCAGACATCGATGCCGCCAGATGGGAGAATACCTGGATGAAATGCGGATTATAACCTACTAAACTTAGAAATCACTAAATCTTGATGAAATATTTGTGCAATTACCAAGATACAATGACTGTAACCTTCTTTGATACCACTCATAATCCAATCTCTGAGATTACATGACCCAATAAGTGCTCTTTATCAATGTAAACACTCTATTTGGTTATCTTAGCGTAAAGTTGACATTCTATCAGTGTACTCAAGATGATGTCAAAATGGGATAGATCATCTATATACTTGAAGCATAGTAATATGTTATCATTGAAAACCATAATAAAGTGATACAGAAAAGGATAAAAGATCTAATTCATCATGGGCATGAATACCTCCAGCATATTTTTCAGATCGAACAAAATCACCTTGAACTCTTAAAATCCATACTTAGTTCTCAAAACAGTCAGAGGTATATCTGATGGTCTCAATATCAGTTGATAAAGCCCTGATCAAAATTAAATCTTATATAAAATTTATACACCTATAATTTAATCAAATAGACTATCGATGTGAAGAAGGGGGTTTCTATTATTGATTATTATCTGGTTCAATCATCAATAGTCCACACAAAAGTGTAAAGTCCCATCAGAATTTTTGGAAAAAAGAACAAGGGAACCCCAAGGTAGAATACTAGGTCATATAAAAACCTTATCTTATAGGTCTTCCAACTAAACTTTCAATTACCAAATCTATACTTGTGTCATCATATAAGTATAAATAGAAACTAGCTCTGCTCTTGACAACAACTCGATCATGAACTCAATCTCATGCTTAGGTTATAAGACATAGAACTCATCAGAATTTTTTTCTTAAAACTGATCTAAAAAAAGATTATGTGAATCCTCGTATTTTCCACAATCATCTATATCAATAACTTCTATTTGAGACATGGGAAAATCCAATCTGCACTGAATTGGTCTTGCATAGACAGCTTGAAGATCCCACTCACCCTGGTGAAAATAGCCACCACCATATGGAGACATAACTGTAAATATCCTTATATAAATATCAATATGATCCTCATATATAACTAACTAATCCATACCAAGAATCAAATCAAAACCTATAATTTCCAATATAAATAGTTCCCAAAATAAATGGTAACCTGTAATTTCTAGAAAGCATGCCTCACATCATTTGATATTCTCTGAATACACTCCCGATGGTGTGTTGATAGTCAATACACTATCCAATATTTCCACAAATAATCCCCAAATATTTCTAACAAGTGAATATTTAATGTAATTTTATTCTCCTGTATCAAACTAAACATATGTAAGGGTAGATAATATAATAATCACACCTTTAATGGTAAAATGTCATGTATCCAAACTAGTTGGAGTAATCTCTATATCATGAATCTGACTTTCCCCTATACCCATGTATCTAGTTTGAATCCCATATAATTCTCCCTCTAGATGGTATTACTACTCTAAAAATGGGGTATCACACCCCCACCTCAACCTAAATATGGAGTGGAACTCTGACTACTAGTATTTTGAGTGGTAGCTGAGTCATTCATAGTCTCTGGTACTTGTCCTGATACCTTTGGACTACTCTACTTCTATATTCCCCTACAAAAAATTTCTATATGAACCAACCTACCACAAGAATGACACTCCAAAGTAGGGTATGGATACCGAGGATGCTTGTGACCAAACTTTCCACATTAATGACAGCACAATGAAACAAGAACCTGACATGGATTCTAACTACCATGACTGCTCTAGCAATAATTTCCTTTGTGATAAATGTCACAACAATGCTTCATTCCACTAGAAGAAGAGATCCTAGTTCTCCCTACTGAATAATTCTAGCCACTTATTAAAACCTCTCTCAAATACCCTTCTGTGATGAGATCTTTATTCATAACATTTGAAATACTACTGACGAGAAAATCATTCAACTACGACCTGATTTCATAGTGAAGACCATCATGGAAATGCCTCGCCTTGGAAATATCATTAGCTACTAAATATGGTGAAAATAAATATATATAAATGAAATATACAACATAGTCCATCAATAACATTACCTCCTATTTCAGGTGCATGAACTCATGAGACTTCTCATCCCTCAATGTTTCAGGATATAAGTGGCTAATAAATATTTCCTTGAAATCCTTATAGGATAACTCCTATTTCTACCCATATTTCTCTAGAATGTACCACCAAGGATTGTAAGGTCCATGAATCATTTATACATCAATATTCACCTCCCAATATGTGTGCATTTCAAGGTTCTTGATGATCATTCATACTAACTCAATACCGAACTCGGTTTCCAAAGGGCCTCCCTCCACAATGATTATAGGTGAATGTTATAGATGAGATGCTCTCCTCATCTCAGAAATCAAAGGTATATTGAGACTTATATCCCTTTTCATGGATTACATGACCCTCATGAATCTATCATGAATCTAAATAGCCATTTGATCCTCAGGAGCTACACGAATATCTTTTTTAGTTGCATTTGAATCTTGCAGATTACCATTATCCGAATGCTCAATTAAAAGATGATAAGTAGTAAATTTCTCTATAAGTAAAATTAACTCCTTATAACCCTATATAACATCATGTTCAAACTCAATAGTTGACAACAACATGGAACCACTAGCTCATTTCCTCTCTAAATATGTATTAACAAGTGAATTGGACTGACATATATTACAACCCTGCTCTTTATTACACACTTAAACATATTTTATTACATAAAAACCTTCACTTTATGAAACATATAAGATTTAGAGGTCTAGTGTATTTGGGTCATAGGAAAATTACATAACAACTAAAAACATGAAACACACATCTTTATTGATAACTTCTTTTACATGACCACACACATCCCTTCATACCCAGCATTGCATTGGATAATTTGAGGACATTAAAAAGAAAAAGGTGATATATAAATCCCAATAATGGAGTAAATAGGGAATACCATGAATAATATAGTAAAATTTAGTAAATAGGCATACAAATGAAGTATAAGTGAAACATGAACATAAAGGCATGATATAACATGATTATCATAACATGGAAATGTGGCAACAAAATTTAACACGATATTAGTATGAGCCAAGGCCCATATAACATGGAGCATGAGTAAACACTCATTGAACTTGAATTATAATGATTAAACCCTCATCGTAGTTGATATATCATGATACAATTCTTTACCCAATGCATTGAAGCTCTATCTGGGTACACCGTTCTTAATCATTTCATTTCATGCACTAGTGTGTCACATAGATCATTTAACATAGATTCATTAAACATAATCATTTATTCCATGATAAAGAAATGTGGAATACCTACATGAAACTCTATAATAAATAGTTAAATGTTCATAAAGGTGAATAACCTTGATAGAGAAATGGGCATGGTATTCACTACATGATGACTTTGTCTTGGAAAATCATGGTGCAATTTTGGCAGCATAATGTTGTGACATAAGAATTTATAAAAATGGTTGATGAGAGAGAAAGGGGTGTATCATAATATGTACATGAAATGGAAAATAAGGGGGTAATTTAGATACATGTCTCAACATATGTAATGGAATTTAGATTCATAATACAAAAGAATTTTTTGAATGTAAATGAGAAGAGGAAAATTCCTTACCGAATTTCGGCATGGTAATGGGTGTACATGGGAGGAATTAATGAGATAGAAAGAGGTATATAATCATTCAAACATAAATAGGGAAGTATGGGGGAGGTGTGAAATCATACCACAACAATTTTAATTGAAAAAAATGGTATAAGAACATAATGAAATTTGGACAAAAATGAGAAAAGAAGAAATCCACTACTTATAAGTGTGATTCCAAAGGATTGGGAGAGGCTTGAGATAGGATTATAGGGAGCTTGGGGTTCCTTGGGAGGATTCTATAGGGAGTATGGTAAAGGTTTGTCAAGATCCAAAGGCTTTTATGGAATAGTAAGTGGGAACTTGGGTGTGTTTATATAAAAAAATTGGGAATTATTTATTATTTAGGTTTTGGGAACCACACAATAAACTAATAAAAACGAAAAACCAACCCATGGGTTTTGCCAATATTTTTTGAGAAATGGGAGTGGAAAAAATTATTTTATAAGGCCAATGTACGAACTTCTTAAAATATTAGGGTTTCTTATGTGGAGGTGAGTCATACTCTCAAGGAAGTCAATTTAAAAAGTTAAAATGTTTTATAAGTATTGGAGGGTCCACTAAGGGACCATAAAATTAACCAAAATGATCTAAAATAACATTATTTTAAATTTATAACATATATTGGCCGAAAATAGCATTTATAGTATTTTATAAAAACAATATTTGGTCATTATGATGTCCTAAACCACATTATATATTAAAACAATATTTAATTTTTACCCAAATATTCAACTGTCTCAGAAAAATATGAAAAATTCACCATTGGTTAAATTTGATGCCCTAATTCCAAAAATTATATTAATATTATATAAATAATTTTCTAAACATGTGAATTTTTTATTTTAAAATAAATACTGACATTTATCGAAAATTCATGGGATTGACAAAAATAGTTTTCAAACCTTAATAAAAATTACAATTTTATTCATTAAAATTATATGATCATATATATTTAATAAAAATAAATTTAGTAATAATATTTTATCAAAATATTATTTAATTTAAAAATCCATTAATTCTTCAAAATAGTTTTTATAATTGAATATTAATTAAAAATACTATTAGTGATTTTAAAAAAAATTACAAGGTAACAATAATAAAATGAATGTGTATTATTTATTATATACAAAAATAATGCACATAATGATAGTGCTAAAGTCTTGTTACATAACCCCTTATAACACCCGCATAAAAATGAAGGATAAGGTGTGCGATGGTGAAAAAATATTGGGGCAGCTCGAATAACATCGCTCGGGTGGTAATCTCTATCAACTTCCACATTTCCCGTAGGCGGTTCTGTTTGATCTTAATGTGTGGAAGCTCGACTTGGGCTTGGTCAAGAGAGAATCCCAATGACACCACCTCCTTTCTGAGCTCTGACAATTCGTATAGAGAAATTCTACTGGATGAGGCCATCACTTCCTTTTTTTTGAGTAAATTGGATCTATTAAATCCCTATATTTATACTAATCATGTGATCACTATTCAATGACTATATTAGCAATGGTAATAATTCGTAATGGTATTTCTAAAATCCAAAAACATAAAACCAAGGAATTTCAAATTTTATATAGCAATTTTACATAACAATACATTTAAATCGATCAAGTGGAATTTTCATTAATAAAAATTTGGATCGTTACAGTCTTCCCCCCAAAAGAAATTTTTCCCTCGAAATTTCCATTTCCCACACTAAAACAAATGTGGGTAACTCTTCTTCATTACTTCTTCTGATTCCCATGTTGCTTCTTCAAAATTGTGGTTTCTCCAAAACACTTTCACAAGGGGAATTGTCTTATTTCGTAGAACTTTTTCCCTACGATCTAATATCTTCACCGACTTCTCTTCATAAGAGAGGTCATTATCCAATGGTTTCACCTATGGATTGAAGAAATACAATGGGTCATGTATTTACTTCCTCAAGAGTGATTCATGGAATACATCATGTACTTGAGATAGGTTTGGTGGGAGTGCTAGTCATTATGCCACTTCACCAATGAGATCAAGGATCTCAAAAGGGAAGATATACCTTGGATTAATCATTCCCTTCTTCCCAAATCACATAACCCTCTCCCATGGTGATATGCGAAGGAATATCATGTATTTGAAATAAAACTCTAGGTCTCGTCGATAATTATTAGCATAACTATTTTGTCAACTCTGAGCAGCTTTAATTTTCTATTGGATGGTCTCAACCATCTTCACCATTTCCTCGACCATTTCTGAACCTTGGAGTTTTCACTCCCTAACATCATCCCAACATACTAGTGTTATGCACCACTTCCCATAAAGGGCTACATAAGGAGCCATTTGGATGATTGAGTAGAAACTGTTGTTGTAGGATAACTCAACCAGAGAGAGATGTTGATACCATTTTCCTTTGAAGTCCATTGAGTATGCTCTAAAAATGTCTTCAAGTTTTTGGATAGTCTCCTCAGATTGGCCATTAGTTTGAGGATGATAAACTGTACTGAAGTTCAGCTCAGTATCCCGAGCATGATGAAGACTCTTCCAAAACATAGAGGTGAATATTGGATCTCAGTTGGATACAATATATAGTGGTACTCCATGAATCCTTATGACATCTATGAAGTATATCCATTCTAGTTGATCTAATGAGAAATATTCTAGAATTTCAATGAATTGTGAAGTCTTTGTACGATGATCCATAACAACCCAGATAATATTATTTACTTTATATGTCTTCGGATGTCTGGTAAAAAAGTCCACGGTGATATTCTCCCATTTCCATGCTGGTATGGGTAATGGTTGCATCACCCCCTTAGACTTTATGCCTCTCATCCTTCACTTGATGACATACCTAACACTTTTATGTATACTCAGTGATCTCCTTCTTCATGTTATCCCAACAATAATACTCTCAGAGATCTCTATATATCTTTGTGTTTCCTAGATGAATAGAGAAATTTGAACTATGTGCATCATCTAAAAGTTTATTCTTTAACTCTGGATTTGATGGAACATGTTGTCTTGTCCCCAATGTCACAATTCCTTCTTCATTAACATTGAACTCCACGGATTTCCATTTTATAATAGTTTCCACTATCTTATAAATTCCCACATCATCCTTTTGATCATACTTTAACATTTATAAAAGATATGATTGAGCAATACTTTATAAAAGGATTGATGATGTTCCCTTATTTATGATTCCCATGTCCATCTTCAACAAATCTAAGAAGATTGGATCCTTTTCAATTCTCATCAATGATAGAATTGCTAGTTCCATTATACTTAGAGAATCCACCACCTTATTTTCCTTCCCAAGGTGGTAATGGATTGAGTAGTCGTAGTATTTGATCATCTCTAGCCATCTTATTTAGTGCATATTCAACTCTTTCTGTGTGAATATATACTTGAGGCTTTTGTGATCCGTGTATATTACCCAGTTATCCCCAAACAGGTAATGTTGCCAAATTTTTAAATCCAAGATTATAAAAGTCAACTCCATATCTTGTGTTGGATATTTTTCTCATGAACATTCAACTTCATTGAAGCTTAGCCAATTAATTTATCATTTTTCATTTACACATAGCCCAAACCCTTCTTCAAAGTATCACTAAATACCACAAAAAGTTCTCCACTTGTGGGTAGTGTGAGCATGGGTGAAGTGGCAAGCCTCTTTTTCAACTACGTGAATCTATCTTCGCATTCATCACTCCAAGAAAACATTACTCCCTTCTGAGTTAGATTGGTAAGAGGGTTTTCCAATCATGAGAAATTTTTCACAAATCAGAGATAATATCCAGCTAACTCTATGAAGATACAAATATTTGTTCCCGATGATGGCCTCGACCATCCCTCAATTGCAGCTATCTTGGAGGGATATATATATATCTCATTTCTTGTGATCATATGACCCAAGAATGAGACTTCCTTCAACAAGAACTCACAATTTTTGTACTTTTCATAGAGATTATCCTTTGGCATGGTCTGTAGTATAGTTCTTATATGCTTCTCCTGATCCTCCTTGGTTTTGGAGCATATTAGAATATAATCTATAAAGACTACCACAAATTTTTCAAGGTAACCTATAAAAACTCTATTCATCAAGTCCATGAATATTTCTGGAGCATATGTGAGTCCTAAAGGCATTACTATGAATTCATAGTTCCCGTATATTGTATGAAAAGCAGTCTTGGGGATATCCTCCTTCTTCACCCTTACTTGGTAATATACCAACCGAAAATCCACCTTGGAGAAGTATTGTGCTCCACATAGCTAATCGAACAAGTCATCAATTTGTGGTAGAGGATATTTTTTCTTTATCATGATTTTGTTGAGCTCACGATAATAAATACCAAGGCACATTGATCCATCCTTCTTCTGGATGAAGAGGACTAGTGCACCCCATGATGAAGCACTTGTGTGTATAAACCCTTTATCCAGATTCTCTTATAGGTGATTATTTATCTCCTCAAGATCTACAACATTCATTCAATATAGATTCTGGGATATTGGTAATGCCCCAAGTATAAGATCAATTGAGAATTAAACATCTATTCTATGAGGAAGACCAATCAAATCCTCGGGAAACACTTTAGTGAATTCCCTCACAATAGGCATGTATTCAAGGATGGTTACTTCCTTGGACTCAATCATCTGACCAGATATGTGTGCTTATAGGGAAGTAATATCCACACTTGAGATAATGGTGCTAAAGAAGATTCATCCTTCTTCTTTCACTAGTATATAATCGGGGGTCGATTCTCCATATGGAGAGTGACTTCCCTCTCATGAAAATTTATGTTGGGTCTATATAAGGAATGCTAATCCATGCCAAGAATTGTACCAAATTCTACCAAAGGGAGCGTGTAAAGGTTTTTAGGGAAGTTCAATCCACAAATTATGAAAGGGTAGGATTTATATTCATGGGATGAAATGATTGCCCCATTTTCCGTTCTCACTGAAATCATTAATTCCATAACATGTGGTGGCGTTGGGATTGTTCTACTAAAATTTCAAGATATAAAAGGATATATAGAACTAGAATAAAAAAGTACATTCGCTATTCCTGAATGAATAACTAGCATACCTATCACCACTTCATTTTGTGGTTCAATTTAGTGGTAGTGATGGAAAAATATCTTCCTTGATTCATTGGAGGTTGTTGGTTGCCTCTGAAAACCCTTGGCTTAGGGAATTGGTTGGAAAAGTGCCTCGATTCTTTGCAGTTGAATAAATGAACAACGTGTTGAGTGTCAAATGGATTGTTCTACTCCTCTATCATAGACACAAGTTTTTCCTGTAAAAAATTAATAGCGAGGACCCCTTCTCTTCCACACCTAATGTATTTCCTCATCCCATTCAAAAAATTTCTTGGGTGCTTCTTTTCGCACCTTTGGAAAGTAGGGTGTTGTATTTTCTTAGCACCGTTGGATTTATCCATCGGACCACCAGAATTGAAGTCCACCTTATGCTTATTATCACCATGATACCCCTGAGTTTCACCGATCTCTATTTCTACTTTAAGGGAACATCAGACAATTTCCTCATAGCTCTCGAAGTCACAAATCACTAGGGATTTCCATACCCTAGGTTTTAGCCCACCAAAGAAGCATTCAACCTTTCATTTAGGGGTAACGACAAAGCCATAGTCATATCATGAAATCCTTGTAAATTTTTCCTTGTACACTCTGATGGATTCGTCATCTTTTTTTCTTTTGGGAAAGGAAGTCCCTTTCTATCTTAAGTTATAGGGTGTGGGGAAAATATTGGTTGAAATAAATTTTCTAGAAATCCTTCCATTCCAGCCCCTCGATCTCCTCCTTAGGCTTCATATTTTTGATCAATGTCCACCATCTATTAACTTCAACCTCCATATGATAAGATGCCAGGGGTAACCTCTCTTGTTTATGACATTTAAGGATGGAGAATATCTTCTCAATGGTGTTGATCCATTATTCGGCGATTGATAGATAAGATGATCCATAAAAAGTAGGAGGCCTTTGTCTCGGGAATCTCTCGATTGCGAATTGTTCTTTATTAGGGGGGGGGGGGTTGAATGTTCCTCTTGACCCATGTTTCTATTCAAAACAAGAGATAACTGAGAGATTATTGTGACAAATTTCTTGATTCCCGCTACCATCAGATTGGGCATCTCATTAGAACAATCGTTAAATTGATCTTCACATCGATTTTCAGGCTGAGTCCACTTATTACCAAACATTGGCTGGAATAAAAGAAATTTATGGTTAAAACATAAAGGTTAATCCAAAGACAAAAAAATATTACTTATAAATTACTTTTATTTCCTTAACTAATGAATTTATAGGCTTTAATCTATGTTATCCATGATATACTCCCCAAGATATATTCTTAGGGGCATTTTTTATTACCTTAATAATGGTTTGTACTAAACATATGAATTTAACAAATCATATCCCCCAAGAGAGTCATAACCAAGAGTGCAGCAAGGCCCATTTTAGTGCACCAGTTCCCGTTCGAGTCTAGTTGAAAGCAGTGTTTTCGGGATTTACCCCTAGATGCATCAATGCCCAAGCCACCTCTACCTCCTCATATCCAGACATGGATCCATTTTCTTGATAAACCAATTAATCAGTACTCACCAAAATTTAGAGATGTTTTTATTATACTTAGTCTTATCCCGAAGGCTTTCACTAGGGTTTTCTAATCCTAATCCCAAAATAACTAAACCTATCGTCTGATACCAACTATAAGAACCCTGCTCTTTGTTACACACTTAAAAATATTTTATTAAATAAAAACCTTCACTTGATACAACATAAAAGATATATAGGTCTAGTGTATTTAAGGTTAGGAACATTACATAACAACATAAAACATGAAGCACACATCTTTATTGAAATCTTCTTTTACACGACCACACATATTCTTTCGTACCTATCATTGCATGGGATAACCTGAGGAAATGCATAAGAAAGGGTGATCTATAAATCCCAGTAAGGGATTAAACAAGTAATAACATGAAGAATATAGCACATGTCAGCCAATAGGAATATTAATGGATCATAAGAGAAACATGAACATAAAGCCATGATATAACATGATTATCATAACATGGAAATGTGGCAACAACATTTAACATAATATTAGCATGATCTAAGGCCCATTGCACATGAATAATTAGTAAAACCTCATTCAACTTGAATTAACATGAGTAAAACCTCATTTAAATTGATTTATCATGATACTATTCATTACCCAATTCATTTGAGCGCTATCAGGGCACACCTTTTTAATCATTCCATTTCATGCATAAGTGTGCCACAAGGATCATATAACATGGATTCATTAAACATCATCATTTATTCCATGATAAAGTAATGAGGAATAACTACATGAAACTATATAATCAATAAGTAAATGTGCATACAGGTGAATACCCATGATAGAGAAATGAGCATGATATTCACTACACAATGACTTTGGCTTGGAAAATTGCGGTGCAATTTCGGCAGCATAAAGATGCAACATAAGAATTCATAAAAATGGTTGATGAGAGATAAAGGGGTGTCTCAACATATGTACATTTAATGGAATGTAAGGGGTAATATAGATACACATCCCAACATATGTAATGTAATTTAGATTCATAATACAAAAGAATTTCTTGAATGTAAATGAGAAGAGAGAAATTTCCTATAGAATTTCAGCATGGTAACAGGTGTACATGAGAGGCATTAATGAGAGAGAAATAGGTCTCTCGTCATTAAAACATAAGGAGGGAAGTATGGGGGAGGTTAAGAATCATACCCCAACGTTTTTAATTGAAAAAATGGTATAACAACATAATGAAATTTGGACAAAAATCAAAAAGGAATAAATCCCTTACTTAGAAGTGTATCGAAAAGGCTTGGGAGAGGCTTCTAGGGATCTTGGGGAGCCTTGGAAGGATTCTAGAGAGAATAGGGAATAGATTGGTCAAGAATTAAAGTTTTTGAGTGAAGAGGAAGTGGGATCTTGGGTGGGTTTATATAAGAAAAGAGAGAGAATTCTTTATTATTTAGGGTTTGGACACCACATATTAATCTAATCATAACCACAAACAAACACATGGTTTCTTCCCATTGTTTTTGTGAAAGGGGAGTGGAAAACATTAATTTATAAGGAAAATGGGAGAGACTTTTCAAACAGTAGGCTGGATTATGTGGAGGTGAGTCATAATCTCAAGGAAATCAATTTAAAAAGTTAAAATGTTTTATAAGTCCTGGAGGGTCCACTAAGGCACTATAAAATTAACCAAACAAATATAAAATCGAATTATTTTAAATATAGGATATATATTGGTCGAAATTACCATTTATATTATTTTATTACATCACTAATGGGTCATTATGATGTCATAAAATACATTTATATTAAAATAGTATTTAATTTTTACCCAAAAATTCAATTGTCTAAGAAAATTGTGAAAAATTCACCTTTGGATAATTTAGATTCCTTGATTCCCAAAATAATATTCATTTTATGAAAATAATTTTTTAAACATGTGAATTTTCACCTTTCAAATAAAAATCGACATTTATAAAAAATTCCTGGGTTTGATAAAAATAGTTTTCAATCCTTAAAAAAATTACAATTGTATTCAAAAAAATTATACAATCAATTATATTTAATAAAAATTAATTTAGTAATAAAATTTTATTAAAATATTACAAAATTAAAATATACATTAATTCATCAAAATAGATTTCTTAATTGAATATTAATTAAAATTACAATTTGTGCTTAGAAAAACATTTACAAGGTAACAATTATAAAATGAATTTATATTCTTTATTATATACAATAAATAATGCACATAATAATAATACTAAGGTCTTTTTACATAAACCCTTATAAAACCTGCATAACACCAAAGGGTAAAGTGTGCGATGGTGACCGAATCTTTGGTTAGATTGGATAACATCGCTCCGGTGATAATCTTTACCAACTTCCACTTCTCTCGTAGGTGATTAAATTCAATCTTAACATGTTGAAGCTCATCTTTGGCTTGGTCAAGTGTAAATCCCAATGACACCACCTCCTTTCTAAGATCTGAAAAATGGGCTTCTTATAGAGAAATTCTACTGGATGGGGCAATAACTTCCTTTGTTTGAGTAAATTGGATTTCTTAAATCCCTATATTTATACTAATCATGTGATCACTATTAAATATCTATATTAGCGATGATAATAATTTTTAATGGTATTTTTAAAATCCAAAAGCATAAAACCAAGGGAGTGAATATGTTATATAACCATTTTACATAATAAGATATTTAATTAGACCAATAGGAATTTTCATTAATAAAATTTTTGGTCATTCCAACAAAATAGTTATTTCATTTAATTGATTAGATATAATAGGGATCTTATTTCATTATTCATATTGGAAAATATATCACTTGGAATAAATATGTCCCTATCATGAACAATGCATTTCAATATATATATATATATCCATACATGCCTATCATGATGCATGGGTTTACATCTTATGTCATTCCATGCCACGAGTATAAATCTCAAGAAACAATAACATCACATTACATGTGAGTCACCCAAGGTGAAATAATATAAACCATAATAGATGAATAGCCTGAAAAAAAAATCGCATCCTTATGTATTTGGATTTTCCATTGAACATGGGTTAGATACTCCAATTCACATGATTATTTCCAAGTCTTGACATATTCCTAGTCTCATTTCAACATTTTAGAAATGGTTAAACAATAGAAAAGAAAACCTAAGCCTATAATAATACATTGTAACATCCTCCATTTCATCACTCTCTCACATGGCCAAATAGGTTTTGTTACTATACCTCAAGTTCACCTCCCTGTATTGTAGAGGCTGTTGACTAGCAGTGGTGGTGTAGAAAACATTTTGTGAAGACTATACCTCATGGTATAGAGTTTCAATACAGTGGAAATAAACAAATACAGGAGTAACATAAATAGTGGAAATAATAAATCATAAAATTTTAATATAAAGGATGATCCAATTAAACCTAATAATAATAAACCATGTAATTTTCAGCTGAAATATAATTAAATGACATGCTCGAAGCCATGCAGATAATAGACCATGTTGATAAAAATAATCTCAAATTTCCTTGGTCCCAAATTCATGTCCAGTATAATCTATGAGCTCCACCCAAAAAGTAATCAAAAATCAATAACAAGGTTCTTTTCGCTTGTCCAAACCTACATACATTTAATATTCTCAAGTACCAAATGGTGGATTGAATAGGGTGTGAGTATAACTTAGTAGAATGGAAATCACTCTACGGGGAAAGCAATGTAGTCTTACAACCGGGGGGGGGGGGATATAGAGGGAAGGTCTATCTGGATTGTGGTTCAACCTCACTACCACAAACTCAAGAGTTTCAATTTCTGAATTATAGGGAGAGGGAAATTTCCTTCTAGAATCACAATTGGTTTGATCTCTACTATGTTATCTAGGATGTTTAGCTACTGATATCTTCTTTAATCAGGCGAGGAACTACCTGGTGCTAATTAATATAGTCTTGGATAAAATTCAACAAGATAGCTTTAATATTATTAATATCAATAATTAACAGGAAAAATGTGTTTTTATAGAATCTATTGTAGGTACATTCTCTGTTACGAACTATCGCATAATTTTGTAACCTCACAACCAAAATAGCAAGTGCTATAATCTCTTATGGTGAAAATAGGTTCCAACTAAAATAAATTTCCTTGTGTGGAGGATAAGAAATAGAGCTATTCCCATAGATGATAACATCAAAAGAATTGGTATTAACTTTTGATCTAGATTTTCTTATTGAATGAACTTGGAGTAAGATGCTTGAAACAAATTTTTTTAGGAGAGTTTTCTCTCTATATCGAGAAATAATTTGGTGACTTCTCAAGAATTCACATACTTGACAGGGATGCTTTATGATTCCTAACCCGATGGTTCCAAGGTGCAGAAAAACCTGGTCCTGAAAGGAAAGAAAGAGACATCTTTTGAATTGATGAATAATGGTACCTATGGAGTGTAAGGAACTTCACCTGTTTTTAGGGAGGTGCATTCTAGGGTAAAATTCTCTTAATTAGAACTAAACTCATTATTCGTTATTTGGTTCAGTTCATGAAGTACTAGAAAAATGATCCCCCCCTAGACTGCTATAGAAAGGTATGGATCCTTCACCTCCAGATAGCTATATTACTCAGGGAACTGAGGTCAATGGAGTCCCCATAGTTCTAGATACAAACTCAACATAGATGGATCATGATCAATGGGGATCATGCGTAGAGGAGAAGTGGTTCCTGAATCCAATGTAAAATTATCCTTTTCATTCTCATTAGTATTTGTAAATGGTCACTCTCTTAAAGGTGAAGCTTTAGAAATGATCAATGGTCTCCTAACATACAGTCATTAGAGTATCAGCTTCATGGAAGTTGAATCATATTTCTTAATCCTTTGTAACTCCATAAAGGGAAACAATGATGTTTTGTGTTCTATTTCATAAATTTTCAGGAAATAATGGAGTCTTATTTGGAGTCAAAAATAAATCCTACACACATGGCGTGAAGGAAATAAGGTAGAAGACTATCTAGCCTTTATTTCTAATCATGAGGATGACATTTGATACTATCCAACTATAAATTCTCTTCCTCCCAAAGGTGTGAATCTGGTTAGAGGTGGTGCCTTAGGGATTCACCACTACAGACCACCTTAAGGTTTCTTGATCTCTTCCCTTTTTTATTTTATTACTCATAGTATCTTTGTACTCACTTATCTTTATTAAATAAATGGTGAAAATTATGATCAACACCAGCATGTCAAAAAAACTAGTCTAATAGTAAATTCATGAAATAAAGCGATAAACATGAATATTACTTAAAAAATTAATAAATTATAACAATAAACCTACTTTAACACCATTCTTGAATATCATAGAGCATGTATCCTAACCGTGCCAGTCATAACCACAAGTCCATGGCATAATCACATACTTTGAAAATCCCTTTGTATAAGCATTTCAACATAACTAGTTCAGGACCTCTATATAAGAATTTCAGCACAATCAGGCCAGGCCCTATAAGAACTAAAACATAACTAGTCCATTTTCTATAGGAAATACAACCTAACTAGTATAAACCCTATAATAATTACAATATAACTTTTCTATGAACAACAATTATTACCCCATAACTATACCAAGACATATTTACATTACAGCATAACTAGGCCAATCCTTATAATCATTATAGCATAAAATACAACACCAATAATAATATGAGGAGGAACACAAAATTTCATCATAAACCAAAAATGTAAATTCATCAAATTACCTTATATCTTTCAATTACTTTTCATTCATCAAGTTATGTATTAAACCGTTAACATTTCAATGCACCCAACCATATAATATTAAGTTATTTATAGCCATTTAAATAAATAGGTAATCCATGTTCAAAATTCAAACGATCATAAGAAATCAACGAAGCTCTCATGTCATAATAATTCATGTTTTTATCTAATAATTAGTTCATTATTGTTCAAGGGTAGGCTCACCCTATGGGTGGTTGCAATTCATCTCTCAATAGTGTTTGATCAAAAGGGATCCAAGTAGTGGTCCAAACACCATAATATCATCACCCATTAATCCATTAGTTAACTCATAAATTGTTTTGGCATGATCAAATAGTATTGAACACACTTAAACAATTAGAAACTGACCATATACCTTTGTTTTAGAACACCTACCGTTATAGATTAATCAATGAAACACTCTCAACAAGGAACTCAAATATAAATGGAAAGTGAAGGAGATCAAAATAAAAACCTAGATCCCAAAAACATAAATATCAAAACATGATTAAATAGAAGTCAATAGATCACAACACTATAAAAATTATTCTATAATAAAGGAGAAAACCAATGTGAAGGAACTCAATAGATATCAAACAATAGACTAAGATGTATGGGAGGGAATAAATCACTAAAAAATGTCTAAAGTTTTCCTAGGGTTCAAGATAAAATCCATCATGGGGAATAGAAAATAAAATAATACCTATAATAGGGTTTAAACTATGGATCCTAATATATTCATGATTTGAACCACTTTCATGAAATGAATTTCTATATTTATAAGATACTCTAAAAATATATCGTATCAGGTTAAAATAACTGTGATCAACCATTTCATGATGTGAAGTAGTTTCATGGTTTGTAAAAATTTCCCACTCTAAACAAGTTCACATCATCTTCTTAGCACTAGATTTTCATCATGAATCCTGTTCATGATGTGAAAGTGTCTAACAGACATATCACAACACATATTATGTTGAAAAAACTCAAAACACCACTATTTATTTCCAAACCCATGGAGAACCATCAATTTCTTTTTAAAAATTTATACCTTGACTCCATTAATTCAAATAAACATACATCCCCAAATATTAGGTTGTTTTGTTGGAAAAATATCCCTATTATCAAAGAAAAGTCCTGACCACCAAGGTTTAAAAGAAGAATAGAAACCCCAACTAAAAGTAGTTTATAAAAAACTCAAGAGGGTCTTACCTAAAAAAAGATATTATATTACAAATCATGTAATGATACAAATATTGGTTATTCCCATAGTTTTATAATGAAATGTAGTCTCTATGTACTTTACTCATGTTACGATTTTTGAACATTGTTTATGATGATTTGGGGTTTCATTATAAACCATGGATGGGTTTATGTAGATAACACTTGAGTACATTGGGAAAGAATTATTTTGTATATCAACCATACAATTATTCTAATTGTAAGGGTTCTTTAAGGGTTTTATAAAGATAATGATATAAGATAACAACATTTTTTCTTTATGATGGATATGGGTTTTTAATGATTCCATTGATAGATATTGACAGAATTTGGCTCATTATTAATGATTCCTATGAATATTTCCTTTGATAAATTTTTTTGTGATGATTCATATTTTATGATCCAGATATTGATGGGTATAAATTCACTTATGTTATTCCCATGAAATTTAATTATGTCATCATAACCTTATGCTCATGTTATTCTAATTGATGAAATTCAATTTTTAGTTATTATATTTACCCTTACTGAGCATTCGATCATACCCTTCTTATGGTTCATATTTTTCATGTTATGAAGAATGATGTTAAATGATTTTATTTTAAAAAAGTTTTCATATGTGAAAAATTATATGGGATATGTTAATATGGAATATAAAATTCTGAGCGTAGTGGGGAAGATACTCAATTGGATTTATTTTTAGTTTTTATATAATGTTTTTTTTAATTCTCTAAAACAATAAATCTAAATTGTCCTTGGGTATGTATGTGATCCAATATATTCTTTTTATGTTGTAAGTTATGTAAGGGAAAAAATTTGGCCACATTTATCAATTTCAAATATAGAAACGTTATGTTTATGTTTTTAGCATCAGATTCAGGAGTGCATGCTCACGGTCTTCCCAAAGTAATTATATTTTTCTCATATTATATTCCTTGGTGGTCAAAAAATACCCAAATAAATAAATAAGAAGCTAAATACATATAGTTTTATATAGAAAATACCACTGAAATATAAAAGGCAATATTGTAGAAACATATTCAAAACTACGATTCTTATAATGATATAAACATGGTTTTGGAAATTTTTAATGAACAATAATAAGTTTCATTGTAGTGGATTAGAAATTAATTATCACTATACACACATTTTGGTAATAAAAATATAACATTGTGAGGAAAAAATTTATTTAAGGGAGTAGAATGAAACACTAATATATTTTAGTATGTAATTGTCCTTTAAATAATATTATATTCAATAGATTATGTTTCACACAACACTAAACTAAAACAAGTTGTGACATATTAAAATAAACCATTATTAAATAAAAATACAGTAATCAATTTTTATACTTATATTTCATTGTTTTTTGTTGTTGAAATTTAATTAATATAACATAAATTATTAATATTATAATATTGAAATTATTATATACTAATCGGGATATTTTTTTCAAAAAAATTGGGTTTTATAGTATTGCATATTTAATCCAAATAAATTAAACTGATAAATTTTAAAATAATAATATGATATTATATAATATTTAAATTTGTGAAATAATATATTAACATTTAATTAATGGAAAATTTATATGAAATTAGATTACAGACACATAAAGTTTAAAGGATTCATTAGTCTATAAAAACAGGATTTCTATATATTTCGTATTTTCATTTAAAATATAAATTTATGAATTTTAAAATATTAATTTGAGGAAATTAATTTAATTTTTTAATTTATCAGTTCAAAATGGTTTTATGGTGTATTTTTTTATTATTTAAAAAATAGTTGGTTTTGGGGAGAATACTGAAAAATGATTCTTTTTACAAAATTGTCATTAGATTTATTCAAACCAATTAATTAAAAATTTTCACACTATTTTTTAATTAGTTATAATATAACATAACATAACATACCATTTTTTAAAAATAATCTATGTTATTTCATTGTAATCGACAATGTAATTTATTTTTTTGTATAAGTTAAGTTTATTGATTAAAAACACATTTATCTAAAAACTGGTTTTTTCATAGCATTTTACATACTTAGTTTAAAATTATATTCTAAAAATTAAAAAAAGTTAATCTTGAAAAATAGATTTCAATTTTTTAATCATGAGCCTCAAATTTTGTAATGAGCTCAAATTTATTTTTGGTAATTATAAATAGTAACCTTGGTAATAATGTTGTCACCACAATAAAAAGGTAAAATAGGTTAATTAAGGTTAACAATTTTTTATAAGGTTATGACGTATCATCCTAATTATTATTATATGAGGTTATCTTGTCCCTTAAGACCTTATATTTTAAATATAAACATTTTGGATCCACTTGAACATGTGTAAAACTATAAAAAACCTTCTTAAGTTAACTAAAATAAAGCGGAAAGAAAAATGTATCATAATAAACCTAAATAAGGAAAACTACTATGTCGCAATATGAAATAAATATAACATAACCATGAGACATAAAATTAAATAAAAATAGTCCAAATTAGAAAGATAAAACCTCAAAAGTCTAAACAAGTCCCTATGTGACCATCTGTCACCATCATACCATCCTTTTAAAAAAAGAAGACCAAAAATGTTAACTAGAAAGCTAAAAAATAACCTTACCATTACCCAAGACCTAAAAAACAAAATCTAAAACCACCCAATGGAAAATTTATGGTGTAATAAAAAATAACAATAAGATACCACCAAATAATATATACAATTTTTGATATAAAAATTACATTTTCTCTAGATTTAAAATAAATCCAATATATAAATCGTTTACATAAAGTAAAACAATTATATAAAAAATAAATTTTATTTTCATAAAAGCATATCATATTAAAAAAATAAAATAAAATGTCAAGTATGAATTAAAACATGTAATCATAGGTAAATAAACCTTTGATATACTATACGATAAGCATGTGATTAAAAAACCATGAATGTAGTATCATGTGATAAACCAACAATAAATGATAAAGCACACCATTTGGGATCTAACTTTTGGATATACATGATAGACATGAAATAATATAACTTATCCAGGAATAAGTCCGATCCAACTAGTATAACATCTAGTGGAATAACAGACACTAAAGTGACATAAAATCTCTTATGGTAATACCCACAAAAGAGTGAAAATTTTATTCTCCAGGCACCTAAGTTTACCCAATATGAAAGTTTCAAAAAAATTACTTAAAAACAATGCTCATATTTAGTAAAAAAATTTCACATAAAACCATTTCTTCTTTCAGGATATAAGAATCATTTCTAAACGAAAACCACCATTTTATGCATTTAATAAAACACTTAGTGTGTACAAACCCATTTTAAATAAAACCCCTTTGAAATGTGTAACTTTTAAAAAAATACAATCCAATTTCAAATAAATACATTTCAATGAAACCCCCAACGGAATTTAAATAATCTTAGAGAAATTCATAAACTAGAACCAATTGTATTGATACACCTACCTCAAAAAACGAGGAAGCACAATCTCCTTTGACAATGGAGTTTTGATTGATGAAGATAGACCCCCAAACGAAAAGTAACGGGGAAAAAATACGGAGTATTGACAGAAAATCCAAACCAATCATATACCAATATACAAACATAGTCAAATCCATTGTTGCAACCAATGGTAGAAAAGAAACAGAAATATTTCTCACTATGGAGAAGTGATACAACTGCCATAGGGATTAAACACCAAATCGAGTGATCCAGATAGAGAGAGATCACCCAAAATTTTCCAAAATCAACCTAAGGTTTGAGAGGAAGTCCTTTACATTTGATAGATAATGTATATAGAATAATAAAAACATCTAGACCTAGATAATTCACATCGTGAACCCCTTTCATGTCATGAATTCCCTGATTTTCCAAATATACTGAAAACAAATCACATAGGGTTGAATTAATCCACCCCAACCCATTCATGACATGAAAAAATTACATGTTTTTAATAATTTGTATTTCTATGAATGATACTCACAGTATCTCCCCTTCAACAGAGTCACATAATGTAATTGATTCATGATGTAATGTGTCCAGTAGGTAGTCCACAGTCTAGATTTTTACGTAAAAATTGAAACAATATCTAAATATCTATGAACCCAAGCAGAAACCCTTATAAAACAAAGAAAAATTTATACCCAGACACCATTAATTAAAAAAAATATACATCCACTACACTTTATATCCACAAGTGTCACGAAATGAATGAAAGAATGGAATGTTACAATTCTATCTACCATACAATATTTTTGTACCAAGTAAGTCCTCAAGATCCTGGACTTAAACAAATTTAAAGATGTTACTACCTTATGATCCTCTACCAATACCACATCTCATGGATATCACATACACACTTCCATGGTACCTGATCCAAGACAATTGTTTGACCATGATGTACCTTCTCTTGGAAATCCATAATCAAAATTGGTTTCTCAACCACAGTTGTGTTGATCTCAAGAATAATATCTTCCCACTCAATCACATGGTAAGGATCAAGTCGACACCACCTCACCAAGAAAACATCAAACAAATCATAGATATAATTCAAGTGAGATGGTTAGTCCAACTGATATACCACTTTCCCAAGATGCTCCAAAGTATCAAAGGGGGTAGCAAACCTTAGGGCCATCTTACCGTATCTACCTATCCAATGGTGTCCCAAGTGAGGTGAAAATATAAGAAAAATCCCAATAACCAACTTCAAACTCTAGTGGCCAATGAAAATGGTTTGCATATGATTTATAAAGACATTATTATGAGATCATTATCTTCCATATCAGCTGAACCTTTTCTATCATTTCTATAATAATACATGACCCAACCAAGGAACACTCTCCCAACTCTTCCCAACACAAGGGAGATCTACATGGAACCCATACAAAGCCTCAATTTTTTCCATCTTAATTTTGGTATGGTAATTAGTTTTATGGGAAAATGCAACCAAATCCAAAAGATTTTTTGAATAACCACCAAAATCAGGAACACATTCCCAGAGCATATCCTCAAGAACCTGGATATCCCTCTCTGTCAATCAATCTATCTACAGATGATATGTCATTCCCAATTTCAACTAAGAACCCCACACCACTTGTAAACCTTTCTAAAACATGTATATAAACGCTAGGTCCCTATCAAAAACAATCATAAAGGGAACCCCAAGAATCCTTAAAACCTCTCAGAAAAACAAGTTTCTACACAAGTCCACTTTTATTGTCTCCATTATAGGGAGAAAATGTCTCAATTTCTTGAGTCGATCAATGATTACCCAAATTAAATCCTTTCCACTATGTTTATATGGTAAACTAATGATTATGTAAATGAAAATATCATCCCACTTATAAACAATAATGGGTAAGGGACGCAAAAAACCAGTAGAACTTTGGTTCACCACTTTAATTTTATGATACATAAGATATCATGGTAAAAAAACTGCAATCGACCATGTCATCCCTTACCACCAATACTGATATCTCAGGTCTTGATATATCATGGTAGTCCCAAGTTATATGGGCCAAAAATAATGGTTATTGATGTTTAAAAACTATAACCTTATAGAAAAAAGGAACAACCAACATGCTTTAGAAAAACAAAGCAACACTAGGAGACCAGTACCAATCACCTAAGGTAACGCCACCATTTAGGATTTCACTAAATCACATGAAATCATTGTTAGATACTTTCTCAATATGTAACTAAACATCAAATGATGAGCCATCCTTTGTTTTGTCCATGCCCACCCACCCACCGACTTCGTCAACTCTTAAGATCATATTAGTAAAAAATCATGACATACCACTCTTATATTGATTCTTTTAAGGATTTAATTGCTAATTTAATTCTCAACACATCATTGATGACATTCCATTTTATGATAGTCCAAGAAATATAAAAATAAAAAGTTTTAATAAACTCAACCCACTATATATATCATATGTTCATACTACAATGAGTGAAAATTTACCTCAATCTCTTACGATCATAATATACCATAATGTGCTCCCCAAATAGGTAGTGACACCACTTTTTGAGTGCATGCATAATCTTTTCCAACTCATGATCATGGGTAGTGTAGTTATTATAATGAGTGTCTAAATAGAGAGATATTTATAGGCCACTACATGTTTACCCTAGATCAATAAACTCAAAAAACCCATAATAAAAACATTTCAAAAAACATCATAACCTAGAACTAGTTCAGAAATAATTAGAACTTGATCCAAAGTCAACATTTCCTCCAGTTTATCAAAATATATCGTACATTTGATATTCTACTCAAACGTTACACCCTTATAAGTTAAATATGTCATCAGAGATGAAATATTGGATAAGTATTGAATGAAGCACCTATAATAACAATTCAACCCAAATAATATTTGGATCCCAAACAAATTTCGGGGATACTCCCAGGACATAACTACTATAACAACTCTAAATTAACATATATGGATATTACATCTTTTTTTATCAATACTCATCACATTACAAAAGTACATTCCAAATTAATATTGTAGTTTATTGTCTTTGGAAACTAGGAACACATTATTCTAATTTGGTGAAAGATATTCAACGTCTCCCATACAGATATCCCCCTTTTAATACTCCTTTTTAAAATCCTTCTTCATAACATGGAGATAGTAACATGGTGAGCTCAGATTTTCTATAAGGGTAGGAAAGGGAGATATATAATCATAATCTTGAGAATGGGGCCTGAGAAAATGATAATGAAATCAGAAAATCATACCTTGCATATCAAATATCATAATAAAGACTCATGACATAATAATTGGCAGAAAAAAAGATATAAATCATAAGATAAACAAATAACCTGGGCGATGTGAGCATAACATTGACACAAGTCATATAATTATTCAATAAACACAGTATTATAAAATTTTGAACATGTATAGATAGAAAAATGTTTAATTATTATGTTAAGGACATGAAATTAGGCCCTCACATAAACTTATGAACATAAAACATGGTCTATGCATAACATTGGGAATATGTAATCATGTTCACACATAACATTGTGAACATATAATCAGGTTCAGGCATAAACTTATTGATACGAAACCAAGTACACACATAAAATTGTGAGTATGTAATTATGTTTATGCATAACATTCTTAATATGTAAACAAGTTTTTGCATAAAATTATGGACATGATACCAGGTCCACTCATAACATTGTGAACATGTAATTAAGATCACTCATAAAATTGTGAACGTGTAATCAGTTTCACGCCTAAACTTATGGATATGAAACCAGGTCAATTAATGACATTGTGAACAAGAAATTATGTTCACTCATAAAATTGTTAAAATGCAATCAGGTTCATGCATAAACTTATGGAAATGCAACCAGGTCCCTTAATAACATAGTGAACTTGTAATTAGGTTCACACATAACACATTGAACACATAATAAGGTTCACTCATAACATTGCGAACATGTAATCAGGTTCACTCATAAAATATATTCAAATAATTTACCCCTCATTACCCAATTCATTGGAGGTATATATAGGTCCCACCCATCAAAAAATGAAATTATACATATGTATGTGCTATAAGATTGTAAACATCATCATATCATAACCTTTTAAATGAAAATTTGTATCATAAAAATTTAAACATATGATAACCTATGGAAAATAGAGAGTTTTCATAATCATAGGGTAACCAATGAAATAATATGTTTTCATAATAATTTTGTGATGGTATAACCCATGGAAGAGAAATATTATTCATAAAAAACATTCTATTAAAATATAAACCATTTAGGGAAAGAAAAATAATGGTATCCTTAGATCATATCCCCAATAAATAATAAAATACAATAAAGGGTTTAGGATTATATGGAAAATAAATTTTAAAGGATTATTTATAACATTTCTTGGGGAAAATATCCTTTCTGTTATAAAAAACTCATTTCAAAACATAAAATGTTTTGAAAACCAATTTTTCTACAAAAATAAACCATGAAAATTTATAAAGGTAGATTTCAGAATCATTTTTAAAACATTTTAAAAAAAGAATTAAAATCATTTTCCTTGAAAATGATATTAAAATATAATTTAAAATTGTTTTTTTAAAACATTTTCGGATGACACGGTTTTTGAATAAAATAGAGTTTCGATCAAAAAGATAAATAAAGTTATATTTTATAAATTATATTAATTATCCTTAGTAAAAAAGAGTTGAAAATGGTACCATTGCGTGAATAAATCATGAAATAATAAGAGTAATATAAAATTAATGAGAATTATTGAGATATGTGTCACAATATTTCATCAGGGTATGTGTAATAATAAATAATTCTGAAAATAGATGATATTATAAAAATAAATTATTACCATATTGGTAGTTTTGAATCATAATATCCATGAAAGAATAAAATTAAATGAAGCATATAATATCATTAAAATAATTATAATCGTGATATAAAATGTAAAAGGGGAAATTTATACACCTTGT
The DNA here is from genome assembly GCA_963277665.1 of Viscum album. NCBI lineage: Eukaryota > Viridiplantae > Streptophyta > Magnoliopsida > Santalales > Viscaceae > Viscum > Viscum album. The sequence continues at coordinate 1,441,328,477 of OY728140.1, read as the reverse complement.
GAAATAATATAGGTTCATAACATAACATGTGTCTCAGAGAAGGTAAATTGAGGAAACCATACTTTATCGATTGGGTAAATTTTCAACTATAAACCTCGTTAAAGAGATATAATGAAATTGATACATAAATACATATAATTTTATGTTTATGAATAATAAAATAAATCCATGGGTATTTTATACACCACATATAACAAATAATTGGTGAATATGACATGTGTCGCACGAAAGTAAAAAAGTGAGATGGAAATCCCTTACTACTTGAATATCTTTTCAATCATGAGATCTATAAAATAATAGCATATATTGAATATTTTAAAATCATTTAATAAATAAATTAATTTTATAAAATTTCATAAGTAATCATATAAACCACATAATAAGAATAATTAGTGAATATAGCTTATATATAAAGAAAAAAAGTGAGATGAGAAAACACTTACTTAAGTATTGACTTTCTTTGTACATGTTCAAAAATCATGTATAATTAATATAATTTTTTTATAAATCTACCAAATAACTATATTTTTATATATTAAATCATTTATTATTTTATTATGACTTTATGTTACCTATTTATTAATAATTTTATGATAAAGATCTATTTTGGGTAACAAACACTTTGTTATTTTCTTGTATATGTTTTCACTTGTTATACTCAATCCAATTACATAGATCATGATTTAGTTATTTAAATAATATAATATATTATTTAAATATCATATATATATTCATTATTTTTGTATTTAAACTATTATATAAAATATATAAATATGAAATGGAATACATTGTTCATGAAGACAGTTGGTCGTACGTACGCATGGATGATGTTTCCGTTTTCTTGTCGTATTGAAAGAAAAAAAGTAAATTTATTATATGTATATATATATTATCATCAAAATATAATTATTATTTCATATATATTATATAATTTTACTAAACACATCCTTAATACATTCCATAGAAAGCGTGAATGAATCACATCACTTTGAAGAGGTGACAATCCACACATACACAAAAGATGTTATCATATTCCCACAAAATTTAAATAAAGAAGGTATGTGTTATATAATAATTAAAGAAGAATAAATATATCATAAATTTAATATATCTCATAAAAAAAATTAACCACGTCATTATTTCCAAACTTGAAATGTGGTAATGGAAGAACGACTGACATCAGTTCAAGAGGCAATAGTCCTCCTTATACATGAATGATGATTGTGTATTACATTTAATGGAAGTGTGTGTTACTGTAGTTATTAAACTTAAAATAAAATAATATTAGTATATTTAGGACAATAATTTTATTATATAATCTTTTAATAAGAATAATTAAGTGGGTGAAGAATGAAAAAAATCAAACGTTCTTATTGAGGGATGTTACTTATTCTTTTGTTAGGACATTTTGGTTTGCACCAAAAGTGTTCCTTGGTTGAATTTATTACTAAAGGGATTATTCTAAGATAAAGGTAGGAAATTTGGGTGCTTATTTTGGATGGTTTTTGATTATACAAAGTTCCTTATAGGTGTAAATATGTGAGGCGGTGAGTGACCTTTTATAGTGGTTCATTCTTGTAAATACAAAAAGGTAAAAAATATTGATAAGTCTCTATTACATAAAGATCCTCCAATAATGTTCCATTTTCAATAAAAATAAGTATATGGTCTGTATATTTCATTAAAATTAATGTTTTATATGTTCTTAGTTTATTTGGCCTCTTAAGATAAAGTTTAAACACTAACTAAACTCATGTTTTCTCTTAATTACTATAATTAATTTTAATTTCTTTCAGTAATATTTTTGGTCAAAAACTAAGTTTAAATTACTAGAAATTATAAATTATCATGATTCCAAATATGGAATCCATTATTCCAAATTCCAATCACATAATTTACATAATTTAATTTTAAATTAATCATGCATATGGGACAAAACAATGTGTTTTTATTGTGAAAATGTCTAAATGTGTGAAATATTTTTATATACAATTTTAATGTGAAATTGATCCAAATGACATAAATTTTATTAATATATATACAATTTATCTGACTGTAATTTAAAACCAAATGCAAATATAACATATCTATATAAATAAATTAGATGATAAGTCAGTTTTTAATTAAAATTCAGTATTTTCACTATTCATCAAAAAAGGATCTTCTTAGAAAATATCAAAATATCACCCAAATATAATTTTGAAATTCCTCATTAAATTTTTTTTTTATATTTGGTATATATTTTGTGAAATTTTCAAAATTTAGTTTTAAAACAGGTGTACCATTAAACGATGGTAAAACTGTCTATTAGAAAAACATATCATTTTATATCTAAAATTTTATTTATTCATATATCTCATATATAAATAACATAAAAAGAATTTTAAATAGTTGATTTAACATATAATATATAATTTCTTATTAAAATAATTTCTAAAAGGTTTTTTGATTAATTTATTGAGATAAAACCTATTTGTGCATAGAATGTATTTTTTCAGAAAGTGAATTTCTTTATTTTCAAATAGTTACTACTCCCATTTCTAATTAATTGGTAACCAAAGGATTCATTTTATATATGTGTGTAAACAATATTTTGTTAATTAAGTTAATATTATTCATAAATTCCATTCCAATAGTCAGGTGGTAACTATAATAATATTTTAATAATATTATTAATAGTATATTGTAGTTTGGTAAAACTTGGTCTTGTGTGTAACACAAGCTATTAAAGAATCTCATAATTGTGTGACACATAATCAAAACATAGTTATACATATACCATAATCTAATATTAATGTTTTTATATCTCATTATTAAATTGTTGTTTTATATAAAGAAATAATAACTTGGTGTAGAGTGTAATTCTATCCATCAATGATATTTAATTTATTCAAAAAACAATTTCATAAATACTAGGGTTGTTACACCCACCTTTAACTTTTCAATATCCATTGGGATTACCATCTTAGATTTAACATGCCCCATAATTTTTCTTCTTAAATCCAAAAATCATATTTTGAAAGCTAACCATATAAGTGATGTTCCCTCAAGGCTATAATAATGATATTAAAATAGTCTATATGATCCTCTTATGAATTAAAGTAAACAAAAATATCATCCATGAACACAACAAAAAAATATTCTATGAACTAATAAAAGATATGTTTCATCAATTCAATAAATATTATAGGAGAGTTAGCAAGATCAAATTGAATTACCAAAAACTCGAAATTCTCATATTATCTCCAAAATGTTGTCTTAGGTATATCCTCTTATCAGACTCTCAACTTGTGGTATCCTGAACAAACCTAAATCATTAAAATCCAATGATCCCTTATAAGTTGATTAAATAGTTCATCAATCATGGTAATGGGATATTTTTTCTTAACGTTCACCTAATTTAACTTTTAATAATTAATATAAAGTCTGAGGCTCATGTCTAACTTCTTACCAAATAGGATAGGTGAAGCCAGTGGTGACCCAATAGGATGAATAAGTACCCTAGCCTAAAATTCTACTAGGTGGACCTTAAGTTCCATAATATAATAAGGATCCATATGATAATATGGCACAAAAATGGGCATCGTACCAGGTTTTAGGTCTATGGTAAAATCGACCTCTCTCTGAGGTAGTAAACCAAAAAAAATATCTCAAAACACCTTGAGATATGTACACACCACCATAATAAGTGGACCTCTCAAACACAAATCAACAACATCTAGGAACACTTTTCGAAAAAGACATGAGATCACCCAAAGATAAGGACCAATAATCATTTCTATCCCAGAACCTATATTCCACTCACCCTAAAAGATATGAATAGTTCCATCTAGAGATAAAAACTAAACTCGATAGTGATAATAATCGATCTGGACCTTAAATATGATCATCCAATCTATACCAATAATAAGGTTAATGATATAAAGATTATGTAACAAGAATTTTCACACCACCTCAAGGTCGTTTATTGTTAATCGATGTGTGGAACATTTGATACCTTATTTAGACCTCTTTCTCGAAGGTGTAGAATGATAAAAAAATAGAATAATATCTGAACCCAAGGCCAACACATTAGCTATATTTGAAAATATAAAATAATGAGTATCACCTATATCAAAAAAAATTCTCACCATATAGTATGAAATACAAATAATACCTCTAATAGTAGATGGACCTTCTTCAGATTCCTTCAGTTCATACTCTACCATATAAAGATATTCGATCTCAACTCCTCTATGAGATTTCACAGACACATAGATTCCCCCCTTAGCCTGTGAATAAGACCCAACACCCTTGGATGAATTAGTACTAACGTCAAATCTATTGGTGAGAGTAGATCTAGTCTTAATACCTTGAGACATCCAATAAAAAACACCTTAGATGGACATATTATCCATAATGATGACAAGTATTAGATCCTCTATACAGTTTGAATTGGTATAAATTATCCTTTCACATTGATAGAGAAAATCATGATGTGTTCCTTAGGAAGCACTTGAAACTAGTCATGAATAAAATTGGATACGTTTTTTTATTCCATTTATATCCAGAAGATAATCCTTGGATAACAAAAACAAAAACAAAATCTCCTACCAATCCTGTTTTTTCAACTATGTTAACCTCAGTTAAATATTCCTCATCTTCTATATTCAAAATGGTTAGATGTAACATAATAATAATAATCAACTGAATATTATACCTCAATCCCAACTAAATCCTTTATGCCTTTAGGTAATCATTGGTGACTAGTGATGGTTCCAAATGCACCAACTTAGAAAAATGGGTTCAATACTCTAAAATGGTATGCTTCCATTACTCTAAGGTTAGAAACTATTAGGTATTTTCCCCTCACAATGTCTCATGATAAAACTTATAGTTGAATATTTTCATTAAACAAGTTAGGGTAATATCCTCATTCAAATTGGCTTACATAATAGAGTCCCTCCACCATTTTCCCAATCCCTTGAGAGGTTGTAGAAAAATCCACCTTAGAGTATTTAGGAGTTTTCAATAAGTCGAATATCCTCTGAATATGATCAAGCCATTATTCAGATACCTAGGGTCCCTTATCCCCATGGAAGATAGGTGGATGTAGATTCATAAATTCTAATTTGTGATCCACTAATAATATTAGGTTCTAGGCACCTTCTTGACCCATATTTTAAATAGTGAAGATTATAGATTCTACCAAAGAAAGGTCCATTGGAAAATTTGTTTACGGAATATATTCGATAGACTTATGTTGTTCCAACATAACATAATTGTTTGTGTTTTTATGATTAAAAAAATTAATATTTTTATTCTAGTGAGTTTATTTTTATGTATTTTAGATTCTATATTCTAATAAGAATTTGTTTTTTTTATTTCAATAGAATTTAGTTTACGTGAATATAAAGTCATCTATTCTGTTTTATTTTAGCAATTTGATTTACCTTATTCATAACATTATTATCTTATAGAGTAAAATCAATATATCATTTGAATTATAGTGTAAATTTTTTTTATCTTAAAAATAAATAATATTATATTTCATTTGTTCAATATAAGGAAGCTCAGTTATGAAGGAATTATGATAGGTGTTTTATCATATTAAAATGTCATTCATTGAATAATTATTGTGTGAGCATAAAAGAAATCCATGGAAATCAATTATCTTATTCCGGAAAGAAATTATCTTATGAAGAAGAATTATCTTATGATAATATAATGATCTCTCTCAGAAAGAATTAATATTATGAAAATACTGAAGTCATGTTATTATACACATTTCAAGATATGAAGTATTTTATCATACAATGTTGCTTTGAAATTTATTTTATGAGAACAGTTCTACCACATACTTATCTTACGAAGTATAATCTATTGTGGTGATCCACATGATTTCTTTTATAACATTATAATAATCGTTTTATTAGTCATTTAATTATTTTAATAATACCATAAAAGGAGTTTTCTAAATAAGGAAGGTTCTATTTAGAAAAAGTTTTGTTTTCCCAAGAATGAAAATATCTAAAAACTATTTCTAACATCGTCATCGCGGAATCTTATTCTATGTTAGGAAAAGATGAACTCAAGCCTTTAAGATCCTTTATTAAGAACATTCTGAAGGATAATTCACTCTACTATTTTAATTATCTAGTATTATTAAATTCAAAATCAAAGTGGATTTATAAATAGGAATGTTAGGTACTGCATGAAGAAAATAGATACTCATGTATATATGAACATTCTAATAACATAGAGAATGAATGCAAGTACATAGAATAAATCACATAAAATTATTGAATTATATGATTTTAAAGTTTATCTACTTCAATCGAAGAACCTCCATAGATATGATTTGAATATCATCATCATATCTGGAAGTATCTTTATCTACTGTCAGTTGCTTCTTGCAACTATTTACTACAACATTCCTTCAAATTCCATTCACCTCAATTTCATATGCACTCATTGTAATTGAGTGTCCATTGATAGGTCATTTAAATAGAGATCCTAGTTAAAATATCTTGGACCTTTTTATAATAAACATATGCTTACACTGAGCTAGGAGCCATCAGAAAAAGGGATATCATATTGAAAACCCCAAAACTCATGGAGTATAGTGTTGGGGAAGTGGACTAGGGTATTTATATTCCTAAAAACACTATAGATATTCTATTTATTATATTTTTACTATTATATTTTATATTTAAACTTCTTTATATTGTTATGGAAATCATAAGATCCTACATACCTTAAAGAGGGTGTTTTTAAAGTAAATAAAATTTCAAGAACTCAATTCACCCCCTCTTGAGTTTTCAGCTAGCCAATCTCTTAGACAACGGAACCTGTCTCATAGTCTCCCCACTCAAATTATAAATATATCTTATCATAGAAATTTTCTTATTAACATAAGGAAAAACCCCATTATTCATGAGCATAATTCAAAATTTTAGGACTAAATTCAGGTATCCACATCCATGATTTTAAATCAATAGGAATTTAAAAATGTTATGAATTTTATGAAAAAATAAAAAAAATGGTTTATTTAAATAAACCCCATAACTAGTTCATTCATATACCCCCAAACATAATGTGTCAACCTTGTAAAAATATCATACTGCCCTTGGTAACATGACTTGAATCAAAGAAGATAGCTGGTGAGTCCTCTTTTCAATAATTACTATAAAAATTATAATGGTCCTAACACTGGCCTACCAAGAAAATAAACTAAACCTAGGTAGTGTCACAAAAAATCAGAATAGGTAATGGATCTTGTAAAAAATTTTAACGAACCATACTTATTCAGATAAAAAATTATCTCTAGATGGCCCACCACATGGTAAGATAAAATAAAGATGAAGAAACATATCTCATAATAAACCTAAACAAGGAAAACCTCCATGGTACAATGTGGAATAAATAGAACATATCCATGAGGCATAAGAATCCAATCCAAATAGGCCAAAATAGAATGATAATAATAATGAGTCAAAACAAGTGACTGTGTGACCATATGTCACCACCAAACAATCCCTCTATGAAGATGATGACCAACAAGTGAAACTATCAAGCTACATGATTATCTTCCCTTTAACAGACTCCTAAAAAACAAAATCTAAAACCTCCCAAAATAAAACGTAGGTTTTGATAACAAATACCAGTAGGAAACCACCAAAGAATCAATACAAGTCATAATCTCATGAATTCATTATATCTATCTTTATAACAAATCCATTTTATGAAGAATTTATGTAAAATAAAAATATTTTATAAAAGATTCCTTTTGTTCTCATAAAAACATGAAATTTTTAAAAAAATTAAGGAATATGCCATATATTAAATAAAATAGGTAAGAATAGGACAACCAACCATGGATACACGATAAGATAAGCCTTTGAGCAAATAACCATGAAAGTATCATCATGAGATAAACTAGTAATAAATAAAAAATCCCACCATTTAGGATCTAACCCATAGGAATACATGTTATAAATGAAAGAAAATCCCTAATACCATCCTAAGGTGGATCCAACCAATAAAACCTCTAATGGAAATAGAAATACTAAAGTGACAAAAACTTTTTATGGCATTACACACAAAAAGAGTGACATATGTATTCTTGAAGCACCCAAGGTTACAGAATGTGCTCAGTTTTACTAAAACCATTTTAAATCCATTATCACATATAATAAAACATTTTCACATAAAATCCTTTCCACTTATGGTCTCAGTGAACCATTTCAAAAAACCTACCATTTAAATAATATAATAAAACACTAGGTCTATGTAAACCCATTTTTAAATAATACCCCTTTAAAAACATGTATCTTATTAAAAAAATCCACTCGAATTTAAAATTAATAAATTTCAATAAATTAACCAAAGTAATTGAAAAGAACATAATGAAATTAATTAATTACAACCACTTGTGTAGATACGCCTACCTCAATAATAGAGGAAAATTATTCACCTTTGACAAAATAGATTTGAAACTAGAAGATATTCCTCTAAAAGAAAAGGAATGAGAAAAAACTAGAATAAATTAATTGAAAACCCAAACCAATCACAAAAAGATAAAAAAAACACAGCCGAATCCACGACCACAACCAAATATGCAGAAGAAAAAGGAAGAACATTTACCAGGGGGAAGTGACACAACCTCCATGGGGATAAAATGCCAAATAGAGTGATTTAAAAGGATGATGATCGCCCAAAATAACCCTAAGGTTTGAGAAAAAGGCTTTCACATCAAATATAGATATGGTCAATTTTGAAGTGTAATAAAAACCGTTAGACTATAATAATTAATTTCATGAACCCCTTTCTTGTTCTGAATTCCAGGATTTTATAAATACATCGAAAAGGTGTCTCTTCGGGTTTAATTAATTCCCATAGACCTAGTCACAACACAAAAATATTACATGGATTATAATTTTTCCTTCTCTCAATAGGAATCAAGGTATCTTCCCTATAATTAATTCACATTGTATAACTAATTCATGATGTGAATATATCTATTAGGAAGTCTATAGTCTAGATTCTATAGAAAAAATAACTACTCCATCACCAAAGATCTATGAACCCAAGTAGATTAACCCTTAAACCTTGAACACCTTTATACCCAGACTACATTAATTCAATTAGAAATACAAACCAAAAAATTAGATCAATAAGGGTCAATTAATACCTAAAAGAAAAGGATTTTACAAAAAAATTATGAATAATTACAAGCGTGTCACTCCCCTAACTTATAAAAGGGAACCACCTCTCCTCACTCATTTACAAACATTAAGAAATAAATATCATCCAACACATTGTGAAAATACCTTCCTAAAATTTTTAACCACGTTATATATGTCATTCCCTCACAAAAAGACTAACCTAAAATGGATTAAGTTGTTATTCAAAGGATATTTTTTCCAAAAAAGAAGTGAAACTCTTAAACAATATATTTCACATTTCTTTAATATTCTACCTCCTTAAAACCTATCATAAAATTTTTGATGTAATAAAATAAGTATATCAAAGATAGTAAAATTTTATTATGTTTATGGTACATACATTTTCCATCTACTTTTCCATCCTATGGGAAATGAAAACATCACTTATGCATATGAGTAGACTACCACCTCCATGAAGTAATGCATTTTTTTCATCAGAAACTCACATGGATGGTTATAAATAATGAATTAATCAATATATATTTTATATATTAAATAATTATGATCATAGAAAGGTAAAAAATAATCTACCTTCTACACTTCCATCCATTGGAAAACGATTTTGTCACTCTTGTGTATGTGTGGACTACCATCCCTATAAAGTGATATGATTCATTTTTTATTTTTTCTCTACATGGTTAGTCATAAGGATGGACTTACTGAATAAATAATATATTTATATTTTTATTATTTTGATATTTAATATTATACATTTATTTATTTTTTATTTTCATTCTTTATAAAATGTACAACATCACTCAAGTATACGTACATACTACCATCTCCATGAAACATTATATATCATTTTTTGTGATCATTTTTAATGGACACTTCCAAAAATATATTTAATGTATAAAAATGATAATTATAATATGTTTGAGATTATAGGTATTACAAATCTATGACCAAGGTGAAAGTATCAAAACCATTGAACTAAAATATGTATTGAAAATGGAACACTTAACACTCAAATATTGATTTTAACAATGAATTATTAATAAATGGGTAAAAAATTATAAATTAATAGTATTTGGTAAGATAAATTGAAATATGGTACTAATATATATATGTATAAAAGTATAAATTTATTAGTATAAGATATTATATTGTCTGGATAATAGGATGTTTTATGTAGGGGTTTATTTCACAATCTTATTCCTTTTTGGGATTGTTTATATTTAAGATTACATGAGTATAATTATATGATATTTCAATCATTAACCCCATAAATTTTATTCCACTATGGTTATATATGTGTTTTTCATGTTTTATTTCCATTTTCCTCTTGTTTGGTCTTAAACATTATTGAGGAAATTATTTTAAGATAACCCAACCATATTTTTTATGTTTGGGTCAGAAATATTTCTCCTCCATGTCTATGTTCTCCAAATTATTATGAAAGTTATTATCCACTTCTAAATTATTGATAAAATTAATTTTGTAATATCATTGAATTTATTTATGAGGTTATAAAAAGGGAAATTTTCAATGTTTATAGAATGTGTTATTTTTACTTTTTTACAAAATTAAAAAAGGAATATCTATTTTAATGCTTATAAAATCACATCCTTTTCCTATCATCATTGTACTAATCCTTTATCAAGATTAATCTAAATTTTTCCATTTTTTTAGAAATTTTTTTAATGAAAAGGGTATTCTTATTGTTTTCAAAGATATGTTCTAATGCCTTTATAATGGTTTTTTTCATCTATGTCAAAAATAATTTAAGAAATATTATATTTATATATAGATATATTCTAATGATACCATTCATAGTATTTATATTAATTTCTTATGATCATGTTGTTATATTTTTTGACTGTTGGAAATATAGAGAATATTTATCCTATTATTTCAAAATGATTGTTTATATTGATTATTCATTGCATTGTTATTCATTTATTTCAAATGATGAATACATTTTAATTATTAAGTAAATGGGTAGGTATAGATATTATATAGACCCTCAATTCATAGTTAAGTATCATAAGACAAACTATATTGGTTATTAGGAATATTACTTACCTATTTATTTAATATTTCTTACCATAAGAAATTGATAACAAGATTAGGATGTCCAAAATTATTAGTTCTATCATTAAGATATCATTAATTACTATCCACGTTATTATTAATGTTTATATATCATTCATGAATATATTAACATTTTATGATATTAGTTATATGTAATATTTGATTACTATTTATCTCTTCCATATTATCCATGGTATATTTATTCAATGATATATTCCTCTGTATGGTTTCCCTTACTAAGAATATGATATCAAACTTCATTATGTTTTCATTTTTCCATAGTACTATGAATTTATATTTGAATGATTTCAAGGATATGCTATTAGAAATAATAGACCTATCATTGTAATTTTTTTAATCTTTTCAAACACAATTTGAGAATCATGTATGTGCCGATTATTCTAATACTACTAATATATTCAATATCATGGGATGTTATATCTTGTATTTTTTACCAATATAGTAACATAATTTTTGTCTTCAAATTAATAAATTCATGTTTGTTTCACAAAAGATAAGAATATAGATTTTCATTGGAGAACCAGTCCATTAATCATATTTCCATGATAAAAAAATTGATTGATATGTACCCACCCACCCATCAATGGTTTACCACGTTAGTCCACAATAAAATTAAAATTAGATAATCCCATCAATATTTCAATAATTTTATGCCACGACCCTCCTTCATCAAGATGAGGGAAGGGATGGAAAAGTTTCAGGACCTTCCCTCTTCAAGATGAAAAAGGGAAAATTACCCCTAGTCCCGCCTCTATTAGGCCCTGGGGTGGAGACCATCACCAAGGGTATAAAAATATCATAAAATGGGAGGTATTACCCCTTTTCTAGTAACCATGATTGAAGATAAGATTTATGAACCTAAAAAAACTCCAATACATATATATAAAAGAATAAAAAATCCATCCTACATGAATTTTTAGAGTAAAATTGCTAGAAATAAAATGTAAAAAATACAAAGTAAATACAAAAAAAATAAATCTAAGAAGTGACCAAACAACTATACTGACGCCCAAGCTAGTAGGGTCGAGTATGATCTGTGTAATCTTTCTAGAAACCTGAAAATAATTTTATTTAAATATGGTGATAATACAAGTATACTCAGTTGGAAAGGATGAATTCACTCATGCACAAGTGGGATAAGCATACTAATGCCTCTATGAAAAAATAGTAGAAACTCAAAAGTACCTAAAAAGGTATACTATCCACCCAAAGCTCACTAAGGCATACTAAACAAACTACACAAGTCATGTAAAGTAAAGTAGTATGCACATTGATGATAGGGTACCCTACACTACTTCCCACTGGTTAATTTCTTATTCATACCAGTGAATGTCCTAACACTATGGTTCTCTCACACAAGCCACACTTCTAAAAATTTCCCACAAAAAATTGGGCCACATACCACATATCAACCGCAAAACACCTAGGCCACAACCACATCACACTATTCCCTCATACACTTGGGACAAAAAACCACAACCACATCCTGAAGTCACTTGGGAAAGAATAACACATATCATCTCATAGACACCTAGGAAAACACACCTCTCCCAAAGACACCTGGGCCTCAAAACATCTCCACAACCTACCCAGAGAGTCTTGGGCGACCAATTCCTAGAAGAGCGAGAAGATATGGTCCAATAACCAGTCATGCATCCTCTCACTAGGATTTTGAGGAAGGAAACCCTCCCCCATGACAATGGGGTTGTTCAACATTTAGTTCTCCACACAAGTGGGTTGCGTATTGAAATCACAAGGCACTACATGTAGATATATAGGTACCAAACACTTAGCCCAACCTATGGATTTTCAAAACAAACAATCAGCCCACAAAAAATTTCCCTTTCTACCACCTCTAATGTGTAACCACAGATCCAACCACAGACTTAATTTATAACCCTGCCAATTAATTTAACCGATTCTCATTATTTATTTGACAAGAAAAAATTATTGATTCCATTCAAACTCAGGAAACTACCAAACACATCACACGTTATGAGGGATAATCAACTATACCAACCACTACTAAATCCAAATAGAGAGAAAATGACCCGGGTAGAAGAATACAATCTAACACCCATTCCTAATATACCGGTCTTTGGAAACATCATAAGAAACAACCACACAAGGCAACACCATCCTTATTAGAAATTATCCCTCCAAAACCATCCTCAGCAACCCCAATGCATGAAAAGCAGCACATCTAGCAAAACAAATGAACACGACCAGATTGCAATCCCACTGTATAACAAGTTCATCCATTCCACAATAATCAACTTCTCAACCTGAGATTCCATTACAACTCCCGTACCATACCATAAATTAAACCAAAAACTACCATAACCAAATCCACAACCCCACTACATAAACAAACCACACCATAACCATAGAGCCAACCCCCTTGTATTCCCCTATACCCATGACCGAACTTCTAACTACATCACCATACAACCCACACAAGGAACTAAAACTATAAAAAAAATAAAAATCACACATCCACACCTATGAAATTAAGTGTATTCAGGTTTTAATTTTTTTCCTTGAATTTACCTTTCATAATTCAGGGGTGACCATAGCACAAGTCTTATCCTAGGGCATCCATTTATTTAACTAGATATATGTGAATAATGAATTTTTTTCATGTTTAGAGAAATTAAATAAAATTTTAACAAAAAGTATTCATGTGTCAGGTGTGAAAAAAGAGACCATGAATGTCCATGATTTTCAAAAGGCATACAACCAAAAAAATTCACAAAACGGATCAAAGATAACAGATAAAACAACAGAATCATTATCATCATATTTCCCACCCTTTATTTGTTACTCAGGTAACAAAACCTATTATCATAATAGGTCGAATTATCTTCCTAACATACTTAATTAAATGTTGTTATTTGATTATAATCACAAAGATATATGATTTTACTGAACCCACATGATACATAATTAAAATAGCGATGAAGTAATTCTTACATCTAAAAATAGACGATCACCAACTCCTCCTTATGCCAAAAATAGAGGGTCGCATAAGAAGTTGGAGACTCCAAGGGAATATAAATTCGAAGGACACAACACAATACATGAATCCATGGGGAAGAGAGTATCTGGGCACACCAATGGAAAAATTAAAAAATATGGGGAAGATAAGATCTCTGCTTAGAATATCCAAATCCTATACCAACAGAATTGAAATGGTTTCAAGGGATATTAAAGTCAGATCGTGATTAAGATCATGTAGTTTGACTATTTCAAATTCCTAAGAGAATTAGGATATTAAATATATAATTAATAACCTTTGAAACACATTTATAAATGCTCAAAAATATTTTTAAACTATATTTACATCAAATAAAATGTAAGAGTGGAAAAACTAAAAAAATTGGAAAAAGATGTAAATGAAAAACTGATGGGTGAGTCACCAACACGAGTCACCGACAGTGACTCACTAACAGCGAGTCCCCAACATGAACCATCGATGCCTCACTCACCGACACAAGTCATTGAAGCCTGGCCTATCGACTCCCGACCTACCAACGCTCGACCCATTGACACCTGAACTACCTATGCCTGACCTATATAGGATGAGCTACCCATACAAGCTACCAATACGAGCTACCAGTACCACTTACCAATGTGACCTACCGACACAGAGTCACTGACGCTGAGCCACCAATTTAAAAACTATAATTTTAGAAAACTCTTGAAATGAGCTACCATTTCCCCCAAAAAAACCCCAGACACTGGATTTTGACAAAGTAATGGACTAGGGAGGTCCAAGAAATTACATTAGATACCTCTTAATAAATTCTCACCCTTAATAATTTAAAACCAAAACCAGAGGAAAGAGGGGTCGAACAACCACCTCGTAAGATACCTCCCAAGGATAAACCACCCTATATTGTTCGAAAGATGGAGTGAAACCTCAATATCTGAGAACATATCCTCCCACACCTGTTAACCCAATAATCCACATGATACCCCACAACACCAAAAACTGTCTGGACACATGAATTAGGGAATTCCTTCCTCCATGTTAAGATAATATCTACTCTGGGAAACATTGACATTCCCACATGGGTTTAATCACATCTTAATTAATGTGTCTTCATTATGAATATGGTCTCCAACTCATTCACATGTTAGGAATATTTTATACTTTATAGAACAAGGAAACAACTCATCTCATAAACTAGGTTCGAGCAATACAACATAAGAAAATAACACAAGTAAAACTCAAAAAAATATAGGTATTGGGCACACATCTACACTTATCTCTCCCAAGTAATCTCTTATAGGACACCGTGCCTCCAAAACACAAAAAACAAATGAATTTTCTTTCTATATATAACCCTCTCCCGAAGATCCTGGACCTCCATTGGCTGCTCCATGAATGCTGTGTTGTCATAGATATCCAACTTCCCCCAGGCAATGACATGGGAGTCATTGTAAAGATACCAATGGAGCTATGAGACATGGAAGACATAATGCATCCTCTCCAACTATGGTGGAAATGCCAACTAGTATTCCACCTCACCAACTTTCCCTAACACCTCGAAGGGTTTGATGAACTTTGGAGAAAGCCTGCTCCCTCGGCCAAACCTCCATTACCTACAATGAGGAGAAGCCTTCAAGAACACATGGTCTCCAGCCTTGTACTCCAAGGACCTCATCCTATGATCGACATACAATTTCTGTCGGTCATATGCTACCTTCATCCTCTCAAGGGAAATCTACACCTTCTCGGTCATACTCTGCACCACGTCTAGACTAAGAATACATGCCTCCCAAAATTCAATATAACAAAAAGGTGAATGACATGGTATCTCATACAATGATCCAAACGGTGCCATACCAATGGAAGAGTGATAGCTATTATTGTGAAAAAAATATACCATGTAAAAATTTCGTACCCAAGACCCACCAGAGTCCAAGATGAATTATTGTAGTATGTCCTATAATGTCTAGATTGTCCTCTCAATCCTTCCATCTGTATGAGGGTGGAAAGTAGTAATGAGGCATAACTAAGTTCCAAAATCATGATGCAATCCCCTCCAGACTCATGAGGTAAAACATGTGTCCCTGTCTGAGACAATGGATGTTGGTAGCCCATCACGCCGCACCACCTCACCCACACACTTCCTATCCAAGGCATACACTACCCTTGACTCATTAATCGCTAAAAAGTGAGATGAATTTGTCAGCATATAAACTACAATCTAAATAGAATCATAACCTCTTTGATCCCTAGTTATCCCTATAATAAAATACATCGATATTTCATCCCACTTCCACTTGGGGACATCTAGGGGATGCAAAAAACCCTCAGGCAAATGGTTCTTATTCTTCACTTACAGGAACACTATGTATCATTCCACAAACTCTACCATTGACCACTTTTTTCCAAGCCAAAAAAACTACTCCCTTAATCTCTAGTACATCTTGGAATATCCTAGGTGTACCGTCAAGTGTGATCTATGAAACCCAGTGAGAACTCCCTTGCACATTTCCATTGGAAAAAACAACTTTCCATGGAACAACATCTGATTTTGTTCATCCTCTGACCACCCCTCCGGAGCATCACCCTGGTCAATGCGATTACGCATCAACTCAACCTATGAATCTTTCCACTTAGACTCATACACTTTATGCCTCAGTGTTGAATGCACTATCATCTGAAATAGATAACCTCTTCCACTATCCATCCCTGTATCTAGGTTTAAGGAATCCAACTCCTCTATTGCCTTCTAAGCATCCGCAGATTCCTGAACATCCACCTTCTGTGACATCCTTCTCAAAGAATCATCCAAAACATTCCCCTTTCTTGAGGTGTAAGAGATAAAACAGTTGTAATCCTAGAGAAACTCCATCTACATCCACTGTCACAAGCTCAGATCTTTCTAAGAAATGATATACCTCAAGATCTTGTGATTCGTGAAGACCCTGAACCCTTCTTGAATGAGGTAATGCCAACAAAACATCAGTATAAATGCAACTTCTGCTAGATCTAGATCATGGGTGTCATAGTTACGTTTGTGGGGTGTAGTAGCCTAGACCCATAAAAGATCACTCCTCACTACTGCATCAACACACATCACACTCCTAGATGGGAAGCATAAAAAAACCTTGAACGTCACAAACTACTATAGAAATTGAAGCACCAGAGCACTAACCAACTTCCTCTTCAGATAGTCGAACGCTTCCTGGCACTGCTCACTCCACAAAAAATCTTGGACTTATCTGGTCATATACGTCAATAGAGTTATAAATCAAGAGAAATTGGATACAAATCTATGGTAATATACCAAAAGACCAAGAAAGCTATGAAATTTCAACACATTCTTGGGTTCAACCCAAGAAACAATAGCCTCGACCTTCAATAAGTCATCTAATATCTATTAATGAGATACCACATGTCCAAGGAAGTGGAACTGTCGTGTTTAAAAATTACACTTGGAAAACATCCCATTGATCTGGTGGCATTGAAGAACCTCCAAGATAGTTTTTAGATACTTGGTATAATCCTCCTCTTTCTTTGAGAAGATTAGGATATCATCAAAGAAAATGATAATGAAATGGTCTAGTAACTCATGGAATATAGAGTTTATAAACCCCATGAACATAGATGGTATGTTCGTAACACCAAAAAAATATAAACATAAACTCAAAGTGCCCATACCTACAACTGAAATTAGTGTTCAGGATATCACCCTCCTTCATCATTAACTGGTGATACCCATATCACATATCAA
Source organism: Viscum album (assembly GCA_963277665.1). NCBI lineage: Eukaryota > Viridiplantae > Streptophyta > Magnoliopsida > Santalales > Viscaceae > Viscum > Viscum album. The sequence goes on along the minus strand of OY728140.1, from coordinate 1,441,310,467 downwards.
TCTTAGAGAACCAACATGCTCCATTTATCTAGTCTAAAAGCTTTTTTATCCTTGGGAGAGGGTAACTATTTTTGACCTTTACCAGATTTAACCTTTGGTACTCTATTCACAACCTCATACAACCATATTACTTCTTCGAAAAAAAGTCTGGAGCACCCCATGGTGACAAACTGGTCCAGATAAATCCCTTATTAGTTAGATTATCAATCATAATCCATAACTCCTGGAGATCAGAAGGTTCCAACTGATAAGGAACCATTGAAATCTAAGAAGCACTAGGGTGTATGTATATCCCAAAATCAACATCACATCGAGGGGGTAGAGTCACAAACTCATGAGTAAAAACATCCAAGAACTCCCCAAAAACTCCAGGAACCCTTTCCATTACAACATCCACTGATTCCATTGACAGCTCAGACAACAAAGAAAGAAGATGATACACATGCCAAATTCCCATCAGACAACTCCGCTCTCCAACTAAAGCCACATGTTGGCCATCCACATCTAAAAGAGAAAATCTTCTATAGAAGTAGTAAATGAAAGAATGCATGGAAAAGAACCAGTCTAAGCTAAGGATGGAATCATATGTCTGCATTTATAGAATGAAAAGATCCCCACTAGATTGATGTGGGCCCAACATCAGTATACATCCCTGGAAAACATTAACCAAGTTTGTCTGACCCCTGACCAGCACAGTAAACACTAAAGGAATGAAAATTATCTCTATGTCTGGTCCGAAAACATGGGCTAGAGTGGGTGCAACAAAGGAGTGTGAAGCTCACAAATCAAACAATGAACAATCAAGAGTACTATACAAGCTGATCGTACCTCGAACGATATCTATACCTTCTAGAAAAACTTCCTCTACTGTGTGCAACTGACCACACCTAGCTCCTCAAACCCTCTACTGATGACTACTTTTTCAACCATGTCTGGGTCTAGGTCCCTGAGGAGTAACCTAAGGTCAGCCTCCACCTACTATATTTCCTCTTAGTGGAGAGAGATCCTGCTTTCCCAATGACTGAAATGGCCCGACTGGAAACTACTGCTGAGTCAGGTGATAAAATATCCAACCTACACCATAATAATCATTAAATGGGAAATTACTCTGAAGGTTCTCATGGTCTCTACAAGAGAAAAAACTCGGTCCCAAGCCTATAAGAAAATCTCAATGACCAGAAGGGTGAAACTAAAACTGGTAAGGTCCACTCCCCACTAGACAAAGCCTTGAAGTCCCTAGCACCTAATTCCTTCTCATGGAATCCTTTCCCTTCATACAAAACTACTGGATCCCCTATCATGGTAAAAATCCTCATGATTTCATATTCTTAACCACTTTCTCATTCTTCTATACCTTTAGGTATGTCAGTAAGGTGAATGGAGTAACTGTGTACTAGAGAGAAGGAAGAAGTACCTCCTCAAAGTGTCTCTCCCAAGAATCATAATCATGAAATAGATCCAGATTAAGGAAAATGAGATCCTTGAAATTGATCCCCATATCCCTAACTGACATACGTTCTTACTGGAGGGAGAATAACTCTTTCCTCTTCTCAGCCATCATGGTCGAAGAAATGAATTCCGTATGGAACTCCTTCTCAAAATTGACCCCTAGAATATTTCTCTCCTTCATATCTACTAGGTAGAGTTTCGACGACTGATTCACATCACCCCACATATGTATCACTTCCAGAGGAACCTAGTACTCTGTCAGAGCCTGGATCAAGCTGAAAGTGATTACAAGATCTTCAAGCCAACTCTCCGTCATAGTACCTGAAACACAACCTTTATACATTCCCAGAGTCTACCACTGGAAATCACAAAGCTTCTTCTAGCACTAATCATCCTACCCCACTAGGTCAACCCTTCTTCAGTCAACTGGGCCAGCCTATTGAGACTCTGCTTCTCATACCATACACGGATGATGACTGGGATCCATAATTGAGAAATTAAATAGGGAACTCCTAATGATGAGTTGGGTGGAATTTATTTTGGATTCATTTTAACTTATATTTAATTTTAATTTCCCAAAAAAACCAAAAAAAACAAGAAAAAAATTCTTCATGATTAATGTATCTTTCATAGCGTCTGTACCCCACAAACGATTTAGCCTCACTTGGTCGTTTGGTAATCTCAAAGTTCTTGCATCAGATCATGGGGGGGACCTAAAATTCAATGTCTTAGCCAATATTCACTATCCTATGTCATGCACCAATATAACCTAACATGGTTTCCCTACCATACCATGCAATTCTAACTATGCCATGCTCCAAAATCCATCCTATCTTTTAACCATCAGTCTTTGATACCATTCTGTCATGACCCTCCTTTTTAAATATGAGGGAAGGGATGGAAAAGTTCCCTAACATTACATATTCAATATGAAAAAGGGATAATGACCCCATTGAGTCCCACCTCCAGTAGGCCCAAGGGAGGATACTAGCCCTAAGGGTTTAAAAATATCACAAAATATGAGTCATTACCCTTTTTTAGTAACAAAGATTAGAGATAAGATTTATCAACCTCAAAATAACTTCATGACATATATATATAAAAGAATAAAAAACCCATCCCACATGAATTTTTAAAGTAAAATTTCTCGAAATAAAATGAAAAACTCCAAAGTAAATACCAAAATAACAAAGCTAAGCAGCGACACAACAACTATCCTAAAGCCCGATCTTGTAGGGTCCATCATTGTCTGTATAATCTCCCAAAAAACCTGAAAATAGTTTTATATATATAAGGTGAGAATACAAGTATACTCAATATTAAAAGACAGATCCAATCATGCTCAAGTTGGAGAAGCATAATAATGCCCCTGTGAGAAAAATAGTTGAAACTCAAAAACACCTAACAAGGTATACTATCCACTCCAACCTCACTAAGGCATGATCGAAAAATAATATAGGTCAATTAATGAAATTTAGTAATCACATCAATGATAGGGTACCCCGAACCAGTTCTCACTAGTTAATTGTTCATCCCTAATGGAGAACATATGGATGCTACCACACTCTTCCTCAAGCCCCACTACCACAACCTGACCGAACACACCCAGGAAAAATATAGCATCCCACCTACAAAAACCTATTCTACTACTCCATAACATCCTACTCGCAGACACATGGGGAAAAAATCACAACCTTACCATGAAAAACATGGGAAAGCACAACACATCTCATCCCAAATACACCTGGTAAATCATACCTTTCCCATAGACATCTGGGCCTCAAAACTACTCAAAAACCTACCCAAAGAATCTTAGGATACCAATACCTTGAAGAGGGATCAAAGAATATCCAATAACCATCCATCCATCCTCCCACTGAGATGTTGGGAAAGAAGACCCTCCCCCATAATAATGGGGGTGTTCGACAAGTAGCACTCAACATGGGTGGGGTGAGTATAGAAATCACAAGGATATGAATTTATATATAGAGGTACCAAACACTCATCCAATACTATGGGTTTTCAAAACAAACAACCATCCCACATGAAACATCCCTTACTAACACCTCTAATTCATAACCACATATCCAACCACATATATAATTCGTAACCCCAACCATTTCTTTTATACAATTCTCATTATTTATTTAACAATCCAAAATTATTGATTCCATTCCTACCTGGTCAACTAACAAACAAATCAAATGGTATAAGGGAGTAGCAACCCTACTAACCACTGCCAAATCCAAGAGGAGAGAGAAGGACTAGGGTATAAGAATCAAATCTAACACCCATTCTTAATATACTAGTCTCTAGATTCTTTGGGTGAAACACCCACTCAAGGTAACACCATCCTTATTAAATTTTTTCACTCCGAAACCATCCTCGACAACCCCACCACATGAAAAGAACCACATTTAGAAAAACAAACGAACTCAACTAGAATGCAGCCCCACAACATAACAAGTTCATCCATTCCAAAATCAATAACATATAAACCAAAGATTACATTACAAATATCATATCATCTCATACACGAAACCCACAACAACCATCACCAAAGTCATATCCCCACTTCACAAGCATACCACCCCATACCCACAGAGCCAACCCCCTTGTTTGACCCTACACCCACCACTATGCTTCCCACAGTAGCACCATACAACCCAAAAAAAGAAATAAAATAAAATAGAACCATACAGAGCACATAAACACACCTATCAAATAGAGTGTATTCATATTTGACAAATACTGTTATTTAATTCCACTTTCATAATTCAGGGGAATCACAACACAAGTATAATCCGGGGGCATCCATTTATTTAACAGGATATATGTGATTAATCATGTTTTCATGTTCATAGCTGTTCAACATAAGGTTAATAATAAGTATTCATGACTCAGGTTCACAAACAAAGACCACCAAGGGCTATGATTTTCATAAGGAATACGACCAACACAATTCATAGAATGGATCAAAGATAAGAGATAAAACAACACAATCATTATCATCATATTCCTCACCCCACATTTATTACTCTTGTAACAAATCCCATTATCATAACAGGTCTGATTATCTTCCTAATATCCTGAATTAAAATTTTTTATTTGAAAGAAATCAAAAAAAGACATGAGTTTACCCACACCTCAAGATACAAAATTTAAAGAAAGATGAAAGAATTCTTATCTCGAAAAACAGATGATCGTCAAATCCTCCTTGTGCCAAAAATAGAGGATTCCACAAGTAGAAGGAGACTCTAAGGGGAAATCAATTTTAATGAAACAACACAACACACAACTCCATGTGGAAGAAATTCTTTGGGTGAACTAAGAGAAAAATGGAAACACAAAGGGAAGAAAAGATCTTAGCTTATAAGATCCAGATCCTATATCAATGGAAAGGGAAATAGTTTCAATGGCTATTAATGTCAGATCATGATCAAGATCACATAGTTTGATTATTTCAAAGTCCCAAGGGCATTAAGATATTAAATATATAATTAATATCGTTTTATTTTTTTAGAAATGACTAAACATGGTTTTTAACTTAGTTTATGTCAAACAAAACGCAATAGGGGGAAACTAAAAAAACTGGTAAATATATGGAAATGACTCAATGATGCAAGTCACCAGCATCGACCCATCAAAATAGAGTCACCGATGTGATCCATCGACACATAACTCACCGACGACCGACTTATCGATGCCCGACCTACCAACGGCCGACCTATCGGCGCCTGGCGTACTGACGCCCAACCTACTGATGTTGAGTCACAAACACTGAGCTACCGACATGAGATATTGATGCAAGATACTGATGTGAGAAACCGATACCACCCAGTGATGCGGATTCAATGATAGTGAGCCACTAATATAAAAACTATAATATTTGGAAACTCTTGAAATGAGCTTCCGTTTCCCCCCAGAACACCCTAAACACTTGATTTTTGAGAAAGTAATGGACTGGGGGGTCTAAGACATTACCTTTGAATCCTCATGAAAAAGGGCATACTTATATTAATTAATAAATTTCATTTCCATTTATTAAATAGTACGGCTCCTTATTTCAACTAATCCATTCTCCTATAGTGTTTCTAAAGTAATAAAATTGTGAGAATAACCATTTTCACTATAAACCTTCTCTAATTTATGGTTTTATAACTCTCCACCATGGACATTTATTATTAAGTAAATAATGGAATCCTTTTTTTATTTTGAAAAAAAATTATAATAAGTGGAAAACTTAGATAAGGTCTCACTTTTTATAGACATTAAATACAACCATGTGAACCAAGTCTAGTTATCCAAAATGAGAAAATATACCTTTTACCTACCAAATATAAAATTGAGTAGACTATAATAAATCCCAATAAAAAATCAATAAAAGTATTATAGTGCTTACTTTATTCATGAACTTGAATGATTTGTTTTGTTATATTCCTTTCATGGAAAGATAAAAAATTATAAATCTATCATCTTTCAGATCAGGTAGTTTTTTCATATTCTTATTCTTAGCTATCTTACACAATAATATTAAATTAATACTACCCAAAATTTGATGAAATAAATAAATTGGACATTAAATCATTAAAAAAATATATATTATAGGGTTAACAATTCAATATTAAAAGAATAAAAATTATAATTTCTAAAACCAAAAACAATTAGGTAAATGATGATTGAAAAAAAGATTTTATAATCCTTAAATATAACTAATAATCCTCAATCACATAATTTATCAATTATAATCTGATTATTTTTCAAACCTCCACCATAAAATACTATAATTATGATACTAGAATCAGTCAATACAACTCCAAAAAATCCATTTATTATTACATTGTAATTGTATTTGAATATAAAATGAAATCCAATGCATATTTTGAACTTTTTGAAGTTTTGTGGGTCTCCTTTAATGTATATAGAATACCCACTACCTATGTAGAACATTTCATTTTAAAGATATCCATGGGGTTTGTTATAAAATAACGAAACAATAAAATGTCTTGGTACATATTAATTTTTTTTTTCAAATTGGATTAGTAACCAAGACTTTAGGCCCCATATCTTATTTAAAAGTAGTACTATAATAGTTATTAGAAGAAAAATATTTTAAAATGAATATTTTTGTATGACTCAATGATATAGGATTCCTTATAAAACATTCAATTTAATTATTCCTTAACATGTTATAATTAAAACAAATAATAAAAGAATAATCCTAAAGTGATCTTAAGAATGAAATTTATATACATCTTTGGAGAATTTTCACTATAAGTAATCTCATTGTTCTTTTTTTAGTTCTTTACATGCTCTTCATTTTGACCTGATTGAATCTTCAACTAGTTATTTTGAATAGAACCATGTTTAACCTTTAAATTTTTCCTTTAATCTTTTCTATCTCACTAGATCCAAAATAATTTCATGATAAATATGTATTATTTACCTTTATAACTCATGAGATAATTTCTTATTATCATACCCTAAATTCTTGTGTATTTATTCTATATTTTTATGGAAATAGGTTACATGATCAAGTTTACCTTGATTTTTTTTAGAAATATAATTAAATTATTTAGGAAAATATTTTTCACATTTATAATCAGATTTATATTAAATAACTTGATTAATGTAAGATCTTGGAAAAATATTGAAAGAATCCATATCTTTTCAATTACTATTTATCCCTTATTTTGATATTTTTATCCCTTATTTAATTCTTAAATTTTGTAAATTTAGGGTTGATATGGCCTTTTTCCTATCCTCATAAAATGTAACATATTTAGAAATTAAAATTTAATTAAACAATTTAAATTTTTATTTGTTTCTTCTATCATCTATCTTATTTTCATTCCCATTTTCTATTCATTTGAAAATTTAAAAACCATAGCATTATTAAAAATATAGTTCCAAAGTCTAGTTAGATCGCTATATGGAGGAGGAAATGAATTATTGAACACTATTTTTTTGAATATACCTTTTTAATTTAAAACATATAGCTTGTTAAAGGTTCAATACAATTTTATTTTATCTCAAACTTAATCGAGTATATAGAATGTGAAAGGAAAAAAAATCAAGGATAAAAAAGGTACTACCTTAAAATCCTACTCCTTTATAGGTTCAAAATTTTAGAGTACTTTTTTCTCTAGTATGAATCACTTAAGTGCATTTTATAGTCTATCACCCTAAAATAATGATGAAAAATCTCTCCAAATATTCATTAAAATATATTCCAAAATTTATGGTCTTAAATTGTTCATAATAGTAACCTCCCAATAGTTTCTTAATACTAGCATACTTATAATTAAATAGATCTCTTGAAAATATCCATCCCACCTCCCAATGGGATTTTTAAACTACCTCATAACAGTTATTCATGGGTTCTCCGAACTTCTCTTCAAAGAGGTCTTTAACTATAACTCCCAACATGTAGTGTCTAAATTGACCTAGATCTCCTTCATGTATGCATATAATAACTTCTTGATGATCACTTTTCCTTTCTCACTTGGTTTTCTATTGATTCAATATCATAATTATCAATAAATGGTTCCCACTTCTTACTTTCTCTCTAGATTCAACACATCAATATTTTCATTTTCCTCCATCCCCATCCTCTTCAATGTATGGGATCTCTTAAATGCTATTAAGTTATTCTACATTAATTCACAAATAATATTCTCTAGGATTTTAGTAATATTTTTGTCACTTCTCTTGTTATCACAAATTATTCTTTCACTTAAAAATGGTTATATATTCATTGAATAATTCATTGAATAATATTTGGAATAATATTTCCAGGAGTTTTATTTAATCTCAGTGCTTTTAGGTAGTGAGATATCTTACTCTTTTTACTCATTTGACCTTATTCAAATTACATCAAGGATTAAATTAAAATATCATTAAGAATTGTTATTTAAGTTCATGTGATATTTTAATAATCATGGACTCATCTTCTGTAAAATCTATATAGCTTCTATATCTACATGAATTCATAAAAAACCATTCTATATCTTGTGGTGTAGAAATACCTATGTTGTCATTTAAACATCAAGTAATTTTAAAAAAATCAATTATAAATGAAATATAGAATGCTTCATTCCATTTTAATCATTATTCCTTTTTAAATTTGATTGATAACATACAACAAAACACTCATTGAAATATAATATGGTGTGGTGTTGTCTTTCTCATTATTTTTTATTTTCTCAAATACTTTATTTATTTAGCTTCATAAATATTCCATGATGACCAAAAAATATATTGGAATTTCACTACAGTGTGGTGGAATAATAATTTTGCAACACCCTTCAGTATAGTATCCATTTATTCAATATCAAAAAATCACATCGAGTTTGAGACTTGGATTCACAACAGCTAGTATTACTATCCATTTGATAAATCATGCCGCTTGGTTTTATAAAGAAAATCCTAAAAATTATATAATTTATATTAAAATATTTTATATTTATTTAGAATAATAATTCCAAGTATCTCAACAATTATGTACACATAGATAGGTACATTTATTCTAGAATGACCTTTAAAAATCAGCATGAACCACTATGTGTCTCGTCAAACATACCTTCCCATAGAATGAAGAAGAAATTTACATAGCCACATTCATTATTACATAGAGAATTATGTTTATACAGTTCTAGAATCATGTTTACATAGGACCATATGATGATTAAACAACACCTGTATGATGTTTACACAAAATATTCATGATGGTTACACATAACATAATTGATTTTTTAAAATCATCTATATGATGTTTTTTAATCACTTGCATAATGGTCATGAATCAAATTAATATTGATTACATAGCAGATAAATAATGTTTACACAACTACTAATCTTCTCCAAATCAATTCCAAGCCTTCTAAAAAATCAAAAACACATCTAAAATGTAGTACACAATGTTCTTTATTAAAAAAAATTCCCTTTACTTCAATATTAGCAAAAAATAATCACAATTAAATGGTATTTCTACATGAATCTTTCTAAACATGTTATATGAGTATTAATAAAATGTTTTCTTCTATTTATGATAGAAACATCTTATAATCTTTTCCACACTATCCAATACATATTTATAGTGAAACATCTAAGACAATAAATGAAACCAACACATGGATCTTTAAAAAATCCATTTATTCATTTATCTATTTCCATTATCTCTTCATTAATAATTTTTTATTCAAAGTCATAAGAATTAGAAGATAAAAAATTAGTATATTTAAAATTTTATTATTTTTTTCTTCTTCTATGAATTTCTTCAATTCATGATTTTACAACAGTTATAAACCAATGAGATTATCCATTGCAAATTACTTAAAATAATTATTTCCATTGATCGTATCCTTCTTGACATTCCTCTTCTTTGGTAGAGATCATATAATCATTCCCACTATTAAATAATTCTCTAAGGTTTCTTTTAAAAAAGTGATAAAAGTTTTATTTGAAGGAATCTATGAAAAATTTTATCCATTTTATAAATTTCAGGCATCTTCAAATATAAATATTCTTCTCTTAACACCACAATATTTTGTGTTTATATTTTTTCAGTTCCATAATCTATAAAATATAGTATCCTACAAATGTCATAAGCAATCTTTCAAGCTGAAACATAACTAAAAAAATCAAATTATATAATACAACAAGATATTCAAAATTTTAAAATTCAAAATATATTTCATTCATTTTTACTAGCCGGTGTTTGTAAAAAAACCTCAATAATTATAGAGGAATTTATTATGCTTGTCCAATGATATTTGATTAAGTTTTCCAAGTAGTCTTTTATTCAACTTTTCCAATATCTATAGATATTTACAATAAAATAAGGTAGCCTCTACAGTACTAATCCATCATTTTTTCCATGACCATCCATGAATCAATGATATTAAGCCTATGAATGTTAGTATATAGGATAGGGTTTGTATAAAAAATATAAAATATCTAAAAAATTAATTGATAAAATTTTTTATAATAATATATATTAATATATTAGGATAAATGGGGGTAGTTAATTAAATATTATAAAATGATAAATAAATTAAGGAATAAATACAAATCATATAAAATTTTATAGTGGTTTAAAAAAATCCCTTATCCACTCTTCATATCCGCTATAACTCTTTGAGTGGTATGAATAAAACTAAGAGATAATAACTTTCAAATACAATAAATAACCCTTTACACAATGAATTTTATAGTGAAAGAACAATATGATCTTATTATTTTTGGTTAAGGTAGAAGAACTGATTACAACTCATACATTTTATAGAAGTATAACCTATTAAAGTAACTTCATTAAAGAAAAAAATATATATTTTATAAGTTAAATAAAAATTAAAATAATAATAATATATTTATATTAGATTGAATACATAGAATTTGAATAATATATCTCAATAAAATTTTATCTTGATTAAAGCTTCAGAGAATTTGGGAAAAAGTAATAGTGAATGAGTGGATCAATTTATTAGTTCTTTTATTAGTTATAATAATTATTTCAATAATCTCATTTACCTTTTTTATTTATTTTATAAACAAGACACATATAATGATATTCTTCATTTAACTTGAAATCCAAAAGATTCCAAATGATCTTAATGGTAATTATCTAAAAATTTGTATATTTTTTTTCCAATTAATGCATTGGCATGCATATACATTTTATTTATATGATCAATAATGTATAAATACATAACAATATCCTATGAAAAACACAATGAAGAATTAGATGATTCCTCTCTCTACATTAGATAAGATACAATATTCAAACTTTAATATTCTTTATAAAAAATAAAATTAATGAATTATTATTCCACCAATTTTTGTGTTGTTGATGTCAATATGGAATTTACTTGACAAAGATGTCTCATGATGGTTATTGAAAAAAACATTAACTTTGTGACCCTATCTAATCTAAAATAATAATAAATCCATGACGTGCACTCATAGTCTATGTTAACTTGATAAAATAGAGATATATAATATATTAAATATGTTTTCATGTGATCCTCTATTATCTCATTGACACCAATTTTTCTAAAACATAAAACAAGGGTATAAAAATCATTCCTAGTTCAACACATTGATAATGTATTTTGATAATAATCAATACAAAATTAGAATATCATTGTCTGTCATTATTCTTCACTTTTTCCATCATATTCAAACCATAAACAAACATGTAGGGTTTATAAGTAACTCTTTTATTTCTATGAATTAAAAAATAATAAGTATTAAACTGATAGGTATTTTATATCATAAGAAACACTGATAAATTCTCAATGTTAAAGTAAAACGATGTATAATTAAAACATATATTCATGGAATATAATATGGTTGTTATAAAAACACATTGAGGATTGATATATGAGGTGTTAAAGGCTAGTATCATGACTTAACCTAATCAAAACACATAAGAAACTTCAATTGGGGTAGTTTTTCTTATATAAAGAATAATTTATTAGATCTTGTATCGAACATGACTTCATGTAACACTATAAAAGAACCCTTCATGTATTTTCTTCAATCAAACTTATTTATCGCTTTAAAAATATATGTTTGTTGTGACTCAGACTGAGAAACCTCATTAATATATCTCTATAGATCTTTATACCTTTTATATAGGACACTGAAAACATTAATTTCATTGAAAATTATTTTTCTAATAATATCATTAAAGAATATAATGTTGGGATATCATTTTTGATGATTAGAATTTCATCCATATAAAAAACTAAAAATACCACAACACTTTTACTAACCAACTTATATGAACATGAATCCCTTTAGTTCTTGATAAAACTAAACTCATTTATTATACCATCAAATGAGATATTACAACTCAATGAAATGTGATTTAAAAAATATATGGATCCTTGAAATGTGTATTCCTTAAAAAACTATTAATATCCTCAAACCATTAAGTTGTATCATATAAAAAACCTTGACTAAATTACTAGTAAGGAAAGTATTTTTTAAACATATTTAATATATCTCATAATTATAATATTATGTTATAGAAATAAATAAATGAATCTACTTTATCATTGAAACTGGATAAAATTGAATTTCATAGTGAATACCACCAATTTATTTATAAAAGTTTTCCGTAAAGTGAAATTTATATTTAAATAATCAAATATCCTTGTATATTTTCCAATCATAATCCATTTATACCCTATGGGTCTCACCCTTATAGGTGCATCTACCATGTTTAATACTTGGTTATGGTACATAGTGTTCATATCAAATCTCATAGACCCAAACTATTTCATAAAATAAAAACTCTACATGTTTTTATGGTAGGTAAAAGGTTAATCCAATATGAATATTACTCCATATTAAATATACCTAGGAAATCCTTATCTCTCAAGATCATGATGAATTAAACCAAACCTTTGAGGTTCTTATGTAACCTTAGTTGGTTCAATTTCCATAAATTTTTGTAGAGTTTACTAAATTTTCATATTTGAACCCATTCATGATTTATTTTATTAAAATTCTCTAAGTTCACCTTTCCTCTCATTGATTCATCAATTTAGGAGATTATTCTCAAGGAAAATACCATATAAAGATACAAACAAATTGTGTCATAATAAATTTACAAAAATGATAAATCATAATCTATTTAGGATAACCAACAAAAAATAACTTATCAAATTTAATAACATGTTTTTATAATTATATAAAAAATTATTGTACTTCTTAATCCCAAATACTCATTAAATACTAATTAAGATACCTCCTAATGAATATATTATATAATGTATTTATGACCACCTTAAATCAAATATTTTTTATTGTAAAATTTATTTATTCTAATGAATATTTATATAATGATATAGGATGGTCACACAGGCTCATCATCAATAAAACAATTTCCAAAAAGATATATTCTCACCACTTTAACACACTATTAGACTACACTTTTATAAGATGTGTGAGTTATGAAACAATTCATCAACGACTCAACCCATTACTCCGAACGACCCCCAACAAATCCCAAAGGGAATTCCCAATCTTCATGGGTTGGTAACTAGTTATGGGAATCAAGGGAAACACACATGGGAATTTATTTTACCAAATAAATATTAAGGAACAATCATTGTAATTCTCACAATAATTTTTCATGACCTATATATAAGATGTACATCCATTTAAATCAAAAAAGTAGTTTGCAATTATTACAACCCAATCAAGGAATTGTCGAAATAAAACATATATCTCACATCCATAATATAAAATAGCCACAATATGACAGAACAAGAGGCTAATATTTTTTTTAAATTAGCTGTAACTTATATGAAAAAAAATCAAAATAAACCCCAAATATCAAACCAAAAGACTCTATGTGATCCGACATAACTATTAAAAATCATCACTAGAGATTCCACTATGATCAACCTAGAATAAATATTCCATGTGATTGATCTCCCTAATAACACGAACCAAGCCTAAAATGTTTATAGGTGTGATCACAAAGCCCAATAAGTAAATTCCCCACACCCCATGAATTATATTTTAAATTAATGGCGTTTCATGGTAGTTTGAAATTTCTACTATACAAGTAAGTTTTCAATTTTTAACTGAAATAATTCTTTAAAACACTTTATATTTAACATAACACTTAAGGAAGGAAAGACATTTTAAACCTAAAATATTCCTTAAAATAAATAAAATTTGAAAATAATGGAAAATAACTAACTTTTGAAATATCCCATTATAACTAAGTTAAAATTAATAAAAAAATTTACTAACTTTAAAATATAAACATGTAGGAGAACATGAATTAAATATAAATAAAAGAAGATTAAATGAAAGGGAATTAAAATAATATATATTTGTAGGAGTGAAATCTAAAGTGAAATGAACTTTTAAAAAGTATAAATAGAAACATAATATAGAAATAAATGAAATAAAACAAATTTAAAAAACATCAAGGGAGTCGCCTTATAGAATCTAAGTTCAAGGTAACATTTGATACAAAATCATCTTAGTGGTTGAACCATCATAATGAACTACATGAAATCACTAGGGAGAGTAATCACAATGCCTATTAAAAGAGGCCATATAAGAAATTAACTCCCTGACAATTTAATAAGAATATTTTTTTATTGTTGTAACATAGTCCATGGATAGGCACATAACACCATGCCTAGGTATACGTTAACTATTTTTCCCTATAAAAGTTATTAGGTTTTGATGATCACCTAAAGGGAGGAAAATGTATAATCCTATGGCAATCACATGAAACATTAGTCACACATAAAAAAACATTTCTTTACTCCAAGCCATATTTTCCCAAAATAAAACCTTTTAAATTAAATACATTATTGTCATTGTAAACATCATTCTCAAAATAATAAAAACCAAGGGATAAACACAAACCACTTTTATAAACTATTATTCAATACTTGACTCTTTTTTGAGGAACCTGAATCCGGAAATTCGAGGAACATTTTTTTAAATGGGATTTAAAAATATATAATAATGTTTTAAAAAATTAAGACCACTTTTATAAAACCCAATATAATCCAACACATTAAAATAAACACTTGAAAATGAAATTAATTTTAATATCATGAAAAAAGAGAGTCAATGAACATAATAAGAAACTCAAACCATCATTTAATATCACTATACTCTATAAGAATCAATCGTAATAATTAAAATCATAAAATAATAATTTAAAGAATGCAAGGTATGCCATAAATGGTAAAAATATTTCAAAGTACACATTTAACTTGGAAAAAACATAAATTATTAATTTATTATTCATATAAAAACATTTCAAAGTAATTAATCAACTTTAACATCCTTTAAAAATCTTAATTTACTAAAATAAATCCTTTAAACATTTTACATAACACATAAATTGTATTAGAAATTGGTTATAAATATACATGGAATATGTGACAATCAAATATCTATAAGATAGTATTAAAAACCACAAAACCAGGATAAAGAAATCTACATTACTCATCTTTTAAATAATCCAAACCATAACATAGAATAAATTAAATTTAAAATCAATGTATTTATGTTTAAATAACTATTTAGGGAGAAAACTACCTCAAAACCATATAATCATGTCACCTTCAACAAAAAATGGTGGAATGAGTCTCAATAAGATTATTACAATCCCTAGAAACCATTAATTAGAAGATCTAGAAATCCCTATAACCTAGGCTATTCCACTATGGAAACTAGGTAAAAATAAGAAGAAAAACAATAAAAAGGGGGAATAAAGAAATGAAAAGATCCGTAACCTTAAAATAATAGGATTAGAATTGAATTAATTGAAAAATAATATAAGAGAGGGGGAAGGGATCCATTCCTAAGGATCCTGATTTGATAGATGCGGATTAATATAAGACAAATGGACTTAAAGTGGTTAAATTGGGGGAGATATGATTTAGGAATTTTATAATTTTGAAAACCTGGACAAGTCGTATGGTTTGGCTAGGTGATTTAGAAGACTTTGAGCCAACTGCACACCCCTCACCGAGTACACCTAGTATGCCACACTATTTGGTTTCAAGGTTAATAAAACTATGTTACAACCATGAAAATCACTATTAGTATATAATTAAATATTTTTTTGTTAACTTCATGGTTAGTATTAACCAAGCATCGACCATGCACCTAGAACTACAACATTAAAAAAATTTAAATTCAATCTAATTCAACCTGAAACTCACGGAACAAGATAAATAAATAAATAAATAAAATGAGAGTGAAATAAAAGGTTAGGGTGTGAAATCCCCCCCCCCCCTCGAAAAAAATACACTTTATACCCATAGAAAGTCACAGAAGATCCAAGGACTATTCAGACCAACATGATTTAATAAGGAAATACACTAGGATATAAAATTATTAAACCTTAAAAAATATTGGGAAACACCAATCAAATTAATTATCTAAATCTATAAATATCACCCAACACTTACAAACTATATACACCCAAATACACTACTATAGAAAATTGAATACTAATAAAATATAACTTGAGACCTAAGATAGGTATCCCCCATATTTAAGAACATCCCTATCATGGAATGATCTAAAGAAATATTATATGTCAATAAGCTTCCATCAGTTGAGGTAGATGAATAGAGAAAAAAAATGAATTCTACATACACAATAATAAGAAAAAAATCCCCACTTCCTCTAAAATACACATGAATAATAAACGCCCAAAGAGACAAGAATATAGAATAAAAATAAAAATGAAACAAGAATATAAAAAGGATATTAAATAAAAGGAAGAAGATCTCCTCATCCTTCCCATAAACATTAACATAAAGATCCTAAATGCGACACCTCAACTCAAAAAACACATAATGAGATGGATTAGAACATCCAAGATATACACTAGTATTATACTAAAGTTGACTACCCCAAAGAATAAAAATGGCATGATGAAAATGTTATCTTAAGTAATCCAGGACTCTTCATCTCAGGTTTATCATATCTTAACTTATTGCAAGATAGAATACTCTTACCAAATAAAATTGAAAAGGAACCACTCATCCAAATATTCCTTTCTGAATAAAATACCACCATCATAGGTCATTGATTATACCATACAACTATAGTCATAAAAGATAAATCCTCTTCTGAAATAAGACCTGTATAAGTTTCATGATTTAAAATAGAATGATAAATTAAAAAACTTGAGTAAGAATTAACACAAATAAAATTTACTCTCCCCCACACCCATTAGAGTCCATGTGGGGGCATTAACAAGAAATTATTTCCACCAATACATAAGAGAAACTAATAAAAGACAAATCCTCTTAAATAGACTTCCCACAACCCACTAAGACCTTTATAGATGTCATACTAAATGATAAGGAAACATAATATTAAATTAAGAACCTCCAAATTTAAACTCATATCAATAAGAGAGACCATAAACTAAAAAATATCTAGGGCATAAAATTCTTATTACAACCAAAATAATCAAAATATTAAAAATAAAGAAAATTCATTTTAATTCATATCAAAAGTTTAAGATTTATTCCCAAAAAAATATTTAAATCCCTAAGTTCATTATTGAAATAAAAATCACATTCCAAAATATCAAAATATTTTTATAAATATTTGGAAATATCATTTTATAAATTTTAAAATTTAGTTTTCTCCTTTTAAAACCAATATTTCACTACAAAATCATAATTTAAATCACTTATTATTGAAGAAAAATTTCCTAGATAAAGATCTGAATAATTCCCAATAATTTCAAGATCAACAAATCAATCCATAGTTAGTTTTCAATTAAAAAACCATTCATTGAAACCATTTTAATAATCCAAAACATTTTAGATCATTTAAATATACTTTAGAGAGATCCTTTATTAATTTCAAATCATACCCTTATTATTTAAATTAGGTTTCTATAACATAATATCCATAAATAAAAATCAAATAAAACAAAAAATATAATAAAAACTCCTTAAGTCATCCAGAAAAATAATCTACCATAACAAAATATAAATTGGAAAACAAATAATGGGTTTGACATAAAAATTAAATATGAGTTATTAGATATTAATTATGTGTCCACATGTTTTTACTAACCATTAATAAATCATACAACACCCATTGGGAGTCCAAAACAAAACCATGTTCAAGGGAATAATACAATTTTCCAGACTGTGTAGGCTAACTATGTGCCTCTAGTTCTTCTCTAAAATTTTCCCCAAAAATAAGAAAAATATTGGAACAACTCATATAATATTAATATAGTTAAAAACTCCATCAATAAAATAAAAAATACATCATAATAAACCCATATTGAACCTAAAATAAACAATTCTTCACCTGAACACCCATGGTAACATGAGTCTTAGAATGAGAAACAGATAACTAGGATCCCCCACACCAACCTCTCAAGTTTTGATATCCCGAACTCTAATATAACATAAAAACCCAAATAAAAAAGGGAACTATAATATATTTTTTCCATGAACCAACCCAGGTAAACCCATCTCATCACATAGCCCAGTCTACAACAATACCCAAAGGGTGTTCCTGATCCCCAGGGGTAGGTAACTAATTCTTGGGAATCAAGTGAAACACACATGGGAATGATTTAGAGAAAGAAATATAAATTAACATGAAGTGTAATTTTCAAAATAATCCAACATTACCTATCCATAAATTGTACTACTATTTAAATATAATAAGACATTTTAAATTAAGGGAAAACCAGACAATGAATTATCAAAATGAATATATATATAATTTAAATAATATAAAATAGGTACAATATAAGAGAACAAATCCTAAGAATAAAAGGTTAAATTGATTGGTACATGTATTGAACAATAAAAAAATAAAACCAAAATACCAAACTCAAATACTCTATATAAACCATGGTAACCAGACAACATCTTCACTTTAACATGATCGCTAATTAACCTGAATAAAATATTCCACAACACATAGATACATGAGAATACAAACCCAACTTAATTTGTTATAGGAATGAGAACAAAGCCTAGTAGGTAACCTCCCAACACTCCATTCATAATTTTATAAGTATATAACTTTCATGGTAGTTTGAAATTTCGACTATAAAAGTAATTTTTATATTCTTAAACAAACTAATGATTGAAAAAATTCTAAGAAGAATATAATACCTAATAAAACGAAATTATTTTAATCCCAAAAAAACATTTATAACCAAATTTTGTAAAATATAAGAAGATAAATCACTTTTTAAATATTGATTTATATATTAATTTAAATTATTAAAAAATGAATAAAACTAGAAACTTTTAAAAAAACACATGTAATAGAATATAAAGTAAACAAAAAAGTAGTTTCCTATTTAAATGGGAACAAAAGACTATATACAATAATTAGTGACGTCCAAAGTGTAATGAATAATAAAAAATATAAATAGTTACTAAATCCAAAAATAAAGTAAATAACCCAAAAGAAAAAAACATCATTAATGTATCACTAGAGAAAATAGGATCAATTTAACTAAAGACCTTATAACTTTTAAGTGTTCAAAGCACCATAATAAATCGAACATAATCTCAAGCGAGAGTAATCTAAATTCCTAGTGGATTATTCAACAATATAAAGTGAATCCCTAACCATATCAAATGAATGTTAATTTAGTATTGTAATGTATTCCATGTTTAGAAATGACACACCATGCTTAGAATTAATTTTCATAGTATTCCCTACACAATTTCTCTGGTTCCCATAGTCACCCAAAGGAATTTATTTTATATCCATAATATATCTCATGAAACTTCAGTAATATATAAAACAAACAACACCTCATCTCCATGACATATTTTACAAAAAAAATATATTTTTAGATCAAACACATAATTCTTGGTGTGACCCTAAATCCTGAAACAATAGAAACCAAGGTATAAACAAAAACCACTTTTATAAAATTAAAATTTTCCCTTGATAAATCTTTTTGAAACTCAAATCATAAATTTTTGTGAAAGTTTAAAAAACGAGGCTTGAGATTTTATATTAAGGTTTAAAAATAAAAACCTAATTTATAAAACCAAATAAATTCCAAAAATTTGTAATAAAATATATCAAATAAAATGAAACTTAATCCCATAATAAAAATACTCAAAAAACACAATAAAAAATAAAAAAACATTTAGAATATCACTAGACTTTATAAGAATCAATCCAAATAATGAATATCATAAAAGAATATCAAATGGTATACATGGTCTTCCAAATATCAATAACCAATTGGTAAATACCAATTTCATTTGGAAAAAACTATAATTATTATGCTATTATTCATAGAAAATCCATTCAATGTCTTTACTCATCTTTAGAATACTTTAAAAAATTTAATTTTCTTAAATTAATAATTGTGAAATTTTCTCTAACACCTAGAGAGTTATATAAATTTATTCCAAACTAAAATGGCCTATATTATAATCCAATATCAATTATTATGTATTAAAACCATCAAAGTAATGATAACTTAAAACAAATTACTCAAATTTTGAGAAATTCAAACCATAAAATAGAATAAATTGAACAATAAATCAATGTTTTAAAGTTTAAAGAACTATGTATAGAGAAACCTAACTAAAACCCTTTAAAATATGTCACCTTTGAAGAAACATTGTAGAATAGTTATCAAGACGCACTTTAAAATACCTAGACAATAATAATGAAAAGATTAATTAAGCCCCATGGCCTAGGTATTTTCCACTATGGAACCTAGGTAATAAGAATAAAAAAAATAAGAAATAGGGGGAAGGGAGGAAGGAAGAAAATACTAACCTTAAATAATCATAAATTAAATTATAGAATAATTCATAGATAAAATAGAGAGGAGGGAGCCATACCATGGAATCCTCCCTGGTTAGACATTAAAAAATAGAGAAAAAACATGTCACAAAGGGGTTAAATTAGGAGTGGGGGATTTTATGTAATTTAAAAATTTTAAAACCTCAACCAAACATTTGGTTTCACTACATGATTTACTATACTTTGTGCCACACATGCTCCCCAAAATGAGGTAACCTTGGAAGTCATAGGGTTTAGTTTCATGGTTTGTAAAACAATGTGATAACAATGATAATTTCTACAGATAAATAATAATGGGTTATGAATATTTACCCATATATGTAATACTAACTATATTCCATCTTCATGCCTCTTAATAAAACATTAAAACTTATAAATTTTAGTATAATTTGACCTGAAACATAAGGAAGAAGCTAAAAAATATTAAATAAATAATATAAATATAAAATTTAAGTTCGAGGTGTGAAATAATTGATGGACCAAGTATTCATGAGAATGTTTTAATCAATGAATTTTAATACATTTTATTATTGATTATGCTGTTAATTTTTTGAACTAATTTAAATTATAAATAGTTTCAAACATGTTTATAATAATAAACACATATACATTAAAACTGAAGTTATCAAAACATTTTATAATGTATTTTTAATCACTAATTTCTTGTGTACTCATTGGTTTACACACTCTCTCAATCATTTTTTATTAAACAAATGTAAAGGAAACTGGGATGTATATTCATGGATATCTGGAGTAGTGTGGACCAAGAGTATAATCACACATCATGAATTTATAATTAGTATATAGGGGTACTAGTATTGATTAAACATTGATTCATTTTGTAGGATCCCTCTTACAGAATACAGGATTCACTATTTTGTTTGGTTCTAACTTAGTGTGTAGAATTTTTATGATGTGGTTAAACATGCCCTTGTGTTTCCTCAACGTATAAACAACATAAAAAAATAATTTATGGGGTTTTTGTGAAAACTTGATAGTGAAAAATGAATCAATTCACTTACATCACTATGTTTAAAGTCTATTTTTTCATTATCTCGCACACCCTTTACATTAAAAGGTTTTTTTAAATTTATGTAACAAAAAATATTTAAATTTATTCAATGATATTTAATTGAATGATTTCAATGGTCCAAAAATATAGTGTCATTATTTGAATTTATTTTTTATATTCTCATGGAGAAAATTCCAAATATAAGTGGTGTTAAAATCAACATCCTTGATATCATTATCTTAAATTTTGTAAACCATATTAACCATATCTATAATGTGTAATTAATTCACCCTATTCTCTATTTTATAAAACATTTAATTCATGTATATAGAAATAAATAATGCTCTCAATCACAAAATAAAATTAATTATTTTTCAAAAAAGATATATTTATGAAATATCTATTCATATTCAAATTAGTATAAAAAAATACAATTCAATAATTAATACACAAAGAAGATATAGATCATATGTGATTAACTACAATAAAGAAAATCTTTACATAATTCTAAAAAAGAGATATACTTCTCCTTTGATCATTTGTATAATATTTATGAGTCATTAAAAATCAACCAAAATGTTCGATGCACACACTATATCCAATACCCATGAGCCAAAATTAAGGAAAATTAATTATATAACATTCAAACCATTATTTTTAGAAGTATTCTCATTGATCACAATTCTCAAACATATATAGGAATATATTAAAATATATTGAAAACTTATAAAATTTCTCATAATCATGTTCATGATGAATGTCATAATATATAATGAGACATATTTATTAGGTGAGTA
The DNA here is from genome assembly GCA_963277665.1 of Viscum album. NCBI lineage: Eukaryota > Viridiplantae > Streptophyta > Magnoliopsida > Santalales > Viscaceae > Viscum > Viscum album. The sequence goes on along the minus strand of OY728140.1, from coordinate 1,441,287,877 downwards.
TCATGATTTATAAAAATCCCATAATGCATTTTATTGAACATACTCCTAGTAAAATTATAACCCCATATAACATATCAATTAATTTAACAAGATCCATATTTCACTAAAATTTGTGTCTATATTAGTATTACAGTTTAAATATTATCTATTTATGTATCCTTTTGTTCCAATAAAATCATATATGATTTATGGATGGTTAGGTATATAACTCATTAACAAAATTAATTATATAAATTTTCTTAAGTCTATTACATTGATTACCAAAGTCTTATGGTTCATTAATAAGTTAACTACCACCCAAATCTTATAATGGAACATAGTTACCTAACTCTTAGGTTTAGCCACATGCTCTATTCCTTACACAAGATAATATATAGGCACCCAAATTTAATAAGAAGCTACCCTTTTGGGTGATAGAGTTCTTAAAAAAAATTTATTTAGAAAGAAACCTTATATATATACATGCATGATTATAAAAATTTAGTTTTTTATAATGTAAATTCAAATATATTAATAGGCTTAAAAAATTAAGGTTTAACACTTTATATAACTAATTATTTTCATTACATAACTAAAAATATAATCTTTTGATATCAACACATATCAAAATGAATATCATGTATTAAATACATTAAACCCTTTCATATAATTTTTTTTAGTCATCTAACACCAAAATATTCCCAATATAAAGAATGGAAAGATTGTTATTTCACAACCACATTTCTATAATAGTGCCTAATATGAATAATCCCAACCCAAATCCTCACTATATATGTATAAAATCTCAAGAAAGACCTTATTTATAGTAAAATCCAAACACCTAATATATATGAATTTATTACTGAATAATAAATCATATCCATGGTCGAATAAAACAAAATTTTATATTTTACTAAGACTGTATATCTTATATGTATGGTGTGAAAATTAAAAGAAACTAAAACAAATTATGAAATCATAACGATATTCATAGTATAAAAAATTTATATACATGAATATTAAATAGGGATTTAAAAAATTAATAAAAAAATAAATATTTTATCATGATATATAATAACTTTAAAAATTGATAAATTATATCAAAATAATTTTTTACAATGTCTAAAGAACCACTGACCTATATCATAAAAGGTTTTTATAAATATATTCTTTAATATTTAAAAAATCCATAAACAATTATAAATGAATGTTTTCTATCAATATTCCCTTTCTGAAATATGATTTCTTAATGGTCACATTTTGAACCATTCCATGGTTTCATTTCACAAGATATTTTATACTGAGTGTTTTCTCATCGAAATAAAATTTCTTATGAACCATGAATGTTTTTGGAAAAAAAGATAACATGACATTATTTTATGATGCAATATTTTTAAAATATGAATAACTATGATGTTTTTCCTAAACCATGTTGTTTTTAGAAGAAAATACAAAAAATGGTGGCTCGGTTAAATAAATCATGGCCATTGTTCTAGAAAATTCACATAATTATTTCATTTTTTCAATATTTATATTATCAATTATTTAGTGAAACTATATTTAATACAATTAAAGATATTTATATGAAATATATATCCCCAAATAAAATGAAATAAAATAAAAAACCCAACTAAATGATCAAATAGGGAATAAAATTATCAAATAAAATAAAATAAAATAAACCATACCTCATTTCCCATGTTATATGTTCCATAATAGTGACCATGATAGAGATCCCTAAGCAGAAATCAATTGAATAATGAATATGAAGTTACCCATTAACTCAAATAAAATAATCAAACTCCTTGATAGGACCTCTTATCCTTTAAATTTCTGGATATCACCACATCCAAGTGTAATGAAGATAAAGGAATGTTATATTATTTAATAATATTTGATAGGGATACCATATCTTTCATTAACCAACTCAAGATACCCTAGATTGGTTACCTATGATGGATCATGAAATGACCCGAAGCATGTTCTTAATCATATTGGGTGGGAAAATAGTTCTAGTAATTAAAATTTACCTCAATAGGAATGATTTCCCTTAATAAAGAAATAATAAAGAGTGGAATCCCACCTATAAGTCTAGCATTAACACAATAAATATCTTAAGATCACATAGAAAAAAATAAGTAGTTATATAATAAGAAAAACCAAACAAGAATTAAGAATATAAACATAACTCATCAAATATAAATAAAATTAACAAATATATCTAAAATATTATAGAATAATATTGGGGTTACACAAGAAATGGAAGGCTAAAATGGATAAAAAACCCAAAAAGATACAAAATAAAATTAACTCCCCATCTCCACTTTCTAAAAAACACTCATTTTCTTGTAACCACTTCTATACCCAACCCCAAAATCAAAATACCATCCACTATATCCAATAATAACGTATACCAAACCTGTAACATATTAATTGTGACAAAAAAATCCCATTATGTATCCTCCCCATTCCCAATATATAACATTTATAAATTAAATCTATTTCATGCTAGATTGGAATAAAATATATCGTAATATTTTTTTGAATGAAATTATGTATATATAATACATTTCTCAAAACAAGACTTTAATAATTTATAGATTTTATGCTTTCAAAACAAAAAATACTATACAAGAATTTTATAAAAATACAAAATTAGAAATATATGAACTATCCTAAAATATAAATTAAAAATACTCTAGTTATAGTGAATGAAGAAAAATATGAAACTTATAATAAACCATTCAAATTAATGAGTTAAATTATGAGTGAGTGAGATTCATCATTTTAAAAAAATCAGAAACATTAGTGATGTTATGAACCAACAAAATAATATCAAAAATAGTGTAAAGAGATGAACATAGAATAACTATAAACCAAATATCGTAGGAATAGAAAAATCATAAGAATCATGGAAAGAATTAGGATCTTTAGAGAAAATCTAGGACAACATGAAAACAGAATCCATCTGATCAGTCTCTTATGAAACTCAAAAACCTAATGATTGGTTTTACTCTACAAAGCATAACTAGGAGGCAATATCCCCAAAGATGGGCATGATCCACACTTAAGAAAAGTATATAGAGTGAAATCATAAACTAGGGCTACACTTAAATCTAGATCTCCCATCTAGATACTCATGGTTTTCCATCACAAGTAAATAGAGATTGGAAATGAAGTTTTAATATATCAAAATATAATCATAATAACTAACAATTAAATCTTACCTCATCTTAAAATAACCTACATAACAACAATCATTTTTATCAAGAATATAAGTATAATAAACATGTCCTTTATCTAGTATAATGTATTCTTCTTTACACAATATTAATACCATATTTAATTTTATAAAAATATAACAAAGAGGACCACTTAAAGGGTATAGTCATATCATTAAAACCCTTTCTTAAATTTTTAACCAAGACATAGAACATATATAAGGAGCCTAAGTTATAAAATCATTTTTTAATACTAAATCATAGAAACATCATCAAGTTGTTTATATAATAAAATAAACATAAAAAATTTAAAGAGACCAAATACACCTAAATCATGTAAAAAAATCATTTAAAACATGATTTCCTCATTTTGAAATAAATTAGGACTAAAATTACCCATTTAATTATTATATTATTTTAAAGTTATCCCCTTATATATTTAAATAAATTGTAACTCGGATGATTTTATTTGAAAAATGATTTTTGGTATTAAAATAAGTTGAATACTTTTTATGTCAAATGAAAACAGGAAGAGAAACTAAAATATTGGAAGGATGATAAATAGGTATACATAGAATAATTTTTATGTTTTTCAAGATATGTATTTGAAGTAGGAAAATAATAATAGATTTAAATTTAAAATCATATGCATGGAGTATCTAAACTCAATTTGTTTCTTTGTCTAAGTATTATTTTAATACACCATAAAAAGGAAATAGAAACCATTATATGGTCATAAGTAACCCTAATACAAGGAATCCCCATAATAAATTTTAAACACACCAAGCCCTGGGTCACCATAAATATCATAGTTCATGAAACAGAGTGGAAGAGAAATAAAAAACGAATAGGATGAACTTTAAAGCATTTTATCTTTAATAAATAGCCTCAAAAGTGGAAAAAATACTTGGAAGAGTGAAAGGATAGGGGAGGCGTGATAAATTGATTCACCTAATATATAGTTGGGTAAAATAGGATAAAAAATGACTCTTAGGGTTATAATTTAATGAAGAGTAAAAGATTAAAATGACATTTTTAGAAATCTAGTAATTCTTCATGAGTTGGCCACATAGTTTGGAAAACCATACACCAATCGTTCAAACATATATAGATAAAATTATGAGTCATTTTGTGTATTATTCACACTATTTTACACACCATGAACCACCTATGAAAAAAGGACCCATATATAAGAGCACCTTGCATGGTTTCTCTAGGATACATAAGGTAATATGTAAGATTTACACCAAACCAAGAACTAACTATTTAGTGTTAGTTAATATATAAAATTAATTTTCATTAGTACTATTGTATATGTAATGAAATTTTCATAGTCCCCCATAATCATGTGCTAACCATGTAACATTGAAAAACTATTAAATTTTAAAATATTAAAACTAAGATGCACATTAAATTTGATAAATTCAATAATCAAATAAAATAATACACAAATGTGATATCGTGGTGTGATAATTCTCTCCACCAAAAAAAATTATTTCACAATAAAGTCATATTTGATGAATTAGATCAAAATATGGATGTGATTTAACATCTATATCAAAACATGACTCCAAAAATTTGGGGGCTCCATAACACCAATTAAGATATCAAATATTACATGGGAATGATTACAATCCCCAAAAAACAAATAAGTTCATAACTGAAACTAGATAATTTATCATTTACATGGAGTTTGAGAGTATAACTCACACTCGACTCTCGCATACATGAGTAAAATCCGGATAGTTTATATCAGAATACAAAAAAATATTCATGGCCATTGAATTTTCAACCCATCGGAAGGTGGGTTTCAGTCAGGGAAACTAAATACCTTACAAAACAATTTTTCATCCCTATATTTACAAGGAAACAAATAAATGTTTGAAATAAAATAGATTATACATTGTGGTATGACCACCATATTTAGAATTCTTATAACACAATAATTATCCAAAAATGATTAATTACTCCCCAAATAATAATAAATAATGAAATAGTCAACATGGAAAAGAGATTTTAAAAAAGTTAAACTTACCACGTTCTCACACCATTTGAGAAATAATTTGTTGGTAACCCAAAAAATTCCCAAACATTATCACTGATGATTATAAAATAATGTAATAAGGTATTATATATTGGCCAAAGTTATAGAGGGAAATTTGGACTACATGGAGTGAATACTCTATTTTAAACTTTTTAAACATGATTAAAATAATATTAGAGTAATATTTATTCAAAAACAATAATTAATTAGTATTAGTGCAGTGTTAAAATAGAAAATTAGTGGAATAAAAATAATGAACAAGAACACAAGGTTTTTTATAATAGTTTTGTTCATAGTCAACCCATATATACTATTCAATCCTCTTGAACTCAGTGATAATACTGGTATTAAAAAATATAAATAATGTTATATTTTATTGGTGTAGACTAAATCTAATCTATTAAAGGATAGACTAGAACTTTTCTCTTTGTGTGTTCAAGAAAGAAACAGAAAAGTTTTAAAGGAACAACCCTAACCTACCACTCAACCTTTTATTCATGCAGAAAATTCACTCTATAGGAGAGACCAAACCTATGTGAATACTTTTGGATTAGGTGATCATAAGTAGACAATAAATTTTGAATAGGGTACAACTGTATGTGAAATATTAATTATATACACTACCATAGAAAAAAACTATTTAGATAATTGGATGATGTCAGTAAAGAAATCTAGTATAGAGGTGTGATATTCATCCCTTCATGAATTAAGGGAGAAAAATAAAATACCATTAAAGCATCAATGATTCATTAATTCAATAATAGCAAGTCAATATAGTTCTAAATGTCTTTCTTGTTCTTCTCCACTAATTTCCATTTTGTTTATTTATATATAGAACACTAATGGATAATATTACTCAATAAAAATCATATGAATATTCTCTGTGTGGGTCTTCCCAAATTATTCATCATATATTTAAAATAAACTATTATAAATAAAGATGGAAACATGTTATAGTTACCTATATCATTAAGATCATACTAAAATCCATCAGTTAATTCCTACACATTATTTTTGGTTTCATTGCATTGAGTACCTACTATCACTAGAACATGGAAGAAATTGTTATCATCTAAGAGGTATTATATAGAGGTACTTATATAGATAAAATAAAGGGTATTTTTTCTCAAATCTTGTGTAAATGTTGGCTACAAAACATGAGTAAGGGTAAAACTTATTTTTCATGGGTTATGTAAGGGTAAGAATAACTTTTTCTAAGATATGTAAAGTTAAATTATATTTTAATCATGTGATGTAAAGGTAATAATGAATTTATATATCTTGTTTAAGGGTACCGACTCATGTAATGGTAAACTATATAAGGATAATGTATATCTGACATAAGGGTATCAACTTGTGTAATTGTAATCAACATAAGGTTATCTACATGCATAAGGTTAAATAAATATTTACATAAACATAATTAGAAGCTCATGTAAAGGTAAAATAAATTTTGTAAACACTATGTAGGGGTAATCTTAAGCTTATATATACTATTTAAAGGTAACAATAAATTTATTTTTGTTGTGTATAAGTAAGTTAGATGACTACATAATGGTAAAATTCATGTTTTATAGTCTACTTAAGGGTGATAAGAAAAACCGTAATCTTGTGTAAGCGTTTTATATAATTTACATAAAATTAAAGGAAAAAACTTATAGTGAAAAAAGGTAGAAAAAAATTACATGGTCTATATAAGGGTAAATCCAAGATCTCATAAAGTTAAGGAAGAAAAAATAAACCCTACGTAAGTATAAGAAAATAATTACATAAGGCTACACTATATTTTTGTATAATTTACATAAAGGTAAAATAGACATTACATAAGGGTAAAGAATAGAATATAAAACTCACATAAGGGTGGAAAGGAAACTCATAAGGCATATGTAAATGTAAAAATAAAAATATTTATTCTGTTTAAGGGTTCAAGATTACATTTGTAAAGGTAAAATAAAGTCATTTAACGATAAGAATTTTTTTTAGAAAAAATTGATTTTCCATAAGAAATAATTAATAATAATTATATAGAATAATAAGAATAATAAGAGTGAATAATTAATAAATAAAGAATAATTAAATTCATTAAAATTATTATTACAAAAACAATAATAACACATAATCACATAAATTAACACATATGTCATATGATCATGATAAAAATATGTTATTAAAGTAAAATAAATTAGTGTAATGATATACAATACAATTATTAATTTTTAATTAATTTAAAAAATGAGAGGAGATATAATTTATTAAAAACAATATTATAAACCAAGTTCAAACTCAAAAAATATACCCTTTATATAAATTTAAAATAGATTATTTTTTGAATTCAAAATATTTTATCGTAAACAATTTCTAAATTTCTCTCCCCATTTTTGAAATTTCATAAATAGAAGAAAAATATTATAAACCCTAAAGCATAAAACAATAATTTATCCACCAAAATTTATTCCTATCCAAAAAACATTATAAAAATATACTTATATTATACTTTGTAAAATAGTTTCCTATATAAAAATTTTTAATGAAAAAATAATGAAATTTATGCTTCCAACAATCCAAGTTCCAAAATTATTCTCTCAAAAAATGTAGCATCAAATGGTTTACTAAATATTTCAGCTAATTTATTTTAAGTAAGAAAAATTCCAACACAATATCTCTTTATTAACATGATCCAAATGAAATTAAATCATACATCCATTTTCTTTGTTCATGAATACTGTAAAAGAATTTTATATGTTATAATTGTTCTATAATCATTATAATAAATATAAAATTTATCAAAATAAACATCAAAATAACAAAACATTTCTTTAGTCCAAAGAAACTAATCATAACAACTAGAAGTGGTCATATACTTAGCCAGAGTTTTAGATAAAGATAATAACAGTTTTTTCTTTGAACTCATGAAATAAATTTTTTACCAATAAAACAAAACATACTATATGTATTTTTCATATCAATTATGTATCCTATAATGTTAGAATAGAGTAACCAAAAAAATAAACACTCATTTTGGAATAAAACATACAAGAATTAATAATTAATTTTATTCATATTATCATTATCTTAACTGGTTTGAGATGACTCTTTTTAATATTATCCAGATACAGTGCACTTAAACACACACACACACATTATATTAGGCCTATAAGTAGTTACGTAAATCAAGATAGCTAACATTCCTATATATAATATAACTCCAACATGTTTTCCATATTAGTCACTAAATAATTTTGAATTAGTACTAATAGGGTTTCACAAACTTTTAACTGAATCCAAACCAAAACTCTAAGCTATTTCTATATTATATTTTGATTGATTATGAAATATCCTAAATTTCCTTTTATGAATTTTAAGACTTGGAGAAAACTTTAACTCTCTCATTATGTTCGTATCAAAATCATTTTTCATAAGATATGAAAAATCATTACACATGGGTTCACTTATAAATCCAAACATGATATAATCAACATATATTTGGAAAATAAATATATTATTAAAAACATTATCAATGAACAAATTTGGGTTAACTTTTCCTTTGTTAAAACCATTTTCTAAGCAAAAACATAGTTAATATTTTATAACATGTTATTGGAAATTACTTGAGACCATAAAATTATTTATTAAGTTTAAAAACATGATCTATAAATGGTAAATTTTATAATCTAGGGGTTGATTTATAAATCCCCACCATTAAATATTACATAATATTGAATTAAGTTAATAATTCACATTGAGAATCTTTTTGGTTTAGAGTTTTAGATAATTAGGCCATAAGTATTACATTACATCTCAAATATTATAGAGTAGACACTTTTATGTAGTATCCATTTTTTTCATAAAATAAATAAATCTTAAAATAAAATTAGAATTATTTCTCTGATATAAATATTCTTGAATTATTCCTTTCTCTTAACCTTCCTTATACCCTATGAAAAACATTAAAAAAACTTGGGATGAGCATAAAATGATTTATAAGGGTGATAAAATTAAGAAAGAAATAATTATCCCATCAATACATACATAACATAAGTTCTTTAACGCAACTCATGAAATTATAATATTTATGAATAACACATAGAAATCATAAATCATAAAGGTAATTTGTGGCATATATATCATACATATATTGTAGCTATCATAGCTATGTAGGGAGTTATGTTTGAAATACCCATCACACTATGTTCCCTAAATCAATTAAGAGAAACATTAACATTTACCTCCATTATGTTACCCAATTTATTGGAGAGATATATTGTGGTCACCCACCATAGGTTTATCATGGAACCACCCGTATGTGAAAACAATTCACAAGAACCATAACATAATCATAACACATTAACAAGCATAAAGGAAAGATAACCTTTCCACATTGAAATCAGAATATAACATTTCAATATATTGAAATAATAAATCCATTATCAAATCCATTTTCAAAACCAAAATACATAAAAAGAGTACATGGTATTTATTTTCCTTTTAAAAACATTATGTCTTGTTATGGAAGCCAAATATCAAATAATACTCATGGAGGGAGAAAGGAAATTGTCACCACATACATTAAAAAGAAACATTCTTTTTGACGTTTAGTAAAACGATTCATAGAGAAAAGATTCACTTTGAATGAAATTAAAAGTCAAAGGGTGTTATACCCTGTATAGAGGAAATCTGTGTATAAATCAAAGTATGACTCAATGAAAGGAGATTTAGAAGATGTATGTTACTTCATGTCTAACTTGACTTGTTCATTCATTAATCTCTAGAATAATAAACTAAAGTAAATTTATACTTGCTTCAGATCCTTTTTCATATTTATTGTTCCTTTTATATTACTCATTACCTTGTTATAAACATTACATAATCATTTAAGTTAATAACAGTTGTTTTGTCAATATTTTGTACTTGAGTCAAAAATGAACTTCTAATAATTACAAGTTGTCCATGTGGTTGAAATTAAATTATCTCCATAATGATATTAATGATTTAGATATCATTTATAACATATATATCCAGTGCTTATAGCATCACATAACATTTGGAGATAAGAAATGAAATGCACTATTCATTGAGATGGTAATTCGTATGTACGCATGAATTATAATTTCCTTTATATTTTATATTTAATGGAATGAAAAATTAATGATACATAGGTATATTATAATTCCAGTATAATACCATTTATTTGGATCCTTTATTAATAAAGCAATTACTGTATAACCATTGTGTTAAAATTAAATTTATTTATTCAATGTTTAAAAATTATAAATAAAATACCATGATGTAGGATATCATTTTATCTTTATATCAAATATTTCTAGTTTAAGATATTAGTTATATAACCCCATGTAATTTGTTTTTGTAAAATATATATGTTTAGGTTATATTTTCCTTATCATTAAATTATTTTTTATAAAATGTCATTTTCACTTACAAGTGGATCCATGGGGTCCAAAAATCAAACCAAGGATGCCCATGGTCGGAAATGTGTCATATAATAGGATTAGAACACATGTTTGGGTAATTTAATATTATTATAATATTATTTTTTACCCTTATTTACCAGATTTACCCTTTAACCATGATAAGTAAAATATTTATTGACGTTACTATTCATAATGTCTAAAAATAAAAGATACCATTTTTCACAATTTAGACTTCATGATTCCAAATATGGAATCCATTTTTCAAAATTCGAAACACAGAATCTACAGAAATTAATTTATAATTAATTCATATTGTCAAAACCCAAATGTGTTTTTTAAGAAATAATAACTATCAAAAGATTGACAGTTGTTTATGTCCAATTTCAAAGTGAAATTACATACAAGGACTATAATTGGATTAAATGGTAAAAATATAATCTAATTATAGTTTAAAACCAATTAAAATGTTAATATAACAATATAAATAAATTAGATTAGAAGGCAGTTTTGAATTAAAATGCAGTATTTTTCACTATTCATTAAAAAATGTACTTTATCAGGAAAATACCAAAATTATATCAAAATTAAATTTTGATGTCACAATTATAATGAAGAATTTGGTTTTTTCAAATAGAACATTTAAAAGTGAAAAAAACATGATTAAAAAGGGTTCACTATCTAAAGGTGGTAAATCGACCTTTCAAAGAATATTAGAGTATTTATGCTTAAAATAGGATTCATTCACATTTTAAGCCTCTAAATTCTATTGAAAAAACGTAAAAACATTCAAAAAACATGTATAATCATATTGTAGTTATTTTTATTCATTAATTTCAATACAATGTCTAGGTTTTAACTACCATTTAAAATAATATTATATTATTATTTTTCAGTATAACTTAGCCTTATGTGCAACATGAGATTTTTGGAGAAACCCATTGGTGCATGTCAGGTATGCTATCTAACATAGAATACCCTTTAATGTAAAATTAATATTTAATTCATAAATATTAATAAATATGAAAGTGTCTTATTATTTAGTTACATGGGATGTTACAACCTTCCCCACTTTGGGAAATTGCATCCTCGCAATTTTTATTCACCTGTAAAATAAGTGGGGGGTATATATTCCTTATAACATTCTCAGATTTCCATGTTGCCTCTTCAACCATATGGTTTTTCTACAAAACATTTACCTAATGAATTACCTTATTCCACAACACATTATCTCTTTGTTCAAGAATCTAGATTGGTGGTTCCTCATAAGAAAGATTCTCTTCTAACTGAACTACCTTTGGACTCAAAACATGAGATGGATCTAGAATATACTTTCTCATTATTGAAACATGAAAAACATTATGTACCTAGGATAATCTAGAAGGTAAATCCTCTATGTACAAAACTGATCCAAATTTCTCTAGGATTTCATTAGGTCCAATGAACCTCAGACTCATCTTTCCCTTTTTACCAAAACACATCACACTTTCTACAGATAAACATTGAGAAAGACATGATCACCTACCTCGAAAGAAAGATCCTTCCTTCAGTTATCTGCATAACTTTTCTTCCTGCTCTGTGCTGTTCTCATGTTCTTCTGCATTAACTAAATTTTTTCATCTATTATACTAATTCTGGTCCCATTAGTTTCCTTTCACCAATATTATCCCAAAAAACCGGAGTTTGACACCACTTCCCATATAATGCCTCAAATTGAGCCATCAGTATACTATAAGGAAAACTGTTATTATAAGAAAATTCAACCAAAGAAAGATGTTGGTCCCAAATTCCCTAGTAATCCATTGATCAAGCTCATAGTGTATCTTCCAATGTCTAAATTTTTCATTCTGACTGCCCATCTGATTGTGGATGAAAAGCTGTACTAAAATTTAATTCAGTACCTAATGACTTCTAAAGGCCTTTAAAAAAGTTAGGAGTGAACCTCTGAGCATGATCAGATACAATAGAGAGGATAAGTCTATATAATATGACTTTATTTTTAACATAAAACCAATAAAGTTGATCTAGTGACAAAGTATCTAAAATATGATGAAAATGAGAAGATTTATTCAATTGATCAACAATAACCTAGATTTCATTATTACCTCTATATGACTTCGGTAATACCATAATAAAGTCCATGGATATATTTTTCCATTTCCACTCTGGCACAGGTAATGGATGAAGCATCACTTTCTGTAACATTCACTCTGTTTTACCAGTTGACAAGTCAAACACTTCAAAGTAAAGTCAGTAATATCTCTTTTTATTCTATTCCACTAGTAATACTCTCGATGGTCTCTGTACATCTTAGTAATACTAGGATGAGATTCAAATTACAAATCTTTCTTCAAATGTGAATAAAAATGCACACATAATCTCTTCCTAAACCTCAAAACAATATTTATCAATGTTAAATTCATGTAACTTACCCTCCTGAACCAACTCTACCTTTTTCTACAACTCACTGTCTTCTTTCTGCGCTTTCATTATTCTGTCTACTAGGGATTATTTTACTGACACCTGGAACAGAATAGAGAAATACCCTGCACCAACAAATTCTATTCCAAAGTTCATCAAATCATTAATCCAAGGATCTTGTTTCAAACGCAACATGGTTAATGTAACATTAAACATTCGACTCAAAGCATCAACCAATTTATTTTATTTTCCTTTACTGGATGGTAATGAATCGTGAAATCAAAATCCTTGATTAATTCCATCAATCTCTTATGTCTCATGATCAATTCTTTCTGAGTGAATATATACTTAAAAATTTTGTGGTTAGTATATATTTATCATTTTAGTCCATATAGATGATGCCTCTAATTTTTTAAATCTATAACAACAACAGCTAATTCCAAATCATGTGTAGGGTAATTTAACTCATGAGGTTTCAACTAACGTGAAGCATAAGCAATTACCTGATCATTCTACATAAGGACACAACCAAGTCCTTTCAACGAAGCATCACTATAGATAACAAAATCTCCATTTCTAGAAGGTAGATCCAAAATTGGAGTATTCACCAATCTTCTTTTCAATTCCTGAAAACAATCATAATATTCATTTTTCCAAATGAAATTAACACCTTTTCAAGCTAACTTAGTCCGTGGGATAGATAAACGTGCAAAATTTTCAACAAACCTCCATTAATAACCTTATAAACCAAGAAAACTATGAATCTCAGTTATATTTGTTGTACTTGGTCATTCTTTAACAACTTTTGTTTTAGCGGGATCAATAGTTATTCCATTTTTTGAAATAATGCGTCCAAGGAATGAAATTTTTTATAACAAAAATTCACACTTCCTGAATTTACCATACAGTTTCTTTTCTTTTAAGGTTTTCAAGAAAACCCTTAAATGACTCTCATGTTCTTATTTACTTTTGAAATAAACTAAAATATCATCAAAAAACACAACCACAAACTTATCAAAGAACTCACAGAAAATTATATTTATAAGATCCATGAATACAAAATTTTCATTGGTTAACCCAAAAGGTATAACTACAATTTTATAATAGACATATCTAGTATGAAACACATTATTTGTAATTTCTACATCCATTACATTCAACTGATGGTACCCCAACCTCAAATCAATCTTTGAAAAATACTGAGCTCCCTAGAGATAATCAATCAAATCATTGATATGAGGAAAATGATACTTGTTCTTAAGAGGGATGTTATTGAAGGCTCTATAATCAATGAAAAGTATCATAGAACCATATTTATTTTAAAAAAAAAAGATTGGATCACCCCATGGTGATGTTCTAGGTCAAATGAAACCCTTATCTAATAACTCCTACAATTTCTTCATTAACTCTAGAAGTTTAATTTGAGCCATTTGATAAGGGGGTTTTGAAATTGGCTTAACATCAGGATCTAAGTCAACAATAACTTCAACTTCCTGATCATGTATTATTCCAGATAACTCATCAAGAAAAACATCAAGATAATTATTTACCATTGGCACATCATTAATCTGAATAGTTCCTTTGTTTTCAATAATATGTGAAAGGTATAATTCATTTCCACCTTTTACTAGTTTCTCAACTTCCCGATATGTTATCAAACATAAGGGTTCATGTTTGTGCACAAACTAAAATTATTTATGAAAAGATACATCTTCAGCTCTGCATTCAATCTTAGCATGATAAACAGAAACTCAATCCATACCCAAAATAACATCAAACTCTACTAGATGAAAAACAATAAGGCTTGTAGGTAGATTATTTCTGCACACAAGAAAAAGAAGGTTCTTATAATTTTTTTCAAAATTTCCTCCCTATTTTTATACCTTAAGGTTAGTATTCATATATTGAAATGGAATTCCAAATTTACTAGAAAACTTATCAGAAACGAATGAATGTGTAGACCCTGAATCAAACAACACATTAGAATAATATGGATAGACAAACTGTGTACCTAATACTACATCATTTGATGGACCAACATCTACTAAAGTAATTGCAAAGGATTTTTCCACCCCTTTATGCTTGTATTCTGGCTTATTTCTCTCAATTTAGTTCTTCATTGGACACTCATTTTTATAATGACCCATTTCAATGTACTTAAAACATTTTACTGACTGTAAATCAGATTTTTTCATATAATTACCCTGATATTTTTCAGTGCAATTACAAGCCTTATGACCCATTTTATTTCATCAGTAGCACTTACCATAATCTATAAGACATTCCCCAACATGATTTTTACCACAATTTTCAAAAACTATAAACTTATGTTTCTTACCATCAGGATATTTGAAGAGTTCTTCCCTTTAGTCTACCACCTCGACCTCTTATTATGTTTTTTTTTGTCAAATAACACCTGATCATCAGTAAACTCCAATTCCACCTTCTATGCACATCGAACCTGTTTTTTCATAACTTTTCAACTCACGAGAAGCTAAATATCTTCGATAATTTTTCTATAATCTTAAGTAAAAATGATTGGTTTTACTATCAAGATATCGTATGAAATTTAGAGCATACCTTTCCAGTCGAGTGAATTTTTCTTCATAAGCATCCACTAAGTCATCCAACTACCTCAAATCCAGGAATTTTTTTTTCCATCCTATGATGATCTACCTTAGGAAAATATTACTCAAGAAACATACCTTTTAATTCATCTCAATCAAGAGCATCAATCTCCTCACGATCCCTGACATTTTTAACCATCAACCACCACTAATTGGCTTCACCTTCAAAAAAATAAACAGCGAGACTAACCTTTTGATGTTTAGAACATCCCGTGACATCAAAAATCTTCTCCAGCACTTTAATCCACCATTCAAATTGTACAAGGTCTAATGATCCTCTAAATGATGGGCAATGTTTCCTATTGAAATACTCCACTACTGACATGTTCCTATTTGGATGATCTAGTTGTTCATGTGCATGGATTCCACCACCATTTATAGACTGAGTCATCTATGCCATCACTACAACATACTTTCCAGTTTCGATTCAGACCATCTCATGTTGTTGATTTAGAAGTTTGTCTTCTTCCTGATGTCATCCGATCATAACTACACTGTTTCCTCTATGGAAAACCATTATAAAAACAGAAATATCTTTGGTGAAACAACATGGTAATCTGTAAATGCTATATCATTTCAATTTGACCCTAAATGAATTTATGGATATTAATTTAAAAATATCCCAACAAGTAAATTTGTCTAAACCGACCTCTGATACTAACTATAAGGCCCCAACCTTAAATAATACAGAATCATGAGTTAAGTTGATAATTCATATTGAGGATCTTTTCAGGTATATAGTTTTAGATAATTAGGCCATAACTACTACATTACATTTCAAATATTACAAAGTAGACACTTCTACACAGTATCCATATTTTTTCATAAAATAAAAACTCTTAAAAGAAAACAAGAATTTCTTTCTTGATATAAATCTTCTTGAATTCTTCCTTTCTACTACCCTTCCTTATACCCTGTGAAAAATATTTCAAAAACTTAATATGGGCATAAAAAGCTCAGTAAGGGTGATAATGTAAATAAATAAATAATTATCCCATCATTACATACAAAACATAATCTCTTTAACATACCTCATGAAATCAAAAGATTTATGAATATTACATAGAAATCATAAATCATAAATCCAACTTGTGGTATCTATATATTACTTACAATGTAGCATTCACAACTATGAAGGGAGTTATGTTTGGAATACCAATCATAATATATTCCATAAATATCTTAGGAGAAATATTAATGTTTACCTTCATCACATTAACCAATTCATTGGAGAGATATCTTGAGCTCACCCTCCCTAGGTTTATCACAAAACCACATGTATGTGTAAACAATGTCTATGAACTATAACATAATCATAACACATGAACAAGCATAAAGGAATCCACCATTGCAATCACAATAAAACATTTCAATATATTAACATAATAAATCCATTCTAAAATCCATATTCAATATCAAAATATGTAAAAAAGTGTATATGGTATTTATGATTCTTTTAAAAACATTATAGCTTATTAAGGAATCCAAATATTAAATAATGCTCGTGGCGGAGGAAAGGTCATTGTCACCACGTACATTAAAAAGAAAAATTATTTTTGTTGTTTAGTATAACGCTTTGTAGAGAAAATATTCCCTTTAAATGAAACTAAAATTCAAAGGGGTTTATACACCGTATAAATGAAATTCATGTATAAATAAAAGTATACCTCAATTAAAGGAGATATAGACAAATTCCCTTTCCTTGTGTCCAAATTGACTCATTAATTATTTAATTTCCTAAATATTAATCTAACATTAATTTATACATGATTCAGAAACTTTTGCATGTTTATTATTCATTTTATATCACTTATTACCACGTTATAAACATTACATAATCATTTACGTTAATAACAATCAATTTTTTGATATTTGGTACTTGAGTCAAAAATGAACTTCTTATACTTACAATATTTCCATGTGGTCAAAAGTATATTATATCTAGAATGATATTAATGATTTAGGTATCAAAAATATCATATATACCGATTATTTATAACAGTATATAACATTTGGAGATAAGAAATGAAATTCACCGTTATAGGAGACGGTAATCCATATGTATGAATA
Source organism: Viscum album (assembly GCA_963277665.1). Taxonomy (NCBI): domain Eukaryota; kingdom Viridiplantae; phylum Streptophyta; class Magnoliopsida; order Santalales; family Viscaceae; genus Viscum; species Viscum album. Next base: position 1,441,270,089 of record OY728140.1, on the reverse strand, counting down.
AATTCTACTTTCATTTATATTTCATATTTAATGGACTGAAAACTTAATGATACATAGGTATATTATAATTCTAGTACAAAATCATTTATTTTAATCCTTTATTAAAGAAGTAATTATTGAATCACCATTGTTTCATAATTAAATTTTTTTATATAATGTCTAAAAATTATAAATAAAATACCATGATGTAGGAAATATTTTTATATTAATAATGAATATTTATAGTTGAAGATATCACTTATATAACCCCATGTAATTTTTTTTAGTAAAATATATATGTTTAGGTTATATTTTCCTTATATTTAAATTAATTTTTATAAAATGTCATTTTCACTTACAAGTGGCTCCATGGGGTCCCAAAATCGAACCAAGGATAGCCATGGTCGGACATGTGTTATAAAAATTGAATTATGACACAAGTTAGGGTAATTCAATATTATTATAATATTATTTTTTACCCTTATTTACCAGATTTACCCTTTAACAATGGTAAATAAAATATTTACTGAAGTTACTATTCATAATGTCTAAAAATAAAAGGTACATATTTACACAATTTGGACCTCCTGATTCCAAATATGGAATCCATTTTTCCAAATTAAAAAAACATATGTTTCTAAAATTAATTCAAAATTATTTACCATTGTCAAAACCAAAAAGTGTGTTTTTAGGAAATAACAATTATCAAAAGATTGACACTTGATTATGTCCAATTTCAAAGTGAAATTACTTCCAATGACCAGAATTGGTCTAAATGGTAAAAATATAATCCAATTAAACTATAAAACCAATTAAATGGTAAATTTAACCATATAAAAAAATTAAATTAAAATGAATTTTTGAATTAAAATGCAGTATTTTCACTATTCATTAAAAAATGAACTTTGTCAGAAAAATACCAAAAATTTTCCCAATGTAAATTTTGATGTCCCAATTATAAAGAATAATTTTATTTTGACAAATATAACATATAAAAGTAGAAAAAACTAGATTAAAAAGTGTTCTCCATCAAAAGGTGGTAAATTGACCTTTTAAAGAATATTAGAGTATTTATGCTTAAAATTGGATTCATTCCCATTTTAAGCCTCTAGATTTTATCAAAAAAAAGAAAAAACATTTAACAAACATGTATAATCATATTTTATTTATTTCTACTTATTACTTCTAATACAACGACTAGGAATTAAGTACCATTTAAAATAATATTATATTATTATTATTTTAGTATGAATTAGCCTTATGTGCAACATGATATTTTTGAAGAAACCCATTGATACGTGTCAGGTACGCCATCAAACATAGCATCCCCTTTAAAGTAAAATTAATATTTAATTAAAAAATATTAATAAATAAGAAAATGTCATATTATTTATTTACCTGGGATGTTACACGATGTACATATACTTCCTTAGAAATAAAACCATTAAATAATGCACTTTTTAAATCCATTTGAAAAAAATTCAAAATCTTAAAAACAAGCATAAGCTAATAACTATAAATAATCTCAATTATAGAAACTAGAGAAAAATACTCTAAAAAATATATTCATTCCTCTTGGGAATAAAATTGAACTAAAATACTATATTTTTAATTATATGAGCTAATTTATCTATTGTATTCATAAAATTCAATTTAAAATTATATGACCACAAATTTGAAATTTTCTCCCTATTTTTGACACAGAAACCAATATTTCTAATAACTTTATCTATAATTTTATACTTATAATTCCTATATTGTTTTTAATTATATTGAGTAGTAAAATCCTCCCCCTCAATCATTTCATTATAATCATTAGATTATTCTTCACCAAATTTTAAATCTATACATTCTTATTTAATATTTTGAAAATATACACTCTATTTATCATTATTTTCACTGAATGTTATGTGAAAAAACATTTTATAGTAATTATTATATTTTTATACAATCTATATGCTTTAATATTGGTATAATATCCTATAAATAGTCCTTCATCACTTTTAGTTGATAATTTATGTCAGTTATCTTTAGTATATAAAATTAATACTTTATACCCAAAAACCATAAAGTAACCTACTTTTGTATTTATTCCACTATGTAATTGAAAGGTTATTTTATTCAATAAAGGTATAATAAAGTCTCCATATTAAATATAACATGTAGTGAGAATATATTCATACCACAAACTTTTTATTGTCTTATATTCATTTAGAATTATTTGATCCATTTCACAAAATGATCTATTCATTCTTTATACAACACCATTTTTGTGGTGTTATTAAATCTAAAATATTATGAGTATCCATTTTTAACACAACATTACAAAAAGAAAGCTGTTAAAATTCACCATCCTTATCGATTATAATTGAAATAACAAAATAACTTTATTATTTTTAATTTACACAAAAAATATAACAAATTTAGACAAGGTTTCATGCTTTTGATCCATAAAGTAAACCCAGTTAAACCTAATATAATCCTAAATAATTGTAACACATACATTTTACCTCATAAAATAGTATTAATCATAGGTCTATGAAATGAAGATTCAATAAATATAAAGGTCTAGAATTACTGACTTTATTAATAGATTGAAATGTTACTTTATGTTTCTTACCTTTTAAAAAGGAATCACATACAAACAATTTTCATACATTTAACTTGGGAAGATCTTTGACCTATTTATTTCCATCTAATACATATGAAATCAAAAAAGGAGCATAATTAAGTGTATATTTCATATAATATCATCATTTTCAAAAAAAATTATCACTTAACATTTTTCATACTTAGATAAAAAAAATAATTTTATTAATTTTATTTTTCCTATTCGTCTAAAATAGAATAGATTTATCTTTAAATAAAATACGTATATTTTCCTAAAACCAAAAAATCATCCAATAAACACAAATATATGATAAAAAATTAAATTATGTTTAATTCCTTCAACATATAAAAAATTATATATTAGAATATATTCATAAATACCAAATTCTCTATACCCTTTGACTTATACCTTACTATGGTCCCAAAAGTGATATCTCTTATATTGCATTGATTAAAAGATAGAAATATATATGGATATCTAGTCATGTTATGGGACAATTTTTATATATATAATTTTTTTATTTAAGACTTGTCAGGTAGGTTTCCTAAAATCAAATTAAATAGAGAGGTTTTTGGAACCAAAGATACTTTGGGTCCAATTGGATGAGTAAAAAAATCCTTAGGTACTCATAAAGAGTTTATACACTTAGTGTAAGGTAATATAAAAGATGAATCTTTTGATATAATAGTTTTAGTAAAACCCAAATATTGTTAAAATCAAATAGAACAATCATTTTCATAATTCCCTATCAATGAACACTTAAAAATGTGGAAGTGGATGTTTTAACATTGGTACTTTTAACAAAAAACTATTGTACATATTTGGAATATGATTATTATAAACAAAAATAGATTTTACCTTATTCATATTATTGAAGTACATCATCTTATAATACTTTTCCCTCCCTTTCAAGAAATTTTAAAGAGTTGATTCTAAGTAAGAAACTCTGTTATTGAGCTTTTCAATCTCTTTTTGAGCATTTCAATGCCTGTCTATATTTTGTTATTTGAATAATATAGTGAATTAATTAGTTTATTATTATCTATATTAACCTTATTACAACCACATAACACTTTATTTAGTTCATCCATTATCTTATCAGCTCTTTTTTTATCATCATTATTTATAGAAATAAAATCGTTAGTTCTTTCATTATCAATATTTATCATGTCATATTCTCATTGAATTGATTCTAATTTTTTACTATGTTTTTCATTGAAACTTGTGACTTTATTATTAACCCTTTAATTTTCATGAATAAGTTTATTATTATTTTTATATCCATAAGACTTTATTTTATACCGTTATACAGTTTGACAAATTTCAAAGCATTCTTTGGTAGCTTTTCATTTTTTTCAATTAATTCATTTTAACCAAACTTTTTAGATTAAATTTCATAATAAGAACTATAATAATATTTATTACATACCTCATTTTATTGAGTATCCATGAATCAAGGTTTTTTGTATATTTCTCACATTCAGATTCACTACTTGAGATTGAATCCTTATTAAAACTCCAGAAAACTTGATATGATTACTTTAAATCCTTATTATACTTCTTGTATTTTCCATCTTGTTCTATTTTCAGACAACCATATTTTATATACCCCATTTTATTACATTTTAAATATTTCCATTGACAAAACCTATTGTACTTATTAGAGTTAACTTTATTTACCTTTCATTTATCTTTATTTGGATACGTTTGGGATCACCTCCTAAAGACACCTTTTATTATAATCAACTTATTAATACCTTTGTTTATGTATGAAACATGATCCACATCACTTGTATAATATTTGGGGTATGAAGGGTTAGTATAAAAAGTATTATTAGATTTAAATTCTATATTTTCTTTTTTGATAAATGCTTCACTATCATTTATCTTAAATTTCAACTCATTTTGATTCATATATCCAATCAATTAATCCATAGTATATTGGGCGATAACCTTGATTTATTCAATTGAAACCTTATTTGAGTTCCATTTGTTAAGTAATTCTTGAATTATTCCCTAAATTAGTACTTTATTATTCATATTTTCATTGATATAAACCACTACATTCACTATCATAGTAAATTATTTGTATATATCACTGATGTTATCATAATAATGCATTCTGAATTCCTAAAATTATGAATTATGTGTTCTTAATTTGGTTATCTACAACTTATCAGGACAACTATGAGTGAATTTTAATGTCCTCTAAAAGTAATAATTAGTTTTTCATGATGAAATATTACTATATAGGTTTCTACTTAATTCATAATAAAATAAATGTATGTCTTTATAATTTAGCACATATATAGTGTCATCATTTCCATTCAATGTGTACAAATATAACTCATGATATTTATAAGTATTGATCATAAAAGTCCAATATTTGATACCAATATTATTTAAAAAAATACCTCCATATGATCCTTCCAATATGAATAATTACCTCAAATTAAATGAGGTGTCTTGAGAGGATTTATGACTTTAGTTTCCTCAATTTTCATTGAAAAAAATTATATTTCCTTAGACTGTTAGGTCAATGATTTTGTTAATATAAAAAAATAATACAATTAGAACTTAACCTATCCAGAATAGATAGAGTATATTAGAATAAACAAAATAGAATAAACTATCACATAGGAACGTCCTCTCATACTAATTGTTATCCATAGTTATCGATGGAATGATGTACTAGAGGGTGTAAATAACCCTTTTTAATCTTTTTTAACTTGATAAAAAACTATAAAATTAATATTTATTTTAATAAATGAGTATCATTTCAATGTTCGTCTAGGTAAGAAGTGGAATAAAAATAAATAATACAAATAAGAATATTTTTATAGTAGTTTGGTTTTTAGTGAGCCTACTTATACTCTTGAATCTCATATAACTCAACATGATTGTTAGTACTCACAAAAACAAAGAAATATTTATTTTATAGGTATATACTGAAATTGTTCTATTATATGATAGAATAGAATATTTTGTTTTGAGGGTTTATGAAAAAACCCAATATTTTCAATGAAACATACCAAACATATCACTTATCCTTTTATGGGTATATAAAGAAACCCATATATTCTACAAGATAGACTAAACCTATGTGATTATATTTTGATCAAGTGAGGATAATTAGACAGTATATTATTAATAAATGTATAACTATGTGTAAAATATTAATTACAAACACTCCCAGAGAAACATAAAATTAACTAGATAACTTGATGATATTGACGAATAAGGATGATGTAGAGTAGTGATATTTATCCCTTCATGATTTGATGTAGAACAAAATATTATGAAAACTACTAGTTATTTAATAATATTAATACCAATGAATCAATTTAGTTTTTAATATCATTCTTGTTCTTCTCTATTTATTTCCTTAAATTTTATTTATAGATAATCTCAAGTATGGGAAAACTGTGTAAGGATAAAGTGTATATCACGTAAGGGTAATAAATCACGTAAGCGTAACCCATGTAAGGGTATCAAATCAATTAAGGGTAACCTACATAAGGGTGACAACTAGAATAAGGGTATGTAAATAGATTTTTAATGGTAAAAATAAACTCACATAAAGATAAAATAAAATTTTAACACACTATTTAAGAGTAAACTTAAATTTATATAATCTTCTTATGGGTAACTATAAATTTATATATATCCCATATTTGTATTTTTGACAACTATGTCAAGTTTAAATTCTTGTTATACATTATATGTATGATTAACAAGAAAAACCTTAAACTTTCATAAGTTCTGATGTATATAATTCATGTAATGGTAAAGAGTAAAATCCATATGCTGCAAACTGGTAAAAACCAAATTAAATATGCTATATAAGGGTATGTCATAGATTATGTAAAATTATAAACAAAACATAAACACTACACAAGGGTAGGAAAATAGTTACGTAAGGGTACAATTTTTTTTATATTGTATGTAAAGTTAAAACCGATGTCACATAAGGGTAAAGAATAGAATACAAAACTCACGTATGGGTAGAAAAGAAACATATAAGGCTTAAATAAAGGTAAAAATAACATTTTTCATTCTACATAAGTGAACAAGTTTACAAACATAAATTTAAAATATAGAAATGTATACATAATAAAAAACAATATAATATTAATGTTTAATAAGAAATAATTAAAACAAATTACGTAGAATAACAATAATAGTAATGGTAAATAATGAATAACTAAAGAATAATTAAATTTAAAAAAATATTATTATAAAAACAATAATAATTCATGATCCCATAAAGTAACATATGTGACGTAAGATCATGATAAAAAAATTTATATACAAGTAAAATGATATACAATATAGTTTGTAATTTGTAAATCATTTATAAAATGATTGGAGTTTTATATTATCAAAAACAACAACAAACCAAGTTAAAACACCAAAACTATCATTAATAGGTTTAAAATATTTCCTAAAAATAAAAAAACAAAATTTTTATAACCTTAATTAAAATATAACTTGGGTAAAGTAGATATAATAAGAAAAAATATAATAGAAAATACCTCAAAAAACTCTTATATCAACATCAATTTTAGTGGGTTGAACCTGGGGATCTCTTACATGAGTAAAAATTATTTTGATTAATTTATATTAAAATATTTTATATAATAATTGTAAATGAATAAAAATTTTATAATTATGATGAAAATTCATAGCTTCCTGACATGAATTATTATTCTGATCTGACTAACTTCAGTAGTGGCACACAAGGGTCTTACTAAAAAATAAGTCTAAAAATAAGAAATATGATTTCCTCTTAATACCTCTATCAATATGACCAGACTTATATCATATACCCTTTATTTTATTGGTATTCCCTTCGCCACTCACATGAATTGTGGAAATGTAAACCACTTTTGGAATCCTTTCCATTCCATCCTCAACTATGATGACATGATTCATTTTCTCTATAGAGTACGTTAGAAAAAATGTGTAAACATTCTTTGATTAAAATTAATACATATTTTAAAACAATTTCCTTTTAAAGTATCCTAAAAATTTATCTAATGTAGATATGGTTCAAGTTAAATGAAATAGAAATCATACAGTAATACTGATTTATCACCCAACTCAAGGAAATAATGATCCACTTCCCTAAAAACATTCATAGTCTCATAGATATATATATGAATGCACAATTCCTCAAAACCATTCCATGAATGGACCACTATTTCATGATTTTAATGATTAAATTCCTTCAAATCCGACTAAAACCCATAAGAATAATAGTGGTAAAATTAATCTAAAGAGGCTCAACTAGTTCAAGAAGGATAATGTTCTTCTCAATATCCCAAAAACACTCTTCCAATTCATTGGAATATTAATACCCATGGAATAGAGGAGGAATCATGTTATAAAACTATTTAACATTTCTCTATATTGATCAATTATAGGGTTCAAATACAAAATATCATATGCACCACTCATAAAATTATTGGAGGAGTTTTTGGGGGCATACTCTAAAAGAGTAAAAAAACATGAAATATGATAAAAATAATCCTCAAGATTAAATAATTTTTGAATTTAAATTTTATAAAATATATCAATTTTAAAATATCAATATAAGTCTTTTAATTCCACCATAACATCAAGGATTTAGTCTTTAAATTCAAAAAATAGAAGAAAATTATTAAATCATTTTATGAAATATTCTTAACCACCCTTTCAAAAAATTTAAAAATTAAAACAATCATTCTGTAATGGCCCGGACAGTGACATATTAAGGAGTTTTCCAAAAAATAAGTTCCATCAAACGGTTCCACCGAAACGGTGGCACTGTAGCATTCCAACAATCACAGTCGCACACTGAAATGGTGGCACCACTTATGGTGTTCCACCAAAACTGTGGCACCATGATGGTGGCACCACTCATGGTGTTCCACCAAATTGGTGGCACCGTGATGGTGGCACCATTACAATGGCTCACTAATTGGTGTCCCACCCTTTCTTACAGTTTCCGACTTTTTCCAGTTCCTCTCATACAACATACCTTTTGATGTAAAAGTGTTTTAATAACCCTTTAAAAGCCATAAAAATCCCATAAATGATATATAAAATCCCCCATGATCAAGGAGACCTTTGAATTAACAAAACGTGTGGATGTTTCCTTAGTGTCACACCCTTTTCTCGTACTTTCTAGTTCCTCCCCTATTACGTGTTTTCCTCTATTTAAAGGAAACCCTTTAACTCAATGCCATTATGGCCACCTATCTAATGAGAATTATTAAATGAAAATTCATTCCATCTAGTGTAACCACCGAACCATGTTGAGAAACCATGATCCACCTTTAATGTAGTTCAAAAATTCATATCCTCTAACTCCAGGATATCACCTTTTATCGCATGAGGGTTCTTTCTTCTTCATGGATGGTATCTTTCCTTTCCTTGGTGTGTTTGTATTCTCCCATCCCAAAGCTAATGGTGTGCCTGTTCTGGGGCCTTTACTGCTCATTCTTGGAGTCCTCAGAGTTCTTCCCCTACTAGTCCTACATCTCCATTTCTTGGCGCGTGGAGAAAAACTTCAATCATTGATCATCCAGGGCGGGGTTTTCCTTTGTGTCTTTTTACTATGTATCATGGAGGGTGGGAATGATAATGTTCCTACGAGGATGGATGAAACCAATCCTTAACAAATATAATAAATGGTTTTAAAATATTTAAGGGGCATTTTTGATGATATTGTTGTATTCTTTTACCTTTGCTTATATTTTTTGAATTGTATGGAATTATGTCCACTAAAAATCGTGGCCATTGGTGGTACCTTATTGTTAACTAATGAACCTCAATTTTCTAGATAATTCTATGATTGAATGGACGTAACATGGAAACTACTTAATCATGTAAACTCAATTGATTAAATGGATTCCCAATGAATAACAATCCTTGTGTGGTCACCCCAATTAATGAAATAGAAATACAGAACTGAAGGAATGGTGTGTTTAAATATGAAAACTCTGTTTCTCTATTCTGGTGATGAGTATAGTTGTTATGCTTAATTCTTGTGAGGTGACATGGATGGATATGGTATCCCCTATTGTTCAGTTGTTCGTTTATGGATTTGGGGATGTGTGGGGATATATGTTGGGGGATTGGTTTGGTTCCAGTACTTCATGGGACGTCACAGATCTCTTTTCTTGTTGTGACTTTACAAGGGAACTAGGTGAGAATGCTTAATTCTGTTGCTTGGCTTTTTTTTCCTTGGCATGGGGCTATGCCTGTTAGTTTTTGGGTAGTGAAGAATTATTAAAATGAAACCACTTTAATGTGATAAAAAGAACGGGTTCAATAGGGAATTGTTTTCCGAGAATGATTTGTGACTTGGTTGTGGCTGTTTTTCTTTTTATGAATGAATATTAATGATGGTTTCTGTGTATGGGATGGTTTTGGAACCCCTATGTTAGTATGAGTTATTGATTACGTATATGTATAATTTAGTTCTTATGTTTCTTATTTTCACCCCACCCAAGTTGAGAACTTCATGCCGAACAACCCCATTTCATGGGGGAGGGTGTTTTTCCCAACACTCCTATGAGTGGCTGGTTATTAACTCCTTTTCTTCTCCCTTTCCCAAGTATCCCAAGACTCTTCGTGAGGTTGTGATGGCCTAAGGTCTATTATAGACTATGATTCTTCAGGCAGGGTAGTTGTGGTGGTTATCCAAGGTCTGTGCGGGCAGTTTTTTTCCAAAGTTTCATCTAGGTGAGGCTCAGGTGTCTTTGGGCATGATTGTAGTTGTTCTTGCCCATGTGTCTATGGGCTTGGAAGTAGTTGTTATGGTTTAGGTTTCTGTGGGAGTTTATGTGTGTGGTTATTGTGTCATATGTGTCTGTGGGTAGGATGTGTGGTTGTGGTGGCCCAAAAGGTTGTTGTTGGAGATTTAGTGAGACTATAGTGAAAATGGTGAGGGAGGTATGACATGTAGAATGTCTTCAACAACCAGCGGGAAAGTGGGGTAGGGTGCTCAAACATTGATGTGTTATTACTATTAATTATCTTGACTTGTGTTATTTGGGGAGTGTTCCTTGGTGAGGTTAGGGTGGATATTTTCTTTTCTAGGTGCTTTGGTTACCTCCTTTTCTTAATGCCTCCCCACTTCTGCACGAGAGATTTTGGTTTTACCTATTGAGTATACCTGTATACTCACCCTATGTATATAAAACTATTTTTAGGTTTCCAAGAGGGATTTAGGGACCGTGTGGGACTGTATTAGCTCGGACGCTGGGACAGTTAGTGTTGATGCTTTTATTTTCTTTTGGTACATACCTTTGGAGTTTTCTTATACTTGTAGCACTTTATATTGGAGAATGCATATGTGAATGGATTGATATTGTCTTTACTTTTACTTCCATTTTTGTTTTTGTTTAGGATTTACTACCTTATCTCTCAATCCATTAAAAAAGGTGTAATTCCTTCCATATCACATATGATTTTATAGACATGGTTCTTGTCGCCACTCTAGGTCCTATTAAAGGAGGGACTCGGGGGTCATTATCTTTCCTTCAACTTAAAGAAGGAAGGGTCTGGAAATTTTCTATCTGTTCCATCATCTTAGTGATGGAAGGTTATGACAGTATGGTATCAGAGGTTGATGGTTGAGAGATAGGACAGTGTCCTAGGTTAGGCATGGTGAGTATTTCATGGGATGGTAGGGAAATATTGTTAGGCAATATTGGTGCGTGAAATACGCTAGGGAAGACCAGGAAGGACGCAATATTTTAGGCAACCGCAGTGATTTGATGCAAAGACACTAGACCTACCAAATGACCAAGTGAGGCTACACTGATTGAAGGGTAAAGACCCTAAGAAAGGTACATGCATCAAAATGAATTATGTTCATGTGTGTGTTGGGTATTTTGGGGATTTAAAATAAATAAAAAGGTTAAGAAAAATTTAAAAGAAATATTCTACACTACTCGGGCTTAATAATTCCTTATTTGCCTTGTAGCTATGGCACCTAGACGACGACCATGGGTAGTATATGAGATTGAGGCACACGAGGATGATTTGGCTGATCTATAGAGGGCTGATCGAGAGGAGGATGAAGACCAATGGTAGAGGATGCTTCATGACTTTCAGCGGTAGATCCTAAGAAAGTACATAGGTAGCATGCCAGACATGGATATAGAGAGCTGGATCAAGGAGCTGGTGGTAGATTTCATCTTGATCCGGGCTCCGACAGAGTACTAGGTTCCTCTTTCTATAAGCTAGATACATGGAGAAACGCGTTAGTGGTGGATTCTCTATCTTGGGGAGAAGAGGGAGGCTGAGGTCTCATGGGCTAACATCAAGAGGGATTTCGGGGTGAAATTCATCTCTTCCATGATGAAGGCTGAGAAGAGGCAGGAGATACTCTCCCTTCAGCAGGGGATTATGTTAGTGATAAATCTAGGAATCAAGTTCTATGATCTCCTTCACTTTTCTATGGACCACTTTCTAGATGAGGAGTCATGGGTGAGATGTTTAGAGGAGGCACTGTGACCTTCTCTTTAGTATGCTTTTAGTCCCATCACTCTACTTATGTACTTCGTGGTTCAGAAGAAGGATTAAGTGGTAGAGAGGATGAAAAAAATGGGAGGTGTACTATGAGAGGGGAGTCAGTTGGGCACATCAAAGGGGAAGGCCATCAATAGAAGGCCTCCAACATCAGGGCCTTCCAGGTTTTTTCCATTGGGGAGTAGGCACCAACAGTTCCAGTTTTGATCTCCCGGTCCTCACCCCTTATTTTACAGTCCAGGACCGAGATGCTTCATCTGTGGCAGTTGTGGAACCTTCAGAATTAGTTCCCATAATGAGTGTAGTACTGCGGGGGTGGGCATGTTCAGTGCCCACCTCAGCAGCTAAAATTTCTATCCAGGCCCTTTCTGCAGCAGTAGTATGGACAGCGAGCTCCCACTCTTCCGGGAGTAGATATTGCAAGAGGAGGCTGACCTTAGGACGCTCTTCAAGGACCTCGACTAGGTCATGGTCTGGGAGGAAGCCGACAGTCGAGGGGTAGAGGTGTTTTGCGTGGGCAGTTGTATGCCACAGAGGCAGCAATTCCAGCGGGGCCAGAGGTTGTTCAAGGAATGATCAGCTTGTTTATCACTCCTTCCCCTGCCTTGTTAGATTTAGGATCTTCACACTCCTTTGTAGCACCCAGTCTATCCCATTCTTTGAGTCTAGACACAAATAGACCTCCCATGCCCCTGGTTTTGAGTACCCCGGTCAGAGGTCAGACCATCTCGTCTCATGTTTTCTGCAGATGTAGGATAATGTTGAGACCACATTAGTTTAGTGCGGACCTTCATTTACTATAGATGGAACCATATGATTTTATTTTAGGCATCGACTATCTATTTATTGGTATGTTCTGTTATTGAATTCTTCCTAAGAAGGGTCATGTTTTCAGATATGGGTAGACAACGTGTGACTTTCGTCAGAGAGTGAGTTTTCTGGGAAGGTAGTTGGAGAGTGGAGCCCCTTCTTTCCTTGTTTTCTGGGATATTAGTGTATTCAGTAGATATATAGATGGTGGAAGTCTCAGGGATAATTAGTGAGGTCCTGGACATCTTCTCTGGAGAGGAGGTGACTCTTCCCGCTTGACATGATGTCGAGTTTGGGATAGACTTGCAACCCGGTGCTCATATGATATTGATGGCTCCCTATCAGATGGAATCTTCTAAGTTGTAGGAGTTTTAGATTCAGATTGACGAACTGGGGAGGAATGGTTTTGTGTGACCAAGCATGTCACCATGGGGTGCTCTGGTCTTGTTCTCAAAGAAGGAAGATGGTGGTCGTAGGCTATTTATAGACTATCGGAGGCTGAACCAGGTAATGCTCAAGCACCGTTACCCCATCTCAAGGATCTAAGATCTTTTTGATCAGTTTAAGGGGCCATGATGATTCTCTAAGATCGAACTACGATAAGGATATCACCAGTTGAGGGTGAAGGATGGTGACATCTCGAAGACTACCTTCATGTGTAGATATGGGCACTTTGAGTTCGTGGTAATGTCGTTCCGCATTATATACACACCAGCCATTTTCATGGAGATCATGAACTCTATATTTTGGGAATATCGGGATCGGGTAGTAGTTGTGTTTATTCATGAAATCTTGATCTAATCAAGATCAGAGAAGGATCACACCAAGCATCTAAAGACAATTTTAGAGGTCCTTCGACAGCACCAACACTATGGGATGTTGTCCAAGTGTAAGTTATGGACACGAGAAGTGCACTTCCTTGAACATGCGGTGTCCGAGTAGGGGATTGTAGTGGACCCATCAAAGGTAGAGGTGGTTGTTTCTTGGGAAGCACCCAAGAACATGGAAGCGTTTCGTAGTTTCCTAGTTCTAGCGGGTTACTACCGGACATTAGTTCCCAACTTCTCTCGAGTTTCATCACCCTTGAAAACCTTGACAAAGAAAGACTTGGCTTTTATATAGAGTGATCAGTGCCAGGTAGCCTTCAATTATCTTTAGGGGAAGTTGGTTAGTGCCCCAGTATTGAGGTTTCCAGAAGAAGGGGTGATGTTTGAGGATTTCTGTGATGCTTCAGGCCAAGCCTAATGGTGTGTCCTAATTCCACAGTAGAGGGTGATCTCTTATGGGTCTAGGCAGTTATGTCCCCATGAGAATAACTATTCCACCCATGATATGGAACTCTCAATGGTCATACTCACACTAAAGTTATGCTGACATTACCTCATCAGGGAGAAATTTTTGTTATTTAAAGATCATAAGATCTTGAGGTGTATCCTCTCCAAGAAGGACATGAATTTGCGACAGTAGTGGTGGTTGGAGTTTCATCAGGACTATGAATTCTAAATCACTTACACTAAAGGTAAGGGGAATGTGGTGGCTGATACCTTGAGCAGGAAGTTGCAGAAGGATGCAGTTTGAGAATCAGTAGATGCTTGGAAGGTGATGGAGGAGTTGGTTGCCCTACACCTAGATGCAAGGGTGGAGTATGGTATAAGATGTTTTTTTCCGATGATAGTACAATCCTTTATATTGAAGCTAGTGGAGGAGTCTCAGTGGCGGGACTTATAGGTTAAAGTGATGTACGATCATGTTATCTAGGGAGATGCTCCTAGAGGATGGTTGGAAGATGGGAAGAATCATATTTTGTTTCATGGGAAGTTGTTCATCCTGGTGGAAATGAGAAAGAGACTTCTTGGTGAGTTCAACAACATACCCCTGGCGGTACACCCAGAAGTTTCCAAGATGTATTGGGTTTTGAGGGGTCATTTTTGGTGGTCTGGGGTGAAGTGGGAAGTGGCAGAGTTTGTGGGAAAGTGCCTCATGAGTTAGCAGGTGAAGGCTGAACACCACGACCTAGGAGGTCTGTTACAACCTTTAGATGTTCCTGAGTTAAAATGGGATGACATCTTGATGGATTTAGTCACATGAATACCCATAGTTCAAGGGGGATGTGATGCTATCTGGATAGTGGTGGACCGACTGATGAAATCATCTCACTTCTTGGCAATCAAGGAGTCGAGTGTCGTGGATGCCTTAGCACACAGGTACGTGGAAGAGTTGGTGCAGTTTCATGGAGTTCCGAGGTCCATCGTCACAGATCAGGATACCTGGTTTACGTCACAGGTCTAGAAAGGATTGAAAAATTCTTTTGGCACCATATTATGCCTCAACACTGATTTCCACCCCTAGACAGATGGGTAGATAGAGGGGACCATCCAGACATTGTAGGATATGCTATGAGCATGTGTTTTGGACTTTGGGGGATCGTGGGTATGACACTTGCCTCTCGTAGAGTTTTCCTATAACAATATCTATCACTGTACTATTGGTATGGCTCTATTAGAAGCCTTGTATAGGAGGTCATGTCTATTACCTGTGTGCTGGACAAAGGTTAGGGAAGCAGGTTTTCTTGGCCCAATAGTGGTGCAGAGCAGGACAGAAAAGGTTCAACTTATACGGGAGTGGATGAAGGTGGCTCAGGACTAGCATAAAGTCATATGAAGATCATAGGAGGAGACCCTTGGTGTTCCAGGTTGGGGACCACGTGTTCTTGAAGGTCTCCCATTGGCGTGGGTACTAGATGATTGACAAAGGAATTAAGCTTTCTCCTAGGTTTGTTAGACCCTTCATGGTGTTGTGGAGGTTTAGTGAAGTGGCTTATCAGCTGGAAATAACACCGCCACTACTGAGGGTGCACGAAATCTTCCATATGTCTCAGATCCATCGGTATCTATATGATGATTCACACAACCTTGAATGGGAGGAGATGGATATTGAGGACGATGAGACGTTTGTAGAGAGACTAGTGAGGATCGAGGATCTTGAGGAGCAGGTGCTTCGTGGATGAAACACCCCCTTGGTTTGTGTGTTATGGAGGCATGATCTCCTCTTGGAGAGTACCTGGGAATGGGAGGCATAGTTTCATGCCCAGTACCCATAGATGTTTTGAGTTTTGTTCTGTTTTTTTGTACTTGTTTGTGATGTAGTGCTTGACCTTTTTAACTATGAAATGGACTATTTACCATGTTCTCTGGATGTGTGTGAAGAATCCTGACTGTGGTGAGGGGAGGACCTGATCCCTAATCCAAACACATTAAAGTGGATGAGGTTAAACCTTTGTGGGCAAGTCAGTGCTTCCCAAAGAGAATATATTCATGACATGGAGGAATGGACTCCTTAATCCATATGACTGGATAGTATTACCTTTACATGTATGTGTGGTTACTTGGGGGAGATGAGTGGTAGTGTATCTATGGTTTTTCAGAAGATAGAAAAGGGAGAAGTATTCCTAGATGTTGAGGAAGTTTAATCCTTAGAGGTATCTTTCGAGGTGGTTGTTTGGACCCCTCTCTTTTATTCAGGTAATGTTTTGATTCTCAAGGGTCATAATAGTTTGGGAAGTGTCTAATGTAATGGCCCGGATAGTGACTCATTAAGGAGTTTTCCAAAAACTCAATTCCATCAAACCATTCCACCGAAACGGTAACACTTTTCACGATGGCACCATGATAGTGGCACCAGTCACAGTCGCACACCGAAATGGTTGCACTTCATAAAGTGTTCCAGCGAACCGATGACACCGTGATAGTGACACTACAGTGGTCGCACCATCCCAGTCGCATACCGAAACAGTGGCACCACTGACTGTGTTCCGCCGAACTGGTGTCATCATGACGGTGGAACCATAACAATCACACCATCATGGTCTCACACCAAAATGGTGGCACCGCTTATGGTGGCTCCATGACGGTGGCACCTTTACAGTGTCTCACCAAACAGTGTCCCACTTTTTTTCCAGTTTCTAACTTTTTCTAGTTCCATCCCCACAATGTACCTTTTGACGTAAAAGTGTTTTAATACACCTTTCAAATCCATTAACAGACCATAAATGATATCTAGAATTCACCAAGACCCAGGTAACTATTGAGTTACCAAAACTTGTGGATTTTTCCTCTGTGTCAGACCCTTTTCCCGTACTTTCTAGTTCCTCCCCAATTATGTATTTTCCTCTTTTAAAAGGAAACCCTTTAACTCACAGCCATTATGGCCACCTCTATGATGAGAATTATGAAATGAAAATTAATTCCATCGTGTATAACAACCCAACTGCATGGATAAATCACGATCCTTCTTTAATGTGGTTCAAGAATTCATATCATGTACCTATAAGATCTCACCTTTTATCGCACTAGGATTCTTTCTTCTTCATGGCTAGTGTCTTTCCTTTCCTTGGTGTGTTTGGGGTCCCCCTTCCTGAGGATAGTGGTGCAGTTTTGATGAAGCCTTTATTGCTCACTATTGGAGTCCTCAGAGTTCCTCCCCTTCATGTCACGCATCCCCAGTTCGTGGTGCATGGAGTAAAACATTGATCATTGATTATATAGGTTGGTTTTTTCCTTTTCCTCTCTTTACTGTGTATCATTCAGCATGGGTATGATTATATTCCTACAAGTATGGATGAATCCAAACCATAATGAAGATAATAAATGGTTTTTAATGAATGAATGGGTGGGTTTGATAATGATGTTGTACTCTTTTACCTTTTCTTATATGTTGTGAATTGTATGGGCTTATGTCCACTGAAAATCGTGATTGTTGGTGGTCCCTTCTTGCGCACTAATAAACCTCTTTTTTCTGGATAATTTTTGTGATTGAATGGATATAACATTAAAACTAGTTAATCATATAAACTTGGATGATGAAATGGATGCCCATTTAAAAATAATCCATGTGTGGTCACCCCAGTTAACCAAATAGAAAGACAGAGCTAAAAGAATGGTGTGCTTAATTCTGAAAACTCCCTTGCCATGTTCTGGTGACATGTATTATTGTTCTGCTTGATACTTGTGAGGTGACATGGAATGGGATACGATCCCCTATTTTGTAGTTGTTTGTTTGTGAATTTGGGGCTGTTTGGGGTCATATGGTGGGGCTTGGTTTGGTTCCAGTACTTTTAGGGATCTCATAGATTCCTTTTTTTGTTGTGACTTTACAAGAGAACTGGGTGTGAATGCTTAATTCGTTTCTTGGATGTTTTTCCTTCCTTGGCTTGTTTCTAAGAATTTTAGTTTCCCCATAGTGAAGAATTATTTAAATCAAACCACTTTAATGTGATAGCAATAATGGGTTCAATGGGGAATTGTTTTTCGGGAATGAGTTGTGACTTGGTTGTGGCCGTTGTGCTTTTTTTGAATGAATAATAAAAAGGGTGTTTTTGTATGGGATGGTTTTGGAACCCCTTGGTTGGGATGAGTTCTTGTTTACATATATGTATAATTTAGTTCTTATTTTTCTTATTCTCTCCCCACCAAAGTTGAGTACTTCATACTGAACACCCCCTTTTATGGGGGAGGGTGTTTTTCCCAACACCCCTATGAGTTATAGTTTATTAGATCCTTTGCTGCTCCCTTTCTCGAGTAGCCTAAGACTCTTTGGGCTGGATGTGATGGAATGTGTTCAATTATAGCCCATGATTAATTGGTAAAGGTAGTTGTGGTGGTTGGCCTAGGTGTCAGCGGGCAGTTTGTTTCCAAATTATCCTCAGGATGAGGCACATGTGTCTTTAGGTGGGACAACAGTTGTTCTAGCCCAGGTGTCTTCGAGCATGATGGTAGTTGTTGTGACCCAAGAGTCTGTAGGTGATGATGTGTGTGGTTTTTGTGGACCTAGTTTTTGTGGGTGGGATGCGTGGTTGTGGTGGCCCAAAAGGTTGTTGTTGGGAAGTAGTGAGACTGTAGAAAAAATTGAGGGGGAGGTATGACGTGTAGGATGTCTTTAATAACCAGTGGGAAAGTGGTGCAGGGTACCCAAACATCGATGTGTTATTACTATTAATTTACTTGACTTTTTTTATTTGAGGAGTGTGACTTGTTGATGTTTTGGTGGATTTTTTCCTTACTAGGTGCTTTGGTTACCTCTTTTTCTCACGAGGCATTAGAATGCCTCCCCACTTGTGCGAGAGAGCTTCTGGTTTTCCCTAATATATATACCTATATACTAAACCTATGTATAAAAAACTATTTTTAGGTTTCTAGGATGACTTTGGGGACTGTGAGGGACCATATTATCTCAGACTCCGGGATCATTTGTTTTGCTGCTTTTCTTTTCTTTTGGTACTTCCCTTTGGAATTTTCTTGTCAATGTAACACTTTTTATTATAACATGTATATGGGAATGGATTTTTTTCTTTACTTTTAATTCCAATTTTGGTGTTGTTTTGTATTTACTATCTTATCTCCTGATCCTTTAAAAAAAGGGCTAATGCATTCCATATCACATACGATTTTATACCCTTGGTGCCAGTCTTCACTCCGGGGCCTATTGAAGGCGGGACTCGGGGGTCATTATCTCTCCTTCAACATGAAGAAGGAAGGGCCTAGCAGTTTGCTATCCCTTCCCTCATCTTGTTGAAGGCCGGTCGTGACACGTTCTCTTATAAATATTTTAAAAAAATTAGGATATTCAAAAATAGTTTTCACAAACAAACTTTCAAAATAACTACAAAACCTTTATAAACCCAAACCCATTCAAAAAGATATATCACCAAATAATTCTTTTAGGAAAAACAAATTCATGAAATCCAAATAACGTCAAAAATACTTATAAAAAACAAAATTCATCTTAAGTAAATAATATAAATTAATTATAGAAATTTAAAATCATAAAGAACCAAAATCCAAAAATTTGTAAGTTTCAAAAATATATACAGTTTGGCCGGATGATAATGAAAATTTTATGCTAATCAATGTGAATCCCACTGAAAAAATGTGTTGATCAGAATTCATGTTCTACACCTAGTTTTCTAGACCATGCATAATAAATCATACAACCCTATATTTCTCCCATTTTTACTTTGAAACATGGAGTTAAACAAAATATCTCATAAATCATAGAAGGAACAAATAAATACTCAAATAATAACTAAAAATTTAAATAATAAAAGAGAATAAACCTCAAATTCAAGAAAAAATATCATAAATACCCATAGTAACTCATTGTTAAATATTTTTTTCTAGACATTCACTCCCACATATACCTCATGATACGACAATCATCTCTCATATCTATCTATACTCCACAAAAACAACCATGAAATGATGCTATTTTTTCAAGATCTAGCAAAGGATAACCCTTACCTAAATACCCTATCCATCACATGACATGGATTGGATCATGTTCGTTGTCACCATGGGATTTAAATTAGTTCTCAAGCAAAAAAAATATACATAAGTGGGAATTATTATTCCAAATAAAGTAATAATAAATAGAGGAATCCCACCTAGAATTCCATTATGAACACTCTATATATCAGAGTATCACAAATATGTAATAATAAGTTTCATAATAAAAAAACCAAATATGGATTATAATAAAATAAATTTAACTAATTAATGTAAAATAAAACTAAAAAATACATCCAAAATATTCCAACATAATCCAATAGAGACAAAAAAATTGAATACCAAAAGGGAAATATAACAAAATCTAGTATAAAAAACTGAACAGATATAAAATAATAAAAACATTGCATATCCATGATCGAAGAGAAATACTTATTTTCTTGGAACCACCACCATACGCAAATCTTAATTAAAAAGGATAACTACTATATCCAAATGAAGCTTCTATTGAACCCATAATTTTGTAAGAATGTGAAAAAATTCCTAGTCGATTTCCTCCCCAAACCCCATGTATAACCATTGAAAGTAAATCTATTTAATGATAGTTCATAATAAAATATAAGGTATGATTTTATTTTTGAAAAACAAAATCAATAGGTCATTTCTCAAAACCAATTCTTTTATGGTGTCTATATTTCATAAATTACAAAATGTACCTTTATAAATTTTCAATATAATATAACATTTGAAATATAGGAACCATTATAAATCATAATTTAAAAATACTAGAGTTAGATAGAATAATTTAAAAAATAAATTTTAAAATAACCCCTTAAAATTAAAGAGTAAAAACATAAGTAAGATATATTCATATTTTTTAAACTGTGAAAACATTACAAATAATAAGCATAAACATAACAATTACAATAATAGTGTAAATAGACCAACAAATAATGACAATAAATCAACTAAATTATCAATATAAGAATAAAAATCATCATTAAAACACTTAATAACTCTCTATATATTCTTTGATAACAAGAAAATCCAATATTTCTAATACACACATGATACAATTTAACTATATAACTCTTTTTTTACCCTACATATCCTAAAAAAGATACAATATCCCAAGAGTAGGGTGTAGTACTCACTCGGTACCACTAGCTAGTGTAGAATTATAATCTAGTAAAACACTTATGTCTATGTCTCCCACCAATATACCTATAGTATTCCGGGATATGTAATTAGAGGTGAGAAATATAATTTAATATATAATAATGTAATCATGAAAAATAACAATTAAATATATCCATCACCTTCAAAACCCCTACATGGAAGTTGTACCTTTTACCAATAATATAAATATAATAAACATGTCCTCTATCTAGGGAGATTAATTCCAATTTACATGAAATCAATAACATGTTAAATATTATACGAACAACTCAAAGAGGATCACTTAAAGAGTACACTCATATCAATAAAATATTTTTTTACATTTCAATAGAAAATTAGAGAATAATTTGGGAAACCAAGTAATAAAATCATCTTTTAAGACAAAATCATTGAAATAAAATCATTTTATCATATAACAACATATGCATAAAAATAATTTTTAAAGAGACCAAACATGACCCATGTTTAAAAAATATTATTTTAAAACATGATTTTCTCCCATATAATTCACTTAGAACTCAATTCTCCCCACTCATTATCAAATTAATTTGAAAATGTTCCCTTGGGAATATAAAAAGTCACTATATTCGTAATGATTTTTTTTGGAAAAATGATTTTTGGCATTAAAACATGAGTTATTATTTTTTGTTGCAAATGAAAACTTATAGGGAAAATAAAAAAAATGGGAAAAGGATCAATAAGTGCCCTGAGTAGAATTTTTAATGTGTTTAGGATATGTATTTTATGTAGGAAATCTATCATAAATTTAAATTTAAATGTCTATTAATGTAAAACCCTTTCACATTTCATTTCTTTTATAGAACATGATATTAATCTATCCTAAAAATGTAATAAAAACCGTTATAATTTATAAGAAACACTAAATCATTAAAACTTCCATTCAAATTTGAGAAACACTATATGATATATTATGACCTAAGCCTTTTACACATATTAGTATATAATTTCTTATCATAAATATACATTAATTCAACATAAGGATTATAAAGTTCTAGTGTCTTTTTAAGACTAGGTTCATAATAATTTATAGTGATACTAATAAAATAAAACTTTTATTATATTCTTCATAATAATATTATAAATTCTTTTGAACTCATAAACTACATGGAATAACTTGGAGAGTACATAACTAAAAAGGGGTGAGCTAAAATCCCAGTAAGGTAAAACACAAGACAAGGAAACATAATGTGTGAGTAAAAAGTATATCATGACATAATAAAGATTGTAACACCCCGGGTAAATAAAGAATATAACATAATTATATTTATCCATATTTGTGAATCAAATATTAATATTACTTTAAAGGGGATTTAATGCTCGATGGCTTACCCAATACGCAACAACGAGTTTCTTGGGAATCTTACGTTGCACTCTAATAATAAAATAATATTATTTTAAATGGAAGTTAACATGTAGCCGTTGTATTGGCGGTAATGGATAGAAATAACTAAACTATGATTATACATGTTTTTAAATGTTTTTACATTTATCCAAAAAAAGATAAAGGCTTGAAATACGGAAAGAATTCAATTTTAGGCGTATATGCCCTAGTTTTCACTAAAGGTTCACTTATCGCCTTTTGATGGAGAACCATAATTAAATATAGTTTTGTTCACTCTTATACATTATATTTGTCCAAATAAAACTCTTCTTAAGAATAGGGACATCAAAATTTACTTTGTGTAAATTTTTGGTCTCTTTCCGATAAAGATCTTTTTTTTCAATGAATATTGTAAAATGTTGTAATTTAATTCAAAACCTCTTTTTAATCTAATTTATTTATATGATTAGATTATCTTTTGAGTTGGTTTTAATGTGAAATTATAATATATTTTTACCATAAAATCCAATAGTGGTCGTTGGAATTAATTTCACTTCGAAATCAGACTTAAACTAGTGTCAATCTTTGGATACTTATTGTTTCATAAAAACACGCTATTTGCTTTGACAGCGGAAATTAATTATTAAATTAATTAATCTGACTTATAGGTTTTTAATTTTGTAAAATAGACTTCATTTTTTAATTCCGAATATCAAATATAGCTTAGGGTGAATTTTTGGTAATTTCTTGAAAAACATCAATTTTTGATGAATAGTGAAACCACTAAGTGGTACTTATAAAAACTGATTTTCTGTTTAAATGAAAATTTTTCTACCTTTTTGTTTTGAATTTAAAAAATCCAACATACATGGTTATCATTAAGAATTAAAATGTGGTTCAATGGGATTAAAATAATTTTTTGGTTAATAGTAACTTATTAAGTTTTTAATCGCGATTAGAGGTAATTAGTGTAATTTAAGGTAAAAATGATATTATAAAAATATGAAAACATCATGACACTTGTCCTACTCCTATTGGATGAGTCATGGACGACCGAGAAAACCCATGGGTCAACTTGGGGACCCCATGGATCCACTTTGGTTGGAAAATGACATTAATATATATTTATTTAATGTTAAAATTAAATTGACACAAACATGAGTTGTTTTACTAAAAAAGTTTTTATGTGGGGATACACAAGTCCCAATTTTGACTATAAATATTCATTAGAAAGCTAAAACGATTTCCTACATCATATTAGTTTTTTTTATAATTTTTTGATATTAAATAAATTAATTTAATTACGACATCATGATGATGCAATGATAACCTCATTATTTAACGATTTAAATAAAATGAGAAGATAATGTAAACTCAATGACCTACACATGTCCAAAAATTATTGGATGGGTGTATTTCTAACCCTTATCACCTTATACATGAATTATATCAATGTGGGACCTTTTAAAACCAGAACACATTTTCAAATAAATTAATATTTCTTACTTTCCAAAAGTACCCCTCCTCTCCTCTTATAAAAGGCCCCCACCTCTACCTCATTTCACACACTCCACAAGCCTTTTGCTGGGACAAAACCTACCCATTTACTCTCTCCACATACCTCTCCTCATACTAGAGGATTCCTGTTTGGGAAGAATCCTTTCAATGGAATCCTTTAGGCTCAAATCAAAAGGAGTTACACTTTTAAAGGTAATTCATTCTCTCATGTTCATTTGTTTTATTTTGCTTCTCCAACCCCCTAAACTCTTTTTATTTATTTCTTTTGTAACAAAAAAAGTATCTTAAATATACTAGGATGTTGTTATAAGATTTATTCGAGCTATACTCTCACACAACTACATCAAATGGTTAAAGAACATACGGTTTCTGTGGATGGCGAATTTCTGCCTCCCGAAACGATGATTGTTCAGCATTCTCTTAACACCTTCAAAGGTGGCCGTTAAGATGTCACGATATTCATATAAGATATATAATATGTTTATGTTTTACTTATGCTTCTGTATTTTTCATTTGTGTCTTACCTTTATGGCTTCCATTATGTGTATACGCGATATCTTCATTTTAGGAAGTGCGGACTACCGCCCCCTCAAAGTGATGTGATTCGTTAATGCCATACATGGGACATATAAAGGATGGATTTAATGTTATTATATATTATGTTATACTGGAATTATTATATACCTCTATATCATTATTATTTCTTTCCATTAAAGTATGAGATAGAAATAAAAGTAGCGTTCATGCGTACCTACGGCTTGCCGTCTCCATGAACAATGCATTTCATTTCTTATCGCCAAATGTAATGTACTATTATAAGTACATGTATATAATGGTTATATATGATGAATGATACATCTAAATGATTAATATAATTCTTTAATTAAAATATACATAACTCTCATTTAGTTTTAATTCCATTAATATGACAAAGAAATGAATGTAGTGTTCATGCGTACGTACGGCTTACCGTCTCTATGAACGGTGCATTTCATTTCTTCCCTATAAATGATTATGTAATATTATAAATACATGTATATGATGGATATATATGACATATATGATATCCAAATCAGGAATGTCATTCTGGATATAAAGAACCTTTGACCACACGAACAACATGTAATTGTAAGAAGTCCACTTTCGACTTAAGAACCAAATATCGACAAAACAAACATTATTAACTTAAATGATTACATAATGTTTATAACATTGAAATAAGTGATATAAAAGGAATAATGAACTTGAAAAAGGTTCTTAAGCAAGTATAAATTAACTCAAGTTTATTATTCAGGAAATTAAAGAACGATCGAGTCAAGTCAGACCCGAGGTAAGGGATCCTACTCCTCTCTTTCTTTTTAAGTACACTCTTTTATGTCATTCCTTTTAAAGCTCATCTTTATTGTTATTTGGATGTTCTTTTATATTAATCATACTGTAATTTTTATGTTCATGTGATGAGAGACCCTATTCTATCTCATCAATCCATTTTGGAAGTTTTGAGTGGCGCCGATAGGCTGCCGAATTTTCGTAAGAGATCTAACCTCTCTCTTTCTTTTAAAGTACTCTCCTTTATGTCACTTCTTTTAAGATACTATTTGTTATGATGTGGGATGTTATTTCATATTCCTATTTCTGTACATTTTTTTGTAATGTGATGAGATACCCTATTTGATCTCATCAATCCATTTTTGGAAGTTTTAAGTGGCGCTGTCAGGCTGCCGAGTTTTCGTAAGTGATTTTTCGTCTCACTTTTATTCCCGTGAGATTTATGCTACATTTGCCACAATTTCCTTTGAGTGGTGTATGTACATCCCATTATTTTATTCATTGTGTAATATACTTTCTTTTATGAGTATCTACATCAATGTTGTATTTTCCTTCTTTCACAAGGTGTATGTTTCGAAAGATACCCATGTCGGTAAGGGAACCTTTCACCCTCCTCTTTTTAAAAGACTTCTTTTGTTGGGTCTTTTAATTTACATATTGTTATGTTGGGATATGTTCTCATTTATCCTTATTGATGTAAATTTTATTTCCATGTGATGAGATACCCTTTTTTCAACTCATTTTGATGTGACACTGTTTGACTGTCAAGGGAACTTCTTAACCCAATTTCGATTTCTTTGGGATTCAACATGTTGTTATTGAATATGACATCTTTTGAATATGTGTGAATGACCTTTGATTATTTTACACTTAATATCCACTTATATTTGGTGTATTCGTTTGTCACACATAATTATTTAATTGATTTATCCTTAAACTAAGGATACCGTCTTTGTATGGGACTTCGTCTCAATCTCCTTTCATTGAGGCATATTTCGTTTTATACACAACTTTCTTTTATACAGTGTATAAACCCCTTTGAATTTTACTTTTATACAAAAGGAATCTTTTTCTACGAAGGGTTTTACTAAATGACAAAAAGGAATGTTTTTTTAACGTACGAGGTGACAATGACCTTTTCCACCGTCGCGAGTATTATTTGGTCTTTGGCTTCCTCAACAAGCCGTAACGTTTTTAAAATGAAATAAATACCATATACTCTTTTATGTATTTTGGTATTGAAAATGGTTTTGATAAAGGATTCTATTATGATATATTGTGATTGAAATGTGGAAATGTTATCATTCCTTTATATTGGTTTTATGTTTTATGATTTTATATTGCTACTTGGACATTTGACGGGTGGTTACGTGATAAACCATATGACGGGTGGTGTCGTGAATACCACGACGGGTGGTTACGTTATAACCTCCAATGCATTGGGTATGGAAGTCGGTCGTATGGCTATTCCATTAAGTATGTATGGAAATTGCCCTTATGGCTATTCCATTAAGTGATATGTGTGGAAGTCGACCGTATGGTTATTCGACTTAAGTATGTTTATGTCCCAAGTTACCTTTATATATGTTATGTGTTCTTTATATGGGTTTTATGGTAATATTTTGGTTACAGAAGGGTATGTAATGAAATTTTATTCAGCAAAGAGTTTTTACTACTTCGAAATGGTGAAAAGTATTACATTGATAAATTATACATGGTTTACTTGTTGTTTTGAAAAACTAACAGTTTTCATTATTTGCATATCCCTTACTGAGCTTTTTATGCTCATCCCAAGTTTTTGAATTGTTTTTCACAGGAGTTAATGCGGAATAAGGCCAAGGATGGGATCAAGGGAAAGTCATGCTATCTAAAACATGGAACTAGACATGTTTCTTTTTAAGAGTTTTCATTTTGTGGAAAATTAGTAGAAGTGTCTACTTTGTAATCTTTTGGGATGTAATAGTTATGTCCTAATTCTCTAAAACTCTAATCCTAAAAAGATCCTCAATGTGAATTATTAATTTAATTCAATATTAATTAAGGTTTAAGGTTGGGGCCTTATAGTTGGTATCAAAGGTCGGTTTAGATAACTTTAGAGGTTAGGGTATTCTTTAAGCATAAGTGACATTACCATAATGGTTAGGATTTCAGAAAGAGTCCTAGTTTTAGATAAAGTGAATGAGTAAGTGTATCTTAGTGTTTACCTTCCTCATTAGTACATGGTGGTTTTGTTGATATACTCACACTGACATTTCTATTTTTAGTGAATGTTTGGATCTAGCAGGCACCAAAGAGACAACATGTTTGAAGGAAACTGTGGTGGTTCTCTGATTAAGATACTAGATAAAATGGAGGATTCAATGAGGAAACTCGTGGTTGTTCTAAACCAACTATCAAGGAGTCATGATCAACCACGTGAACCTTGGTATGTTCTATAATGCATCATGTACGAGATGACCAATCGATGTGGAAGTTCAGGTAATAATTAAAAAGGTAACCATTAGAGTTTATATGATCCTTACCGTTGAGGTAATTATGGGTTATTATATGATATGCGGGAAAATGAAAGGCATGAGATAAACATGAGGTTAAAATATGTTATGATCATTTTTGATGATTTTAACTATTTTTGGGGAATGATTTAAGAATTATATAGTTTTGGAAAAAGGACAACACGCAGACCGTGTGACAACCCGTCGCGTCGGACAAAGCTACAGGAATCGAACCCACAACCAAAGTGCGACTGGTATTTATCACCAACCACTGGACTATGTGAAGTCCCTCATTAGTTTGACTGATTCTTTCTAGTTATATGATTTTATGAATTAAGAGTAAGTTGATTTTGGGTTATTTATGAAAATGATTAACCTATCATGGAGGATATGTGATTAGGTTAATTACTTTTCAATACGAGACTTTAGGAGCAACAAATATTGTTTGGAGATAAATGTTACGATTTATCTTGGAAGACTATGTGACTAAATCCTTCAAACATTTGGGTTTCAATCTTAGATTGGTTTACTTTGAAGAATTTTATAGACAAATTTTTTATCAAATGATCCTTGTCGAACATTGGGTTTTATTTGACAAATTTTGGAGATTAAGAATAGATTTTCTTTTTATAAAGGGTTATCCTTTTCTGGATTATCTGACCTTGTACTAACCTTTTTGATTTTGGTTATGGTTAAGTTCTAAAGATATGTGAAGTATATAGTTCCCTTTTGTGGATTAGATGATTCTCTAGAAGTTGATTATAGTACTCTTAATGTGAACAAGTCTCCCTAAATACCTGCCTTTTGGAAAAAATATGAGTTTGATTAAGGAATCTAGTAAAAGTTGAAAGTCAACATGATAAGTGATTTTGTTTCCTTATGAATAAATTCCTCAATAAAATGTTACTTAAAAAAATGTTGTCTATTAACTTTTCCTACTGGGGAATCGAATACCGTTTAACCAATCACAACTTTGTGATTTTCTCATGGTTAACTTTCTCCTAAACATGTTTTCTATCACTCTTCATCAGAACATGACCCTTTGCTTTTTCTTCCATGTCCATGTTTTCCTACATGGAATCCTATTATGGGTTAACTCGGGTGACCTTTGTACTTATCTTACTTTATTTTAAAGTGATTGTTTTACCGACTCTTGTTCCGATGTGGGACATTCAAGGATGTTTCCAAGCCCAATTTTAAAATTGCGAGGATGCAATTCCCAAAAGGGGGGAAGGATGTAACACCCCGGGTAAATAAAGAATATAAAATATTTATATTTATCCATATCTGTGAATCAAATATTAATATTACTTTAAAGGGGATGTAATGCTCGATGGCGTACCCAATACGCAACAACGAGTTTCTTGGGAATCTTACGTTGCACTCTAATAATGAAATAATATTATTTTAAATGGCAGTTAACATGTAGCCGTTGTATTGGAGGAAATGGATAGAAATAACTAAAATATGAGTATACATGTTTTTAAATGTTTTTACATTTATCCAAAAAAAGATAAAGGTTTGAAATACGGAAAGAATTCAATTTTAGGCGAATATGCCCTAGTTTTCACTAAAGGTTCACTTATCACCTTTTGATGGAGAACCGTCATTAAATATAGTTTTGTTCACTCTTATAAATTATATTGGCCCAAATAAAACTCTTCTTAAGAATCGGGACATCAAAATTTACTTTGTGTAAATTTTTGGTATCTTGCCGATAAAGTTCTTTTTTTTCAATGAATAGTGTAAAATGTTGTAATTTAATTCAAAACCTCTTTTTAATATAATTTATTTATATGATTATATTATCTTTTGAGTTGGTTTTAAAGTGAAATTAGAATATATTTTTACCAATAAATCCAATAGTGGTCGTTGAAATTAATTTCACTTCGAAATCAAACTTAAACTAGTGTCAATCTTTTGATACTTATTGTTTCATAAAAACACGCCATTTCCTTTGACAGCGGGAATTAATTATTAAATTAATTAATCTGACTTATATGTTTTGAATTTTGTAAAATAGACTTAATTTTTGAATTCGGAATATCAAATATAGCTTAGGGTGAATTTTTGGTAATTTTCTGAAAAACTTCAATTTTTGATGAATAGTGAAACCACTAAGTGGTACTTATAAAAACTGATTTTCTGTTTAAATGAAATTTTGACACCTTTGTGTTTTGAATTTCAAAAATATGACATACATGGTTTTCATTAAGAAGTAAAAAGTGGTTAAATGGGATTAAAATAATCTTTTGGTGAATAGTAACTTATTAAGTTTTTAATCGTGATTAGAGGTAATTAGTGTAATTTAAGGTAAAAATGATATTATAAAAATATGAAAACACCATGAAACTTGTCCTAATCCTATTGTATGAGTCATGGAAGACAAAGAAAACCCATGGGTCAACTTGGGGACCCCATGGAGCCACTTTGGTTGTAAAATGACATTAATATATATTTATTTAATGTTAAAATTAAATTGACACAAACATGAGTTTTTTTACTTAAACAGTTTTTAAGTGGGGTTACACAAGTCCAAATTTTGACTATAAATATTCATTAGAAAGCTAAAACGATTTCCTACATCATAGTGTTTGTTTTATAATTTTTAGATATTAAATAAATTAATTTAATTATGACATCATGATGATGCAACGATGACCTCATTATTTAACGATTTAAATAAACTGAGAAGATAATGTAAACTCAATGACCTAAACATGTCCAAAACTTATTGTATGGGTGTATTTAGAACCCTTATCACCTTATCCACGAATTATATCAATGTGGGACCTTTTAAAACCGAAAATATTTTCAAATAAAGTAATATTTCTTACTTTCCAAAAGTGCCCCTCCTCTCCTCTTATAAAATGCCCCCACCTCTACCTCATTTCACACACTCCACAAGCCTTTGGCTCGACCAACCCCTGCCCATTTACTCTCTCCACATACCTCTCCTCATCCTAGAGGATTCCCTTTTGGGCAGAATCATTTCAATGGAATCCTTTAGGATCAAATTAAAAGGAGTTACACTTTTAAAGGTAATTCATTCTCTCATGTTCATTTGTTTTATTTTGCTTCTCCAACCCCCTAAAATCTTTTTATTTATTTATTTTGTAACAACACCAGTATCTTCAATATACTAGGATGTTTTAATAAGATTTATTCGAGCTACAATCTCACACAACTACATCAAATGGTTAATGAACATACGGTTTCTGTGGATGGCGAATTTCTGCCTCCTTAAATGATGATTGTTCAACATTCTCTTAACACCTTCAAAGGTGGCCATTAAGATGTCATGATATTCATATATGATATATAATATGTTTATGTTTTACTTATGCTTCTGTATTTTTCATTTGTGTCTTACCATTATGGCTTCCATTATGGGTATACGCGATATCTTCATTTTAGGAAGTGCGGACTACCGCCCCCTCAAAGTGATGTGATTCGTTAATGCCATACGTGGGACGTATAAAGGATGGATTTAATGTTATTATATATGATGTTATACTGGAATTATTATATACCTCTATATCATTATAATTTCATTCCATTAAAGTATGAGATAGAAATGAAAGTAGCGTTCATGCGTACGTACGGCTTACCGTCTCCATGAACGGTGCATTTCATTTCTTATCCCCAAATGTAATGTACTATTATAAGTAAATGTATATAATGGATATATATGATGAATGATACATATAAATGATGAATATAATTCTGTAATTAAAATATACATACCTCTCATTTAGTTTTAATTCCATTAATATGACAAAGAAATGAAAGTATTGTTCATGCGCACGTACGACTTACCGTCTCCATGAACGATGCATTTCATTTCTTACGACTAAATGATTATGTAATATTATAAATACATATATATGCTTGATATATATGATATATATGATATCCAAATCAGTAATGTCATTCTGGATATAAAGAACCTTTGACCACACGAACAACATGTAATTGTAAGAAGTCCACTTTCGACTTAAGAACCAAATATCGACAAAACAAACATTATTAACTTAAATGATTACATAATGTTTATAACATGGAAATAAGTGATATAAAAGGAATAATTAACTTGAAAAATGTTCTTAAGAAAGTATTAATTAACTGAAGTTTATTATTCAGGACGTTAAAGAACGATCGAGTCAAGTCGGACCCGAGGTAAGGCATCCTACTCCTCTCTTTATTTTTAAGTACACTCTTTTATGACATTAATTTTAAAGCTCATATTTATTGTTATTGGGATGTTCTTTTATAATAATCATACTGTAATTTTTATGTTCCTGTGATGAGAGACCCTATTCTCTCTCATCAATCCATTCTGGAAGTTTTGAGTGGCGCCGATAGGCTGTCGAATTTTCGTAAGAGATCTAACCTCTCTCTTTCTTTTAAAGTACTCTCCTTTATGCACTTCTTTTAAGATCATATTTGTTATGATGGGGGTTGTTATTTAATATTCATCTTTCTCTACATTTTTTTTAATTTGATGAGATACCCTATTTGATCTCATCAATCCATTTTTGGAAGTTTTAAGTGGCGTCGTTAGGCTACTGAGTTTTCGTAAGTGATTTTTCATCTCACTTTTATTCCCGTGAGATTTATGCTACATTTGCCACAATTTACTTTGAGTGGTGTATGTACTACCCATTATTTTATTCATTGTGTAATATACTTTCTTTTATGAGTATCCACATCAATGTTGTATTGTCCTTCTTTCACGAGGTGTATGTTTCCAAAGATACTGATGTCAGTAAGGGAACCTTTCACCCTCCCCTTTTTAAAAGACTTCTTTTGTTGGGTGTTTTAATTTACATATTGTTATGTTGGGATATGTTCTCATATATCCTTATTGATGTATATTTTATGTCCATGTTATGAGATACCATTTTTTCAACTCATTTTGATGTGACAATTTTTGGCTTTCAAGGGAACTTCTTAACCCAATTTCGATTTATTTGGGATTCAACATGTTGTTATTGAATATGCCATCTTTTGAATATGTGTGAATGACATTTGATTATTTTACACTTAATATCCACTTATATTTGGTGTATTTGTTTGTCACACATAATTATTTAATTGATTTATCCTTAAACGAAGGATACCGTCTTTGTATGGGACTTCGTCTCAATCTCCTTTCATTGAGGCATATTTCGTTTTATACACAACTTTCTTTTATACGGTGTATAAAACCCTTTGATTTTTACTTTTATACAAAAGGAATCTTTTTCTACAAAGCGTTTTACTAAACGACAAAAAGGACTGTTTTTTTTAACGTACGCGGTGACAATGACCTTTTCCGCCACCGTGAGTATTATTTGGTCTTTGGCTTCCTCAACAAGCCGTAATGTTTTTAAAATGAAATAAATACCATATACTCTTTTATGTATTTTGGTATTGAAAATGGTTTTGATAAAGGAGTCTATTATGATATATTCTGATTGAAATGTGGAAATGTTATCATTCCTTTATATTGGTTTTATGTTTTATGATTTTATATTGGTACTTGGACATTTGACGGGTGGTTACGTGATAAACCAGATGACGGGTGGTGCCGTGAATACCAGGATGGGTGGTTACGTTATAACCTCCAATGCATTGGGTATGGAAGTCGGCCGTATGGCTATTCCATTAAGTATGTATGGAAATTGGCCGTATGGCTATTCCATTAAGTGATATGTGTGGAAGGCTACCGTATGGTTATTCGACTTAAGTATGTTTATGTCCCATGTTACCTTTATATATGTTATGTGTTCTTTATATGGGTTTTATGGTAATCTTTTGGTTATAGAAGGGTATGTAATGAACTTTTATTCAGCGAAGAGTTTTTACTACTTCGAAAAGGTGAAAAGTATTACTTTGATAAAGTATACATGGTTTACTTGTTGTTTTGAAAAACTAACAGTTTTCATTATTTGCATATCCCTTACTGAGCTTTTTATGCTCATCCCAAGTTTTTAAAATGTTTTCATAGGACATAATGCGGAATAGGGCCAAGGATGGGATCAAGGGAAAGTCATGCTATCTAAAACATGGAACTAGACATGTTTCTTTTTAAGAGTTTTCATTTTGTGGAAACTTAGTAGAAGTGTCTACTTTGTAATATTTTGGGATGTAATAGTTATGTCCTAATTCTCTAAAACTCTAAACCAGAAAAGATCCTCAATGTGAATTATTCATTTAATTTAATATTAAGTAAGGTTTAAGGCTGGGGCCTTATAAAGATAATGCTCAAGATTAATCTCATAAAAACACAATATAAAATACATGGTATCATAAGATCATGGTAGCATAATAAATTTTGAATAAACACAAAAAATGAAAAAAAAATGAATAAATTCTAACTTCATAGACTATATCACATGGTTTACACTATCCCATAATAGATTAGGTTTACTCTTTAATCCCATACAAGATGTATCATGAAAATATAACATTACTCAATGAATTGGAGTACTATATAGTTTCACCCAAAAAACATGTTCATAATCTATGTGTGCAACATAAAATAAATAAATCAAAAATCATTACTAAATAATTACCTATTGAAAGAAAATGGGTTTCATAATATTTCTTTATATCATAATCAATGATAATTTTATAATGAAGGCATTTGAGAAATGATCATAAGGCATATATTACCCCATAAAAGGAAGGGATAATAATTCGGTATATATATGATAAAAATATATACATATATATAATTTATATGTGATTAATAACATTAGAGGTTGTTTTCATTGGTAAAAATAAAGGTTAAAATATTAAAAACATTCTTGAGGAAAAGAACCTTTTCAACTTGAGTAACATCAAAGGATGTCATCTTAGATGGAAATTGTAACACCCCGAGATTTTATGAGAAATATTCTTTTTAATTTCTTTGATGTCTTGTGTTGTACGCTACACCAATATTAGCTTGTTCTATAAGAAACACCATGTTATCTTGTAGTATACACTAACACTATTCTTGGCTTGTGTTGCACGCAAGAGGGACCTCCCTTGATAGCTTGTATTGTACAATGATATATTTTTATAATATTATTATGAAATTGCCTTTATGAATAGTATTAACAAAATTTTTGATTTTATAACAATATCATTCATCTTTAACATATTCTAGAACATGGTATGAGAACAAAATATTTTTTTGTTGTTAAATAAGTATTTTTCAAAAAATGCAGTTTTGCTGCCTTTTGATGGAAAACCAACATTAAATATAGTTTTTTACATGTTTATAAGTTATATTTGACAAATTATACTTCTTCCTTAGAATCAGAATATAAAAATTTACTTTGGATAAATTTTTGACATTTTTCTGATAAGTTTCTTAATTTGATGAATGGTAAAAATACGGTAATTTTTAATTGAAAACAACTTTTTTTCATCAAAATAATTTATTTGGTTAAAATATATTATTGAAAGGTTTTAAAGTATAAATTGAATATATTTTTACCACTTAATATAATCAAAGTAATTATCATTAATTTTACATTGAATTCATAGGAAAAAACATTTCAATCTTTTGCAATGTTTTAACTTCTAAAATCTGTTTTCTCAACAACGAGATTAATTATAAATTAAATAATGAAACTTCTATGTTCTGAATTTGGAAAAATGGATTCCATATTTGGAATCAGTATGTACAAATTATTCTAATAGGCTATTTTTTATTTTTAGAAATTATGAATAGTAACTACGGTAAATTTGTTTTACTATAGTTAAAGGTAAATTAGGTAATTAAGGGTAAAAATAATATTATAAAATTACCCTAACACCTGCCAAAATTCTATTGGATGAATAAAATTAGACCCATATCAACTAAGGGTTGGAATAGATTAATTTCATGTACTTTTGACCTTGAAAATGAAGTAATTATTATTAAAAACAAAGAAAGTGACAACATGTCACTCTCTTATATCTTATAAGTTTAATAATTTTTAATTTAGTGATAAAATTCATAAACCTTCAAAAATAAATAGTAACTAGAAATAAAATAAAATTATCTACATCATGAGATTTTTTTTAGAATTTTTAGGGATTAAAAAATTATCATTAATGGTGACACAATAGTTATGCAGAAATTGTTTATTTAGTGAAAAATCAATAATACGATATTTATTAAACTAATAGTGACCATAAACGGAAGAAACACCTGAAAAAAACTTATTGGTTGTGTATATGTAAACCATAAGCATCAAATTGTCGAATATTTGACCATTTGGATCCTTATAAAAGTGATTATCACACTTATATTATTTTATTTTAAATGATGTCAAAGTTGTCACCTTCATAATTTAATTCATATAACTATTTAAATGATTTGATTTTTAGATGATTAATTCGAGTATAAGTATTCTTATGGGAGATATTATATTTATCTACATCATAGTATTTTTTTTAATTTTTATTCTATAATAGGTATATTAAATAATTATACAAAAATATTTTAGTAATTATTTTATTAAGTGAAATATCAAATAAATTGTTTCAAAAATATTAAAATAAATGTTATATGAAAAAATTAATGTGCTCCATGAATATTTTAGAAGCATATGACAAGTTAGGAATCTATTAAATATTTTGTTTTGAATATATATTCTTTGTGGATTTAATTTAAATTCAAATAATTGAATAGTGTCAAAATTGACATTATTGATATTTTATAAAAATAATATATTATTAAATTGTTTAAAAATCACAAAAATATTTAAAAATTAAAAATTAAAAATTATATGGTCTAAAATTTAATAATATATCTAATTATAGAAAATTCACATATATAAGTAAGTATTTATAATGATTTAAGAATTAGAATATTATTATCGCAAATAAAATTAAATAGATTAAATAAGGATAAATCAAAATGATAAGGTTTAAAATAAAAATAAAACATGTCTTAATTTTATTGGTTGATGAGATTACAATTATATCTAATCTCATTTTCTAATTGAGTCATTTATGGAGGTTTTTAAGTGTGTTATGAATTTATTATAAATTAATAATTTTGAGGTTTCCAAAAGTGCCCCTCTCCTCTCTTATAAAAGGGCACCTCATCCCTCTACTCTTCACAACATTTTGAGCCTCCATGCTCGGCCAAAACCTGTACATTTCTTTTATCAACATCCCTAGAAACATAATATAGGTCTTGATCTTCTTCAAAGACCAACTTTTGCGCCCTTAGAGGAGATTTAGAAGAGGCGCGTCGAAGAAGAGGTAATATCCTTTACCGATTCATTCAAATTTATTTTTCCTTCTACTTCCTATTTTTTATTTGTTTCATTTTAATGTAATAACATAAGTATCACTCATATATGGATAGGTTATTATAAATATTAAACAACCCTATTTCACCTTCTACCCATCCTATGAAAAATGAAATCACCGCGTGTGTGTGCGTACGGAATACCGTCTCCACGCCGTGGTTTAATCTATTTTTCCACCACCACATTACATGGATAGGTATAACGGTGTAAAGAATAACTATATATGATTATTATAACATAATAATATTTAGATGATATTATATCATCCAGTCCAATTCCATTCAATAATTATGGGAATGATATCATCGCTCATGCGTACGTATAGATTACCGTCTCCATGATGCGCTGAGATTCATTCTCCATGATAACTATTAAAGAATGATTATAAAGAATATATAAAAAATAATAATAAAATATATGACATAATAATGAAACTGGATTTTTTTATATGTTATTTACTTATAGCCATTCAATTTAATAAAGAAACAAAAACAACGTCTATGAGTACGTACGACCTACCGTTTCCATGAACAGAGTATTTCATTCAATTTATCGATCTATTATATATATTATATATTATGAATATATATTATATATAAATAATGTTTTATATTCTGGAAGTAAGTAATCATGATCTAAGTAATCATATGAATAATTACAAGTTAAAACACGTACGATAAATGAAACTATTTTACCCAAACCATTTCTTTAACATGATATTTACAAATGAACGAATAATATGATGACCTAAGTGAATCACATATGATATCATAAATATTATTGTGGTTATATTACAAGTTAATAATATGTTTAAACCCATTATACAAGAGTTTTTGATACATATGAATCATATCTAACCTAAGGTAAGAGATTATTTCACCTCACTTTTATGTCTGTGAGACATATGCCTTAATCACCAACTATTACTTTTGTATGGTGTTTATGATTACCATGCATGTTTTAAGATTTTTATTATGAAGGTTTTTATATTTAAATATTTATATAATTTTCTTTATTTTCTGACACGTATGATTCCACTGATTATAATTGTTAAGGGATTATTTCATC
Source organism: Viscum album (assembly GCA_963277665.1). Classification (NCBI taxonomy): domain Eukaryota; kingdom Viridiplantae; phylum Streptophyta; class Magnoliopsida; order Santalales; family Viscaceae; genus Viscum; species Viscum album. The sequence continues at coordinate 1,441,231,675 of OY728140.1, read as the reverse complement.
TCACTTTTATTTCTGTGAGACATATGACTAAATCAACAACTATTTATTTTGTATGATGTTTATTATTAACATGCATTATTTAAGATTTTTATTATGAAGGTTATTAAATTTGCATATTTATATAATTTTCTTTATTTTATGACATTTATGATTCCACTGATTATAATTGGTGAGGGATATTTTTTCCAATCTCATTCTTATCCGAGATTATTTATTCTTAAGTATTTACTGGGTTTATATTTATCATCAATGTCCATGTATTAAAAAAAATATCTCATCAAATGTTTAATATTTTTCCATGTTTTTTTAATGTCATGTTTACCCCTTTTTACTTTTACTATGATGAATGGAAGGAATATTTCTTTTATTTACCATACAATGTACTTTTTGACTTCTCCAGCAAAAGTAATAGGAGAATGTTTTTTTAACTTATACGGCGTGAATGGATTTTTATGGTTTCATAACGCCTTCTTTACATGAAGCCTCCTCTATAATATTTCTTGGTTATTTTCAAAAAAAATATTTTCCTTTAAAATTGAATGAAATTTTGATTATAGAAATTGATTTTAAAAAAGAAAGGATATATTTCTCAAGATTTCATTTCAATTGTTTTATCAAAACTATTTTCCATATAAGATGACATTATTTAGTATGTTTATGTTTCCTGTATAATGTCTCTATTATTTACATGGTTTTATTTTTCTTATGATGAAATGATATCCATCTGTATTATATGGATTATTTTATGATGGGATGATGTTTATGAAACCCATTTTATTCTTTGGGTTTTGATGAATGATTTATGGTTATTTTTTGGCACACGTATGAATGATTTCATTATGTATGGGTGGGACCTATATCTCCCTCCAATGCATTGGGTAATGATTTATATATCATGATATAAACATGGCTGGAATGAAAAGTAAAATCTTGTTCTGTAATAAAGGGTGGGAACCTCAAGTAAACCCGGTTCAGTAATGGATTTTGTCCACTATGACGGTCATAGCTGCAATGACTTGGCTACTATGGAAATCATAACATGTGATAAATGGTTTTCCACAATTACATGTTTTATTACCATGGTATTTTATCATGGTTAATGTTCCTTTATGATATATGCCTTATGTACTACCAAGATTTATGTCATTACTCATGTTTACCCTATTCAATGTTTTCATTTCGCTGGATATAAAGAAAGGTTTTAGTTAAGAAAACAAAAGGGGATGATCTTTATGGGAGATGTTGAATATCTTTCACCATGATTAGAAGTTTATGTTTCATGTTTTCAAAGACACTAAACTAATACAGTCATTGGGTGTCTGTTTTTGTCATGTATTAAGTATTCCACAAAAGTAATGTAAAGTCAATGTACGTCAAGCTTTGGATCTCTATAGTTGATATCATAGAAAAGGTTTAGTTAAAATTTGGAAACTAGGATGAGAAAACTTTAGTGAGATCCCTAATGATATTTCTATGTTATTTCTATGAATGTCTCTAAGGTTAAGTATAAGTATAGGCTATAGACCTAGAATTATGTTAACAATCATGAATAACCTAGGGTGAACCTAAGCTGTCATAGGTTAAAGAAGGTGTCATAAGTTATACATCCTATAAGTGACTTTTTATGATAATGCGGTTCCTCGTTATTTTAAATGTCTCTAACACAATGTTTTCTGGTTCTAGTTAATGGAGGGAACCAGAAGGAATTGGGTTAACATTGAATTCGATGGAAAAATTGGTTACTATGAGTAGTGAAATTTCATAATGCCTTAAGAGGAAGATATTATGATTATGCAGAATCAGACATTGCGTTATAGGATTAACTATGTGAACTTTAGTTGTATTCCAAAGTTATCAAATAAGAGAAAGATATAATTTTATGCATCTACTAATGGTGAGGAAAATAGAGGGAGGAAGATTAAACATTCTACATATCCATAGGAAGGGAAGAGAAACCTTTAGAACTACCTCAAATGGAGGGGAAGATGTTATCTGTGTGGGGAGAAGGGGCATAGAGTGACAGACTGTTATGGAGTTTAATGACTTCTGTGGAGAAAATGGGAATTACCCAACTCAATGATTTGACCTAAGAGGTTACTTCTTAATCGAGGGAGGACCTATTCCAGGACAATCATTAAAGAGGATGGATTTAAGGGATTATGTATTGGAATTCAAGAATAATGTTGTTGCAGTACTTTTATGGTATATTGAAATATCTATGTATTGGTCCATCGTGGTTTTCCATAAGAATATGTTACCAATAACAATGAATAGTGATTGAAATATTTTTGGAAAGTAGATGATATGTGCATAATGAAATCATAAAAGTATAATGAAATGGTTGATAGTATTAATGAGATCCTAACTGATATAAGGACTAGGTGACATCATGGTTTGAGTATATAGAAATTTAGGGATGTGGAAATAATTAACTTTTGACAGCATTTATGTTTCCACTAAGGTTCATTTTTCAAGAGAATATATGATTAAGGTAGTCACATGTTTGGAATGTGACCAACAAGATATATCTTATGATTATGAGGGACAAATGAACATATTTACATGCTCAGTAGATGAAATTTATAGTAATCATTTTCTTTATACTAATAAATTGGATAGATGTATTTTTTATAAGCCTAAAGATTAGAATGGATTATGCTGGACATCAGATAGTATTGTTTAAGGATAAAACTTTTTTCTAGAATGTTATAATAGTACAGTTTTAGAAAAAGGACAACCTACCGAACGGGCGACAACCTGTCGTGACGGACCAGGATGCGGGAAGCAAACCCACAACGGAAGTATGACATGCCTTTATCGCCTACCACTATCCTACAGGAAGTCCCTAGTTAGTAGAAATTAGTTTTATTTTGTTAAGTGGTATGATAGATGAAGTATAAGTCTATTTTTGGAGCCATATACGATTAATTTAACCATATATAGACTTATGTATATTTAATAAATTTTGCTAACATTTTTCTTGAGATAGATGGAATGACCCATCATTCTATCACATGATATGATAAAACTTCATGAATGATAAATTCAACTTCATTTATTTAAGATATGAAGTGGAAATTTTTCAAGGAACGACCAACAATGAGATTGTACCAAAATCAACTAAGTATTTCTTCTAATTCAAATTCTTAAACTTTAGGGAAATGATCTTAAAAACCAAAAATGTTTTCCTAGTACCCTCATTTCTAATGAATCAGATGGTACCTTAGATCAACACATATTTATGGCATTGTTATTGTTGTATTTTTCATATCCATGTTCTCTACCACTCTCCATCAGAACTTGATGGTTATATTTCTCTTCCATATCCATGTTTTCACCTTTTTTCTCCTATGTGGAAACCTAGTGATGAGATAATTTGGGTAACCATTGTGTTTATTAATTTACTTTTTAAAATTAATTTTTATTATTCCTTTTTACGATGTAGGTTTCTATGAAAGAAACTTTCAAGTAGTAAACAATTTATAACCCTGAAAAATTTTGAGGACGAAATTCAATTTAAGGGGGGTAGAATGTAACACCCTGAGATTTTATGAGAAATATTCTTTTTAATTTCTTTGATGACTTGTGTGGTACGCTACACCAAGAATATCTTGTGCTATATGCAACACCCTGTTATCTAGTAGTATACACAAACACTATTCTTGGCTTGTGTTGCATGCAAGAGCGACCTCCCTCGATAGCATGTGTTTTACGCAATACCGAGTCTCACTAAACAAAGATATATTATTATTATATTATTATGAACTAGCCATTACAAATAGTATTAACAACATTTTGAATTTTATAACATTATCATTCATCTTACACATATTCTAAAACATGCTATGAGAACCAAAATAAATTTTTCAGGTTAAATAAATATTTTTCCAAAAATGAAAAAATTCCTCCTTTTGATGGGACATCCACTTTAAATATAGTTTTTGACATGTTTAAAAGTTCAATTTGACAAATTAAACTTCTATCTTGGAATCAGGATATAAAAATTTACATTTCATAAATTTTAGATATTTTTTCTGATAAGTTTTTTTTGATGTATAGTAAAAATACGCTAAATTTTAATTTAAAACAATTTTTTCATTAATTAATTTATATGATTAAAATATATTATTGAATGGTTTTAAATTATAAATAGAATATATTTTTACCACTTAATATATTGAATGTCATCATCATTAATTTTACAACTAATTCATAGGTAAAAACATTTCATTCTTTTGCAATGTTTTAACTTTTAAAACCCATTTTATCAACAGCGAGATTAATTATAAATTAAATACTGAAACTTCTATGTTTTGAATTTGGAAAAAAACATTCTATATTTGGAATCATTAGATCCAAATTATGCTAATAAGCTACTTTTTATTTTTAGACATTACGAATAGTAACTATGATAAATTTTATTTACTCCAGTTAAAGGTAAATAAGGTAATTATTGGTAAAAATAAGATTATAAAATTACCCTAACACCTAATGAAATTATTTAGGATAAATAAAATTATAATAATATCACATAAGATTTGGTATAAATTCATTTAATGGTGTTTTGTCCATGAAAATGAAGTAATACTTATTAGAAAAAAAGAAAGGGACAACATGTCACTCTCTTATATCTTATAAGTGTAATAATTTTAATTTAGAGATAAAATTCATAAACATTCAAACATAAATAGTCACTAGAAATATTATAAAATTATATATATCATGTGAATTTATTTATAATTTTTATGGATTAAATAATTATCATTAATGCTGACATAATAGTGATGCAAGAATTGTTCATTTAGTGAAAAATCAATAATATAGTTTTTATTATACTAATAGTGACCATAAATGGAACAAAAACCTAGCCAAAACTTATTGGTAGTGTAAATGTAAACCATAATCATCCAATGGTCGAATATTTTACCACATAGAGCCTTATAAAATTGATTATAACACTTATATTATATTATTTTAAATGATGTCAAAGTGGTCACCTTTAAAATTTAATGAATATAATAATTTAAATGATGTGATTTTAAGATGTTAAATTCAAGTTCAAGTATTCTTATGGAAGATAATATATTTATCTACCTCATATTATTTTATTTGTAATTTTTATGCGACAAATAAGTATATGAATAATTATACAAAAATGTTGTAAAAATGATTTTATTAAGAGAAATATCAAATAAATGGTATTAAAAATATTAAAATAAATCTTATATGAACAAATTAATGTGCTACAAAAATTTTTTAGATTAAAATGACAAGTTAGTAATCTATTAAATAATTTTTTTCGAATATATATTTTGTGTGGATTTAATTTAAAGTCAAATAATTGAATAATATCAAAATTGACACTTTGATATTTTATAAAAAATAACGTATTATTAAATTCTTTAAAAATAAAAGAAAATATTTAAAAATTACAAACTAAAAATCATATGGTATAAAAGTTAATGATGTATCTAATTATGGAAAAGTAACATAACATAAGTAAGAATTTATAACAATTTAAAAATTATAATATTATTACCGCAAATAAAATTAAATAGATTAAATAAGGATAAATTAAAATGATATGGTTTAAAATTAAATTAAAAAATGTATAAATTTTATAGGTTGATGATATTAAAATCCTATCTCATCTATTATTTTATTTTAGTCATTTTTGGAGGTTTTTTATTGGGTTATGAATTTATTATAAATTAATATTTTTGAGGTTTCCAAAAGTGCCCCTCTACTCTCTTATTAAAGGGCACCACATCCCTCTCATATTCACAACATTTTGAGTCTTAATACCTGTCCAAACCCTATCAATTTATTTTCTCCACTTCCCTATAAACATAATAGATGTCTTGAGCTTCTTCAAAGACAATATTTAGTTCCCTAAGATGAGGATTAGAAGAGGCGCGTCGAAAAAGAGGTAATATACATTACTGATTCTTTCAAATTTATTTTTCCTTCTACTTCCTATTTTTTATTTGTTTCAATATAAAGTATTAGTATAAGACTAAATCATATAATTATATGTTATTATAAATATGAAACAACCCTATTTCACCTTCTACACATCCTACGAAAAACGAAATCACCGTGCGTGCGTACGTACGAAATACCGTCTCCACGCCGTGGTGTAATCTGTTTTTCCACCACCTCCTTAATTGGATGGGTATAATGGTGTAAAAAATATCTATATATTATTATTATAACATAATAATAATTCTGAGATATTATATCATCCACTCCAATTCCATTCAATAATTAGGGGAACGATATCATCACTCGTGCGTACGTACGGATTACCGTCTCCAAGACACGATGCGGTTCATTCACCATGTTAACCATTCAAGAATGATTATAAAGTGTATATAACAAATAATCATGAAATATATGACATAATAATGATACTATATTTATGTATATGTAATTTACTTACTTCCATTCAATTTAACAAGGAAACAAAAACAATGATCATGTGTACGTACGACCAACCGTCTCCATGAACGGTGTATTTCATTCCATTTATCGATCTATTATATATATTATATATTCTAAATATATATTATATATAAATATTGTTTTACATTCTAGAAGTAATTAATCATGATCTAAGTAATCATATAAATAATTACAAGTTAAAACATGTACAATAAATGAAATGATTTTATCCAAAATGTTGATTTAATATTGGATTGACAAATGAACATACAATATAAAGACCTAAGTGAATCATATATGATATCATAAATATTATTATGGATCTGTTAAAAGTTAATCATATGTCTAAAACCTCTATACTATAGGTTCAGATACATACGAAGCATATCTAACCTATGTTAATGGATTATTTCGTCTTACTTTTATTTCTGTGAGACATATGCCTTAATCACCAACTATTTCTTTTGTTTGGTGTTTATGATTACCCAGCATGTTTTAATATTTTTATTATAATTTTTATTATATTTACATATTTATTTAATTTTCTTTATTTTATGACATGTATGATTCCACTGCTTATAATTGGTAAGGGATTATTTGTCCTCACTTTTATTTCTGTGAGACATATGCCTTAATCACTAACTATTTATTTTGTATGGTGTTTATGATTACCCTTCATGTTTTAAGATTTTTATTATGAAGGTTATTATATTTATATATTTATTTTATTTTATTTTATTTTATGACCGTATGATTCCATAGATTATTATTTTGTAGGGATAATTATTCCAATATCATTCTTATCTGAGATTGTTTATTCGTAAGTATTTACTAGAGCTATATTTATCATCAATGTCCATGTTTTAAAAAAATGTTTTCATAAAATGTTTACTATTATTCCATTTTATTCATGTTATGTTTACCCCTTTTGACTTTTACTATGATTTATGGGAGGAATCTTTCTTTTGTTTACCATACGATGTACTTTTGGATATTTCTGGCAAAAGTAAGAGGATAATTTTTTTAACTTATACGGCATGAATGTATTTTTATGGTTTCATAAAACCAATATTCCATGAATATTCCTCTACAATATTTCATGGTTATTTTCAACAAAAAAAATTTTCTTTTAAAATTGAATGAAATTTTTAGAACAGAAAATGATTTTAAAAAATAAAGGATATTTTCCTCAATAATTCATTTCATGTGTTTTATCAAATCTATTTTCCATCTATGATGAAATTATTTAGTATGTTTATGTTTCAAGTATAATGTTTCTATTATTTACATGGTTTCATTTTTCTTATGATGAAATTATATCCATCTGTTTTTTATGGATTATGTTATGATGGGATGATTTTTATGAAACCTATTTTAATCTTTGGGTTATAATGATTGATTTATGTTTATTTTGTGGCACATATAAGAATGATTTCATTATGAGATGGGTGGGAACTATATATTTCTCCAATAAATTATTTAATTATTTAAATCTCATGAGATAAACAAGGATGGAATGACAACTAATATCCGGTTCAGTAATACTGGGATCGAACAACAAGTAAAACCGGTTCAGTAATGGAAATTTTCAACTATGATGGTCTTGGCAGCAATGGATTGAATACTATGGAAATCATAACAAGTTTTTAATGGTTTTACACAATTACATGTTTTATTCCCCAGCTATTTTATCTTGGTTAATGTTCCTTTATGATCTATGCCTTATGTACTGCCAAGATTTATGCCATTACTCTTGTTTTATGTTCATGTTTTTATGTTCAAATATTTATGGATTGTTTTATATTCTCCATGATTACCCTTACTGAGCATTAGATCTCACCCTTTCTATGTTTTATTTTCCCAGGATATAAAGAAAGGTTTTATTTATGAAAACAAAAGGGGAAGATCTTTATGGGAGATGTTGAAGATATTTCACCATGATTAGAAATTTATGTTCTGAGTTTCCAAAGACCCTAAACTAATATGGTCATTGGGTTTCTGTTTTTATCATATATTAAATATTCCTCAAAAGTAATGTAATTTCCATGTACGTCAAGCTTTGGGTCTCTAAAGATGCTATCAGAGAAAAGGTTTAGTTAACCTTTGGAAAGTGGGATGCAGAAACTTTAGTGAGATCCCTAGATATATTTCTATGGTATGTCTAGGGATGTCCCTATGGTTAAGTATAAGTATAGTTTAAAGTCCTATAATTATGTTAATGATCATGAATAACCTAGGTTGAACCTAAGCTGTCATAGGTTAAATAATGTGTCATATGGTATACATCCTATAAGTGACTTTTTATTATTAGGTGGTTCTTCATTATTTTAACTGTTTCTTACACAATAGTTTCTGGATTTAGTTAATGGAGGGAACTAGAAGGAATTGGGTTAATATTTAATTCGATGGAAAATTTGGTGAGTATGAGCAGCCCAACTATGTAATTTTTAGAGAGTAAGATATTATGATTATGCCGAATCAGACATCGCTATATATGATTAACAATGTGAACTTTAGTTGTATTCCTAAGTCATCAAATAAGAGGAAGATGGACTTTTATGCATGTTAGAATGGTGATGAACATAGAGGGGGGAAGATTAAACTTTCTACATATCAAGAAGAAGGGAAGAAGAACCTTGAGGAATACCTCAAATGGAGGGGAAGATGTTATCTGTGTGGGGAAAAGGGGTATAGTGTGACAGACTATTATGGATTTCAATGTCTTATTTGTGGAGAACATGGGAATTACCCAACTCAATGCTTTGACCTAAGATGTTACTTCTTAATTGAGGAAGGACCTATTCCATTCCAATCATTTAAAAGGATGGATTAAAGGGCTTATGTATTGGAATTCAAGAATAATGTTGTTGTGGTTCTTTTATGGTATATTGATATATCTATGTATTGGTCCATTGTGGTTTTCCATAAGAATATTGTACAAATAACCATGAAAATTGATTGAAATATTTTTGGAAAGCAGATGATATGAGCATAATGAAGGGATAAATGGATAATGAGATGTTTGATAGTATTAATGATCTCCTAACTAATATAAGGAGTAAGTGACATCATGGTTTGAGTATATTGAAATTTTGGGATGTGGAAATAATTAACTTTTGACAACATTCATGTTTCCAATAAGGTTCATTTTTCAAGAGAATACATGATTAAGGTATTAAACTGTTTGTAATGTGACCAACAAGAAATATCTTATGATATATGGGGGATAAATGAACATATTTACATGCTTAGCAGATGACATTTATAGTAATCATTTTTTTTATACTATGAGATTAGGCAGAAGTATTTTCGATAATCATAAAGGTTGGAATATATTAAGTTGGACATATTATATTATTATTTAATGATAAAACTTTTTTCATGAATGTTATAATAGTATAGTTTTTGAAAAATTAAAACCTGCAGGACGAGGGAGAACCCGTCACATCGAACAAGGATGTAGGAATAGAACCCACAACCGAAGTGTGATAAGCCTTTATCTCCTACCACTTGCCTACAAGAAGTCCCTGGTTAGTAGAAATTAGTTTTATTTTATTAAGTAGTATGATAGATGAAGTAATAGTCCATTTATATACGATTAATATCACCATATACGAGATTATATATATTTAATAACTTTTCCTAACCTTTTGTTTGAGATTGATGGAATAACCAATCATTCTATCACATGATCTGCTAACACTTCGAGAATGATAAATTCAATTTCATTTCTTTAAGATATGAAGTGGAAATTGTTCATGGAAAGACCAATGATAAGATTGTACCAAAATCAAGTAAGTATTTCTTCTAATTCAAATTAGTCAACTTTAAGAATATGATCTTAAAAAATGTTTTCCTAGTACCCTTATATCTGATGAATCAGATGGTACCTTAGATCATCAAAAATTTATGGCTTTGTGATTGTTGTCTTTTTCATAGCCAAGTTATCTACCATTCTCTATCAGAACTTGATGGTTATATTTCTCTCCCATATCCATGTTTTCACCTATTTTATCATATGTGGAAACTCAGTGGTGAGATAATTTTGGTAAATGTTACATTTCATACATTACATTATAAAATTAAGTTTTAGTATTCCTTTTTATTATGTGGGTTTTAATGAAAGAAACTTTCAAGTAGTAAATGATTTATAACTCGTACGAATTTCGAGAGAGAAATTCATTTTAAGGGAGGTAGAATGTAACACCCCGAGATTTTATGAGAAAAAATCTTTTTAATTTCTTTGATGTCTTATGTTGTTTGCTACACCATGAATATCTTGCGCTATACGCAACATCGTGTTAGCTTGTAGTATACGTAAACACTATTCTTGGCTTGTGTTGAACGCAAGAGCGGCCTCCCTCGATAGCGTGTGTTGTACGCAATACCAAGTTTCACTAAACAACGATATATTGTTATAATATTATTATGAACTAGTCTTTATGAATAGTATTAACCACATTTTTAATTTTATAACATTATCATTCATCTTATGCATATTCTAGAACATGGTATGAAAAAAAATAATTTTTTGTGGTTAAATAAATATTTTTCAATAAATGATGTTTTTTCGCCTTTTGATGGATCACCAACTTTAAATCTAGTTTTTAACATGTTTATAAGTTAAATTTCACAAATTAGACTTATTCCTTCTAATAAGGATATAAAAATTTACTTTGGATAAATTTTTTATATTTTGCTGCTAAGTTTTTTTGATGAATAGTAAAAATACGTCAAATTTTATTTGAAAACAACTTTTTTCATCAAAATAATTTGTATGGTTAAAATATATTATTGAATGGTTTTAAAGTACAAATAGAATATATTTTTACCACTTAATATAATTAAAGTCATTTTCATTAATTTTATATTGAATTCATAGGTAAAAACATTTCAATTTTTTGCAATGTTTTAACTTTTAAAACTCATTTTCTCAACAGCGGGATTAATTATAAATTAAAAACAAAAAATTATGTGTTTTGAATTTGGTAAACTGGATTCCATATTTGGAATCAGTTGTTCCAAATTATGCAAATATGCTACTTTTTATTTTTAGATATTATGAATAGTAACTACGATAAATTTTATTTACTGCAGTTAAAGGTAAATTGGGTAATTAAGGGTAAAAATAAGATTATAAAATTACCGTAACACATTTTAAAATTCTATTAGATGAATAAAAGTGGACCCATATCACCTAAGGGTATGAATATATTCATTTCATGGACTTTTGACCATGAAAATGAAGTAATTATTATTAAAAACAAAGAGAGTGAAAACATGTCACTCTCTTATATCTTATAAGTGTAATACATTTAATTTAGTGATAAACTTCATAAACCTTCGAACATAAATAATCACCCAAAATATAATAAAATTATATACCTCATTTGAATTTATTTATAATTTTTATGGATTAAATAATTATCATTAATGGTGACACAATAGTGATGCAGAAATTGTTTATTTAGTGAAAAATCAGTAATAATGTTTTTATTGAAATAATAGTGACCATTAATGGAACAAACACCTGACCAAAACTTATTCTTTGTGTAAATTTAAACCATAATAATCAAATGGTAAAATATTGAACCATTTTGAGCCTTATAAATGGGATTATAACACTTTTATTATTTTATTTTAAATGATGTTAAATTTGTCACCTTCATAATTTAATAAATATAAAAATTTAAATGTTTTGATTTTAAGATGATAAATTTGATTAAAAGTATTATTATCGAATATATTATATTTATCTACATCATATTATTTTATTTTTAATTTTTATGCAACAAATATGTATATTAAATAATTATACAAAAATGTTGTAGTAATTATTTTATTAAAGGAACTGTCAAATAAATGGTTTTAAAAATATTAAAATAAATGTAATATGAAAAAATTAATGTTCTCCATGAATTTTTTATATGAATATGACAATATAAGAATCAATTAAATATTTTAGTTTTAATATATCTTTTTTGTGGATTTAATATAAAGTCAAATAATTCAAAAGTGTCAAAATTGAAACTATTCATATTTTATAAAAATAACATATTATTAAATTGTATAAAATTCAAAAAAATATTTAAAAATTAATAATTAATAATTATATGGTCCACCATTTAATAATATATCTAATTATGAAAGATTCACATAACATAATTAAGTATTTATAATAATTTAGAAATTAGAATATTATAACCACAAATAAAATTAAATAAATTGAATAAGGATAAATCAAAATGAGAAGGTTTAAAATAAACATAAAACATGACTAAATTTTATTGGTTGATGAGATTACAATAATATCTCATCTCATATTCTAATTTATTCATTTTGGGATGTTTTTACATGGGTTATAAATTTATTATAAATTAATATTTTTGAGGTTTTCGAAAGTGCCCCTCTCCTCTCTTATAAAAGGGCACCTCAACCCTCTCCTCTTCACAAAATTTTGAGCCAAAAAGCTCAAAACATCCCTATAAATTTCTTTTCTCCACTTCCCTAGAAACATACTACAGTTCCTGATCTTCTTCAAAGACCAACTTTAGTGCCCTAAGAGGAGGTTTAGAAGAGGCGCGTCGAAGAAGAGGTAATATCCATTACCGATTCTTTCAAATTTATTTCTCCTTCTACTTTCTATTTCTTATTTGTTTCATTATAAATTAATAACATAAGTATCAATTATATACTGATATGTTATCATGAATATGAAACAATCCTATTTCACCTTCTACCCATCCTACAAAAAATTAAATCACCGCGCGTGTGTACGTACGAGATACCTTCTCTACACCGTGGTGTAATCTGTTTTTCCACCTCCACCTTAATTGGATGGGTATAAGGGTGTAATGATTGACTATATATGATTATTATAGCATAATACTAATTCTGAGATATTATATCATCCACTAAAATTCATTTCAATAATTATTGAAACGATATCATCGCTCGTGTGCATGTATAGATTACCGTATCCACAACGGGATTAGATTCATTCTCCATGTTAACCATTCGAGAATGATTATAAAGTATACATAATAAATAATCATGATGAATTATTTATGATTATTTTGTGGCACATGTAAGAATAATTTCATTATGATATGGGTGGGACCTATATCTACTTATAATGCATTGGGTAATGATTTATATCTCATGAGATAAACATGGCTGGAATGACAAGTAAAATCTGGTTCAGTAATATAGGGCTGGAATGACAAGTAAACCTAGTTCAGTAATGGGCTTTTTCCACTATGATGGTCTTGGTAGCAATGCCTTGGCAACAATTGAAATCATAACATGTGCTTAATGATTGTCCACAATTATATGTTTTATTCCCATGCTATTTTATCATGGTTAATTTTCCTTTATGATTTATGCCTTATGTACTGCCATGATTTATGTCATTACTCATGTTTTATGTTCATGTTTTTAAGTTCAAATATTTATGGATTGTTTTATGTTATCCATGTTTACCCTTACTGAGGATTTGAGATCACCCTTTTCAATGTTTTCTTTTCCCAATATATAAAGAAAGGTTTTTCTTAAGAAAACAAAAGGGGAAGATCTTTATGGGAGATGTTGAAGATCTTTCACCATGATTAGAAGTTTAAGTTATGATTTTCCAAAGACACTAAACTAATACAATCATTGGGTGTTTGTTTTTTTCACGTATTAAGTATTCTGAAAAATTAATGTAATATCCATTTACGTAATGATATGGATCTCTACAATTGGTATCAGATCAAAGGTTTAGTTAACCTTTGGAGAATAGGATGTGAAAACATTAGTGAGACCCCTAAAGATATTTCAAAGGTATTTCTAGGGATGTCCCTAAGGATAAGTACAAGTATAGGTTACAGTACTAGAATTATGTTAATGATCATGAATAACCTTTGGTGAACCTAAGCTATCATAGGTTAAAGAAGGTGTCATAAGTTTTACATCCTATAAGTGACTTTTTATGACTATGAAGTTCCTTATTATATTAAATGTTTCATACACAATGCTTTCTAGTTTTAGTTAATGGAGAGAACCAGAAGAAATTTGGTTAACATTGAATTCGATGGACATATTGGTGACTATGAGCTAAAAAATTGCGTAATGCCTAGAGAGAAAGATATTATGATTATACCGAATCTGACATACCGATATATGATTAACAATGTGAAGATTAGTTGTATTATTAAGTCATCAAATAAGAGGAAGATAGACTTTTATGCATGTTCAAATGGTGAGGAACATAGTGGGAGGAAGATTACACATTCTATTTATCCAGAAGAAGGGAAGAAGAACCTTGAGGAATACCTCAAATGGAGGGGAAGATGTTTTCTGTGTGGGGGAAAGGGGCATAGAGTGATATAATAATATGGAGTTCAATGTATTATCTATGGAGAAGATGGGCATTACCCAACTCAATGCTTTTACCTAAGAGGTTACTTCTTAATCGAGGAAGGACCTATTCCATGCAAGTTATTTAAGAGGATGTATTAAAGGGCTTATGTATTGGAATTCAAGAATAATGTTGTTGAGGTACTTTTATGGAATATTGAAATATCTATGTATTGGTCCATTATGGTTTTCCATAAGAATATGGTACCAATAAGCATGCAAAGTTATTGAAATATTTTTGGAAAGTATATGATATGCGCATAATGATGGGATAAAGGGATAATGATATGTTTGATAGTATTAATGAGCTAATGAATGATATAAGGACCAAGTGACATCATGGTTTGAGTATATAGAAATTTCGGGATGTGGATATAATTAACTTTTGATAGAATTCATGTTTCCACTAAGGTTAATTTTTTCAAGAGAACACATTATTAAAGTATTAACATGTTTGTAATGTGACCAACAAGATATATCTTATGATATATGGGGGATAAATGAACGTTTTTACATTCTCGGTAGATGAAATTTCTAGTAATCATTTTCTTTATGCTATGATATTGGACGAAAGTATTTTAGACAAGCCTAAAGGTTGGAATGGATTATGTTGGACATCAGATAGTATATTTTAAGGCTAAAACATTTTTCTAGAATGTTATAATAGTATAGTTTTAGAAAAGGAAAACCTGCGAGATGGGTGACAACCCATCGCGTCGGACAAGGATGCGAGAATTGAACCCACAACCGAAGTGCGATAGAACTTTATTGCCTACCACTGGCCTACAGGAAGTCCCTAGTTAGTACAAATTAGTTTTATTTTATTAAGTGGTATGGTAGATGAAGTATAAGTCCATTTTTGGAGCCATATATGATTAATATCAACATATATGGACTTATGTATATTTAATAACTTTTGTTAACCTTTTATTTGAGATAGATGGAATGACCCATAATTCTATCACATGATCTGCTAACGCTTCACGAATGATAAATTCAACTTCATTTATTTAAGATATGAAGTGAAAATTGTTCAAGTAACAACCAAAAGTGAGATTGTACTAAAATAAGTTAAGTATTTCTTCTAATTAAAATTTTTAAACTTTAGGGAAATGATCTTAAAAACCAAAAAAGTTGTCCTAGTACACTCATATATGATGAATGAGATGATACCTTAGATCATCAAAAATGTATGGCTATGTGATTGTTGGATTTTTCATAGCCATGATCTCTACCACTCTCCATCGGAACATGATGGTTAAATTTCTCTTCAATGTCTATGTTTTCACTGTAACATCCCAGGTAAATAAAGAATAAAGCATTTTCATATTTATTAATATTTACAAATTAAATATTAATTTTACTTTAAAGGGGTTTCTATGTTCAATAGTGTACCCAATATGCAACAATGAGTTTCTTTGAAATCTTACGTTGCACACTACTAATATAATAATATTATTTTAAATGGTAGTTAACACGTAGCCGTTGTATTGGCAGGAATGAATAGGAATAACTAAAGTATTATTATATATGTTTGTTAAATGTTTTTACATTTATCCAATAATGGATAAAGGCTTAAAATACAAAAATAATTCAATTTTAGGCATATATACTCTAATTTTCACTAAAGGTCGACTTATCGCCTTTTCATGGTGAACCGTCATTAAATACAGTTTTGGTCACTCTTATACTTACTATCGGAACAAATAAAACTCTCCTTTATAATCGGGACATCAAAATTTACTTTGTGTAGATTTTTGATATTTTTCCGATAAAGTTCATTTTTTTAATGAATAGTGAAAAATGTTGTATTTTAATTCAAAACTAATTTTTAATCTAATTTATTTATATGATTAGATTATCGTTTTAATTGGTTTTAAAGTGAAATTAGAATATATTTTTACTATTTAATCCAATAGTGGTCGTTGGAATTAATTTCACTTTGAAATCGGACTTAAACTGGTGTCAATCTTTTGATACCCATTGTTTCATAAAAACACGCTATTTGCTCTGATAGCGGATATTAATTATTTAATTAATTAATGAAACTTATATTTTTTGAATTTTGTAAAATAGAATTCATTTTTTAATTCGGAATATCAAATATATCTTAGGGTGATGTTTTGGTAATTTTCTGAAAAACTTCAATTTTTGATGAATAGTGAAACCACTAAGTGGTACTTAAAAAACTGATTTTTTGTTTAAATGAAATTTTACCACCTCTGTGTTTTGAATTTAAAAAATCCAAGATACATGGTTGTCATAAGAAGTAAAATGTGGTTCAACTGGATTAAAATAATTTTTTTAGTGAATAGTAACTTTTAAGTTTATTAATCGCAATTAGAGGTAATTAGTGTAGTTTAAGGTAAAAATAATGTTTCAATAATATGAAATGACCTAGACATAGGTCCTAACCTTATTGTATGTGTCATGACCGACCCATAAAATCCATAGGTCAACTTGGGGACCCCATGGAGCCACTTTGGTAGAAAAATGACATTAATAACTTTTTATTTAAAGTTAAAATAAAAATGTCACAAACATGAGTTGTTTTACTAAAACAATTCTTAAATGGGGTTATAAAAGTCATATATTTGACTATAAATATTAATTAGAATTAAAAAACTATTAAAAACATCATGATATTTGTTTTATAATTTTTAAAAATTAAATTAAAATAAATTATTTATGACACCATGATGATGCAGCGATTACCTCATTATTTAACGATTTAAATAAAATAAAATGATAATGTAAAATATAAGACCTACACATGTCCAAAACCTATTGTATGTGGGTATTTAGAACTCTTATCACCCTATACTCTAAATATATAATTGTGGGACCATTTTTATCCAAAAATAATTTTATAATAAAGTATCTTTTCTTAACTTTCCAAGAGTGCCCCTCCTCTCCTCTTATAAAAGGCCCCCACCTCTACCACCTTACCCACACCTCTCAAGCCTTTGGTTCGGCCAATATCTTCCCATATTGACTCTACACATACCTCTATTACTCCTAGAAGCCTCAATTTGGGATAAATTCTTCCCAATCAAGCCTTAGAGATCTAATCAAAAAGAGTTACCCATTTTAAAGGTAGTGTTTTCTCTTGTGTTCTTTTGTTTTATTTTGCTTCTCCAACCCTCTAAACTCTTTTTATTAATTTATTTTGTAACAACCACAGTATCTTAAATATACTAGGATGTTTTTATAAGAAGAATTAGAGCTACACTGACACACACCTTCATCTAATGGTTAAAGAACATACTGTTTCTGTGGATGGCGAATTTCTGCCTCACCAAACGATGATTGTTCAATATTCTTCTAACACCTTCAAAGGTGGCCATTAAGATGTCACTATATTTGTATATGATATATAATATGTTTATGTTTTCCTTAATATTATGTATTTTTCATTTATGGCATACCTTTATGGCTTCCATTATGTGTATACGCGATATCATCATTTTAGGAAGTGCGGACTACCGCCCCCTCAAAGTGATTTGATTCATTAATGCCATATGTGGGACATATAAAGGAGAAATTTAAAGATATTATATATGATTTTATAATGGAATTATAATATACCTTTATATCAATAATATTTATTTCCATTAAAGTATGATATAGAAATGAAATTAGCGTTCATACGTACGTACGACTTACCATCTCCATAAACGGTGCATTTCATTTCTTATCCCTAAATGTAATGTACTATTATAAGTACATATATATAATGGATATATATGATCTATGATACATATAAATGATTAATATAATTCTGGAATTATATTATACATATTTCTCATTTAGTTTTAATTCCATTAATATGACATAGAAATGAAAGTAGCATTCATGCGTACGTACGGCTTACCGTCTCCATGAATGGTGCATTTCATTTATTACCTATAAATTATTATGTAATATTATGAATACATTTATAAGCTGGATATATATGATATCAAATTCATGAATATCATTCTGGATATAATGAACCTTTGACCACACGAACAACATGTAATTATAAGAAGTCCACTTTTGACTTAAGGACCAAATATCGACAAAACAAACATTATTAATATAAATGATTACATAATGTTTATGAAATGGAAATAAGTGATATAAAAGGAATAATGAACTTGAAAAAGGTTCTTAAGTAAGTAGAAATTAACTCAAGTTTATTATTCAGGACGTTAAAAAACAATCGAGTCATGTCGGACCCGAGGTAAGGGACTTCGTCTCAATCTCCTTTCATTGAGGCATATATTGTTCTAATACATGAATTTATTTTATACGGTGTATAAACCCCTTTGACTTTTAATTTTATAAAAAAGGAATATTTTTATACAAATCATTTTACAAAATGACAAAAAGGAGTGTTTCTTTTAACGTATGCAGTGACAACGACCTTTTCCGCCTCTACGAGTATTATTTGGTCTTTGGCTTCCTCAACAAGCCATAATGTTTTTAAATTGAAATCAATACCATATAATCTTTTATGTATTTTGGTATTTAAAATGGTTTTTTATAATGGATTTGTTATGTCAATATATTTAAGTGATATATTTTGATCAAAGTGTGAAAATTTTTTCTTTCCATTATATTTGTTTTATGTCTTATGATTTTATAATGGTACTTGGACATTTGACAGGTGGTTACGTGATAAACCATATGACAGGTGGATCCGTGAATACTAGGATGGGTGGTTACGTTATAACCTCCAATGCATTGGGTATGGAAGTCGGCTGTATGGCTATTCCATTAAGTGATATGTGTGGAAGTCGACCGTATGGTTATTCCATTTAAGTATGTTTATGTCCCAAGTTACATTTATATGTTATGTGATCTTTATATGTGTTTTATAGTAACCTTTTGGTTAAAAAAGGGCAAGTAATGATCATTTATTCAGTGCTGAGTTTTTACTACTTCATAAAGGTGAAAAGTATTACTTTGATAAAGTATACATGGTTTACTTGTTGTTTTGATAAACTAACAGTTTTCATTTTTTGTGTATCCCTTAATGAGCTTTTTATGCTCACCCCATGTTTTTTGAAATTTTTTTCACAGGACATAATGTGGAATAGGGTCAAGGATGGGATCAAGGGAAAGCCATGCTATATAAAACATGGAACTAGATATTTTTCTTTTTAAGCGTTTTTATTCTATGTAATCTTAGTAGAAGTGTATACTTTCTAATATTTTGAGATGTAATAGATATGTACTAATTCTCTAAAACTATAATCTTGAAAAGATCCTCAGTGTTAATTATTCATTTAATTCAATATTAGAGACGGTTTAAGGATGGGGCCTTATATTCACCTATGTTCTCCTGTGTGGAAAATCGGTGATGAGATAATTTGGGTAACCGTTATGTTTCTTAGTTTATTTTTTAAAATTAAATTTTAGTATTCCTTTTTACAATGTGGGTTTCTATGAAAGAAACTTTCTAGTAGTAAACTATTTATAACCATGACAAATTTCGAGGGTGAATTTCATTTTAAGGAGGGTAGAATGTAACACCCCGTGATTTTATGAGAATTATTCTTTTTAATTTCTTTGATGTCTTGTGTTGTACGCTCCACCAAGATTAGAATGCGCTATACAAAACACCGTGTTAGCTTGTAGTATACAAAACACTATTCTTGGCTTGTGTTGCACGCAGGAGCGACCTCCCTCGATAGCGTGTGTTGTACGCAATACCGAGTTTCACTAAACAATGATATATTGTTATAATATTATTATTAACTAGCCATTATGAATAGTATTAACCACATTTTAAATTTTATAACATTATCATTCATCTTAAACATATTACAGAACATGGTATGAGAACAAAATAATTTTTTCGGGTTAAATAATAATTTTTTTAAAAAAATGCAGTTTTGCGGAATTTTGATGACACACCCATATTAAATCAAGTTTTGGCATGTTTATAAGTTCAATTTGAAAAATTAAAATTCTTTCTTGAAACTGGGATATAAAAATTTACATTGGATAAATTGTTGATATTTTTCTTATATGTTTCTTATATTGATGAATAGTAAAAATATGCTAAATTTTAATTGAAAACAACTTTTTTTCATCAAAATAATTTATATGGTTAAAATATATTATTTAATTATTTTAAAGTATAAATAGAATTTATTTTCACCACTTAATATAATTAAATTTATTATCATTATGTTTACATTGAATTCATAGGTAAAAACATTTAAATCTTTTGTAATGTTTTAACTTTTAAAACCCATTTTCACAATGTCGGGATTAATTATAAATTACATAATACAAATTCTGTGTTTTGAAAATGAAAAAATGGATTCTATATTTAGAATCAGTATGTCCAAATAATTATAATAAGCTACATTTTATTTTTAGACATTATAAATAGTAACTATGATAAATTTTATTAACTACAGTTAAAGGTATATCGGGTAATTATGGGTAAAAATATTATTATAAAATTACCCTAACACCTGAAAAAATTATATTGGATGAATATAAGTTAACCCATATAACCTAAGGGTATGAATAGATTCATTTTACGGGCTTTTGACAATGAAAATGAATTAATTATTATTAAAAACAAAGAAAGTGACAACATGTCACTCTCTTATATCTTATAAGTGTAATAATTTTAATTTAGTGATAAAATTCATAAAACTTCAAACATAAATAGTCACCAGAATTATAATAAAATTATTTAAATAATGGGTATTTATTTATAATTATTAGGGATTAAATAATTATCATTAATGGTGACACAATAGTGATGCAGAAATTGTTTATTTAGTGAAAAATCAATAATATATTTTTTATTAAACTAATAGTGACCATAAATCGCACCAAAACCTGACCAAAACATATTGGTCATGTACATGTAAACTATATTCATCCAATCGTCTAATATTTGATCATTTGAGGCCTTATAAAAGCAATTATAACACTTATATAATTTTATTTTAAATGATGTCAAAGTTGTCACCTTCATAATTTAATAAATATAACAATTTAAATGTTGTCATTTTAAGATGATAAATTCGAGTACAAGTATTATTATTGAATATATTAGATTTATATACATCATAGAATTTTATTTTTAATTTTTATGAAACAAATTAGTATATTAAATAAGTATACAAAAAATTTGTAGTAATTATTTTATTAATGGAAATATCAAATAAATGGTTTTAAAAATATTAAAATAAATGTTATATGAACATATTAATGTGCTACATGAATTTTTTATATTCACATGAAATGTTATGAATTTATTAAATTTTTTTCGAATATATCTTCTGTTTGGATTTAATTTAAATTTAAATAATTGAATAGTGTCAAAAATTGACACTATTGATATTTTATAGACATAACATATTATTAAATTGTTTAGAAATCAAAAAAATATTTAAAAATTACAAATATAAAATTATATGGTCCAAAATGTAATAATGTATCTAATTATGACAAATTCACATAACATAAGTAAGTATTAAAAGCAATTTAAAAATTAGAATATTATTACCACAAATAAAATTAAATAGATTAAATAAAAATAAATCAAAATGATAACGTTTAAAATAATTTTAAAACAAGTATAAATTTTATTGGTTGTTTAGATTACAATTATATCTAATCGCATATTAAAATTGAGTCACTTTTGGAGGTTTTTATGTGGGTTCTAAATTTATTATAAATTAATATTTTTGAGGTTTCCAAAAGTGCCCATCTCCTCTCTTATAAAAGGGAACCTCATCCCTCTCCTCTTCACAAACTTTTTATCCTTCAAGCTCATCCAAAACCTGCCCATTTATTTTTTCCACATTCTAGAAACAAAATATAGGTCCTTATCTCCTTCAAAGAACAACTTTAGTGCCTTAACAGGAGGTTTAGAAGAGGCGCGTCGAAGAAGAGGTAATATCCTTTACCGATTCATTCAAATTTATTTCTCATTCTACTTCCTATTTTTTTTATTTTTTTCATTATAAATTAATATCATAAGTATCACTAATATACTGATGATTTATTATAGATATGAAAAAACCCTATATCACCTTCTAACCCATCCTACGAAAAATGAAATCATCGTGTGTGCGTATGTACAGAATACCGTCTCCATGTCGTGGTGTAATCTGTTTTTCCACCACCACCTTAATTTGATTGTTATAATGGTTTAAATAATACCTATATATGATTATTATAAGATAATACTAATTATGAGATATTATATCATCCACTGCAATTCCATTCAACAATTATGGGAACAATATCATCGCTTGTATGTACGTACAGATTACCGTCTCCACAACGTGATGAGATTCATTCTCCATGTTAACCATTCAATAATGATTATAAAGTATATATAATAAATAATCATGAAATATATGACATAATAATGAAACTAGTTCTATGTATATGTTATTTACTTACTTCCATTCAATTTAATATGGAAACGAAGATAGCGTTAATCCGTACAAACAACTTACCAACTCCGTGAATGGTGTATTTCATTCCATTTATAGATATATTATATATATTATATATTCTGAATATATATTATATAAAAATAATGTTTTACATTCTGGAAGTAATCATGATCTAAGTAATCATATGAATAATTACAAGTTAAAACACGTACGATAAATTAAACGATTTTACCCAAAATGTTTCTTTAACATGGGATTGACAAATGAACAAATAATATAAAGACCTAAGTGAATCACATATGATATCATAAATATTATTATGGTAATGGTAAAAGTTAATAATATGTATAAACCCACTATACAAGAGGTTCAGATATATACGAAGCATATCTGACCTAAGGTAGGGGATTATTTCGTCTCACTTTTATTTCTGTGAGACATATGCCTTAATCACCAACTATTTATTTTTTATGGTGTTTATGATTACCATGCATGTTTCAAGATTTTTATTATGATGGTTATTTTATTTACATATTTATATAATTTTATTTATTTTTTGACATTTATGAGTCCAATGATTATAATTGGAAAGGGATTATTTCATCTCACTTTTATTTCTGTGAGACATATGCCTTAATCACCAACTATTTATTTTTTATGGTGTTTATGATTACCATGAATGTTTTAAGATTTTAATTATGAAGGTTTTTATATTTAAATATTTATAAAATTTTCATTATTTGAAGACATGTATTATTCCACTGATGATATTTGGTAAGGGATCGTTATTCCAATCTCATTCTTATCTGAGATTTTTTATTCGTAAGTATTTACTTGGGTTATATTTATCATCAATGTCCATGTTTTAAAAATAATTTTTTTATAAAATTTTTACTATTATAATATGTTTGTTTAAAGTAATGTTTAACCTTTTTGACTTTTACTACATTGAATGGATGGAATCTTTCTTTTGTTTTCCAAATGATGTACTTTTTTGACTTTTTCAGAAAAAGTACACGGAGAATGTTTTTTAACTTATATGGAATGAATGGATTTTTCTTGTTTCATGACACCTACCTTCCTTGAATATTCCTCTACAATATTTCGTGGTTATTTCCAACAAAATTAATTTCTTTTAAAATTGAATAAAAAATTGAGAATAGAAAATGATTTTTTTAAAAAAGGATAATTCCTCAAGAATTCATTTCAAGTGTTTTATCAAAACTATTTTCCATCTAAGATTAAATTATTTAGTATTTTTATGTTTAATGTATAATTTATATATTATTTACATGGTCTCATTTTTCTTATGATGAAATGATATACATCATTTTTATATAGATTATGTTATGATGGGATGATGTTTATTAAACCCATTTTATTCTTTGGGTTATGATGAATGATTTGTGTTTATTTTGTGGCACACGTAAGAATGATTTCATTATTAGATGGTTTGGACCTATATGTACCTGTAATGTATTGGGTAATGATTTATATCTCATGAGATAATCATGGCTGGAATGACAAGTAAAATCCAGTTCAGTAATACATGGCTGGAACAGAGAGTAAACCTGGTTCAGTAATGGACCTTGTCCACTATGATGGTCATGGAACAATGCCTTGGCTAATATGGAAATCATAACATATGCTTAATGTTTTTATACCATTACATGTTTTATTCCTATGCTATTTTATCGTGGTTAATGTTCCTTTATGATCTATGCCTTATGTACTGCCAAGATTTATGTCATAACTCATGTTTTATGTTCATGTTTTTACATTCAAATGTTTATAGAGTGTTTTATGTTCTACATGTTTACCCTTACTGAGCATTTTAGCTCACCCATTTCTTTGTTTTCTTTTCCCAGGATATAAATAAAGGATTTAGTTAAGAAAACAAAAGGGTGAAGTTATTTATGGGAGATTTTGAAGATCTTTCACCATGATAAGAAGTTTATGTTCTGAGTTTACAAAGACACTAAACTAATATGATCATTGAGCATCTATTTTTTCATATATTAAGTATTCCAAAAAATTAAAGTAATTTCCATGTACTTCAAGATTTTCGTCTCTACAAAAATTATTTTGAAATATCACTTAGAATTTTTCTTGAATAAATTATCTGTTCCATTATGAAAACACTTATTTAAATTCTAATTTTTTTCAAACATTAATGGAAAAACTTTTTCAAAATATCCTTGGAAACATAAAAAGGAATAATTAAAACATTTAGTGGCCATGATGGTTGATGAGTTCTATACATTATGAATATGTTATAAAATAAGGTTTTTTTCCCATTTTTGGAAGAAAATTAAAAAATTACCTTTTTTGGGAAATTATAGGAAGTTAAATTTGAAAAAAAATTAAGTATCCAATTATGGGTAAAAATTATTGTAAACAATAAAAGTAAAACATTTTTGAAAATATTCTTAGAAAACATGGACTTTGATAAAAAATAATTTTTGATCAAAAATGAATTTAGATGTTCTTAAAAAGAATTTTCTCAATAATTTAAAGTATAATATAGGGGGAAATGGTAACATTACATGAAAAATAAATGCATAACTATTGGATAATAAAATTAAAGGGTTTTATTAGACAATGATTAATAATTTCCTTTAATTTAAATTCAATCATAATCAATCTCGATTAAAATGAGATTGAAACATAAACTCTTGCTGCTTTAGAAAATTTTTAATCATAACTTCCAGTGAATTAAGTAGATGAATTTAAACATAAAATATCATGATTTAGAAAGGATTAATGATATTTTATTTAAAGGGGTAGTATATAAACTATTAAGAATAAATTTGGTGCATAAAATAACATGTCTCTCAAAGAAGGAATTTTTAGACGAAACCCATACAAATTTTGTATCATTTGATTGAGAGTTAATCAATATGGTGATTATGTGTAACAAATGTATATCCACACAAATAAAAGTTTAAATAGAATATAATAATATCCAAATTCATTTAAGACATAATTTTGTCATAATATAATCAATGAATTAGTCATATAACCCAATAAATGGAAGTTTAGTTAAGAAACCACTAAAATAACACTTCTCTTTAGTTGAGTACCCTTTAGCCTCTTATATAGTTGTTTTAAAAAAATATTAAATTATACTTTAATAATATTATTATTTATATTATCTTATATTATTCTTTTATAAAATCTTATTACCTGTTAGATAATAATATTTCATTATCACTTTTGTTTCGTGTGTTAATTGACCTGATTTCTCTTATACATTTCATCATGAATGTTCCAGATCATAAAAATATGTTATAATTTAATTGTATCCTATATAATATTAATGTTATAAATATAATTTTTTATTATATTCATATTTATTATAATTATTTAATTTTGAATATAGATAATGGATCACATTGGTACATGGAGATGGTATATCATACGTACGCATGAGCCATGTTATCATTTCCTTCATGGGTGAAAGGGTAAAGAAGTGAATGGTATATTAATTTTACATAATAAATATAATGTAATATATAACACATATGTTCATTAAATTTATCATTTATTACCTTATATTTAAATAATATGTGGAAAATGAATAACACCCCTTCATGATGTGGCAGTCTGCCATACACATGAGTGACATTATTGTATTTTCTATGGACTAGAAATTGAGTAGGTAAATGTGATAATATAATTAAATAAATATAATTATATTATAAATATAATATATCTAAATGAAATAAATCATTATATCCATATGTGAAAAGTGGTTATCGAGAATGAATTATGTTGGTTCGTGAGGTGGTAGTCTGTCGTACATGATAAACAATTATGTTTCCCATGTTAGGGAGAAATTGATGGTTGTAGGTCATTTACATAAAATAAAAAAATATTATTATATTAAATATAGTATGTTTATTATATCATAATTTTTTAATAATTTATTAAGGGGGTCTAATAATAAATAAAACAAAAATCTCATTTATGGACATTTTCTCTTCTTCAGACAACTTCTTTAGGTTAACACCAAAAATGTTCATAGGTATGATTTCTTGGAAATAAAAGGATTCTAGGATGATGGGACGGTCTAAGGGAAGTTATTTTTGGAGATATTTTCTAAACCAATTGGCTATTTAAGTGTGTAAATTAAATGATAGATGGCGGCCTTTTATAAGTGCAGGAGAGGACAAACTTGGTATTTTTGAAAATAAATAATTACACCTTTCACTTTAACATGTATAAAAGGATATAAAACTGAATAATTTAAAACATTATAATACATACTTCTACATATGACCATAAAATAAAAATTATATATGTTTTGGGTCATTTTTAACTCCTCTCTTTTAAATTTAACTCCCAGAAAACCAATGTTTACCTTAACCATGATAAATAATTTATACTATTTTCAATATTCATTAAGGTAAAAAATTAACTTAAAATTATTAGATAATAAAAATTAATCTTATTACAACTATTGAATCCATTTTCCCAAATTCAACTCATTTAATTGACATAATTTAATTTAAAATTAATCCCATAGTTGTTTCTAAAAAAAGATTTTCCAAAATAAAAACTTTTAAAAGTTTAAAAGGTTTTCATATATAAATTCAATATAAAATTGATTCCAATGGCATAATCTAGATTAATAATTATACAATTGAACTTATTATACTTTTAAAACTGAAATAAAATTAAATAGGGATTTTAAATTATTTAAACTAAAAGGCATTTATTAATGAAAATCAACATTTTCACTATTTATCAAAAAATGATAATTTTAATAAAAATATCAAAAACTAACCCAAATATAATTATAATATGATTATTATAAAATTTAAGTTATTTTTTTAAAATATTTTTTTCAAAAATTGGTACAAATTCATTGAAATCTATGTCTGCAAAGGGCGACTAAAACACTTTTTGGAAAAAACAGTTTTTTAGAAAACACTTATTTTTCTTTTGAACGATTCTTATTTTTTTTCCAATCAATAGAAAATCATTTAATTTAATTAATATATTTGCAAAACATATAATTATCATAATATATTTAATCCTATTTACACCCTCCATTTTAACAACTAGTTTATTATGTTTCATTTAGATTTGGGGTTTCATGTTCCACAAGTTATCAAAGAGATTGAATTTATTTAAAATAAATATATTGTAAAGTCTCAAGTTATTACATTATATTATAATATTTTGTGTGTGTGTGTCATATACGCTATCTACCATGATGTTCCAATTTTTAAATATTGGGGTGTTATACCTTAGTTCTCTGTAATCATTATAGGAAAAGATACAAAGAGGAAAATAAAGAGGGGAAATGATAAGGTTTAGAGTGATCTACTTTGAATAATTAACCCTAAAAGTGTGGGAAATGCATATAAGAGGACAATAAGAGGGGTGGAATGATATGGAGTGTTTTGTGAAACTATTGGTATTTTAATGTATGGAATATAAGACACCTAAGGGTTAAAATATATTAATGGGAAAGGGTTAAATCAAATTTTTAATAATCAGGGATGTCTATATAGTTTTCACCACATAATTTGGGAAACTACAACCAAACCATGCAATCATGACTTGAAAAACTTTGGAGATACCTTATTATTTGGTTTCATTTTTTTCAAACCATTTTCCAACCATGTACAGAGGACCCATGCATAAGTGTACCCATAAAAGTTTCTCTTGAATATATATGGGAATCTTTACAGTTTTCCCCTAACCATATGCTAATCGTGTAGGGTTAGTTTACAAGAAAACTTACCCAACATAGTTACTTATAGATATATATAACAAAATACACATGTATATATCTAACTATTCAATGACAGTGATACTATGAAAGACTATTAAAATTATAAAAGTTCAAACTTGGACCCCCTTATAATAAATTCAACAACCAAACCAAATATCATAAAAAAGTGATATGATGGAATGAAACTATACATGAAAAGTGTATTATGAACTAAATTTCAATATAAATACTTCATTGAATAATGTATCCACTTAAATTATAAAAGTTCCATACATTACATAACTATAAAACTCTTTTTCTCTATCTATTATAACATTTATAGTAAACATCTTATTTATTTAAGCGATTGTTAACATCTTGGAATATTAACATAATCTCACAAACATAATCATATGATGTGTTATATGATAATAATATGATCATAATTGTAATATAATAAATTTAATGATATATAATATCTATCTTTGTTCACATAGTGACATGAAACAACAAAACCATATCATAACACAAACTATGGTATGATGACTTTCACCAAATCATGGTTTGCGAATTAGTGAATATATACAATAGTATGATCAAGATAATATAATAATATAATTATTCTATGAGTAAAACACCCTTTATTCCATATATATATAGAACTCCAAACTATTTTTAATCAATACATAGTTAAGGCCAGCTGTTTTCATGAGGATAAATCAATAAATTGACATTTTTTTCTAAAAAATGATACCAATAGTAAAATAAACTAATTCCCTTCATCCATATTATCAAAATAAAAAATGTAACCTATAATTATTCCTTATTTTTTCAAGATAAAACAAACATAACTTATTATTAATTTCCTAAAAAGAGGTTAGATAATAGGATAATAAATTCTTATCCACATAACATCGAACATGATAAAAACAAAGGGTCATACCAAATCACATTACTATAAAGAACACACATAAAAATACATAGCCATAATATTAATAAATGAATATTAGACATGATTACAATATCACTAGGACATACCATAATATTACTATACAAGTCTAACAATGTTTTAAATAAGATTTGATATTCGATAAAACAAAGAGTATAAAAACAGTAGGTAGTATGGTTTTTGAAATTGATTAAAAACACTACGGAAAACTATGCTTTTAAACAATAAACCCTTAATAACCATTCATATTTAACTAAAATAAGTACAAAACCATAATTTAATGTTATAAGGTGTTCTGAATATGAAAAATGATCTCTCAAAACCTAATTTTGGAAATTTTATCCCAAAATATATTGGGATCCCATGATGTTTTGAGACAAATTTATCTAACCAATATATACCACATTAACCTATTTCATAAGGGTCGATAATTATTATAATAAATTAAAATTAAACAAGTTATAATCATCCTAATGTATTTGATTCTACAATAATATGAATCTCAAAATAAAAACCATCTAACAAAATAAAAGCAAAAGTAAATAACACCAAAACCCATTTAATTTTTTTATAAATAAAACAAAAAATTAAAAACATTTTCAGAACAACCCCAATTTTATAAAATGAGGATTACTAAAACAAACAATTCATCCAAAAAACATCATCTAACATTTATTAAATTTAATCAAGAACTTATTATAATTATCAAAGAACCCTATTTATTAGAAAATTAAATATTTAAATAAATACACATCTCATAATTCACAATTTAATGATTAAAACTCACCTCACACCTTTAAATTTTAAAAACCCAATTTATAAATAGAGGAAAACTAAATTTACAATTATTTTTTTTCATTTTATTGAAATGAATTTTTTATAAGAATAATAATTTTAATCACTTTACTAAATCAATAGTTTTCATTAAAATATACCATCATATATTAAAAACATTTCTTATTTCATTAAATTTTACTTAAAAAATCCCAATTTTCTTTTCACTTATTTTCATAAAAATACCCAAACAATTATTTTAAAAATCATTATGATAATTTTAAATTATTTAATAATGAAACCTATAAATTAGACCCCCAAAAATTTATCCAATAAGGTCACCAATAAATAAAACATTCAATATAAGTTATATCATGTTTTGGTATCATTTAAATTAGTTTAATGTTTTTCACATTCTATAGAACCTTGATATTATTCAAGACTCAATACTAGACATAAAGACTCCAAAGGAATAACATTCATAAAAATAAAAATAAAAATAATATACAAAATGATAATTAAATTCATTATTCAAAACTAATTTATAAATATTTATTAAAAATCAAAAATGTGAGATCAACAGCCTTTAATAATTCCTATAAATCTACAGATGACATTATACAATAATAAAGTCCTCATTTAATACTCCTTAAAACAAAATTAATGATTTCAATCAAATAAAAATATGGGAAATCCATAAAATTGACATAAATGAAAGTTAATACCACTTATAAATGATAATAATATGAATCAAACACAAATTATATGAAAAACCTTAATGTAATAACACATTATAATCCTTACGAAAAATTTATATGATTTGAGTGGGTTTTATCATGCCTAGATTAAACCTATGATCCAGATCCATAGATTGAAAAAATACATATATCAACAAAAAATAAATAAGAAAATAAATGGTATTATTAATTTATATCACATTATACCTAGAATATAAATAATTAATAAAACAGATATTATAATTCGTATATAAAGGGGGATTAAAGAGACGTGTATAGGGAATTAGTTTAGTTAAAATAAAGAAATATTAGAAGAGTGAGAGTTTCTTTAAAACCTCATAACATAATCAACCCATAACTTCATGATTTAAAATAGAGGTTTACCTTTAATACATTTCCATGATGTTTTAGAAATTTATTTTTATAAAATTTGGAAAACCATTACATAACATGATGAAAATTTATACGATATGTAAATGTTTTCCAAAAAAGTATCCTATGTTTACAATCCTATTTCACTCATGAAAATTTTTCTTCATTCATTAAATTTAACCATTGACATTGATATAATAACTACACACCCTTAATAACTCTAAAAAATAATTAAAAACATTGTATTATAAAAAATAAATATCAGTAAGGGATATTAAAAAAAATGAAAACGCATTATAAATTTTAAAAATTCCGAATAATCTATAAGGAAATTTTTCTTTTTATTTAATAGAATTTGAAACTCAAAATAATCATAACCTACTCATGAAATCAAATTAAAATCCCAAAATATTAATAGAACATTTAATAAGATAGAATAAATAAATAATAATAATCATGAATGTTACTTGGGAAAACATGAGAACGCATGAAAACAAACCCTACACCATCAGAAAATCATTAATTTTCATTAATCATGACTTCATTTGCTTCACTAATGAAATAAAAATACTTCCATAAAAACAATCTTACAATAATATAAAAACAATATAGTAATATTTGGACATTATCCTTATATTAACCTTTATAAAAACTCACATAAAAAATATCCATTTCAATTAATACTAATAACTCCCTTGGTTGTAACTTAATTATCATTAAGTCTATCACTTTACTTAATGCATTGGAGAGCTATATCAGGCTCACTTGTAATCATTAATATATCATTATCACCCATTATCATATAAAATTTCATAGAAAAATATAATGAGTAAATTACATAGAATATTATATTTTAATTATAATATTTTATAAAAAATTTTATTTAACACATATGTAGAAGTACTTAAAGGATTCAAGTAAAAACACATATAAAAATCCTTTTTCTTTTTAAGATTTATAAAATGAAAAATTCTGGTAGGATAGAGAAGTATTGTATGAATTCAAAAAATATAGAAACATGTATATGAATATTGCTGAAAATGTATAGTTATAATGGCCGGAAAATGTAGTCATACGGTAAATGTTAAAAACCATTCCTTTTCAATTTGTTAAAAAGAGCCATAAGTGACCCATACAGTAAAGTATTATAATATTAATTTTAAAAATCTTTTTAAAAATTATGGATTAGTTGAAAATATTCTTTAATAACCTTTAATGTATAAAAAAACATTATTGAAACATTTTAAAAGATCACAGACTTGATGAAAATCAAGATTAAATAATTTTAAACAATGTCATAAAGAAAAATATCTTACCTCGTATCCTGAATACCTATTTACTTCCTTTATTTTCCTAAATAATAAAATTTTATAAATTTT
The DNA here is from genome assembly GCA_963277665.1 of Viscum album. Taxonomy (NCBI): domain Eukaryota; kingdom Viridiplantae; phylum Streptophyta; class Magnoliopsida; order Santalales; family Viscaceae; genus Viscum; species Viscum album. The sequence goes on along the minus strand of OY728140.1, from coordinate 1,441,198,475 downwards.
ATACTTGAATAATAACCCTTTTACTATTTTACCCTTATGAAAATACATTTAATTTTATTTATTACCAAGTCTTATATAGTTAGAAAATCAGTTAAGTTCACATTGTATATATTGAGGTCATTTGGTTTATAACATCAAAATAAAATTGGTGCATTGATCATGGTTAAATGTATCATGGTATCATTATATAAATAATCTTAAAAAAGTTATAATTTTCATTTTTATACATTATATACAATTTTATAACCATTTGTGAAAGGAGGACATGGAAAATGGTCACAACATTTTGTGGTGGCGATAGTCCACAAGTTTGAAGAAGCAACATTATCATTTTTCCAAATATAGAAGGGTAAAAAGGTAAATAATAAATTATATTTATAGAAACAAAATAATTTAATATATATATATTATATATTCATTAATTATATCTTTATAACCATCTATGTTAGGTAGTTATGGAAAATGAAATACATCGCTTCGTGGAGGTGGTAAACCACATGTATACACAAGTGATGTTTTCATTTACCATAGTATATAAAAAGAGATAAAAAATGGTTTTGAAACAAACATAATAAAATTTAGTTATATTTTATATATCAATTATATTATATATGAATGTTCTGGATAGGCTCTATGGAGGTATAAGAATAAATTAACATGACAGAACTCGATTAAGAGTTTTACCTCTTCTTTTGAAAACCTCTTTTAGATTACACGTTAATCCTTCTAGGTACGTATTTTGGACAGAAAAACACATATATAATATATATAAGAAAGATTATAAGATATTTGAATATATATTGGATGAGATAGAGTGTTAAAAGTTTGTTAATAAGTGAGGATATAATGTGCCCTTTTATAAGTGATGAAAGTGGAATAATTGTAAATTTCATTAACTTTTACATCTTATAAATGTATTACTCTAGGGAAATTGACATTGAATAAAACATTTTTTTAAATACAAGGGGATAAGGGTGAAAATATTTTAATACAATAATAATTATTTTTATATTTTGTGACATTATCACTTTTTATTCAGTTTAATCTATTTTAACCTTTACTATAGTAACTAATTTTTACCATTGTAACTATTCATTTTGGTCAAAAATGAAATTGACCACATTAATAAATATTAAAATACTAATACCAAATATAAAATAAATTATTAAATATTATATTTTTATATATATTAGAAATTAATATTTATATAAGCTCACAAAATGCAATGAAAACTGGTTTTAAGAAAAATGTGTTTCTACACATAAAAATGATCTTATAAAAAAATTAAATATAATTATTTTTAATATGGAATTAATAGGATTTTTTTTAATTAAAGGGGACTAATTATACTTTAAAACCAATCCATAAAATTATATTACATAATAAATTCTAGAAAACAATGATAGTTAAAAAATGGTATTTTCACTATTCAACAAAATATCAATCTTTTGATTCACCATAAAAAAAGTTGATATTTTGATATCAAAAATGAATTTAATTTAATAAAATTAAATTTCTTGAATTTATAATTTTATATTTTAATTAAAATAATACAATTCATAAAAACTATTCAATTAAAATAAAACTATTTCTTTTTATTGAAAATTTACATAAAATTATTACAGTGAATATGAATCCATAAAATCTAATCACAAATATTAATAATATATGAAATTGATTTATTATTAAAATTATATGGGTTTTCAAATTCTTCCCCCCTAACTAATTTATCTCCATGTAATTGTATTCCTTGGTTAATAAAGTGTGGGTATTTTTCCCTTATAGCTTTTTCTTATTCCCATGTTTCTTATTCCATCATATGGTTCTCCCATAATACCAAAAAATAGGTTATTCACATTATTTTGAATCAATACTCTCTATGATCTATATTTCAAACTTATTTTTCATCATAAGAAATATTCTCTTCCAAAAATAACACTTTAGGGACTAAAATGTGAGATTCATTATATTTATACATTTTTAACAACAAAACATAAAATACAACATATACCTAAGATAAACATGGATTTAAGGCTACTTAGTATGAAATTGATTCCACTTTTTCCAGAATTTTATATTAACCATCATACCATATACTTAATTTTTTCCTTCTATCCAAAATGAATAACACTTTTTCATGGAGATACTTTGAGAAGAAAATGGTCTCCTACCTTAATCGAGAGATATTTACAATGATTATATACATAAATATTTTGTTTATTATGTGCTACGTATATATTGTTTTGAATACTATTTAGCTTCTCATATATCCCTTATACCAATTCTTATACCAATATATTTTTATCAGCAACTCCATCCCAATATACTGGAGTTCGACACTACTTTCCATATGATGACTGAAATTGTTCCATTAATATACATGAATAAAAACTATTATTATAAAAAAAACTCAACAATAAAATATGTTGATCTTATCTTCCCCATTAATCCAAATAACAACCCAAGTTTTATCTTATAATGTATAAATTGTTGACTCTAATAGTCTATTTGAGTAAGGATGAAAAGTTGATATGAAATATAGCTCAATACCAAACGACTTATGAAGTCTTTTCGAAAAACATAAGATAAATTTATGATCACAGTAAGATAAAACAATGATAGGGACTCCATGTTACCTTAATATTTATTTAACATAAATTCTAAAAAGTTGATTATATGAAATATTATCTAAAATTGGAAGAAATGTGTATATTTAACTAAAAAATCAACAATAAACAAAATTAAATTATTAACATAAGAATTATTTTACCATAACATGAGTAAATACATGGATATATTCTCCCATTTCCATTTACTCAATGGAAATGTCTGAATCATACCCTTTAGTAGTAGTTGTTCAGAGATAACTTGTTGAAAATTTAAAAATTTCACGGTAAAATTAGTAGTATCTTTTTTATTTCCTTCCCACCAGTAAAATTCCATAAGGTATTTTTATATATTATTGCCTCTATAATAAATGAAAAATTGAGAGATTTTATCCTCACTTTTTAATTATTTATTAATCAAATAATCTCCCATAATACATAATCTCTTTTCAAGTCAAATAATATATTCTTTTTAAACATTAAAGTTAGTAAATTTACCTTCTCTATATAATTTTACCTTTATTTAAAAAACATGATTTTCTAAATGATACATAAAAATTATTTATTTGAAATATCATTATACTAATACCCAATCCAAAATAGAAAAGGTTTCCCGATACCAAATATCCAAAATCAAATTAATTAAATCATGAACTAAAGAATCATGTTATAAAAATATATGTGTTAAATTTTTGGCTCAATGTGTTTTCTACATTGTTTAGCTTACCTAGATGATAGTAAATCGAGAAATTATTATTCTTTATCATCTCCATCCATCTTTCTTTTTCATAAGTTCAATATTTATTTCTTGAATATATACTTTAAAATTTTATGGTCAGTATACATTGCACATTTTACCTCATATAAAATAAGTCCCAATATATTTAAAAAAAACTTCCAATATAATATCAAGGTCATGTGTTGGATAATTATACTCATGGATATTCAAATTTTGAAATTCATATGAAGCTACCTGGTCATATTGAAAAAATAAAAAACCAAGATCCTTTAATTTAACATCATTATAAATAAAAAACTTCTCACTCTCTCTCTCTCTCACACAGATATATATATATATATATTAAGGATAATACCAGATCATTAAAAAAACTTATTTTCAATTCCTCAATACATTCATTAAATTATTTTTTCCAGATGAATTTGATCAATTTTGAAGTTAACTTAGTTTGTGGGATAGATAATTGAGTAATGTTTTTAACAAATTGTTTGTAGTAACCCACTAATCTAAGAAAACCTATAATTGTAGTGCCATTTATTGGACATGGACACTCTTCCAACTATATAGTTTTATAAGGTTCAATATTTATGTAATGTTCAGAAACAATATTCCCAAGGAAATGAATATGTTATTGCAAAAAAATCACATTTATTGAATTTTCTATACATTTTTTTATTTTAATGATTGAAAAAAATATTTATATGTTTCTTGCGATCTTCATATATTTTAGAATATACCATATTTTAATTAATGAAAATGAAAAAATATTTATCCCAATATTTATGGAAAACCCAATTTATATAATCTATAAATTCAATGAGTGCATTCAAAAACCCAAAAGGTATAACCAGAAAGTCATAATGGCCATACCTAGTAAAAGATATTATCATCAAAATTTCCTCTTCCCTCACTATAGGATGATGATAAATAGATTTGAGTTAAATCTTGGAAAAATATTAAACACCCTAGAGCTAATAAAAATGTAATTTATATGAGGAATCATATGCTTAATCTTAAGATAAATGTTATTGAGTGATCATTAATAAATGAAAAGCCTCATAGGGCAATATTTATTTTTTTTAAAAAAATAGAAGTGCCACAAGGTGAAGTTCTTGGGAATATGAATCCCTTTTCAATTAATTCTTGTAATTTATTTTCAATTCCAATATATCTATTAGAGTTAGTAAAAAAAGGTTTCTAAATCTACTTATCATCAATAACTAATCCAATAGTAAATTAACCCCTCGACCAAGAATAACACCAGGAAAATCCTTAATAAATACATTTAAAATTTAATTTACCATGGGAAGATCACTAATATAAATTATTCCTTTCCCATAAATGACATGTGAAATATAAATTTAAACCCCAAATTTAATCAATTTAAAAACAACTTTATATGTTATAGTAGGTTTGAAACTATTCTTATATACAAATTAGAACTCAAACTGAGGATTAAATATGATTTCTTTAGCTCTACAATCTATCTTATCATGTTAAACTAAATAAAAATCCATACCCATAATCACATAAAACTCCACTAAGGGAAAAAACTATATTTTAAGGGAACATAATTGTATATATGATTATATAAAGGTTCTTATATATATATATATAATACATTCCAAATTATTTTTACCCAAATTTTGACTTGATTTTTTATGGTGACATTTTTATTTTACCGTAAAAATTCAAAGAAATAATAAATTGTATTATCCCTGAATCAGATATTATATTGGAATAATATGATTAAACAATTATTGTACCTTTAAATACTTCATTTGATGGTATTCTATTTCACAACGTAGTTACAAATGATCTAGAAACACCCTTTATCTTATTATCTGGATGATATCTCTCCCTTATATTTATATTTGGATATGCACTTTAATAATGGCCCATATCATTAAAATTAAAACATCTTATGGTTAGATTACCATAATCACTTTGATCATTATCATTTATTTTCTCTTTAAAAAAATTTCATATATTTCCCATATTGGGACACTAGTAACACATTCTAGATATCATAATACATTCACCATAATTCTTTTTACCACACTTTTCACAAGAGGAATCTAAATTTTCTTACCTTCAGATGTTTTGATGAATTATTCCCCATTACTTTTCACCTAGATTTATTCTTGTCATAATTAATATATAAACAAAAAATTTCATCTATTCCTTCTCAGAAAATCAAATAATTTTCTCATAACTTCCAAAATCACGAGTAACCCAATCCCTTCATAAACATGGTTTTAATCTTGACTAAAATGATAAATTTTAATATAGTGTTCTAAAATTAAATTTTGTGAATACTTGGACAGTCAAGTAAAATTTAATTCATAGGTAGCAATTGATTCCTCATTATTATTATTCAATTCTAAGAATTTCTTTTTCATTCTATGTTGAACAAATTTAAGAAAATATTTTACAAGGAAAAAATCATTGAATGGTGTCCACTTCAAGAAATAAATGTCATGGTTTTATTTAGTATTATTAATCAAATACCACCACTGATGGGATTTACTTTATAAATAATAAATTTAAATAAACACATTATAAATCTATAAAAATACTAAAACATTGAATATATTTTTTAAATCATTGATCCATCCTCCAGTTTTCACTGTGTCTAAAAATCCACTAAAATTCGAAGGAATATTTTTCTTGAAATATTCCACAATAGACATGTTCCATTATAGAGAATTCTAGAAATCCCTTTCATGGGTTCCACCATTTTTGGCTAACATTAATTGTATTTACACAACCAAAAACTACATAGTTCTAACACCAACCATTCCAGGTTTCTGACTCAAAAGGATATCATTCTCATGTTTTTTTTGACATTATTTTCCATGACTCCTCTATATAAAAACATTTTAAATACATGGATTATATAATGAAATATTAAAATTGTCAAATTATATATCATGAAAACATAACCATAAATTGTAATCTTTTATAAGTGTATTTTAGTGTCATATTAACCTCTAAAGTTATGTAAATATTTCTTTTGATACAACATATAACACCCTATAATATGATTAACCCATAATTTCATGATTTATAACAACAGTTAAAATTTCTTACATTTAATTGATATTTTAGGTTTACATTTTTATATAATTTAGAAACCCATTATATAACATGGTGGATATTTCCATATAGTGTACATTTTTCCACAAAAATATATTCCTATAATTTGACTCCTATTTCATTTAGGACAATTTATTCATTAAATACAAGTCACCATTATTCATGATATAATCCCTACACTTCCTTAATATCTATTAAAACATTTCTAAATTTAGGATGGGAAAAATAAATCTCAAATTGGATATAAAAATATTTTAAACCAGTTATTCATTTCAAAATTCATAACAACCCATATAGAAGTTTTCCTTTTTTTATATAATTGACTTTGAGCTCAAAATAATCATTACTTACTCATGAAATTGACTTTAAAGCCCAATTTTTTTTGAAAAAATTTTGTAATAAAAAATAAAGTAATATAATATTCAGGAAAGTTACCTAGGAAAATGAGATAATTCCTAAAAACTAACCTCACACCTTCAGAAGATCAGAAACATTAATTTAATCATGAGTTCAATTTATTACCTTATGAAAATAAAATATTTCCTTAAAACCCATTTGAAAGCATAGAAATTCCATGTAGAAATCATTGAACATTATCGTTATATTATCCCATATAATAACACGTACAAATGAATGACAATTATAGTTATTTCAACTTATCTATTGTGTGTAATTTAATTCCCATTAACTCTATCATTTTAACCAAAGCATTGGAGAGAGATATCTGGATAACCTGTTATCATAGTTATATCAGGCTCACATTTTATCATATTAAATTTAAAAGAAACATATAATGAGTAAAACACATAAAATATTTTACTTCCATCATAAAATATCATAAAATATTTTATTTAACACATACGAAAAAGCACCTTAGTGTTTTTTTAAAAATAACCATAAAAAAAATATGCCTTTGAAAACTCATAAAAATGAAAAATTCCTAGAATATAAGGAAAATAGAAATTATTTGATAATTAAGAGGAAATTTTAAATAAATATTGATATAAAATAATGTTTATGATGATGGGAAAATGTGGTCATTTGATAAATGTTAAAAATATTCTCTATCACTTTTTTTTAAAAAGATTTCGAAGTGACTAAGGTGGAAAATATTCAAAAGATTCCTTTTTAAAAACCATTTTAAAAATTCAATGGTAGTTGAAAATGTAAATTATTAATATTTTAATTACAAATAATAACACTCTTGAAACATTTTAAAATTACATAGACATGGAGTAAAATAATTTAAAATATTTAAAATGACATTGTAATGAAAATCCCTTTTATTTTTTCCCAACTCACCTTCTGCATCCTTTATTTTAATGAATAATAAAATAATATAAATTTTATAATTGATAAAAAACTGTTTTTTGGATTATTCCCTTATCATAATATATTTTTTTATCTTTATTTTATTTATTTTTATGTCTTATATTATTACTAAATCAGCTAAGTTCATTTTCGGTGTTTTTGGGTCGTTTGATTTATACCCTTAAAATAACATTGATTCATTGAATGTGGGTTATGGTTATATTATCTGCCAAATAATAAGCAAGTTATAATTATTTTTTTATATTAAATAAATGTCTATAACCATTCATGAAAGGATTTTATGAAAAAAATCCTTATTTCAAGAAGCTAGTACTCTACATATATAGATGAGAAAAGTTATCATTTTTCAATAGATGGAAGAGTAAGAAGGTAAGTAATATATTATCATTATGTAATACTAATTATTTAACAAAATTGTATATATTCATAATGTTCATATTTATAACCACCCGTATTATGTGGTGGTGGAAAACAAAATACATCGCCTTATGGAAGTGGTAATCTGCACGCAAGCACGAGAAATGTTTTCATTTCCCATGGGATGGAAAAGTATTTGAAACAGTGTTAGATCATAAACAAAATAAATTTTAAGTATATATAATATAATAATATTATTATATAATAATAGAATGTATAGGTTTAAAATATTTTGAATGACAAATAAACACAAAAGAACACGGTTAAGTGTTATACCACTTCTTTGAAATACCACCATTGGCATACACCTTAGATCTTATAGGTTGGTATTTTTGAGAGAAAAAACCTCTACGATGTGGAGAGGGAAGTTATAAAGGTATTTATTTATGTATTGGCTGACCTATAGTGTTAAATGGCTGTGAATAAGTGAGGATAAGAGTATTCTTTTTATAAGTGATTGGAGTGACACACTTTTAAATATCCTTAAGTTTTAAACATTATAAATACATTAATCATGGGAAAATAGAACAAAATTAAAACAATTTAGAATCTGAGGTAAAATTTTATTAAATAATAATCATCCAATAATAATTAGAATTTTATTTTTTGATCTTATCAATTAGTTTTTATCTTAATTAACATGTTTTATCTTTTACCATAGTAACTAATTTTTACCATGGTAACTATTCGTTATGAACAAAAATGAAATTTAACTCATTAATAAATTTAAACTTACTCAATAAAAATATGATATCAAATTTTCATGATTTATTTTTTAAAATTTTAATAAACTAATTTTAATATAATCATGTAAAATGCAATGAAAAACAATTTTTTTTAGAAAAATGTATTTTTAAAATTAAAATAAATTTGTACCAAAATAAAGTACAATTATAATTAATATGAACTTAATTAAACTGTGTTTAATGAAAGGGTACTAATTTTACATTAAATTGTTTTCATAAAAAATGATACTTTGTAAATACATGAAAGTAAATGACTATTTTTATAAAAATGGTTTTTTACTATTCACAGAAAATAAAAATATTTTCATAAAATAAAAAAACAACTTAAAAATATATGATATTTTGATTTCAAAAATGAATTTCATTTAATAAAACTAAATTTCATTAATTTATATTTGAAAATTTAAAATTACACCTTATAATTCAAGGAAAACAATTCAATTCAAATAAGACTATTTATTTCATAATTGAAAAAATATTTAAATTTTTTATATTGAATATAAACCGGTAAAATATAATCATGAATATCAATTAGATATTAATTTGATTTGTTATTAAGGTTACCTAGGTTGATTCAGTTTTGAGTTAAAATCTAGAGGTTTAAAGGTTATTATATTTTTTTCATGTTGTATAAACCTCACAAAAACCATACCTGTCCAATGCCCATTTTTTCACCCATGGAGAGTTAGTGGAATACAAGTCGGGTTTTAAAACGATTTTAAAAAACCATAAATTTCACTAAACCCCTATATATACTTTTGGTAAAATTTAAAATTTATCAAACACCTATAATCTTCTAATGTCATGATCAAAGTTATTTTAGAAATTCATTAACTCTTAAACACATCTAATTGATAATTTAACTCCATTTTGACAAAAAAAAATAGAAAATTTTTCCAATTTGTTTACATGAAATATAATTAATAAAAACAGAAATACATAAATGAAATAATTTCCCTTATTTAACTAATTATTCCCCCAAACAATATTAATTGTCATAAAACAATTAAATTAGTATAATAATTGTAAATGCAAATTCAATTTTATACTAAGATCACTATAATAAAATTTCATTATTTTATATCATAATCTTTTTATAATACACTGAATTAAACTTGATCACATTATCCCCACTATAAAAATTTCTAACTCTTTAAATCACAATCCTCCTCAAATAATATCACTATTAATGAAACTTTTTCAATCATATAATCCAATTCAATCTTATGTTTAACCCCACAATAAATATTATTGTACCGACAATCATCTTGGGTTATCAAAAAAAGTTATTCATACATATCTCTTTGAACCCTCCATGTAAAAAACATTCAAAATTTATCAATCTATATTAAATTTTTATATAATAATTAAGACTTAGAGATTTATGTTACTATATTACATGTTGAAAACATCTTTATAAAATTTTAATTCACCCTATATGAAACCAATGATATTAAAAAAACTCAATTTCATAAGGGTTTTTAATTGAGTCTACTTCCAATATATTTTTGTCCAAACCACCACTAATTTGAAACACAAGGTTTTTTAATTTTTTTGTTCAATAGAAAAATCAATATTTTATATAACTTTCATAAAATTTTAATTTTAAAAACATTTATATACAAAAAAGATTCTTTTACCATTCATTTCAAGTGAAATTAACCTGTAAAATTGTTTTTTAAACAAACTCATGTCACCCAAGCATTTATTTTAAAAAATAAAAATCTTTTCAATATTCAAAAAACATAAAATTATTTCCCTATGTAAAAAAATAATCACAATCACAAGAAGTAATCCACAGAAAAAAAGAAGTCATAGTGTGAATAGTATAATACATGATTATACACACAAAACAAACTCCCATGAAAGTATCAGGCTTAAATCCTTATTACTATCCATCAAAAATTAAGAGTTGCAAAATAACTTCTCACTGAGTCCTTATAATGACTAGTGTTATTATAGATCGGTGAAAATCAATGGAAATTTTAAATCTTGGTTTTGGGGTCGGGGTGTTTGGAAAATTGAGTTCTAGATTATACTTTCCAAAATTAGGAATTCATTATGTAGTGTTCTAGGTGTGTTTAGGGGGGCCAATAGTTTCCTTTGGTGATTTAGTATAAATCAAAGCATGGTTTAGGTTATCTGGTTTCAAATTTCTACATTATGTGACAGGTTATGTTGTAACCATGGAGAATAACTACATGAACGGTGTTGTATTTTTTAAATTTTTAAAGGATGCAACATTACTTCACCGTAACAAGTTGTTATTGTGGCATGGTTTATAATGCTTATGGGATTCCCTATAATGCATTATTATTCATTCATGATATGTAAGGATCATGCTAGGAGGGAATCATCAGTGTCAATAAACCATTTTGTATCATCTAGAAAACCTTTCATATGTGTTTATGAAGTTCTATGGGGTTTATGGATCATGTTTCATTATAGTTCATTTTTCAATGGTGAAAAATCTTATATATGAATTTATAAAATTTTTGCCAGGGAAGGATGGTCATGCAGTGACCCCTAAGGTTATTCCATAAGGGTTCATGTGTAAAGGTTGATCCATGGTAATATTAATATGTGAAGGTTTAAAATCCTTTGAGATCTATAAAGTGGAAAAGTTTTGATAAGTATTTTAATATATAAGGGTAACCATATTTTACCTTGTGATGTGTAAGGATATTTAATCAATAAATTTCTTATGTAAGGGTTTATTGATAAGTAAGGGTTCTAGAATTTTTTCAAATTGCACGGGTAGATATAGTCATTTCATGATCCACGGGTTGAAACATGAATCCTGAAGATGGATCACATCATGTAAAGGGTCTCACAACGTGAAACTAGTCTATGAAGCTATTTGAAAATGTGAAATTGGGAGACAAAACCTTTAAGGTTTAGCTGGTGAGGGTTCGGGTAGTACCTAGAGGTAGAGTTTTATTTTATCAATTTTATGATTACATCTTGATAAGGGTCATGGTTATATGTATTGTTATATGATGTTGAGGTCTATTCCATGGTGTATGTTCATTATGTGTTCATTTCATCATGAAGGTATGATTCACAATATGGAATGTCCCAAGGAAGTTATGTTGGGGTTTTAGTTCAAAATGATGGGAGTTGTGCCATGTCATGACATGAGGGGACATAAACATACCAATATGAGTCATAGGGTTTAATTCACGATGATACTCTTTTCTAGTATTTTAAAATAATGTAATTATAGAATTTTGGGTCTTCTAAATCATAAAACCCTTTGGAGTTTTTCTTTTTTGTGATGCCTAAATGAGGTTAGGTCTAGATCCTCTTTACTTCTAATTCTCCATTTCAAACTCCTTTATTTGTGGCAATTTATGTGAGTTTAATGATCATTTAAGTTATAATTACCTTATTATTCATCGTTATTAATACTTAAATCCAGTTTCTTGGGCATTTGGTATGTGTTATGAACCCATAAGGATATGGTGGAGTCATACCAATTATGGAGTTTTTCTTAGGTTGGATAAGTAACGTATCGAGAAGAATAATTCACTAGGTTTTTTGTGGTTTCATTAAGGTATAATAGTAATCTAAATTATTTTTCTCTTTTCCATAAAATTTAAATTTATCTGATAGGGAAATTGATGTTGGGTGTTAGGTATTTTATCAGTAACGGATTGAGGGTGTGTTGAGAGTGATTTGCACCCCATTCCTTGAGGTTTCAACGTTGTTACTACATTTGGAGGGATATATCATGATTATTCTAAGTATTAATTATATAATTTATATATTTTTTATGTTTTTAGTTAATGGTGAGTTTTTTATGATTTATTAGGTGGTTATTGATAGATTAAGGCAGCACGTTGTTATAAAATTGTTGTTTGGACTTGGAGGATCATAAACAATGATCGTTGAGCATTACATAAAAGGAATAACTCTAAATGAGGTAGATGGTCCCTAAACAACTCCCAAAGATTATGATTTATGTTATGAAACATGTGATATATGGTGCTAAATTTTTTATAATTATCTACCTTGAATTATAGTTGAATTTTTTTCCATAATACCTAAAGTAAAATGGATGTGTCTTGTTACATGATGAGCCCATAAACAAAAGATTGATTCATTAGTCTTCGATGGCGCAGAGCGTGACTATAAATGATTATTTTGTCATATATAAACCCTATAGAGGTATAAATTTAATGAGTAAAACTAAGTGGACCTTTAGATAGGTAACATTAGTTCTCTTTGAGAAGGGGAGCATAATGTATTAGAAATGGTTGGATTATGAGTATCCCATTTGGAATCAAGAGTTACCTTATAACCTCTAGGCTAGTTGATTAATGAGTGAGTTGAGTGTTCCTTCTCCATTTATATATGTATATGAAGGTGTGTATACTATGAATAGGATTTTTTTAGAGTTTGACAGTGAGATAATGGAATCCATGTAGAGAGTCTATAACTTCACGTGACCAAGGGTACTATGGTGGGTGCCCCAGTATTTTGTTGACTCGAGATGTGATAGAACACATGGCTAGTATCATCCAACATTTTAAAAGAGTATTTCTTAATGAAATTTTCCCTTAAATTAAATATTTAAATATTTAAATTATTTTATTTGTTTTTAAGGAAATTATGAATTAATTTATATACATATTTATCACCTTTGTTGGTTCTTTTAAAAAAATTTCTTCAAAATACTATTAAAATAAAAATGGGATATTATTTCTTAGAATAGTTTTTTAAAATCAATTTTATTATATTCATGATTATTTTTACATATAATATTTTAATTGATAAATAAATTAATTTTAATAATAGTTTTATTTTCATATAATTATGAAAAATAATTTATTGTAATCTAATGGTTAACGAAGTATGATACATGTTTTGATAGTCAACAAATTATAACATATACCCATTGAAAGTAATATCATATAACATTTAGCTGAAACATATAATGAATGTTTAAATATGATTATTAAAATAGAATAATATTTTGTTATACATTTTTTATTTATATTATAGTTCATTTAATTTATAAATGGGTTTTATCATATTCTCTATTCATGTTTAATTAAAAACATCATTTTAAACTGTTAAATATCATTTTTTATAATATAAAAAATTATAAAATATTTATTATCTTTATTTAAAAATGTAATTCCACTTTTAATACAATATTATTATAAAAATATGTTTATAAAATCTTTATAATGTATTTTTTTAGAAAATAAAAATGGTCATTGACATACAATTACGACCGTGGTATATAAATCTTATTACAATAAAACTAATTTCTTCATTATATATTTAAAAGAAAAATTTAACTTAATAAGAATATTTTTTTTCTAAAATTTAAATTTCTTACATTTATAAGTAATTTATTTTTAATCATATATCATTTTAAAATATATAATAACAAATAAAAATATAATCACTAATAAGAAAAGAAATAGTTTTTATTCAACATAATTTTTTTTATATATTGTGTAATTTTAATTATAAGTTATATTTCTAAATTTAGGAATTTAAATTTTTTAATATTGAATTAAATCTTGGAATCATCATTTCAAAATTATCTTAGTGTGAATTTTGAGTATTTTTCTAAAACAAGTTGATTTTTGGGTGTATGGTAAAAAATAGAAATTATAAAAATATTATAACTTTTATGACATCATCCAGATATTATCATGTCATAAGAATGATGTGAACTTTTTTCATGACCACATATGAATTTAATAATTAAAACAATACATTTAAAAGTAATATTTGAATTTATAAACCTATGTTTGACATTTTGGACCATAAGTTATATTTTATTCTTAGAAAAACCTATTTTTTATTCTTTATATTTAATTAAGTGATTCTGAGATTCCATTCAATTTTAGATTTGTCTTAAAGTCAAATAAAACTTCTATGTTTAATAATAAACTATTAAATTTCATGGAAATAAATAATATTCATATTCCTTGGCCTAAATAATAAAAACATCTATATTTTATTCTAAAACACCCCACACCTTCTATTATAAATACAACTCCACTTATCCCCACAAATTAATCTTATTATTGTGATTAATTTTTTTAGAAATCATTCCCAAGATCTCTTAGCCTCTTCCTAGAGGTTTTATTCTAAGAAAATGAGAAACATTTTAGGTAATGATTCAATTATCAAAGAATTCATCCTAGGGAGTATGTTTAGATCTCTTAACAACCTTCTCATTTCTATTCCTTTAATGTTTCATCTTCTAAATACAAACAAATACTAAAAAAATTCTAATATAATGACATGAATATCCTTATTATACTAAAATTTTATTTTTTTAATGAAATAAACATAATATACCATCCTCCCACCCATTTGAAAATTAAAATGTCACCCATATTATTATAAGTTCAGAGCCTCTATGAATAGTTTATTTGATTTTTCATCATCACCTTACATGGTACGTTTTAAAAATTCATTTAATTAATAAAATATATTTATTAAATGAACATTATTTGTAAATATAGATTTTTTATATTAATAATATAAAAAATAAATTGTAATAGTGATTTCAACCACCCAAAATGGGCATACCAATACATATTTAATAATTTGAATATTGTATTGAAATAACTACACAGTTGTATAAATTTTGTGCTACTAGAATAATAAAAAATATAAAACTCTATAATTTTGGAGATTATGGAACTTTTTGATTACATATTTAACCATGTTCAACATACTAAATAGGTTTTTTTTAAATTGACCGAACAACCCCAAATTACTGATGAGCGTTAAAACAACATAAAAAATTAATGAAATTTGATAATGAATAGATCTTAACGGAAGAAATATGAATGAAGAATTTTCTTAAGAAATTACTTAATAAATTAAATTTTATTATTTGGGGCTTTAGATTCATGTAATAAGCCATGTATGGACTCAGGTTAAGGGTTTATTTTCCATGTCTCCATTATTTATAGGTATTGTTATTATATTTCATAAATTATCCTCTATGTTAAAATAAATATATTGAAATTAATACCTTAATAATTTATGTTCATTTAGGATTAATTTATAGTCTCTTTCCCTCCCTTGTGGATTCATAGTTCACTTAATATGTTGTTTTTAGAGGTTATTTTCCCATTGTTAATTCTTTTTTGAAGAATTGTTATATATCATTCTCTATCCCTCTATTCCTCTCCCTACCATTAATATAAACTTCAACTTATATGATTACCTTTCCATTATTTTAGTATATGGATATATATTCCTTTATGTTTCCGTTTCTATTTTTCTTTAATTCAAACCCCAAGAATTTTTTGTGGGAATATTTTCCAATTACAACCTTCTTCTCCTAGTTGATTCAGATTTAACTAAATTTTTTTAGTGGATTAATTAATCATGAATTTTAGTATTAAATTTTTTTTAAATATCCATTTACACCTCTATGAATTCTTTTAAAGTGCCACAATTTTCTATTTTTATGAAAATGTCAAAAAAGTCATGAACACTCTTTTCAATATTTCTTTCCCAATTTATTCTCTAGTCTTATAAAGATTATTTTTCAAAGTGTTTATTTGAATTAAATATTTTAATATCCATTGATTTTATTTTAGATGAAATTTTCTTATAACCTTCCTTAAAGATGATGTTTTACTTCTATTTCATTTTTTCATAAAAACTATGCAATTGTCTTGTTAAAAACTTTTATAATTATTATATAACACTGAATAATGTTTATACATTTCAATACACATTCATTATAAGATTCAATGTCTTTATGAGTTGGAAATTTTATGTGGAGTTTGAATTTCAATTACAAGACCAGTTGAATTTTCATTAGAGACATGGAATGTGATTCTAATTGTTGAAACCTCTAAAAATTATATTTTTAGAAATTGAATAAGGATCATAAGGTAGATTAAAGGTACCATTAGTGTCCTGGGGGATTGAGACTCAGATATGAAGTTTGGTAAATTGCATTATAGGGCACATGGTTTGAACAAAGTTAGTACTAACAATGTTTCCTAACCATGTAGTGCATATTATATAGGAATAAGACTTATAAAACTATATGGGAGGCCCTAGAAAACCTTGAGAACCTATATAGTAAATTTTAGACATGTCACATAGTTGGACCATTATCTATTAAACCAGGTGTTGTGCCCATGTGAGAGGTGTTATGCTTAGATAGTGGAGGCACACAGTTGATGCAGGGTTTGGTCAACCATTTGGAAAAACCATGTTGATTATTAAAGTAGTTAAACTTAAAATTTTTCCCTCATGGTTATTTAAGAAGGAAGTCCCCTATTATTCCGTTATTCCTCCCTCACTTGAGCTAGATCTCATCCCCTTTCCTCCCCTTCTTCAAAACCCTTCAAGGCTGTGTTCTTAAAAATTTTATGTGGTGTTTTGAGGTTTGATCATCCCCGTGGTATCCTTCCATTATCCTATCCTCTATTCATTCCTAATTTTTATTTCCCCAGTTAGGAATTTTAAATTTTATTCCATCATTTAATGGTGAAATTGGGTACAGATGATGGGGCTTTTTGTCTTCCTAGGAATAGGAAAACCTTGGATTCCATATTGACTTTTTCATGTTTTGCGTCATTAAGGTGTGTCATTATGGTGTTTTTAAAAATATTTATACCTTAAATTAAATTTATTTGGATTTTATTTGTTTTTTTCTTAGGTATTATTCCTTGTTCAAATATGTGAATGTTTTATGGGTTGATGAAGACTATTTTGTCATTTTTCTGGTGTGACGAGATCAACAAGTGTGGTTTTTTCCATTATGATTTTGTATAAAAAAATCTTTATTATAACATTCTAAAATTAATTAATTAATTAATTATAATATGATTATAATCAATTAACATATGGTAGATTATTTATTATATATAACCACATATGTCTCAAATGATCTTGGATAATCCGGGGCAGCTTCTTCCGACCCTTATAAAATAAATAGAATGGTCTTTATGAGGTAGGTAGTGTCTTATACCTATATTATGGTATTTATTAACGTGTATGGTGGCACATGGGTTATTTTTCTTGATCATGAATATGACACCTCAATCTAGTTAATTCTAATGAATTTATTATCTAAATTAACTTAGTGAATTATAATGGATGGATGTCATGGGTCATGAAAAAACCATGTGCACTAGACTCATGTCTTGGCCCTGATAGCTGAGACTTAGACCCAAGAGACACCAAGTAGACTCCATACCTCTTAGTATGTGAGGATGAAACTAGTTATATATGTAATTCATTTTACTAGACTAGGTGTATAAGCCTTAGGTGGATCAGGATCAGGATGGTTGGTATAACTTCATTGATCACTATTTGGCATTGAGATGTTCCGTGAACAATCTATTGAATATTTATATAGTGGTAAGACCCTATATTTCCTAAAAATCCATCTATTCCTGATGTATTGGGATGTGACATCCTAGTGTGCTTGGTGTTGACCTAAGACTATGAATTTGACCTAAATGATAATAATAGGGATTCCTCCTCTTGTATACTGATTCTAAGGGGGACAAGAGGTCTTTATCTATATACATACTGACTTAGAGTATTCTAAAATGGATAAATATATTTATATGTGGACCATGAGGACCCCTCAAGGGATCAATTTCTAATTTATTTACATAGGGGGCCCCAATGGGTTCCCCAATGGTTATGGGTTTAGGTAGTGCTTTTAATGGGTGTCAACTTAGAACCGATAATGAACATGTGAACTGAGGGGTTGTGATGGTAGATATTTATTTTGAAATTCATCCAACACTTCTCTCTTACTTATCCTTTCATTAATTTAATTTTAATATAGCTATGAATGTTTTTTTTATTCTTAGAACTTGGCATATGGTCCTAGTGTATTGTGATAAAATAGTGGTGATTCCTAGAGGTAATTCCTGAGATCCATATCATGACCCTTTTTTGATTTAAATATACCATACCACAATGCCTAAATTCACAAGGATTCCTCATTAATCATAGAACATAAAAGAGTTCATCATGTGTATCTTGGAACCCATATTAGCTATTGTTTCACCCAGGATGCCTAGATTTCCAGGTTCCAGGTGATGCAAGAGGTTTTTAGGTGTCCACATCTCCCCAAAAAACTGGATGCCTTTGAAATCCCCTAGTGTTAATGACAATTTCCGCGATCAATGTACGATATAATCCTAAACAATATATGGATTGACCATAATTTCTTTTCCCATATATTTTGGGAATATGCTATTGGACTAGTGAAAAAATGATATCAAGTTGTTATCTTGGATCTTAATATTGTTCATTGATTATTGTATATGGATCACCCCAGTTCAAAATTTATCATGTTTCCAATATTTTTTCTTATAGATAAGGACCTAGGAATCTAATAATAGATTGGATTAGGGAACATTGAGACATATTTTGACTTCCACTGGTGACACACTGCTAGGGTGGTATACCAAAAATTCATAGGATTAATCTCAATACCATATTTATGGGATGCCCATATGATACCTTCAATCCAACTCTATATTTATTAGAGGTGAGTATGAGTGATACCCAGGACCAGGAAGTATATCCCCATGTAGAGGAATAACTTATTTAGAGAAATTTATAATATTATCCAAAGAAGGTATAATTGGACTAGGTTAGCCATAAAGCCTAAGGTATAATGTCAGTTTATTTATTTTACCAGTTATAATGTACTTTATTATCTATATGAGTGCATCACATACACATAACATAATTTACTAGATATGTATGGGACCGTATTAGTTGCTCTATGCTATGTCTTGTACACATACCCTACTCACTCTGTCATTTCAATGAGGTACCCAAGAAGACATTCACTTGGTTACAGGAACATAATATACTAAGCCCCATGAATGATCATCCATGATAGTTTAAATGGGTACATTGAGCTTGGTATTTCATATAGATTAGTGTAGAAAGTAAATACTTGAACATTTATTATTCGTTTCTTTCTTTCCTATATTTATGGCTATCCTTGTAAGTGATCAGTGTTGTATGTATGACATGTTTGTCAAGGCCTTTACTTCTTTTAATTTTTTTAATCCTCATTTATGTTAATTTCTTCTAAATTCTTACTATTTACTACCATGGATGATTATTGGTTATTTCCCCTATTATCTTACTCTAATATAAAAAAATATTCTCTCTAAAGACACACCATAGGCCCTCACTACTATTAGATAGCCTATGGTATGTGGGGAGGTGCGCTTCAGGCACTATAGTGAACCAGTCAAGTTACTATTCATATAGTGATATAGGGTGGGATGTGACAGTCATGTTCTACTCTATACATTTATTATATTGTTTTTCATTGAATTATATCTTTATTATAATTTTATACTATGTAAAAATAATCATTTGTTTAATTATCCATGTGATTTTGTATGTGTTTCATGTGGGAAATGAAATATCTACAAGTGAAATGATGCATCACTTACTTTTTCATTCTTTATCATTAGCTATGTATAAACATAGCCTTTATTCCAATGCATTTACGTCACATAAACCCTTACATCCTTCTCATGGTTGATGGGTGTTAACCTAGATATCGATACATTTGATTGACTGGGGAAATTATTGGTAAAATTGTAATCAATTTATTTTATATCCTGTTAATACCTTATACTTATTTATATTTATTGAATAGTATTTTCCAAGAATGTTACATTATATCATTGGATGTTTGATTTCGTTCCACATGTAATCATATTATGATTTTGAAGGATTTATGATTTTTTTCATAATCTTATGGCACATATATGCATGATTATGAGAATATTATTATGTGATGGGAGTGCCGAGAAATTTTTATATCCCTCCAATTCATTGTATAATGTGATATATCTTATGAGATAATGTGTACTATTCATGAACAAGAGTATAGATTTCTTCACATTTTATGAAGTGATAACTCATACACAAATTTTGTGCCTAAACATTATTCTATATTTATTACTAATTAATATATGGGATATGACAACAATTTTATAATGTATTTTTAGATATCGCTGAACTATATTTATTATTCCTTGCCTTATATCTGTGTCACCTTCATATAAACTTTCTTTGGACTTTGCTCCTATGAAATATTGTTATCAAATTCTAGGTTTTCTATGATTTATTCCATGTTATAATTATTGAATCTCATAAAAACTCACCCCATTTTATTCCATGTTTTATTATTATTATTTCATACCTCATCTGAACTTCTTATAATTTCTTGATCTTACTCATTTAATCATGAAATTTATCACCAGATCATATCCTAATTTTTTATGATATATTGAATCCTTGTAATTATTTTACCCCATACCGGGAATTTTATATCACCATTCGTATGTTTCCAATTCCAAAGGTTATAAAGAAGGGCATTACAAATGATAATTTTTTAAGTGTGTTAAGTGTGATGAATTTTATGGATGATTTTGAATAATTTTTGTAAAATAATATGTTCTTATTATAATTGTAAAAATGACTATTTTTGTTAGAGAAAAACTAGTTTTTTATTTAATGTTTTTTCTAAATTCTATTAAACTATAAACCAAAAAAGTCTTTGGTATGTTAGTGATTCAATATTTACACTAAATCATGTAATTAAGGGGTGGAATTTTCTTTATCATTACAATTTTTACTAAATGAAATGTTAGTTATTTTTTGTAATTAGGATCATGTTAATTTTTTTGATAAAAACGTACATTGATAACCTTTATACCTATAGTATTATGTTAAGTATATCCATTTTTTCCATATAGGTATAACATTTTATATAATTTTATACTAACAAATTTCATAAACCTTCTATCTTTAATATTGAAGATAACATTAGGGAATAATATTTTTGTTCATGGAAATTGGAGAAAACATTAATAAGTGTTTATCAATTTGTAAAATTACAATGATTCAATTTCATTAATGGGGTGGAATTAAACATCCTGTATTTCCAATGAATATTTTTTAGGAATATTTTTTATGAAATTTTATAGTAAATATTAAATTAATTTATTTTCATTTTCTTTTATTGATATTTACCATGAATTTATAAAGATATTAATCACTTAATTTTTGTCATTTATAAATTTTTATTCAAAATACTAATTAATGTATAATTTAAAGACTCTGTCTTCAGCCTCAAACTTGATACTGCCCCAGGCCTTGATGATTTTAATAATGGTTTTTTGTAACATTAGTAAGATGTAGTTAATATAGATGTGTGAAATCTTGTGAAATAATTATTCTATAATGGGTTTATACCTAATGGTCTTAATGCTCAATTCCTTACATTAATTCCTAAATTGGACAATGCTTCTGAAATTCATCTTTTCTGGCCTATTGTGATTATTAACCCTCTCTATAAAATTATCACTAAACTGCTAGCCAACAGATTTTCTTCTCTTTGCAAAGAAATTATTTCATGGAATCAATTTGATTTTATAAAAGGAAATAACATCCAAGATTGCATATTTCTTACTTCAGAATGTACCAACACTTTGAACAAAGCTAACAGAAGTGGGAATGTTTCTGTTAAAGTTGATATTAAGAAATCCTTTGACACCATTGACTGGAGTTTTATTTTTAATCCTTGGTTTTAGTGATATTTTCATTAGTAGAATCTATTCCCTATTCAAATCGGCCTCTATTTCTGTTCTGGTGAATGGATATCCTAAGGGTTATTTTAATTGTACCAAGGGTTTCAGACAAGGTGATACTTTATCTATGCACTTATTTTTCATAGCTAAATATTAACTTCGTAGGATTCTCATAAATCTAGTTAATCAGAACAATCTTAAACCTATTCAAGCGGCTAGAAAGTTAAGTGTGTCTATGCATCTTTTTTATGCCGATGAAATCATTATTTTCTTAAAATGAGAAAAAAAATATCCAAAATCTTAAAAAGGCCTTGAACATTTATGAAGATCTCTCTGGTCAATCCATTAGTTGGGGGAAATCTTTTGTTTTCTTTGGGAATTTTTTTCCCATAATAAAAAAAATGACATCGTTAATTGTCTCAATATCAAGGAAGGATCTTTCCCCTTCAACTATCTTGGGGTGCCTATTTTTTGGGGAATGCCTAAATCCATCTTTTTTTCTACCATTTTTGATCAAATGACCAGCAAGCTCTCCTCCTGGAAGGGAAAATCCCTCTCCATGGCGTGAAGGATCTGTTTGGTGAAATCTACTATTGTATAAAGGTTGGTCTACTCTCTGATGATATATAAATTGCCAATTGTTCTTTTAAAAAAATTAATGTTTACATCAAGAATTTTATTTTGACTAGTAGCATTCTTGAAAGGAAACTTGTGACCATTCCGTGGGATACCTGTTGAAAACCATTAGAAAAAGGTGGTATTGGTATTAAAAATATTCGTCACTTTAATGATGCTCTTCAAGCGAGGCTCACCTGGAGATTTATTAATAACAACTCTGATTCCATCACCTTCCTTAAAATCATATTTAATGAAAAACTCAGAAAAATAAATTTGAACTATGTCCAATCGTCCATATGGCCCTCCATTAAGCATTCTTATTCTCAAATTATAGCCAACTCTAGGTGGATGGTTAGTGTAGAATATTCCATTAATTTTTTGTTAGATAACTGGATTGGAGCTCCTCTCATCACTAAGTTACCTACTAACTCCAACCCTGTTAATAAAAATTGTACTGTTAAAGATATCATGCTATCCGGTGGTTACGACCTTCCTGATAACATCATTCATATTATTGATAATTATCCCTATGCTAATGATGATTTTCTTATTTGAGAACCCGCTCCGAAGGGGATCATTGACTCAAATTTTTTTTACAATCATAATTTTACTAATTCAGACCATAGATTTGTTTGGTTAAATTTCATTAATAAAAATTGGATTAAGCCCTCGAGACATAATCTTGTCTAGCGTATTGACTATAATTGTGTTCCCACAGAGGTTTTTCTTCAATCTTTTGGAATACAACTTTGTTCTAAATGTCATTTTTTTCCATCAGTATAGGGAAGATGCTAACCATCTATTTTTGTCCTGTCCTACAGCTTCAACACTTGGGAATTATATTTATGACTTTTTAGGATACATATGGTTACATTCTAACTCAATTAGTAATTAAATAAAGTATTGTGTGGAGCTAAATTCTTCACAGCAAATCAAAAATCTCTTCTTAGCAGTAGTGGCAGAGCTTCTATATGTAATTTGGTAGGATCAGAATGACATTATTCACAAGAAGTACTCATTAAACATTAATGCAGGTCATATGAAAATTCAAATGGCCATCAAGGATGATGATTCTATTCAAAAATCTTATTGTGATAACTCAGTTGGTGATTTAGAGATTCTTCGTTGACTCAGAGTTGATGGGATCTACAGGCAACTGAAGCGCACCTTTGATGTTTTCTGGAAAAACCTGCTCCCAGACTGGATTAAAGTTAATGTTGATGGAGCTTTCAAAGAAAATCTTGGACCTTCTGGTTATGGAGAGATATTTCGGGATTCTAATGGGAGATGTCATGGATGTATCTTTTAAAACTGTGATATTTCAATCTCCTTGCAGGAGAAAATGATGGGTGTGATTCGTGCTATTGAATTCATCAAGAAAAAGGTCTGGAACAAAATCTGGATTGAAAGTGACTCATCCACTGTTGTTCAAGCTATATGGAATGGGGATTTACATTTAGCCTGGCCACTCACTACTATTTGAATGAGATGCCTTGCCTCCCTCATGGAAATTAACAACATTGTCACACACACCTATCGGGAGGCAAACAAGGTTGCTGATAGTCTGGCTAATATGGGTATCGGCCAGGATCTCACTTGGAAGGAGGATCTTCATGTAAACCTTATTTATATTTATGAAAGGGATTGTAAAAAAGTCCATTAATTCAGAATCATGTAACCCCCTTTCTCTTTTTTGAATAATAACTTATCTCTTGGTCATTGACTGAGACACCACATGTTTTAAAAAAAGTATAATTTAATTTTATTTATTAAAAAGTATTTAAAAAAAAGTATTTTTTATTCACAATTCCTTTCAGATATTTAGTTTTTTGTTAACTAAATTAATTTTATTAATAGTTATGTTTTCATAACATCATGTTATTAATGTCATTGAAATCTAATGGTTAACAAATTATGGTACCTGTTTTCATAGTCGCAAAATTTTAGCATATATAATTTTTAAGTAATGTTATGTAATGTTTTATATGAAATATATTATGAATTGTTAAATAGATTGTTTACACTAAAATAATACTTTATCATGATTTTTTAATTTACATTATAATTAATAAAAATTAAAATGGATGTTATAAAATACTCTATAAATGTTTTATTAGTCAAAAACATCATTTTATATCATTATGTAACATGTTTGATAAACATATATTTGGAAAATTTATTATTTTTATTTTAAAATGTAATTAATTTAATTTATAGTGTCTTATAGTTTTTGTTATAGAAAAAACTTCTCAGTTATGTATTTAGAAGATTAGATCCACTCAATTAAAAGAATTATTTAATAAAATATAAATTTTTTAAATTTATAAATCATTGATTATCTATAATAAAATAATTATTATATAATAATAAATAAAACTATAATCACTCATAATAAAATAAATAGTTCTTATTTTCAATTAATTAATTTTCCATGTTTTGTTTTATTCTATTTAAACTTTAAATTTCAAAATTTTAGAATTTTATTTTCATAAAATAGACTTAATTTTTGTAATCAAAACATTTAAATTATCATTTGTAAATTTTTTGTAATTTTTCTAAAAATGTTGGTTTTTAAGAATAGTAAAAAATATAGTTTTTACAAATAATGTAATTTTTTTAAAACCATCATGATATTAGAATAACTAAAAAATTTATATAACCTTTTGATCAACCATATATGTATTTAATAAGTAAAAAATGTAATTAAAATTTAAAATTTTTATTTATAAACCTATGTTTTTCATTTTGGAATGAGAGTTATATTTAACTCTAATAGAAAACTATTTTTTGATTATTTACCATTAATTATGTGATTCTTGGATTCCATTCAGTTTTTAATTTGTTTTAATAAAATATAACTATAATTTTTTAATCATAAACTAATAAAAGTCATGGTAATCAAAACTATTAGTAGTTTTTGGCCTAGATAATAAAATAATCGATATTTTATTTTGTAACAGACCTCTCTAAGGAAACTGAAACATTAAATACATATGTATTACATCATTAAAGATAAATATTCAAAACATTTCACAATAATATATTACATAGAACTATAATGTTTTGGATTATTTAGTGACTAGATACCTAAAAATATTATTTCATGAAATATCTTTAAAATCCCCTATAATGTTTGTCTCAAGTAGTGCACTTCTTATTTATTCCCTAATTAAAACCTTTTTCATAACTGGGGAAAAGAAATAACAATAAAGACTGAGAAAATATTTTAAATAAGGGTGAATATTATATATTTTAGTTGATGATCATATGTCAGATTAAAACTAATATAAGTGTTTAAAAATATGAGCTTAATATTTGAAAATAATACCCACAAATTTATAGATCACAATAATGGATTAAAAATTTATAAATATATAAGACATGAATCATAGAAGAATCAATGACCATGGTCCATGAGATTATAACATAAGTATAATAGCATGACATTGATTTTCTCATAACAAATGTGGTATAATCATAACCATAGAAATCATTTTTCAAGGATATTAACTAAGTCATTAATCATATTTTTCACTTGGGACAACCACCAATGAACCCAATTTGGGATTGAGATAACCTCCCATGTATCCTCCTTTAATATTAGGATAACCTATTATCTACACTCATTTGAGACTGGGATGACATCCAATTTACCATTTGATCTCATAAGCATTAAACATTTTCCAATTCAATGGATGGATTTAATTGACCCTCCAATCACATAATAATAATTCATTTATATGTAAGTTACAAAATTATGAAAGAATTTATCTTTTCATTATATCTTAACTCATAAAAATGAAAATGGGTTTCATTAAGATTTAATCACTAAATTTGATAACCATCCATAGAAATAATAAATATGGTAACATTGGATAATATCCCCAATAAACTATAAGAAACACAAATGATTTTTCATAGATGAAAATAACTTTAAAATATCACATGAATATTTCATGGGTGAAATACCCATTACATTTTAAAATAAATAAATTAAAATATTAAAATATACAGAATATTAATAAAATACATTTATTTGAAATTATACTTGAAACTATTAAAAGTAGTATTCAATGAAAAAATTAGTAATGACAATAGGATAATTCATTCATGCAATATACATAAAAACAATGATTTGTTTCAAAAAATTTGAAAAAAGTACCTCATTTGAAAAACAAAAAAAAATAATTAAAAAAAAATAAAACGTAAAATATAGTAAAAAATTAATTGAATCAATAATTTTAGAATAGTAACAAAATTCTTATTACATTATAATGAATATATGGACATCGAATTAAAATGTTCCCAACCGAAGAGAGAAATAATGTCAGTTTTCATTAAAATCATTATTTTTCTCTAATGAGTACTTAGAGAGAGGATAATTAAATAAAACAATTTAGTCTCCATAAAAAATATATTAGAATAAAATAAATTATATTAAGTATATATATATATTATAATTTATTCATCATAAATTTAACCATAAATGACCCCGATATAAATTGAGATTATAAACTAAAATCCTTACCTCTATGGAAACTTTTGAATCATAACACCATGAATGAAAGAAAATAAAATGGAAATATAAATTAAATAAATGTAAATAGATTCATGATATAACATTTCAAATATGTATTATATAAACCACAAAAAATAAACATGTGGTGAATATGGCATTTTTCTCACGGAAATAAAACTGAGATGAGAAACCCTTACCTTGGGTCTGAATTGCATCATAAGTGATTTTAACATCCTATATAATAAATTTAAATTTATTAAACATATATAAAAAACTATATTAATATATATAATACTATAAACGTTTTTCTTATAACATCCTATCATCCATTAATTAACAATCATTCATTATCATCATTGTTTCAGGTGTTAATTTCTCTATTTTTCATGAATGTTTTAGTTGGGTAGTTATGGTCCTTGCACTTTGATCAGGGTTTCACAATATTCAGAATCTTAATAATTTCATAAATATCATATTAACTCATTATATTCACTTTTATAATCATTCATATAAATCAATGATAAAAAATTAATCGCATTGCTTCATAGAGGTTGTAGTCTGCACATACACACAAGCGGCGTTATCATTTTCAACGGATGGAAAGGTAGGAAAGTAGATAAGATATTATAATTATAGAAAAAGATATTTCATAAATATCATATATAAATATTATATCAAACATAATCACCATCCCTGAAATATGGTGATGTAAAATGAATAATATCGCTATATGGAGGTGGTAGTCCACGTGTATGCATGTGTGATACTTTCATTTCCCATTTGATGGAAAGGGGGTGAAAAATGGTTTTCCCATAATCATAGTAAAAAATATGTATGTTGATGATATTGGATTCATTATTTTTTTATGGATACAATATATTTAAATGAAATTAATGATGAAATTAACTTTGAAAGAGTCAGGTAAGATGATTACTTCTTCTTTGAGAGACCTCCTTTGCCTTAGACCATAAACCTTATGAGGATGGTATTAGAGTAATTATATGAGCTCAATAATTAATGGAATGACTATTTGAAGGTCTTGGGTAGGTATTTTCTGATCTAGAAGGCTCAAATTCAGTGATTAATAGAGGATAATAGGTTCCATTTTATAATGGAGGGGAGGGGAACATATGGAATTACTTAAAATATTTCAATAATATATGGTCACTTTCTTATTAAAGTGGAAAAGAATTTGCAGTAATTAGTACAAAATATAAAATAATTTTTAAATATATTAAAAATAATAATATTTTTATTTTTTAAATATAAATTTTACCCTTATCACTTAGTTTACCCCTGATAAACCGGTGTTAACCATAACCATGAGAACAAATATTTTTACTATTTTTACAAATCATGAAGATATAAAATGAAAGTGGTATCATTAAAAAATTTGTAAATTAGGATTGAAAATATATAATCAATTTTATCAAATTCAATTTCTACAATTAGAAAAAATTATTTTTAAAATAAATACACAAAACTCAATGAAAAGTAGTTTTTAGAAAAATATTTTTTATTCATAAAACTATGTTTAATTTGATTAATTTCCTTATAAAAACACATAGTTGAATTATAGAACATTTTAACTAAAATATAATCTTAAAATTTCATTTAAATAATTAATATAATATTATTTATTTAATTTATTATGTAAAAAATACATCGTGTACATAAAAACAGTTTTCTAGAAATAAGTATGTTTACCATAAAATGATTTTATCTTCATTTATAACAATTAAATAACTAATTTATGGATGATTATTCATAAATAAAATATAAATTTTTTTAAAAAAAATTTCAAATATTTATTGATATAAATTATTCATATGAAAATTCCAATCACCAAGAAAAATACATTTATAAATAAAAAATTCTCTTTAATCAAGAAATTATTTTATTAAAAATTTAATGATTATTTATTAGGAGTTAAACAATAAATTATAATTAAGAAATATATATATATATATATATATATATATATATTTCATAGTTTGTTTAATCATATTAATACCCATTAATAAAATGTCTATGTTATAAAATCCATAATATATTTTGGCTCATTTAGACTCAGAGTTGCATTTAAAAAAAGTTATTGAATACATCAAATTATATTCAAATAAATACATATAATATATCAGTATTTTTATTTCTCCCCCCTTGAAATGAATTTATCCATTTAAATTACACCACTTTAATGTAAAAAAATGAGTATACTTATACCTCATCATTTCTTTATGTTCTTAGGTAACTCCCAAAAATTTATGGTTTCACCATTAATCATTGACTAGGTGACTAGTATTATTTCATAACACATTATCTCAATGATACAGAATCCAGAATAGTTTTTCCTCATAACAGTGATCATGTTCCAGTGGTATAACCTCTATGTTTAGAACATGTTTTTGATTGGGTATGTACTTCTACAATATAGATACATGGAACACATCATGAACATAATAGAGGATCATTAGTAGAAAAAAGTGATAACCTACCACCCCAACTCAATCAAGAACATCAAATGTGCCAATATACCTGTGGCCTATGTTTTCCTTCTTTTATAATCTAAAAACAATATTTCATAAAGAAATTTATAGTAATGAATTCTCACCATATTTGAATTACAGATCTGACTAATGATTATCATCATAACTCTTTTATCAACTCTGAGATTCCCTGATGTTATTCTGAATAATTCTAACATTCTCCACCATTTCATTACCCAGAACAGATCCCAATATATTTCATTCTCGAAATTCATCCCTACATTCTATAGTTCTAAACATCTTTCCATATATGACTTCATAAATAGAAATTTTAATTCTGATGTGAAATAAATTGTTACATGAAAATTCTACATGAGGAACGTGTTGATCCCAACCACCTTTGAAATATAGAGAACATAACCTTATCATATACTAAAATGTTTTAATGGTTATCTTAGACTAGCCATCTATATTTGGATTATAGGTTATACTGAAATAGAAAATTATATCTATAGCCTACTAAATACTTCTTCAGAACTTTTAGGTAAAACATTGATCATGATCATATACAATAGAATGAAAAATTACATAAATATTTACCACTTTATTAATTTATATTTTGGGAATATAATTATCATAGAAGTATTATTTTATAGAAATCAAATGTATTGAATTTATAAGGTAATTTATTATAACAAAAATAAAATTATTTCCTCTAAAATTCATAGAGTTCTATAAATAAATATATGGTAAATTTTTACCATTTCCATATAGGTTTGGGTAATGTTTGCAAAATATCCTTAGACATCTGTCACTCATACTTAACTTGTTAGAATACTAATCACCACAATACATACTCAAAAATATATCTCTTCAAGATATACCATAATAAAATTCTCCTCATGTTATCTATACATTTTTATAATTTTATGATATATAGAGAATGGTGAGATATGAGATTCATCCAACTGATCCTTAAATTATAGTATAACATGGATATATGACCTATTCTTGAACCTTATAATTCCATAAAAATAAATGATGAACTCAAGAACATTTCTCACCTTATTTTTCAGATATACATTTCCCTTTATTAACTATTCAATCTTTAAATGGATATATATAGTTTAAAACTCATTTGAGAAAGATAATATTTCTCTCTTTACATTAAGAAATATGGGTCCATATTTTGAGAATACTTAAATACTAAATCTTCTGTGATCTTCATCATAGATAATATGGCATGATATTTTAGAATCAAAACATTATCCACGTTATTCATATTCCTAGGGTGGAAATTTATTAGGAATTCATAACCATTAATCAATTACAACCATATCATTTATCACATATTCAACACTTTATATGTAAATATATAATTCAATATTTATTTATCTGTATATATATATATCACATCATTCACCATATAAATAATTCATCCATATATTCAATGAAACAAATACCATAGAGAAATCCAAATAATGAGTCGAGTAATTTTGTTTATGAACCTTCAATTAAAAATTGGAATAAGTTATCACTGTTTCATTATATATAATAACACATCATAGTAGCTTCATAGATTCATTATTATAGATCATAAACCCTTATACACTACACGGTAGTATGTGTATATGTGCACTGACCAACTTTCTCATTATTTACATGAAATTATCTATGCATTCATCAATCTAAAGGAACTTCACATACATCAATGTAAACTGGGTGAGTTGATTAGATTACACTATGAAATTATTCACAAATAGTGGATAATATCAATCTCTTCTATGAAAAATATGGATTTTGGTCATAGTGGTTGGTCCTGTCTAATGTTTAATGACTTCTATATTAGATTGACCTACTCATGTACCCTCTCTAATTATCACATGTCCCAAGAATTATACCCTCTCTATATATAAGTCCCACTAACTAAAATTTATTATAGTTTCTCCTTCATATAGTTCTTTAAAACAATTCTCAAGTGGTCTTCAAGCTCTTTCTTACTCTAGAAGTATATAACAAAATCATCTATAAAAAATCTAAAAATATATGGAGGTATCTCTAAAGATAATTCATTAAATTCATGAAGATAGTGGGGTCATTAGTAATGGAAAATTACATAACTATAATTTTTTTTGTTGATACCTCATATTTAATGATGTATTTGGTATATCTTCAATTTTTACCCTAAATTGACAATATTTATAACCATGGTCAATCTAGGAAAAGTATTTACCTCCATATAATTGATCAAAAAATCATAAATATGGGGAAAATGATACTTATTATTGAGTGAAGTCTTGTTAAGTTGTCTATAATCAGTGTAGATCCACATTAATCCATTTTTATTCTTAATAAGACGAATAGGTTCACCCAATTATTTTGCACTTGGATAAATGAATCCTCTATCAATATTTTTTTAGAGTTTATACTTCAATTCCAGCAACTTAAACGAGTCCATTATATAAGGAATATTTGAAACATGTATAACAATTTGTATGTGTTCTATTGAAATATAAAATTCACGATTCTAGGGAAGACTAGGAATTTATTCCATAAATAAATTATAGTATTTCTAAGAAATAAGAATATATTTAATGCTGAGTTTTACCCCAACTGTTTGAGATTATATCCCTCATTAATAGTTAATAAAACCAATAATATGGAATGAATTTTCATTTAAATTATATGTTCATAACCAAACTTATAGATGATCATAGGTTAATTTATATTATATAATGTTATTTCCCTGTTCTATCAAATTGTAATGGATATATGTAGAGATAGAAAATCAATGCTCAAAATAACAATGAATTCCATTACAGGATGAACAATAATTCTTTCATTGGGAACATTATTAAAAAATTCAACATGATATCCTCAGATCTTGAGTGGAGGATAAGTGTTCTTTAACATTCATGATCTACATAAATGAGTAAATATTAAAGACCCTTCATTGTTCTAGGAATATTTCCTTAGACTAGGGAATTAATAAAGATATTTACCAAGTTCCCACACATAATAAATTGGACTATAAATAGTACATTGGGATGTACTTTATTTACCCCCATCAAAATATTCTTTTTTCCTAGGTAAATACTTTCTATATGCCCTTATTTTCTACAAGAAACACATTGCCTTTACTTTGAGACATTTACCTAGGTGATTATTACCCCATTCTTGACATTCAAGAAGCCAAATCTCTATCCCTGCATGATATTTATCACCCGAATGCTCCTAAAAATACATTTTTATTTATTTTTATGTTTATGAAACTCACTTTTGTTAGTTTTTTTAATTATAATTTTATATATATGATTAGGCATAATCACAAGTTTTATCATTCCATCTCCCACTTCATTTGGTTTCTCATGATGATAATCATTACATTGGTCATTACATTCATTATTTACATGATTCTTATTGGATATATCCATTTACTAAAACCAAAAAAAAATCATAGTGTGATAAATAAAAATATTTCTGAGAAATCATATAACAAATAAAATTCATTCATAGGATATCTAAATCATAACACATTATTTCAAATCTACAACAAATTGGGTTTAACATTGGTTATCTACGGTCATTATCTATCTATATTCTTCATAATTGATCATCAAGTAAATATTAATTAACACAAGAATATCACCTTGGAGTTTTTATCCAAGTGTATAGGCTTAGGCCCACTCTTCATGAACTGATGAAGAACAATTTAGTACCCAAATCTCACCTTTTAGAGTTGTTACCCCTAAGTGTATCTATTCTAGAGGAATATACACATTTTAAAAAACAAATATAGATCTATTTTCTAGGAAAACCACAATCATTTATTTATCATAACATTGGATATTATCCTATACAAAGGCTTATCCTAAGGGTTTTCAAAAACTTTTTCTGACACTAATATCAAAAAAAATAATAAAACCTTTCTTGGATACCAAATGAGGTGACCCAAAAATTACATACATAAATATTGCATCGTTTTATACGAATATTCAAAAACATCTCATAATAATGCATTCCATGGAATATGAAAGATTTAGCGTCTTCTGAAACTAGTTACATAAACATATTATCTAATTAAAGATCTTAGACATCTCCCATAAAGTTACCTTCACATATTATAATTCTTACTTATACCATACTTAAAAATATTCTTCCTAACTGGGGGGGGACATAATAAAGGGTGAGATCATATGATCAATAAGGGTAAGCATGAGAGATATCAGTCAAAGATCATATGAAATTATAACATGAGAATAAGGGTATGATAATATATTCTTAACATTTAAAAATAATACCCAATAACTCATAGATCATAATCATGGTGTAATGATTTGGCAGTTCATAATACATAAATAAAAGAAAAATCAAAGATTATGGGTAATG
The DNA here is from genome assembly GCA_963277665.1 of Viscum album. Classification (NCBI taxonomy): domain Eukaryota; kingdom Viridiplantae; phylum Streptophyta; class Magnoliopsida; order Santalales; family Viscaceae; genus Viscum; species Viscum album. The sequence goes on along the minus strand of OY728140.1, from coordinate 1,441,163,932 downwards.
AGATCATTTCATAATCATAATAACACGATATATATTTTTTCATAAAAAATGTGGAATATTCATAATCATAGAAATCAATTTTCAAGGATATCTACCAAGAAATTCATCACATTTTTGGTTTGGGCTAACAACCCATGTATCCTCTTTGGAATTGGGATAACTTCCAATGAACCATATTTTAGGCTTTTTATAACATGATGTGTACCATATTTTATACTTGGGATAACATATCGTATAACATTTGAGATCATAAAAACTAAAAATTAACCAATTCAATATAGGTATTTAATAAACTCTCCAATAAAATAATCATAATCAACTTATATTTATGCCACAAGATCATGAAAACATTTTCCATTTCTTCATAGATTAACCCAAGGAAAAAAAATGAGTTTCATAAATATTTCATCATTATATTAAATATCCATATTGAGAAATAATAAATATTGTAAAATTTGATCATATCCCTATTAAATCATATGAAACATTAATGTATATTGTTATAGATAAAATAACTTTATCTCTAAAAAATTTTGTTAGGAAAATGCCCCTTCCATTTTGAAATCGCATAATGAAAATTTAATATTTTCAAAAAAATTATTGAAAAAATTATTTTAAAATAACTATTAAAACATTTAATGTATATTTCAAATCAAATATTATTCATGATAATAGGAAAAACATTCCATGCGATATACGTCAATATAAATATTTTGATTACACTTTTGGTCAAAATTTTCTCATTTAGAAAATGAAAATAACATTAGATTTAAACGTTTTTATTGAAATTAAAAATTGGGTAAAATTATTTAAAATAATCATTATGTAATATTAAATGATTTATTGTAAACATTTTAAATGAAATATAGACAAGGAAGTAAATGAATCCTTGTTGAAGAGAGAAATAAAGTCTATTTTATTTAAAGACATTATTTTGTTCTTATGAGTACATGGGGAGTGGAAAATGAAAATATAACATATATTATATAGAAATAATAAATGTAGAATAAAATAAAATATATTTATGAGATGTATATATCATATAATTTCATCATTATAAATTTAAGAAAAAATGATCATAGTAAAAAGTGAGATTGTTGCATAAAACTCTTACCATTGTGATAACTTTTAAAACATAAACCACATGAAAGAAACAAATTAAAAAGAAAATTTAAATACCATAAATAAAAATTTATTGCTGTTATAACATATCAATGGGTATTATATATAAACCACATAAAAGAAAAAAGTTGTGAATATGACATATATCTCACTGAAATAAAAGTGAGGCAAGAAACCCTTACCACAAGTCTAAATTTATTAATAATTGAATATAACCTACAATATAATAAATTTAAATTTATTATACTTATATACCAAAAATATATTTATAATTATAACATCATATCACATGTTCATTAATAATATTTTGTTATGACCATCATTTCAGGTGTTAACTGGTTTGTTTTCATGCATATTTTGGTTCAACAGTTATGATTCTTATTCATTGATCTTTATTACATAATATATATAACAGTAATCATTTCATAATTATTTTATTTAATCATTATATACACTTTTATAATCATTCATATATAGCGGTGATGAAAAAATAATCACATCGCATCATGGCGGTGGTAGTCCACACATACACACGAGCGAGGTTATCATTTTCAAATTGATGAGAAGGTAAGAAGATAGATGAAATATTATAATTATATAATCATAATTATTTGATAAATATAATATATAAAAATTTAGTAAATCATAATAATCATCCTAGAATTTTGGTGATGAAAATCAATCATATAACTATATGGTAGCGGTAGTCCACATGTATGCACGAGCGATACATTCATTTACCAATTGATGTGAATGATGTGGAAACTGGTTTCCCCAGAATAAAAATATCATGTTATTTTATTTATGATAATTGTATAATTATTTTATGATGGATAAAACATATCCATAGTAATTAGAATAAGAAATAAACATTGAAGGATTTGGGTAAGATGATTACCTCTTATTTGAGAGACCTTGTTTGGATAACACCTTAATCCATTTTTTGATGGTCTTAGGGTAATACTAGCATATCAAGGATTAAGGTAATGAATCTATAAATTTTTTTGGTAAGTGATTTTCTGATATATAAGTGTAAAATTGTGTGAATAAAGGAGTAGAATAGATGCTCTTTTATTAGTGAGGGGAGGGACACACAAGGAATTACTTAAAATATTTCAATAATACAATGTCACTTTCATGTGAAACTGAATAAAAGACCAATAATTTAAAGATAATATAATATAAGGTTTAAATATATTCAAATAATAATATTTAGGGAATTTAATGGGGAAATTTTACCCTTATTTCTTAGTTTACCCCTAATAAACTGGTTTTAATGATAATATAGGTAAGAAATTGTTTTAGTATTTTTTTCCATTAATTATGAACAATATTAAAGTGGAATAATTACCAATTTTTTAAATTATGATTAAAAATATATAATACATATTATAAAATTCAATTTCTATAAGTGGAAGAAATTAATTTTAAAATAAACTTGGAAAAGGAAATGAAAATAGTTTTTTAATATATATATATTTTGTATAAAATTTGGTTTAAATTAATTCCTTATTAATTAAAAAATACTTGATAAATGTTTTCATAATTTATTGAATATATAATATTCAAATATAATTAACATTCTTAATAAAAAAAATTATTTATTTAATTTGATAATTTTAAAACACATTGTGCATATAAAAACAGTTTTCTAAAAAATAACTCTTTTTCCATGAAATGATTTTATCTACATTCTTAACCATTAGATAACTAATATATGAATGATTATTAGTACATTTAATTAAAATAATTTTAAAATAGTGATCAATATATTTTTTAGTTAAAAATACTAACACCTATAAAAATACATTTCTTTAAAAATATGTCTTTTAATCATGAAATAATATTACAAAAAATTTGATGATTATTTTTTATTAATTAATCAATACATTTAATTAACAAAATATTTCTATATATATTTCATAATGTGGGTAATATTATTAATACCAAAAAACTCTATGTATACTTATAAATATCCTAATATATTGTGGCTCATTCAAACTTGTAATTTATTATAATGGAAGATTTGGAATACTTCAAATTTGTTTCAAAGGAAAACATATAAAATATCAAGGTGTTACACTTACCTTCACTTATAAATATAACCACTATAAAATCCACACATCCTCATAACATAAGATTCTTATCACAATTTTTTCCCAAAATCCATCCCCAACACTCTAATCTACAACCTAAAGATTCTTGTCTTTTCAAAAGACCACCCTTTTAATGTATAATCAAATTATCAATGGATTCATCCCCTAAATAAAATTAAGAACTCTTAATTACTTTCCCAATTCAACTCCATTAATTTTTTTCCCTGCACCTCCGGAAAATATATTATACCCATCCTAATATTGTTCCATTAATATCTTTAATATAAAAAATATTATGATAATGGAATAACCATTATCTATATTTCTCTAATCCATTTGAAAGTGAAAATTTCACCCATACTATAGTCGGTTCACCACCTCTATAAACTATGTGATTCATTTTTCATCATTGATTTACAAGGATGGTTTTAAAATTGGTTTTAATGAATAAATTTAATATTTTTTTCATGATTAAGATTATTTAAAAACATAATTTTCATTATATTAATATTATTATCTACAAATGATCATAGTTATTTTAACCACCCAAAACTTACATACTCAGACATGATTTATAATTTTATTATATTTAAAACAATATATTTGGTTGTGTAAATTTTTTCTACACAAATAATAACAATTCTATAACTCTAAAATTATATAGATTATGGATCTTTTTTATAACACATTTAAGCATATTGAACATATAAAAGATGTTTTGGATAAATTTATCTAACACCTACAAGTGGATGATGTGATCTAAAACTATACATTAAATTAATAATATTATATAATAAATATACCTTAAATAAAAAAAATATAATTGAAAAACTTATTAATAACTTATTAAATAAACTTAATTTCATTATTCAAGGATTTATATACACATACTAAGTTTATTCATGAATTGAGGTAAAAATGTTCTTTCTAAGTCACCATTCTTTTGAAATATTATTCTTCAACTTCATACCTTCAAATATATGTATCAAATAAAAGATCCATAAATGAATATTGTACTCTTTTATATTCAATTTTGATTAATCGATGATCTGTTTTCGGCACTTATGGATTTATAATTCACACACAATGTTGTTCATAATGGTTATATTCCCTCTATTTATCATTTTCGGAAGAAATGTTCTCTATCACTCTCTATCACTCTCTATCTATGTATTTATCTCTCTACCTTTATCATAACACTCATTTATATCCTATATGAATCTATTTTATTTTATTTAATATAGGTATATAAATTTATTTATTATTACCTTTATATTTTTTCAATAAGTCAACCTGTATAGGGTCTATAACAAAATATTTTCCAGTAACTACCTTTCTCTCCCGGTTTCTTTACTTTTTTACTATATTTATTTTAAGGGATTCATTAATGGTTAATTTTACTATTAAAATTATTTTTTAAAAAACCTGCTACTAACCTTTCAAAATTATTTATTAATGTATCTAACTCCATTTATTTTATGAAAAGGTCATCAAAGGTTTTGAAAACTATTTTAAATATTTATCTCATATTTTTGTCTTTATTCTTATGAAGATTATTTTTCAATTAATTTATTTATATTACATGTTTTAATATCTATTAATTTTATTAAATATGAATTTCTCTTATGACATTCGTTAAATTTGATGTTTTCCTTTTATATCATGGTGCGTAAAGACAAAACACTTTTTAATTAAAACTTATTTAATTTACTAACTTACTTTTATTAATATTCCTCTATGTAAATAAAATTTCATGTTATACTCTTTATTAATTTATTATATTTTATTTTCATGAATAATATCCTTCTTATAGATTAACTCTATTTTCAAAATAATCGTTTGATTAATTATCCATGTTTTGACGTATGATTGGTATAGTGGAAATGAAATCACTATAAGATAAATGATCCATCACTAATTTTTTATTTACCTAATCATCAACTATGTATGAATATTATCATTATTACAAAAACATTCCTTTATGAATACTCTTAATTCCTTCCTTTGGTTAAAGGGTGTTCACATAGTTACCCATACATTCAATTGAGTAGAGAAATTATTGAAAAAACAATATACCATTTATTCTATATAATGTAAATAACCTATAGTTAAATATATAAATTTAATGGTATTTTTCTAAAAATTCAATTTTTTCGTTGGATTCCTATTCTATTTCCACTGGTAATAGAATTAGGATATTTCTAGATTTAAGACGGTTTTTCATATTAATGTGTCACACATATACATGATTATGAGAATATTAGGATGTGATGGGTGGGCCCTGAAATATATACCCCTCTAATGCATTGGTAAATGTGATATATCAATTTAGATGATGTGTACTATTAATTAACATGATGTTAGATTTGTTAAAATTTTATGATGTGATGATTCATAAACATATGTTATTATGATCATAATGATAGATGTTTTTATAATTTATGTGTGGGATTTGAGCCCAATGCTAGTATGACTTAAAACTGTAAATTGAAATATGTTTATAATTAAATACCATATATTTTTGTCATATTCTTACTATTTTAATGATTGAAATTCATATAAATAATATTTTCAATTATTTTTTGTTTTCTATGATTTATTCTATTTTAATATTATTGAATATCATAATATATCTCCCCATTTTATTCCTTGTTTTAATATTATGATCTCATGCCTAATTTTAATTTCCTATTATTTCATTATCATACTCTTTTAATCATTCTATTTCTAATAGGATTATGTTTTTTACGATATATTTTCTCATTATAATTTTTTTTACCACTTACTGAGAGTTTAAGCCAACTCATTTCTTATGTTTCTCCATTTCCCCCCAATGATTGTAGGTGAAAAATATAATTTGATTAGGGTATAAGTGGTATATTATGAAGGATTCAATTTTTATTTATTTTATTATAAAGGATATAGATGTATTTTGTCCCTAGATAACAAAGACATCAAAATTTTGATCATGGGAGTTGGTTGTCATTTTTTGTGATTTGGGTGAAAACATATATATTTAGAAGTATATCAAGACATGCGGTTTTATAAGATTCTAAAGGGATAACACAGTTGTAACCTGGTATAAATTTATTTTTGGTAATAGGTTGTGTTCCTAATAGGTTATTGTTTGTAATGTATACTGAGTTCAATTAAGTTATCATACAATGTCAGAAATGAGATAGAGATGTATGGGTGGACCACTTATCCCCCAATGATTATGATATAAGGTGATATATGGGAAGGCCAAATGTCCTCTAATTGACTTTTATATAGAGTTATATATAGGGTGGGATATATTCCCCTTATGTGGGAGATATTATGAAATAGTTTTGAGATGGAGACTCATTTACCCTTGGTTGTTGATATTATAAGATGAAACTAGGGAGAGAAATCATTCCCCTTGATGATTTTAAGATAGAACTAAGGAGGGGTGAAATTGCCAATTTTTATATGGATATATGTGTTGGGAAAAGGGAGGGTCTCCATTACCCCTACATGTGGATATATGTGATGGAACTAGGGAGGGGGTTTACCACCTATGTGTGTTATCTTATGAGATGGTTATGAAGTGGTTTGGAATTCCCCCATATGTGTTAATATTATAATATGGAACCAAGATGGGGTTTCATTCCCCCTATTTATGGTTATATGTTATGGAACTATGAAGAGGGACGATTCCACCCTATGTGTTATATATGAGAAGGTTTTAGAGGTAGGAATCATTCCCCTCATATATGATATATATAATGATATTATGGCTAATAACTTATCTGACCCTTGTTTTTTTTATGTGAGGTGTTTAAAGGCATTGAGAACTATCCAAAGAAGGTATGGTCAGTCTCAGGTGATTTGGATAGTACTTGTGGATGTAACATGTATTATATTTTTTATTTTTTATTTATTCATCATAAGAAAATCACTTCACACATTCATTGTTGTTTTTTGACGTTCCTTTGTTTCTATATATTTTAAGTTGACACCGACCTTATTTCTAAAGGAATGTAGTCTGTCAAAACATAACATGAACACATTGGGTTATTCATCAGTCTGAAGGATGGTTTTTTGGCTCATCTCACCCTATTGGGGGAAATAATTTCCTATTATATTAATTTCTTAAGTAGTTAAGACTATTTGGTAATACTTCCTTGTAATATTACAAGTTATCCTTAAGAAATTGATTGACAGAAAACATGAATTTAAGAGGACACTGCATATGAGGATTATTTTATATCTTATTTGGCCTATGTTTGTAGTCAATCTATAATTTGGAAACATATAGGATGGTACTCTCTTATTTATTTCTATCCAGGGAGGCATTGAACTCTTGAATATGGATGTAATAGTAACAACCTAGGAATTTATATATTTTTCTTCTAAATAATAAATCACGCCACATTTCAATATATATTCTTTTATAAAACACATACAACACATTTAAATATAAAAATAATTTATTTCTTTAATAGATAACATTTAAAAATCAATATGTCCCATAAAAATATCAATATTACAATGGGAACACAAAAATAAATAAATAAAATAAATAGGTTAACAAAATATGGATTATTTAAGTTTACATAAAATATCACACTCACGAACTATACTATAAAAAAACAAAAAATTAGGATTATAATTTAAATTTCAAAAATGTAGGGTATATAATTTTTAGTTAAATTGAAGTTTATGATTAATAATTTAAATAAGATAAATTTATAGTATAAAACCAATATGATAATTTCAACAGTTAAAATAATTATTGAAATCGTAACAAGGCTGTTTTGAATAGAAACGTGAACATTAAAATAGTAAATTATCAAATAAAATAGTATAATGGCATGTAAATAATATTTTATATAAATAAATTAAGTAAATATAAATTCTATAATTCTACAAAATATGTATTCATATTTTTAACTCAAAGAAAGTATAAGTATATTTTTTATAAATCTTATTTTAAAATATTTTGTAAAAACCATAATTTCAATGTAAATAATTAAAATTAACTAAGATATAATATAATTTTGATACAGTGCATCTCATTTTTTAATTATCATATATAAATTTTCAAAGAGTGAATTTGTAATAATTTTCTAAGAGACATAAATTTTAAGATTAATAATAAAAATATTGTTTTTCTAACACCAAATGTTTTACAACATATTATTGATTTAATAATGACTTAATAAATAATAAAATTATAATCTTGAACAAAATTGAGTATAATAAGGTTAAATATTAATTTAAATACCAAAAAATAAATTCCATACTTAAAAAAGTAATTTCCGAAGTCTAAAAATGTAAATTATTCTATTAAAAAACAATTTCTTCTTCTTTCTAGTTTCCTTTTTCTAAACGAATAAATATGCTCTATTAATATTTTTAGAGTCATAAAATGATATATTTTTATTAAAATATGATTCATAAAGTCAAAAAATCCCTATTAAATATTAAAATATATAAAAAATAAGTAATTCAATAATTTTATCCAAAAAATACTCCTCCCATCAAGTACAAAGATTATATCTCATTTCCTTTAGAAATTCAATTCTATTACACATCTTAAAGAAAAATAACTACTCAATTCCCTCTTACATGGATTTTTTTTCACATTTTGGTTGTTCTGGTATCACCCAACCTCAAGAGCTAAAGGATTTAGTCCCATAGAAAAGGAGTAATCTTTAATAAAGAGGTGATATCATGATCATTTCTTCATCATTTGTTTCACTTCTTATTTCTACTATTTAAACATCATTAATTTTTTTAAATTTATAATATATTGAATTAATATCTATATAAAAAAATTTTATATTATGATATTGTATAAATATTTCAATCCATTTAAAGTATGTATACTCACTATCTTCCCTCTTTTTGGTAAATTTTTTTAATAATCAATTTTAACCTTCTACAAGGATGTTGTGAATGATTTTATTATCACTATCTTCATATATGGTTATTATAGACAATATATTAAATTTATAAATGAAACCAAAATTAAAATGGGGTAATTAAAATAATATTTTCAATCAATCCATTGCATCTTTATCTTCAAAAAATAGATATTATGTATTATAATTATTTAATAATAACAAAAATAAATATAATAAACTTGTGGATCCATGTTTTAATAAACATAAGACTATTATAGAGTATGTGTAAATGTGTAAAATGAAATAAGACCTATTGTAAGTCTATGTTTCCTAACCATTATCTTTGGGATTATTTATCCTTATATAATACTCTTTCAAAATGTTTTATTTTTATTTTCTCATAAAATCATATAAATAATTTAATTATTGAAATTATTTAGATAATTATATGTCCATAGATTAAAATATAAATTATTTATTATCATGTAAAAAATATAAATATCATAAGGGGAATCTCAAACCCAACTCTTTCGTTTTTTGGTTTATCAGCACTTTATCATTAGTTTCAAAATGATTCTTATAATTAACATTTAAATCCATTTGTCATTTATTTCAATTTCATCTTTTATGGATTTTTATTCTACTAATGTTTTGGGATAATTGATAATATACCTTCATGGGTTTTTGTAAAATACATTTCATGAAAAAGACTCTTCAAATATATATATATATATATTTTATTCATCTTATCTTTAAGAAGAGTGATATATTCTTTACTAATATTACTATTCCATGATCTAAATGATGTTTTCCATTAGAATTTTTAAATCCTACATGTGAATTATTTTTAATATTTATAAAATAACTATTGAAATTTTACTTTTCTCATGTGTTCATATCATGATTTTGATTGATGTATATTTTCAATTCCATGTATAATTCGTGATTATAAGTATATTATAATATAAAAGGAGGGATATAAATTATATATACCTCTACTATGTTGGTTAATGCGACGTATCTAATGAGATTATGTTTATTATGTGTTGAAAATGATACGAAATTTGTTTATAAATTACTAAGTGATTATTTTTACACATATGTTATGTGTAAACATAATGCTAGTTGTTTTCACAACTTATGTGTGGGATTAAGACATTATCATATAACGTATTATTAATATGAATAAGAGATATTTCATGTCTCTTTAAAATTATTTTCTTATGTTTCTAATGATGATATTCGTCTTATGATATGCTGAATTTTATTGTGCTATCCTATTACTATGATGATTCAAGTATCGTGTTTCATTATTATTATTCCTCCACTAACAGGGCTTTTAGATAAACCTTTACTTGATGTATTTCCTTTAGTAAATACATGTAATAAATAGAATATGTAAGACAATAATAAGAATATACTAAATTAATTACAATAAAAATTAATGTTTTATGAAAGATAATGTTGTATGAACGTAATTTGCACAATATACTAAGCCCTTAAATTCCAAATTATATTGTTATTCAGTTTCTTCTCTTAAAAATGATTTCAAATCATTTGTTAAAGATACATAGTACTATAGTTATTATTATAGTAATTGTATATAATTTGGGAATTTTTCTAGTAAGAGATAGATTGGGATGAACCTAAGAATCATATTGTTAAAGAATTTAGAATTGATTTACACATGTGAATAAGTTATTTTCTAATTTATTATTAACTTCTGTTTTGTTTTAATTTTTTCTACTATAGAAAATTTTGGGAAGTAGGACAAACCAAACCAAAAATCCAAGTGATAGATAATGAACCATGTATATGAACGATATTTACGATGAAATGGTAAGTGGAGTTCAAATTTCACACCCCACACTTAATTTTAGTTATTGTTTTATTCATTAATTATTTTTTATCATGTATTTGAGTTTTGGGTTAAATCCATTTGAAATTTTAAAAATATGTACATTTTCTTCTATCTCATGGTTATTGTGCATGGTTTAGGTGAAATTTTGTGATTACCCTTAGGTGGGGGGAATTATAGATCATTTTATTTATGCATGGTTATTTTTATGAGATGTAAACAATTTTATTCAAATCATTAAAAAAATAGAAACCAAGTCATCCCTTTTGTTCTAAGTGATTCGATACATATCTTTCACACAGATAGTAGAAACGATATGGAATGAATATGAAGGGACAATAATTTTTTTACAATGGATTTTTTATGATTAGAGAATGGTTTGGAAAACCTTATTGGCCACCCAAATCAATGAAAATTTATTTTTATTTATTTTTTCCCTATATGAATTTATGTATTTTAGACACTCTTTTCCCTATTCTTTGTTCAACCAAACTTAGGAACCTAAAAATGGGGCTCTCCCACTCTTCCCTCTCTTTCATTGAGCCTCTAACCATTGGTTCGATGTTTATTTTTTAAGGTAAACTTCTAAATTGTTTTTATTCTCACTTCTTAATCAATCATTCCACTATTTTCGCCCAATTTTACATCCCTATTAGAACCCTAAGGGAAATTAGGATTACATTAGGATTCGAGGGTAGTTATAATGTTGGTGTTTATTGTTTAAAAGGGTATAGGGGTCATCTTTATACTTGTTTAAGAATTATCCAATGAATGATATTTCTTATTCCCTGTTGTGAGAGGTTACTACTTAGAATGAGGTAGGTTTTATTATGGACTTCCTTGTTACGGAATTTCATTTTAGGATTGATGATTTTAAATTCTTTATTTTCTAATTTATATTTATATGTGATAGTTTAATGATTCTTAAACTTGTTTCAATGTATAATCACACTTATAATAAGATAATTTAATGTTATTGTTGATCATTTCAAGGAATGTTTGAATTCCTAGAGTCTTAAACATGATTAAAGATTGTTTTTAAAGGAAATTTTTATTTGTAAAGAGTTTTGACCTTGTTATGGGTAATTGGATAACTTAAAGGGTGACATTTTATGTTTTAGATTGATTTTTAAAAGGGGGAATAAAATATTTAAATTCTATTAAGTGTGATTTTATGAGACATTTTAAAAGTGATGTTTATAAAAGAATATCGAATGATTTTGAAATAACTTGGTATCTCGAGTAAGTTTAAGAAGTCATGACTGATACTTTAGAATGGTTTTTAGGAAATGTGGTTGAGTAAGACCCATGTTATGCCCTTTGTTCTTGTTTCTTATTTTATAATTGATTCCTTATATGTGCGTTGATTAGGTGGTGGATGGAAAAGGGGATGTTTCTTATGAGGGATTTGGAAGTTAGGGTGATTCATTTTTTTGTTTATTTATTATTAAACAAATAATTATGTATTTTTAATACAACTCCATTGTTTTTATCATGGGGACTCGAGTAGCTAAGTGGGAGGTCAATATTTATGGTACACTAGATTGTCTCATGTTACATGTTTCCCCTAGTTATGTTCTAGGGAATAGTTGGTGTGGATTTATCTCCAAATAGGTCGATGTGGACTAATCAAGTGGCTCGTATTGTTTGGATGAAACGTATTTCAATAATCAGTCATTATTGGGTAAATTATTGGGTTGTATCACATATTAGATAAGGTATAAACTATTAAACCTATACCTTGGTTAATGGTTTATGTAGGTACTTCCCTTGAATCCTTTTTTATCCCATGTGTGATTGATATGTTTTCCACAATTTGTTATTTCATTTACTTGTTTTTTGTTTATCTGATTTCATATAACCTTTCATATAACCTTTTTATTTTTGCACTATGAGTGGATCTTCTCAAGGATATTGAAATGGTTTTAAAGATGTTTTTTAACAGAAATGTGTTTATTTAATATTTCATAAGTGATTTCATATAACGTGTTCAAAGTGTTTATTAAAAATTAATAGCCTCATAGTAGTTTTCTTAGAGGAAATGGATAGTTTTTAGAAAATAGGAATTTTATTATTATTTAATTTTAGATTACTACTAAGGAAAACCTACCATCCAACAATATTTTTAACTATAATAGATTAATTTCCACAATAAAGTAGTTTCAAAAACTCTTTGGTGAACTTCTACTTGGTTTAGTTTTCTCAAACCCTACATATACCATTACATGTATGGTGTGTTTCCTATCTGTTTTTAGGTTCTAAAAATTTGATTATATTATCAACTTATTCTATTCCTAGGTTGTTTTGGATGTGGTAGGAGTACTTGTGAGTTATTTTTTATCTCATGGAGATGGTCTGTATTAGTATTTTTATTAGTTCTGACTATATATGGTAAATTTAATCAGGAATCAATGGTTATTCATTATTTTATAGTCATGTGATTGTTTAATTTACAAGTTTTTTAATTATTTATGATATATTATATATTTAGTTTTATTTTTTTAGTTTATTTATTGGGAGAAATCATTTTAATACTATTCCTTGATTCCTAAGAATTAGTATCCAACCCATAGGGATTTGGAATCCCTTTAAACTTTATTGTGGATTGGCTCAAGTTCTCGATTTAAGGGATTCCTAGACTAGTTTGTGAAAAAAATTGTATTATAGACTAGGTCTTAAAATATCATGGTTTTATATAGGTCATTGGGACTTAATATTTTAATCACATATGGGTGCTTGATTGTCGCCCTTCATGATAGAAATTTATTTTCCATGGGTTTTTTATATTTGAGTCTTGGTTTTGAGTTAATATTTTTTTACTTTGATGATATTTAAGTCATCATTGATTACAATAAGTATTTTGGGGGTCTTACTTGGTTTTGGGGGTGGAGAGGGTGAGAAAATAAGAGTTTCACGGTTACCCAAAAAAGTTTGGAAAACTATGAGGAGACTGTGTAATGGGGGTATACAAGCTTCACAGGTCTGGTTTCATAATTGGAACAAAGTTCTCCTACCTATACAATCAAACCATACATAGAATTCTTTATAACTATGATTTTTTATTCATTTTTCTCTTCGAATTAAAAATAATAGTTTTTACCATCAATGCATGTAAAATTCATGGAATTTTTATAGAAAAAGTGATGAAAAGGAATTCAGTTTTAATTTATATATATTCTTGTTTTTTGGGTTAAAATTTTAAAAGTTTTGTCAAATATTATGAAAATAGGTTTTGTAATAAAAAATTGGATGTTTTTGTTTGTAGTGGTTCATTTTCTAAGTGAGTGTTTTTAAAATAAAAATTGGATTATTTTTACAAGCAATAAATGATTTTTTTTAAACAAAATAATGGATTTCTATTTGAGATGGATTGAAAGGAAAGATTTTATTATATTAAAAATGAGGGTATAATTTTTTAAAGGAGATCGTATATTATAAATTGAACATTATTTAAATAAAATGGTTTGTTTTTCTATCACAATACTATTCTTTAAATGGGTTTTACTATAGATTTTTATTTTTTATGGAATTGTTTTTTTTAAAGAATAATTTGAATGAAATTTATTTTATGTTAATTATAGTATATCTTTTAGAGAGTCCTTTGAAAAATAATATTAAGACATTTAAATTGATAAATTTCTATGGTGAACCTTCTCATCATTTAGGGTTGTGTTCACAATTTTATAACTCTTCTTACACTCAATACTAAGAGTTCAATCCAAAATATTCCTCAATCATGGACCTCATACAAAAATTCACAAATATCTATTTTTTCTTATATATATTGTGATAAATGTATCCTTGAGGCCTCATATATAGTTGATTTGAGTGAATAGGTTTTGTTCTCAAGGAAATAAAGGTTTTTTAAACTTGAGGTATCAGGGATAGTTGATTGGGTTTAGTCTTCATAGAGAAGGGAGGGTTATATTTTGTTCATCCAGTGTGGAGAACCTACTCATCCTAATATATTTTATTTAGTATTTCTCTAATGTGGCTACCTAGGACATCTTAAAATGTTTTATAAGAAGGATTTTCTAAATTAGGTATTGGTGTAACTCTGGTTTTAGGTATTTTTTGTTTTGATAGATATGTTTGGAGGATGTTAAAATTGTTGAGATTTTTGGGATTCATTGGTTTATTCATTATATTTGGTAATAAATCTTGGTTTTGGTTATGTTTTTTGATATGTTGAGTTGAAATTTTACTTTATAATTTTCATTTCATTATTTTTGTAGATAAAAAAACATTCATAAAACCTTATTTTAATAAATTTATATATCCCAAAAATTTTATAATGTTTTTGTAGAAAATATAATTTTCTAACAAACGTTGAAATAGTTATAATATGAACAAATATAAGCCTTTTCTCTAATCTGATACATCAAGATGACATAGAGTCTAGTCCATCAAACTAACTATTTTCTTGTCCATCAGATTGATTAATGTTCTATCCATCAGATATATTGAATTTATATGCATCAGACTAACCATATTTCAAAACCATAAGACTGACCATAGTATAGTCCATTGGATTTTCTAGAGATTATAATCAGAGTGTTGGAATTATTTATATTGGAATTAATTCATTATAATATTGTAATAGTTCTATTAAAATGACATTAGATCAAGTTATTTTTATGATCTTTTAACTAAAGATCATCTAAGTCCATTACAACCAACTTTGAGATTAACTGAAAATATAACCATTGAAGGATTCCAAAAAATTGGAGTGAATTCAAGGAATCGGGAGCTGATTCATTTTGACACTCAACGCATCTAAATATTTCTCTACCAGAAAACCTCAATCTTACTCTTTTTAATCTTTTAGATTGTTATGTCATAATTATTCTGTGTGAGTAATTATAAAATCCTTATAAATATTTAAAATTTATATTATGTTGTTCAAAACAATGATTATATCAAGGTATTATAGGGATGAGAATATAGGTCATTCCAATCAAGCTAATTGAGGGATTCTGAGAATTGGAATATAACTAACACTGATCATCATATTGAGGGTTTATAGTGTTTTGGAAGATTGAGATATTCTAACCATCATATCAAGGGATTTCTTAGTAAGGAAAGAAAAATATTTATAGTTAGGTTAAATTTTTGGGACATCTTAATTCCAGATTTAGGACATCCACGACTCTTAAGGTTAATGAGTAGAATTATATTTATAAATATTGTAAGTCATCATTACATTGTTATAATCTTCCACATTACGTTTTTCAACAACTTTTATATTCTATTATTTAATTTAAATTATAAAGTTCATTTTTAGTAATATTTCTAACAAATGTTTTATTATACTATATATTAACGTGATTAATAACTATAATTTATCAAATGAATTTTGATTTAGATAAAAACACTCTGATAATCAGTTGATTGTTGAGTCTGATATTTTTAACTATAGAGCTTTTGGTTTTTTATGTTAGTTTCATTTTTTTAAATACAATTAAACCCCCCACCCACCCTCCCTATAGTGTCAATCGTAAACTCTTATGATCTAGAAATTAATATCTGAGAAAATACTATTAATATACTTTCTTTTTTTTACTTTTATTATATAATTCAAGTTATTATGTTTTTATAAAACATATATTTATAAATTTTTATTTCACTAACATTTATTTTTAGAATATTTACTATTTTCTACAAGATAGAGGGATTAAATTGCTGTACTCTTGAGAATTTGAATCCTAAAAGAACACCTATCTTTTATGGAAATAATTATTCATATTGGTAAGACATGATGAATTTTGTTTAATAAATATAGGTGTGGAAAATTTTTTGTTGTTGACGGTAAACTATAAGATTCCATATAAAGATTTTTTTACTTTTAAAAATCAATAAAAAAATTATATCATATGAATTACAGAGTATGTAGAAATGAATTATATTCTATGACCAAAAAAATATATATGGTGAAATTATATTGTGAATTAGAAAATTTTATTTGGAATAATTTGGAGGAAAATCATTTTGGAAATTCAAAATTCATTGATACAAGAAGCACTATGCTTTGATCAGATTATCAATCTTTTGATTTTATACTCATAGAAACTATTTCTAAAATACACCAAAGGTTTATGATTATTTTTAATAGCTTATAGTCACTTGGTGATAAGGATCTTACTAATGATATCATAGTATAAAATATTATTGAAATAATTCATGTTGAATGGTAATTAAAGAGAACTACTTTGGATAACACAAGAAGGATTAATAAGCTTCCTCTTGATGATCTTATTGGAACCCTTATCTAGTATGAGGAAATATTACAGACAGATGCATTGAAAATGAAAAATAAATATGAATGAATTTCCCTTTAAACTATATAAATGTTCCTTGGAAGGTACAATATTCTAAGAATGTTTTCAATTCTTCTAAATAGGAGAATATTGTTGTTGATTCAGATAGTATTTCATTAAAATAATCAAGAAATTAACTAGGTAATATTTCAAAGAGAATAAATAACGTCATTAGGAAAATGATTTTCATTACAGATACAAGAAGAATCATAGGTATTATTGTGATAAGAATGACTTTATAGAAGTGATATGCTATGAATGCAAGAAGGCTAAACAAATCAGACCGGATTGTCCTATGTTTGAGGGAAATGATAAAAAGTAAAGAAATTATGAATGGAATTCCAAAAATTGTTATAATCACAAGAAGAATAAAATTATAAAAGATTCATATACACAGAGTGAAAATGGAAGAGATAGTTTGTATTATATTTCATCAGACAATGAAATTTATGGATATAAATATATTAGAATCTATGCTAAAATTATGAAGGTTGAAAACATTTTATGGACAAGAAATCTATGAAATCTCTTACAAAACATGACTTAATTTATAATTACCCTGATAGTAATGATAAAAATATTTCTAAATATCCTGATAAAGGATAATCTTCATTTAAGGAAAATAATTATGTATCATGTTTTGATGAAGGTTCTAGACTTTTGTAATTACCTGAAAATGAAAATTTTAATATTTCTAAAAACACTGATGTTTCTCAAAAAAACTTATGAAAGAAAATTCGAGGATATCTACTTAAATTACTAAAATGTCATATCTTTTTATAGATTTAGATAAATTTAATTTTCAGAATGATGATATTTTTAAAGAACATGGAAAATAGAATTTCAAGAAAACTAGTTTACAAAATCATATTTTAAAACTTATTTCGGATATAAATTCTATTGAGGATAAAAATGTATTTGTAAAACTAAATTTTGATATTTACAGTTTAAAAATTATATTATCGATTTTTAACATAGGAAATGAAATATTTTATGAAATTTCTAATCAAATTATACCTAACAGATATGTATCTGGAATGGGTTATACTAATATAATTTTTTTTAAGGATTACTATTTTGTAACAAAAAGGTTCCCCATGTTATACAATGTCAATTTGGTGGAAATTGGAAGAAAAACTTTTATTTAAACAAAGTTCAATCTCTATGATTTCATTAATCCTATTTTTCAAAAGAGTTGATGTTTTCTCAACATGCGGAAGTTGGAGAATTTTGTACTCCTAAAATCCTACTTTTAAATAATGATGGACCTAATAATGTATGTGTATTTAAGTATAAATGTTTATTTTTTCATGAAAATAAGTAATGTACCAAACACAAAAATTATGGTACCAAGATAGTGGTTCCTCAAAAAACATGACTAGAAACAAAGACTCATTTAAGAATATTGTAAAGATGAAAGGAATTAAAGTCACATTTAGAGATAATAATCAAGGAATAATTATCGGAATGGGTAGCATTGTTCATCATGGAAAGATGTAATTTAAATTGTGTTATTTGTTCTAGGACTTAAGAACAGACTTATTAGCATAAACCAATTATACAATGAGGGTAATATTTTGAAATTTGGGAATGATAAATGTATTTTTCATAGTCTTAAAGTTGAATTTATCCTTTCATCAAATCGAGTTGAATATGATTACACACTAATGTTAGAATACCACAAGATCCCAGATATACCTTGTCTTATTGAAATAGAAGAGAAATATTGGTTAAAGAATAGAATATTAAGACATTGTAATGTTAGAAATTTGGCTAAGTGTTCTAAGAAAGGACTAGATAAGGATCTATCAAGACATATATTGGATACTTCTAAAGTTTGTGGTCCTTATCAATTTGGAATGAAATATAAGTCTTGTTTTAAATATATTAGTGAAGAATTAATTTATGATGATTTAAAATAAGTTCACATAGATATGTTTGGTCCCACACAAAAATAAATAAATTGGGTAAAATGCAATATATATTTTTTATTTTATGATTATACTAGATAAAATTGGGTCTATTTTCTTTGAAATAAGTCTAAAGCCTTTTTATTTTAATTTTTTATCGAGTCAAAAATTAGAAAAAACTCTTCTTGATAACTATTCATATTGATCATAGTGGAGAATTTGTAAATTAGGATGTTCAAACATTTTTTAGAAAACAAATTATACTTAACTTTTTGGAACCTATAAATTTTTAAAAAATATAGTCAAAAAAATAAAATGAAATATTCAAGTAATTATTAGAACCATGATGAGTGAATTATCAATTTCTAAGAATTTTTAGACTACATAAGTTATTATTAAATGTTATACAATAAATGTAATTTCAATAAGACATTTTATTAAAACAATCCTTACGATATGTGGATTGGAAGGAAAATAGAAATTTCTTTCTTCATGTTTTTTGGATGCAAAGTATTCATTTTTAATACTAAAGAGAAATTCAATAAATTTTCTCCAATATATGATGATGGCATATTTTTAGGTTATTCCACAACTAGTAAGGTATATATAGTTTTTAATAAAAATAGAAGTACTATTTAAAAAATAGTACATGTTAAATTTCATGAAGCAAGTCCTCTTGTTTTAAAAACACATCAAACTACAACATTGTATGTTTTTTCAAAACATATTTTCAAACTATTTTTGAAATTTTTTATCATGAGGGAAAAACTATGGAATATATTTCTAAAGTTATACCTGAATAATATTTCCAACATGTTGATGAAGAATAGGGTTTTTTGAACACTATATATTAGTTATTTCTTAGGAATCATCATAGTGATAACATCATTGGTGTTATTGATCAACATTTTATCACTAGATGTTCATTATGAAATGAAATTGATAATTTTTTATTTTTAACTCAATTCGATCCTAGGAATATTTATGAAGATTCCAATAATGGAGATTGGATGAAATCCATTCAAGATAAACACAATTAATTCAAAAGAATTTAATTCTAGAATTTGGTTTCATGACCTAAAGTTACTTCCATAATTGGAGAAAAATGGGGTTTCTAGAACAAAATTATATGAAAATGGAATAATAGTTAAAAATAAATATAGGCTTGTTACTAAGGGAAATAATCGAAAAGTGAGAATAGATTACATAGAAACTTATTCTCTAGTATATATACTTGAATCTATTTATATAAATCTATATTAGATAGTAATCTAAAAATAAAAATTATTTCAAATGGATATGAAGTTTGTATTTTTTTAAAGGATATGTTCAAGAGTAAGTTTATGTAGTTTAATCCCCTTATTTTTAAATTAAAAATCATATAGACATGATTTTTAACTTACTAAGGAACTTTAGATACTTAAAGAATCTCTTAGAGCCTAGTATGATAGATTAACTATGTTTTTACTACAACATTGTTAAGGGAGTTGCAGATTCAACTGTTTTTATAAAATATGATTATAAAACCATCATAATTATTGAAATTTATGTTGATGAAAGTTTATTTGGATAAAATAAAAAATATTTAACATATTCATTTGTAGATATTATAAAGTCTGTGTTTTTAATGAACATGATTCTAGAACTTACTTATTTTATAGGTTTTCAAATTAAAAAAAAGGAACTTTTATACCTCAACATAAATATATAAAATATACTATTAAAAAATTTGGATATAAAAATAGTAAAAGTATTAGTACTTCTATCGTAACCTCAAAGACTTTTGATATTGATGAATCAGAGGAAACCAGTTGATCAAAATATCTTTATAGGAATGATTGGAAGTTTATTTTACTTAATAGATAGTGCTATAGATTTAATGTTTTTTGTTTGATTATTTGCTAGATATTAATAAAATCTAAAAGGGTACTATGTTAAATAAGTAAAAATAATTTTTTAATATTAATAGAATTATTAATTTATGTCTATTTCACTCATATTGAAATGATTTTTAATTTTAATGTTTTTTAATGCTTAATTTTGTAGAACTAGAATGGATTGGAAAAGTACTTTTCAATCCTTTCATTTATTAGGAGAAGATTTATTATATTTTTTCTGTAATAAAAAACACTTTGTTTCACTTTTCACTACTGATGTTGAATATGTGGTAGTTGGATGTTTTTGTGTTAAAATGTTATGGATGAAACACATATTCATTCACTATGGCATTAGTTTTACTAAAACTCAGATTTTATGGGACAACACAAGTTCCATTTCTTTAATTAAAACCCTAGAACATCACTCATAAGAAAAGAATTTATATATAGGAGACAATTTACTTTTGGATCACACACTAAAAATAGATATCTTTTTAAAATTCATCAGAACATAAGAACAACTAACCAAAAATTTTACTAAACCCCCATGTTTTGATATATTTGAATATGTTAAATAGAATCTAGTAATGATCAATATCAAATGATAATTAATACATACTTTATGTTTTTCAATCTTATTATATTAATAAACTCCTTCTCAAAGTGTGATGACATATATTTTGGTTTTTCAAAAACTTTTGTTTTCTGAACAACATAGTTTTTAATTCTTTTTTATTTCATATATTCAAAAACATCTAAGAAAATTTAAAAAAATCAAAGTTAAATGTTTTTAAGAAAATCGGAGTCAAAATTAGTACCAATGGTTTTCTAGACACTTAATTTTTTCTAATTTATTGAGACTAAAAAATTATAACTAATATTTTGGGAAAATATTTTTGTCATGAATATTATAGAATAATTTTTCTCTTAATAAACCTTGAATAATAGCTTATTGGACAAAACCTTCACACTAAAATAAATTTTTACTTAGAGGGGTATTGTTCTAATATTTTAGTGTTTTAGATTTTACAATTACTTTACTTTTCTATGTTGTTTTATATATTATTTAATTTTTAAAATCTTTAAATTTTTTAAAAATAAATATGTTTTTGTAATCAGACATTCTTTTACTCCGATAATAAATATTTCTTAAAAAAATTAAAATTTGAGAATATTTATTAAATCATTTGAGGATTTAATATCAACTGTCTGATCAAAATACATTTTTGAATCTAATAAGTTATATTATTGGAAGATAAAGGGTTTTTCCTAAGCTTATATGTATATAGTGGGTCACCCTTGACCCAAATCGATATTCAGTACTATCTATAGACACTCAACTCTATGTTTGAAAATCAATCCAAATGTTTCCCATTCATCTGATCCCCAATATCATTTTTAGTTTGATATCATAACCTGAAAATTTCTCAAAGAAATTTTTTTTAAAGGAATGGAAGATCTAAATTACATGGTATGAAAAGTATTATTTTCTTCTTTAAAATTTATTAAATTTAAATGATTGGAATAATATATGTTTAAAATGATGATTTTTATTTACAGCATCCTAAAATAGTAATAGAATTATTTTCTGTGGTTGAATTTCAATTGGAAGAAAATTTAGATGTGATTGTTTCCAACTTTTCTGGTTAAGGTTGTAAGGTAACTATTCAAACAATTTCTGATTTAGTTTATGTTCTCTTTTAAAGGAGAGGCATACCATCCATCACATAAGATTCTGAAAAATCATTATGGATTTGAAAATATAAAATTTCAATCTTTATTAATTTCTTTCGAAGAAGTTACTAAGGCATTTCAATTAACTATGGATTCCAATGTTTAAATTTTTAGATTCAAAGGTTCTTGATACTGAGAAAAGGTGATATGTATACTCTTAAATTACTTGATATTTTCAAACTAGGATTTCTTATCAATATGAGCAAAATAAACATGGATAAGTTTTTATTTATTTTTATCGAGGCTATTAATAAGTCTTCTATGAAGTAATGGATTAACATGTTTCTATGCTTCATTAATAAGAAGATGGTAACTTGTATGAAATTATTTTATATAAAGAATTAATAGTATACCATTAGGAAAAAAATCACTTATTTGAGAGGAAACCATGTATAGAATGAAACTGTTTCTCAATCATAAGCTAAATAATTTTTTTAAAAAATAGGACAAGACTATGTACATTACAGATCAAGTAAAAGAGAAATAATTGGTACAATATAAGTGGAAAGAATAATCCTCTCATATTAACTATTAGAAGAAATTGAAATACACATCCAATAAAGAATTTAAGAAATTGATGACTCATAAATCTTATAAAAATTTAGGGGATCAATGTATTGGAATTAATAATGTAGAGGATTTTTATCTGAAGATAATGAATGTTGATGCAATGAAATAAAAAAATAAGAATAAAAAGTAGAATAAAATTATTTCTAAATCAATTTTTCTGGATAATTTTCTTAAAGGAGTAAGAAGTGCATCAACTGATCAACCTATATGAGTTTCTCTGTTGTCAATAGTTCATCCTATTATATGTTCTAGAATTTTTTCTACTACTAATAAGATATTTTCATATCCATCGTTATGTACTGATTTATATATTGTTGAAACATTGGTTCTTCCAAATTTTGTTAAAATAGAAAAAGGAAATGAAGCTCTAGTTGAATCTCATGTTGAAAACCCATTTCAGGAATTGGTCTCGTAGTCATTTATGAATTCAGTGAAGAATAAAATACATGAATATGTTCAAAAGAATGGAAAATGTGTTTTAAGAACTATGAGGTAGTAATATAAAGAAATAGAAGAAGAAGAATAAGAAAAATAAATAAGGAGAATAAGATAAGGAAGAAGAAATTTATTTTGAGTCATATCCATCGTTCACTTCCTTGATAAGAATCCAGAGGTAGATGTTTTTATGGATAAAAAATATCCTTCACATAAAGAAGAGGAACCTCAAAAATCTCACACAAAACAATCATACAAGGTAGATACTGTTAGGGATATCAATGTTGTCAAAGTTGTAGTGGAATAAAATGTTAAAGAAAAATAAAATATAATTGTTGGACCTTCTCACCAACAAATTTTAGAATCTTCATTGGACTCATGCGATAAATATTTAATTAAATCACATAATAGAATAGATTATATTTTTCAGAATTTGAAAAAAATATTTATTCAATGTAATATCTTCCAAACATTGAAGAAAGAAACAATAATATTCAAACCATTTTAAATGATAAATCAATGTCAATTAAATTGTTAACTGAATCAATTATTTATAATGAGGATGAAATAAAGTGATTCAAAGATAATTGAAATTCAAAGAAATGAAGATTCAATATAACGGTAAAGTTAGCGAGACAAGTAGATGGTGACATGAAAGAAAATGATGATCAGTTTGTATAGGTCAAGAAAGTATATTTTGACATAGCTGATTCTATTGAGAAGAATTTATCAGATTTCTATGATAGGATGAATTTTATCTAAAAGTTCAAAAATATATTAGACTATTGGAATAAGTAATTATTAGAACTCAGAAAAGATATTCATAAGTTGAAAGATGATAATTCCAGAATCCGATATTTTGAATAATAAAACTTGAGGATTATGAAGAAAAAACAGAATATCAGTTTTCTAGAAGAAAAAATTATTAGTTTAAAGGAATAGAATTGGTAGTTTAGAGTCATGGAAGAGAAGATACCAAAACTTGAGTCTAGAAAAGCTGAATCCTCAAAAAATCAATATGATTTGAAGAAGTTAATTTTTTTTTAAAAACATACATATAAGAAAAATTGAATGTTTTTTAATGAACTATTAATTATATTCATTCCAATCAAACATTTTGAATGAAATTTAGTTTGAATTATTTTCTCTCCAAACACATTTTGTTTTAATTTTTTCTAATTTTATTTGGATTAATGATATCTATTTTAGTGTTATATGTGTAGTTATTTAAATACAAATGTATCATATTATATTTTCGAACTTTTTAGGACAATATATTACTTTCCCAATTTTTTCAAATCACATAGGGGATAAATAATATAAGTGGGAGAAATAATCAAAATTGAGAGAAACTATCTAAAGTGGCGTATCCAAAGTAATAATATCCTCTATCAGATCAAGAATACTAGAAAAAAACAATTCATCAAGATAGGGGGAGTTAATATTAGTAAATTAAATATCATTCTTATGAAGAATTATGTTTAATATCATAAACGTTCAAAGGGTTGTAAGATTATTAAAGTTAATTTTTTTTTTTTCATTTTAATGATTTTGTTTTTTAATTTCCAAAAGGGTTATATTGTTGAGTCAAAATTTTAATTTATAATTTTCCTTTCCTTATTTTTGAAAATCTCAAACACATTCTTAAAACATTATTTTACTAGATTTAAAAATACTAGGTATGTCATAATGTTTTTGTAGAAATAATCCTTCTCTACCAAATGTTTAAATAGTTCTAATATAAACACATAAAATTTTTCTTTAATTATATGCATTAGACTCAATATTATCCTATCCATCAGATTTACTAATTTTCTATCCATCGAACTGACCAAATTCATATCCATCTGGCTGACCATAGTTTAGATCCATTAGAACGTCCATAATATTGTTTATTAGACTGATAAACAGTATATTCCATCGGACTGTGTAACTTTAATAATCAATGTGTTTAGATTATTTTTATTGGATTGAATTCATTAACTAATTGTAATGATGTTATTAAAACTACATCGGATGGAGATTTTTTCCTAAGCAGTTAGGTGAATAACATATGAGGTTATTAAAACCAACTCCATGATTCAAAGAAAATATGACTATTAAAGAATGCTTATAAATAGGAGTACATTAGTGGAGCTGGGAGGTGATGCATTTTTCAACTCAACATGTCTGAAGATTTCCCATCTTGAATGTCTCGTTCTTACAATTTGAAATCTTTTAGAGGGTTGTTTTCAAATGATTCTGAGTGAGTATTTTGGAAATACTTAGAACTTTTTTACTTTCATATTTTCTTGTTTTGATCAAGGGTTAGTTTGAGATCTTATAGGGATAAGAAGATATTTGATTTTGATCAGGTTTGTCAAGGGCTTCTAGGTATAGGAATATAGTTGACACTAATAATCATATCAAGTGATTCTAGGGTTTTGGAAGATAGAGTTATTTTGATCATCAAATCAAGGGACTTCCTAGTATTTAAGGATAGGCATTTCCATTTATGTTAAAAAAATATGGATATATTAATTTATGATTTTCAACTTCCCGAGCACTTATGTTTAAAGAGTAAAACTAATTTTAAAAATATTGTAAGTCATTATTACTTTGTTATAAGCTACTGTATTACTAGATTCAAAAAAATTTATATTCTTCTATGAAATTTAAATTAAGAAGTTTTTTTACTGATCTTTCTAATAACTATTTTATTGTAATATATGTTATATTGATTAATATCTCCGGTTTACTAGACGAATTATGAGTTTGATATAAATACATTGATCATCGAAACATTATTGAGTCTCATATTTTTTTTCTAAATGGGTTTTGGTTTTTTTATTTATTTAATTTTTAAACTAAAATTCAATGCCCAACCCCTCTTTTATCCTTCATAAACTCTTATGATTCAATATGATGGAGTGTTTGATCATTAATATTATTTTTCTATATAGGTGTTTTAATTAGTTTTTTAAAGCTTCTATGAAAATTCTCTTCTTCTTGGGTGAATTGTGATATTTTTATATTTATAAATAAATTTTATTTGTATCTTACAATTTAAAATGTTTGGGAGACCCGCATTAGGAATTTATTAACTTTTTGGACTCATTTTAGTGTTCATATTCATGTTGTATTTGGAGAATTTTGGTGTTGTTTGTGGATCTATCCTACTGGTTTGGTGAGAGGTTGTTTCTTATTTATTAGATCCATCCTTAAGACTCCATTAATGAGACCCACCTCCTTTAGTGGGGAGTGATCATAACTCTGGAAATATTACCTTATATTTAATTAGGGAATTTTCAGGGACATAAAGTGTTGTAGTGGGGAGAATTTTCCCACCCTAACCTTAATTTCCACTACTATTTTTCATAATTATTTAATTTTTATCATGTCATTTTGTTTTGGATTAATTATTTTTCAAAA
Organism: Viscum album; assembly: GCA_963277665.1. NCBI lineage: Eukaryota > Viridiplantae > Streptophyta > Magnoliopsida > Santalales > Viscaceae > Viscum > Viscum album. Next base: position 1,441,136,732 of record OY728140.1, on the reverse strand, counting down.
TTTTGAAAATCTATATAATTTATTATGTTTCACGGTTAGTGCACAAATTTTAGGGGAAATCATATGATTACTATTACATAGGGTCCTTTATTGTTCAATTTGTATGTTCATGGTTTGTCTATATATATAGCACAAGGTTGGATCAAAATTATGAAAACCCCAATATAAATTGTTCTATCCCTTTTATGTGTATGGTTTTTGGGATAAAGATTTCATACAGTTAGTAGAAATTATGTGGAAAGTGTGTGAAGGGATTATTTTTAAGTGTATTTTCTATATTTAGTTAAATTTTTAGTAAAATTTGTCTCTAAATCATAATATTATATTTTTCTTTTTCAATATTACCTATATTTTTTATTCCCAATTTCTTAAATTGTGTGTAAAAACAATGAGGCTACCTAATATTAATTAAAATTGGTTTTTAAGTTTTTCCCATATTTTAATTTTTGGGTTTTGGACCCCCTTCTACCCTCCTCATCTTTCGATCTGTCTATATCACTACAAGGGGAACAATCCCTTCATTACTTTACCCAACTTGAGAATCTAATATTTATTTCCAAGTGGATTTATGAAGATAAACCCCTTTATTAATATTATTCTACCTTATTCCTCTCTTATTTCTCCTTTTTATCTCAATTTCACATCCTTCTTGAACCCTAGGGGACACTAAGTTAAGATTAGGGTATAATAGTTGTTCAAATGGGGGGATTTTTTTGTTTTAGAGTTGTAGGAGCCTTCTTTATAATTGTACGAGCACTCTCTATAAGAGGTGATGTGTTATGTCTTACTACAGCGGGTGGGGGGGGGGGGGTTACTGCTTGGAATGAGGTAGGTGTTTTTTTGCTCATCCTATTTATGGAACGTCATTGTTTGGATAATGATTTCAGATGATTTATTTTATAAATTATATTTATATTTAATAGTATTAAGGATTTTAGAAATTTTTTCAAACTGGAATCACACTTGGAATAAGATTATTTATTGTTATTTTTGATCTTTTGAAAACAAATTTAAATTCTTAGTATATTGAATTTATTTACAGGATCTTTGTAACACCCCAAGATTTTATGAAAATTATTCTTTTTAATTTCATTAATGTCTTGTGTTTTACGCTACACCAAAAGGAGCTTGCACAACATGCATCCTTGACTTGCCTTTCATTACACGCAATCACGACCTTCCTCGATAGCGTCTGTAGTATGCAATAACGAGTTTCACTAAACAACAATATGCTATTAAAATATTATTAAAACTAGCCGTTATGAATAGTAATAACCACTTTTTGAAATTTTGTAAATTTTATTTTTCAAAATGGAATTCATTTTCGGATTCGTAATATCAAAATTAGCTTAGGTTGAAATTTTGGTGATTTTTGGATAAATTTCATATTTTGATGAATAGTGAAAATAACTAAATTTTAATTAAAAACAACTTTTTCAATCGAAATAATTAATAGTGATAAATTATTAATTTGAGTGGTTTTAAAGTATATTTAGAATATATTTTTACAATTTAATACAATGTTGGTCATTGGATGTAATTTCACATTTAAACCAGACATAAACAAGTGTCAATCTATTGATTGTTATTATATCTTAAGAACACGCTATTTGTTTTGACGACTGGAATTAATTTTTAATTTAATTAATGCAACTGATATGTTTTGAATTTGGTAAAATAGAAATCATTTTTGAGTTCATAATATCAAATATAGCTTAGGCCTAATTTTTGGTATTTTTCTGAAAACTTTCAATTTTGGATGAATAGTGAAACCACTAAGTGGTAGTTAAAAAAACTGAATTGTTCATAAATGTAACGCCCCGACCCCAGCTACCCAGAGTCGGTGCAATACTTCGTAACATTGGCATGATCACAAAAGATCAAGTCTCGAAAGACCGATTAGTTTAGTAGCCTTGGAAACACTAGATACATTCGTAAACGTTACAATACATCATAAAGTGAAAAACTACAATAACAAAGTCTCCATAGTCCACACTCATATCCTCTTCTGACTATCCCTGCAGGTCATTCATAAAATACTTCTTCACATCCTGGAAAATATTAAAACATTGAAAGGGGTGAGCTCAGATGCTCAGTAAGGATAACAATAATGCGGAAGCTTTCATAAATAATCGTTAACAATTAAGGCAATGTATAAGTAAAACAAAAGCCTTTTAAACATGAACTTCAACATAATATGGCAAAAGTAAAATGAGATAATGCCATTCACTTCTTCACATGGATATTCTACTGGTCGAATAATCACATGCAATAACAATAACCACTTTCATAATGATGGAATGTATAATGCCGGACATTCTGAAACATTTTGTCAAGGCCTCGGCCAAGACGTCTAAAATGATTAAGGCCTCGGCCAAAACCATAAATCAAATTGGGAAAGGGCCTCGGCCAATTCCACATCTAGTTGTCTCATGAGACCTACCGATGCATCGAGGAGCTATAGCGGGCCCCACCCGTCACTTATTAAGTCCAATACATTCCTCATATGAATAGGTTTAAACATATCATAAACCATAACATAATCATATCACATAAAACATGCATAAAGGAAACATAACATTTCCACATTCCAATCACAAGATATCAATACAACACATTGATATAATAAAAACGCTTTCAAAACCATTTCCAATACCAAAATAAAAGTAAGTTAAAACTTTGTATTTATTTTTCATTAAAAAAAGTGATGGCTTGTAGAGGAAGCCGAAACTCAAATAATGGTCACGGCGGCGGAGAAGTCGTTGTCGCCGCATAAGTACGGAAAGAAAAACATTCCCTTTTTGTCGTTTAGTAAAACGCTTCGTGTAAAAAGATTCCTTTTGAATAAATGTAAAAGTCAAAGGGGTTTATACACCGTATAAAAGAAAGTTGTGTATAAAATAAAATATGCCTCAACGAAAGGAGATTGAGACGAAGTCCCATACAAAGATCATTTTTAAAATAAAATAGATATATTATGTGTATTCACTATAGGTACACATAAATAACATAAAAATACAAAATAGGACATAATAATATCATGACATAATTTGAAAGTAGGAGATTAACCCAAAGAATGGAAGTTGGGTTAAGAAGATCCCTTACCTCGTGTCTGACTTGACTCAACCGTTCTTTAACCTCCTGAATAATAAACTGGAGTTAATATCTACCTTATTAAGAACCATTTTCAATTTCATTATCCTTTTTATATCACTTATTACAATGTTATGAACATTATGTAATTATTTAAGTAAATAACGGTCGTTTTGTCGATCTTTGGTACTGGAGTCAACAATAAGCTTCTTATAATTACAAGTTGTTTATGTGGTGAAATATCCATTATATCCAGAATTATATTCATGATTTAGATGTCATATATATCTTATATATCCAGTATATACATTCATTTATAATATTACATAACATTTAGAGGTAAGAAATGAAATGCACCGTTCATGGAGACGGTAAGCCGTACGTACGCATGAACGCTACTTTCATTTAAATTTCATATTTAAAGGAACTAAATCATAATGATATAAATGTATAATATAATTCCAGTATAATATAGTGTATAATACCATTTACTACATCCTTTATACATCCCACATATGGCATTAACGATTCAAATCACTTTGAGGGGGCGGTAGTCCGCACTTCCTAAAATGAAATTATCGCGTTTTACCCATAATGGAAATCATAAATTATGACATAAATGAGAAATACAGAAGCATAAGTAAAACATAAACAAATTATAAATCATATATAAATATAGTGACATCTTAATGGCCACCTTTGAAGGTGTTATATGAGTGTTGAACAATCATCGTTTCGTGAGGCAGAAATTCGCCATCCACAGAAACCGTATGTTCTTTAACCATTAGATGTAGGTGTGTGTAAGTGTAGCTAGAATAAATCTTATAACAACATCCTAGTATATTGAGGATACTGGTGTTGTTACAAAATAAATGAATAAAAAGAGTTTAGGGGGTTGGAGAAGAAAAATAAAACAAAACAACATTAGAAAAGACATTACCTCAAAATCGGGTAACTCTTTTTGATTTGAGCTAAAGGCTTCCTTGGGAAGAGTTCTGCCCAAAGTGAGGTTTCTAGGAGTAAGGAAGGAATGTTGGGAGAGTATTTGGGCAGAGGTTGGCCGAGCCAAATGGCTTGATGGTGTGAATAAGGTGGGAGAGGTGGGGGCCTTTTATAAGTGGAGAGGAGGGGCACTTTTGGAAAGTAATGAAATGTTACATTATTTCAAAATGCTTTTCGGATTCTAAAGGTCCCACATCTATATAATTCGAGGCTAAGGTGATAAGGTTTCGAAATATCTTCATCCAATAGGCTTTGGACAAGTGTAAGCCTCGGATTTTGCATTATCTTCTCATTTTATTTAAATCGTCAAATAATGATGTCATCGCTGCATCATTATTATGTCATAAATACTTTAATTTATTTAATGTCTAAAAATTATAAAACAAATACTATGATGTAGGAAATCTTTTTAGCTTTCCAATGACTATTTATAATCAAAATTTGGACTTGTATAACCCCAATTAAAAATTGTTTTAGTAGAACAATTTATGTTAGTGTCATTTTCACTTTAACATTAAATAAAAAGTAATTTATGTTATTTCCCAACAAAAGTGGATCCATGGGGTCCCCAAGTTAGGCCATGGCTTGTCTTGGTCGGCCATGACTCAACCAATGAGGTTGGGACATGTGTCTAGGTCATTTCATATTATTAATGTATTATTTATACCTTAAACTACACTAATTACCACTAATCGCGATTAAGAACTTAAAAGTTACTATTCACCAAAAAATTATTTTGATCTCATTGAACCACATTTTACTTCTTAATGACAACCATGTATGTCGGATCAAATCACAGAAGTTGTAATATTTCATTTAAACGAAAAATCAGTTATTTAACTACCACTTAGTGGTTTCACTATTCATCAAAAATTGAAGTTTTTCAGAATAAGGCCAAAATTTCACCCTAAGCTATAATTGATATTCCGAATTCAAAAATGATGTCTATTTTACAAAATTCCAAACATATAAGTTGTATTAATTAATTTCATAATTAATTCCCGCTGTTACAACAAATAGCGTGTTTTTAAGAAACAATTTATATCAAAAGTTTGGCAATTGTTTATGTCCAATTTCAATGTTAAATTAATTCTAATGACCACCATTGGATAAAATGGTAAAAATATTTTCTAATTATACCTTAAAACCACTAAATAGTATAATTTATCTGTATAAATTATTTTGATTAAAAAAGTTGTTTTTATGTATTTTTCACTATTCATAAAAAATTAGAAGTTCTCAGAAAAATACCAAAAATTCAACATAGGCTAATTTCGATATTACGAATACAAAAATGAAGTCCATTTTGAAATATAAAATTTCTATAATTTTAAAAAGTGGTTATTACTATTCATAACGGCTATTTTGATTAGTTGCGGTGTGTTAGAACTCGAACTTGCGTACAATGCAAGCTATTGCATTATTGAATGAGAAGCGTATCGTGGAAGCTCGGGGTGTTACATTCTCCCCTCCTTCAATAAATTGCGTCCTCGCAATTTGAAATTTTTCTTTGATAATAAAAGGCTGAAAATAGAAAATACCTTTGTGGAAAACCCACATCGGAAATAAGGTTAATAAATATATAACATTAAAAGAAAGCAGGATAAGTACAAAGGTCACCCGATATAGCCCATTCTAGGATTCTATGAAAATATGGATATGGAGGAGAAACAAACCATCAAGGTCTGATGGAGAGTTATAGAAAACAGGATTAGGAGAATGTTTAACCACAAGAAAATCACAAACTTGTGATTGGTTAAACGGTCATTGAATCCCCAGTTGGAAAAGTTAACCGACAACATTTTTGTTTTAAGTTACCTTTTATAATGTTGAGGAATTTATTTATGAGATTTACTAAGAACGTAGGGGAATATACATACTTGTTATGTATACTTTCATTCGTAAAATTTTTTTTTTTACCACAACCCCAACTTTTACTCCAAATGGTAACGGAACTCAAAAATATTCTATTTATCCTAATTGTATAAGGTTCAAAATGTTAACACATACCATTTAGATTAGTAAAATTATTTTCTAATAACCAGGGACTTCCTGTAGGCTAGTGGTAGGAAATAAAGGCCTGTCGCACTATGGTTGTGGGTTCGATTCCTGCAGCTTTGTCCGACGCGACGGGTTATTCCCCACCCTACAGGTTGTCCTTTTCCTAAAACTATAGTATTATAATATTCCAAAAATAATCTTCAGAAATGCTTTATCCTTAAATAATAATATCCATGGTTCAACTTAATCCATTCCAACCTTAATAGTTATCCAAAATACCTCCGTCCAGACTTTCTCTAAAAGGCCTCTAAATTCCAAAATCAATTGTAACATCAGATTCCCCAAACAAAGAAAAGTTTCTCTTATTGTCACATACTAAAGATATGATTACCTTAATCATATTAAAACCTTACTGAAATCAACAAGTACTGCAGTACAATCCTTATTTATATATCACATTATTCTAAAAACCAGAATATAATCCATGAGTCCAAAAGCACCAATACATTAGTTATTCCGCTTCAACTGTAGTCACAGCATAAGATTGGCCTTGATCCCTTGGCCTTTTCTGAGGTAAGTTTCCTTGACGCTTAGGACATTCATTTTCATAATGACCCATTTCTCTACAATTGTAGCATTCAACATTGACAGCCTCTTTCTTTCCCTTGCAATCACGAGCCTGGTGACCCTTTTCTCCACATTTATAACAAACTCCCATTCCTTTTAGGCAAGTACCAGGGTGATTCTTCCCACAATTATCACATACTGGAAAATCCTTCTTTCCCTTTTTCCCTTTATCTGTCTCTTGTTCCACCGTTCTCTTCTTCTCTTGCTTTACTTTGTTGTCATAAGACTTAGAGAATTCCTTTTCTGTCTTGATAGCACACGAGAAAATATCTTCGTATGATGAGAAGGATTGTGATACCAAAGCTCGACGGAGAAATGGTTTTAACCCATCAAAGAAACGATCAATCTTACTCCTTGGGTTACGTATGTAATCTGCAGCATACCTTGCTAACCTTGTAAAGTTAGCCTCATACTTTGCGACATTCTCATCCTCCTTCTGCCTCAGACTCAGAAATTGCCTTTCCATATCTGCTCGATGGTCACGAGGAAAGTATTTTTCTAAGAAAAGCTCTTTGAACTCCCTCCATTCCATATTCGATATGTCATCATCTTCCTTTGTGTTTTGAATCAGCGACCACCACTGATCGGCATCTCCAGTGAGGCGGTAAACTGCCATGACAACCTTCTCCCTTTCACTACTCCCCAAGTCATGGAATATTTTCTCTAAGGAATTTATCCATTGCTCAGCTACTATAGGATTTGTACTCCCATTAAAGGTTGGTGGTTGTTGCCTCATGAAGCGGTCTAACATTGATCCTCCACGTTGCGGATCAGGGTGCTCCATACGAGTAAGGTTGTTATTCATAACCTGCGTGAGTTGTCCCAGTACGGTGAGAAGCTGATCAGCACCAGTTGTATCACTAGCTCCACCATAATTATCCTGAGCAGGAGGGCAATCCCTACACGGAGTGCGTGCATTGATACAGTTTCCATTCCTTCTACTAGGCGCCATTTCTAAACAATGGCATAAACCAGATTAGTTTATGAATCAAAATACATAATTCCATACTTGTATAATACTTAACATAAATTGAACTATTTATGGATATAATCCATAATCATAAAAAGGTTTTATTTGAGAAAGTATATACTCATAACCGTTCATAGTGGTTTGTAAAGAAAATGAGAATTATCTTAAGCATATCCCCCGGGAGTGTCGTAACCAAGAGTGCAGCAAGGCCCGTTGTCGTGCACCAGTTCCCGTTCGAGTCTAGCTCAAAGCGGTGTTTTCGGGTTTTACCCCTAGGTACATCTGTGCCAGAGCCGCCTCTACCTGCTCGTATCCAGACAGGGATGTATTGCTCGGAAAACTCATAACATCTCTATAATACCAAAATTCTAGGAAGTTCTTCTATACTAATCCTCAAAGTATATCTTTGGGCTATGTGCTCTAATCAGAGTTTATCTAAATCTAGCTTCCAAGGTTAGTACTAAACTGCCTCTGATACCAACTGTAACGCCCCGACCCCAGCTACCCAGAGTCGGTGCATTACTTCGTAACATTGGCATGATCACAAAAGATCAAGTCTCGAAAGACCGATTAGTTTAGTAGCCTTGGAAACACTAGATACATTCGTAAACGTTACAATACATCATAAAGTGAAAAACTACAATAACAAAGTCTCCATAGTCCACACTCATATCCTCTTCTGACTATCCCTGCAGGTCATTCATAAAATACTTCTTCACATCCTGGAAAATATTAAAACATTGAAAGGGGTGAGCTCAGATGCTCAGTAAGGATAACAATAATGCGGAAGCTTTCATAAATAATCGTTAACAATTAAGGCAATGTATAAGTAAAACAAAAGCCTTTTAAACATGAACTTCAACATAATATGGCAAAAGTAAAATGAGATAATGCCATTCACTTCTTCACATGGATATTCTACTGGTCGAATAATCACATGCAATAACAATAACCACTTTCATAATGATGGAATGTATAATGCCGGACATTCTGAAACATTTTGTCAAGGCCTCGGCCAAGACGTCTAAAATGATTAAGGCCTCGGCCAAAACCATAAATCAAATTGGGAAAGGGCCTCGGCCAATTACACATCTAGTTGTCTCATGAGACCTACCGATGCATCGAGGAGCTATAGCGGGCCCCACCCGTCACTTATTAAGTCCAATACATTCCTCATATGAATAGGTTTAAACATATCATAAACCATAACATAATCATATCACATAAAACATGCATAAAGGAAACATAACATTTCCACATTCCAATCACAAGATATCAATACAACACATTGATATAATAAAAACGCTTTCAAAACCATTTTCAATACCAAAATAAAAGTAAGTTAAAACTTTGTATTTATTTTTCATTAAAAAAAGTGATGGCTTGTAGAGGAAGCCGAAACTCAAATAATGGTCACGGCGGCGGAGAAGTCGTTGTCGCCGCATAAGTACGGAAAGAAAAACATTCCCTTTTTGTCGTTTAGTAAAACGCTTCGTGTAAAAAGATTCCTTTTGAATAAATGTAAAAGTCAAAGGGGTTTATACACCGTATAAAAGAAAGTTGTGTATAAAATAAAATATGCCTCAACGAAAGGAGATTGAGACGAAGTCCCATACAAAGATCATTTTTAAAATAAAATAGATATATTATGTGTATTCACTATAGGTACACATAAATAACATAAAAATACAAAATAGGACATAATAATATCATGACATAATTTGAAAGTAGGAGATTAACCCAAAGAATGGAAGTTGGGTTAAGAAGATCCCTTACCTCGTGTCTGACTTGACTCAACCGTTCTTTAACCTCCTGAATAATAAACTGGAGTTAATATCTACCTTATTAAGAACCATTTTCAATTTCATTATCCTTTTTATATCACTTATTACAATGTTATGAACATTATGTAATTATTTAAGTAAATAACGGTCGTTTTGTCGATCTTTGGTACTGGAGTCAACAATAAGCTTCTTATAATTACAAGTTGTTTATGTGGTGAAATATCCATTATATCCAGAATTATATTCATGATTTAGATGTCATATATATCTTATATATCCAGTATATACATTCATTTATAATATTACATAACATTTAGAGGTAAGAAATGAAATGCACCGTTCATGGAGACGGTAAGCCGTACGTACGCATGAACGCTACTTTCATTTCAATTTCATATTTAAAGGAACTAAATCATAATGATATAAATGTATAATATAATTCCAGTATAATATAGTGTATAATACCATTTACTACATCCTTTATACATCCCACATATGGCATTAACGATTCAAATCACTTTGAGGGGGCGGTAGTCCGCACTTCCTAAAATGAAATTATCGCGTTTTACCCATAATGGAAATCATAAAGTATGACATAAATGAGAAATACAGAAGCATAAGTAAAACATAAACAAATTATAAATCATATATAAATATAGTGACATCTTAATGGCCACCTTTGAAGGTGTTATATGAGTGTTGAACAATCATCGTTTCGTGAGGCAGAAATTCGCCATCCACAGAAACCGTATGTTCTTTAACCATTAGATGTAGGTGTGTGTAAGTGTAGCTAGAATACATCTTATAACAACATCCTAGTATATTGAGGATACTGGTGTTGTTACAAAAGAAATGAATAAAAAGAGTTTAGGGGGTTGGAGAAGAAAAATAAAACAAAACAACATTAGAAAAGACATTACCTCAAAATCGGGTAACTCTTTTTGATTTGAGCTAAAGGCTTCCTTGGGAAGAGTTCTGCCCAAAGTGAGGTTTCTAGGAGTAAGGAAGGAATGTTGGGAGAGTATTTGGGCAGAGGTTGGCCGAGCCAAATGGCTTGATGGTGTGAATAAGGTGGGAGAGGTGGGGGCCTTTTATAAGTGGAGAGGAGGGGCACTTTTGGAAAGTAATGAAATGTTACATTATTTCAAAATGCTTTTCGGATTCTAAAGGTCCAACATCTATATAATTCGAGGCTAAGGTGATAAAGTTTCGAAATATCTTCATCCAATAGGCTTTGGACAAGTGTAAGCCTCGGATTTTGCATTATCTTCTCATTTTATTTAAATCGTCAAATAATGATGTCATCGCTGCATCATTATTATGTCATAAATACTTTAATTTATTTAATGTCTAAAAATTATAAAACAAATACTATGATGTAGGAAATCTTTTTAGCTTTCCAATGACTATTTATAATCAAAATTTGGACTTGTATAACCCCAATTAAAAATTGTTTTAGTAGAACAATTTATGTTAGTGTCATTTTCACTTTAACATTAAATAAAAAGTAATTTATGTTATTTCCCAACAAAAGTGGATCCATGGGGTCCCCAAGTTAGGCCATGGCTTGTCTTGGTCGGCCATGACTCAACCAATGAGGTTGGGACATGTGTCTAGGTCATTTCATATTATTAATGTATTATTTATACCTTAAACTACACTAATTACCACTAATCGCGATTAAGAACTTAAAAGTTACTATTCACCAAAAAATTATTTTGATCTCATTGAACCACATTTTACTTCTTAATGACAACCATGTATGTCGGATCAAATCACAGAAGTTTTAATATTTCATTTAAACGAAAAATCAGTTATTTAACTACCACTTAGTGGTTTCACTATTCATCAAAAATTGAAGTTTTTCAGAATAAGGCCAAAATTTCACCCTAAGCTATAATTGATATTCCAAATTCAAAAATGATGTCTATTTTACAAAATTCCAAACATATAAGTTGTATTAATTAATTTCATAATTAATTCCCGCTGTTACAACAAATAGCGTGTTTTTAAGAAACAATTTATATCAAAAGTTTGGCAATTGTTTATGTCCAATTTCAATGTTAAATTAATTCTAATGACCACCATTGGATAAAATGGTAAAAATATTTTCTAATTATACCTTAAAACCACTAAATAGTATAATTTATCTGTATAAATTATTTTGATTAAAAAAGTTGTTTTTATGTATTTTTCACTATTCATAAAAAATTAGAAGTTCTCAGAAAAATACCAAAAATTCAACATAGGCTAATTTCGATATTACGAATACAAAAATGAAGTCCATTTTGAAATATAAAATTTCTATAATTTTAAAAAGTGGTTATTACTATTCATAACGGCTATTTTGATTAGTTGCGGTGTGTTAGAACTCGAACTTGCGTACAATGCAAGCTATTGCATTATTGAATGAGAAGCGTATCGTGGAAGCTCGGGGTGTTACAATAAAACTTAATTTTACCACTTCTGTGAGTGGAATTTCAAAAATCCGAGAGACACAGTTGATGTCAGTAAGTAAAATTTGGTTCAATGAGATGAAAATAATTTTTTGGTGAATAGTAACTTTTTACTTTTTTTAACCACGGTTAAAAGTAAATAGGGTAATTAAGGGTAGAAATGATATTATTATTACCGTAACACATGTACTAATTCTATTGGACAAGTGTAATTCGACCAAAAACAATCTTAGGAATAAAATATGACCATTTAGGCCCACTTGGATTAGATTAGGACTTTTATTATTAATTTATTTAAAGAAGGGTTAAAAGAGTTAAAATCAAAGTTTATTTACTAAACCATTTTTAATATGGGGTTATACATAAGATAAATTAGACTATAAATATTAATTAGAAATCTAAAACGTTTTCCTACATAATTGTATTTTATTTGTAATTTTTAGACATTAAATAATTTAACTTATTTATGACACAACGATGATGCAGTAATTATCTTATTAATGAAATATTGACATAATTGATGTTATAATACCCAAATAAATATAATATGAGACTTTTTATGAATTAAACTACTTTTCTAGGTTAATATGACATGTTATTATTGATTTAATTAACGTTGTTCGAACTTATCATTCTGTTATTATTTTCACAAAAATCAATTACTAAATAGTGTCAAAATTGACATAAAATAGTTTTTAAAACAGATATTATATTATTAATTGTTATTTTATTCCTAAAAATCTAAGGTTTGGACAAATAACTTAGATAAGGTTATATATATTAATAATAAACAACTTGAGGTTCGTTTGGTTTCTTATAGAATGTTTATTAACCTTATAGTATAAGAACACAAGAAGACACGGTAAAAGTAAAATTATTTAACTAAATGTTAAATCTAAATTATAAGGTTAAAATAGGAATCTAAACATGTCTAAATTCTATTGGATGAGAGGATTTCGACCCATCCCAACCTTATACACGAAATAAATCAATTTGGAGCTATTTAAAGCCGAACTTGACTTTATAATAAAATAATATTTTTAGTTATTCCAAAGGTGCCCCTCTCCTCCCTTATAAAAGGGCACCTCCTCCCTCTCTTCCTCACACAACATTGAGCCTTCAAGCTCGGAAAACCCCTGAAAAATTATCCTCTCCACTTCCCTAGCAACATCCTAGAGGTTCTGGTATTCCTCAAAGGCCAATTTTAGTGCCATAAAAGAAGGTCTCAAAGAAGCACTTCAAAGAAGAGGTAATGTTTGTTACCGATTCTTTCATCTTTATTTCTTCTTCCACTTATTTTCCTTTAGTTGTTTCATTATTAAGTAATAACATCAGTATCACTAATATAATGATATGTTATTATAAGTATGAGAAAACCTTATTTCACCATCTATCCATCCTACGGAAAAAAAATCACCGCGCGTGTGTACGTACGGAATACCGTCTCCACGCTGTGGTGAAATGTATTTTCCACCACCACCTTACTTGGATGGCTATAATGGTGTAAATAATAACTATATATTATTATTTGAAAGTGATATTGATTCTGAAATAGTATACATACACTCCAATACAGTCCCACGATCATGAGAACGATATCATCGCTCGTGCGTACGTACGGACTACCGTCTCCATGACGCGATGAGAATCATTCTCCACTTTAAACCATTCATGAATGATTATAAAGTATATATAATAAGTAATCATGAAATATATGACATAATAATGATACTAGATTTATGTTTATATATATGAATGTCGTCTACTTAATTCCGTTCAACTCAATAAGGAAACGAAAACAGCGTTCATGCGTACGTACGGCCTACCGTCTCCATGAACGGTGTATTTCTTCCCACTTACTTATTTATTATATATAAGTATATTATGAATATATATATATATATATATAAATCATGTTTTATATTCTGTAATTAAGTAATCATGATATATGTAATCATATGAATAATTACAAGTCAAAACACGGACGACAAATGAAACAATTTTACCCAAAACGCTCTTTAACATGGAATTTACAAAAGAACGGGTAATATAAAGTCATAAGTGAACCATATATGATATAATAACAATGAATATGATTCTGTAATAAGTCAATGAAATTATTTAAATCATTATACAGGATGTTCGGACACTTACAAAGAAAGTCGGACCTAAGGTAAGGGAAATATCACAATCTCATTTTTATCCGAGATTGTTTATACTTTGGAATTTACTGAGGTGTATTTTATCATCCACATCCATGTTTCCTCAATATGTAATATTTATATCCTTATACAGTAGTTTATATTAAATTTTACCCTTCGGTGAGTTTTTAGTAAAATATATTAAAGGAATCTTTTTTCGTTTTTCGTACGAGGTACTTTTTGACTTTTCCGAAAAAAGTACGAAGAAAGTTTTTTTAACTTATACGACATGAATGGATATTTAAAACATTATTTCCAAGAAGCTTACTTTAAAAGTTTTCAAGTTTATTATTAATCAACTTCTTTTAGTTTAAAGTTGTATGACATGTTAAGAAAGGAAAAATGTTTTTGAAGAAGAAAGGATATTTTTCTCAAGAATGGAGTTCAAGTGTTTTATCAAAATTATTTTCCATCTAAGATAATAAAGGGTTCTGTTTTTATCCCTATTATTAAATTGATTTGATTATTTTGTGATGGAATTAGTTTTATGAATTCATTTATCTTATATGAATTGTTTTATGATGTCATGATGTTTAAGATTCCCATTTGTATTACATGAATTATGCAATGATGTATGATTTATGATTTTGTGTCACACATAAGAATGGTATCATTAAGAGATGGGTGGGACCTATATCTCCCTCCAATGCATTGGGTAGAGATTTTATATCTGATGAGATAGACATGGCTGGAACGGTAGGTTATACCAGTTCAGTGAAACAGGACTGAAACGAGGGTGACTCGGTTCAGAAAGGGACTTTGTCCACTAAGATAGTCTTAGAAAAGAGTCTTGACTAATAAGATATGATTCTATATGATTATGTGTGTATGCCACAAAGTTTTATGTTTTATGTTATGACTATAGGGATTACATTTCACTACTATGATTTATCCCATGTTATGAAATTATTCCCTCTTTTGCAGGTTAAGATTTCTAAAATGTTATGTTCTTATGAAAATGATGTGATTGATATTTCTTCTGTTTACCCTTACTGAGCATTTGAGCTCACCCTTTTATGTTTTCTTTTCCCCAGGATATAAAGAAAGGTTTTAGGTATAAAAAAAGGAAGATCTTTATGGGAGATGTTGAAGATCATTCACCATGATTAGAAGATTATATTCCGAGTGTCCAAAGACACTAAACTATTACGATCCTTGTGTGTGTGTTTTTGTTATGTAAAAAGTATTCCGCAAATGTAATGTAATGTCCATGTACGTCGGGCTTTGGGTCTCTACATTTGGTATCAGAGGAAAGGATTAGTCAACCATTGGAAACTAGGATGCGAAAACGTTAGTGAGATCCCTAGAGATATTTCTAAGGTATGACTAGGGATGTCCCTAAGGTTAAGTATACATATAGGTTATAGTACTATAATTATGCTAACAATCATAGAATTAAACCTAAGATGTTAGACATTGATGGTACTCCCCCATTATTATTTTGTTTTCCCTAGCATTATTTTTTCCTCTCACACTATTCTTTTTGGGTTTTAGACGATGGTTGGAACCCGAAGGAACCATGTTGATCAATGCAATGGACAATGCAATGATTGTCCTCCTGAACAGACAAATGTTATGGGAGATGTAGTGCAAAATCTTATTGCTATAATTACATAGGCTATGAATCATTCTGGACATCCAAATGAGTAGAGAAGGGAACAATATTCTATTGAGTCCTTCATGAGGCAACGTCCACCTTCTTTCAGTGGGTCTTCTGATCCACTTGTTGATAAACAATGGATCAGTACCACTGAAAAGATATTTTCAGTTCTTCAATGTTCTGAACATGATAAATTCATCTTCGCAGTGTATCATTTGGAAGGTGATGCTGATCAATGGTGGAATATTATTATGAATACGAGGCAAAGGGATGAAATTGAGTCCATGGAATGGGATGAGTTCAAGAACTTATTTTTCAATAAGTACTTCCCTCGTATTCTTCGAACAAAGATGGAGAAGGAGTTTCTTGAACTAATGCAAAAGGTTGATGAATTTGTTGGTATATACGAAGCGAATTTTACAAGACTTGCAAGGTATGCATCTGGCGTTATCATCCAACCTGAAAGTAAAGTTGATCAATTTTTCAGTGGCTTAAAACCAAGTCTTCGAAGGGCATTAGCTATAAGAGACTTCAGTAGCAATGAAGAAATTGTGCATTGTGCTATCAAGGTAGAAATGGAAGTTGGTGTTACATATCCATCTCATGGTTTTTACAAGAAACGAAAGATGGAGTTCAAGGAGAAATCTCATAATAATGGTGAAAAGAAGATGAATGTTTCCTTATGCTCAATGTGTGGAATGAAGCATGGTGGAGAATGTCTTAAAGGGACTAGAAAATTTTTTAAGTGTGTAAAAGAAGGTCATCGAGGAGCTGAGTGTCGAAGTAATGGAAAAAGGGTTTCTAATGATGTGAATAAAGCAAACACTGTAGAGAACGCACCACCAACACTTCAATGCTACAAGTGCAAGGAAATGGGGAATTATGATAATAAATGCCCTAATCCAAGGGTTAGTGATGATCAACATGAGAAACCACTTACGGTAAAGGACAAATGGAAGTCACATGCGATCACTATTGGTAATGTTGAATATGACAACGATGTGGTGGAATGATTAAGTGTTTATGTAATGGGATTCCAAAATAATGTTGTATATAGTATCGTGGAATATTGGAATATTTATGTTTTGGATTTCAATAATTTTATTGTACCGGTAACCCTGAGAAGTGATTGAGACATTTTTGGTAAACAGATGATATGTGCATAATGAAGGGATAAGAAGATAATGAGATGTTTGATTGTATTCATGAGCTCATGATTGATATAAGGACTAAGTGATATCATGGTTTGAGTATATAGAATTTTGAGGATTTTGATATGTGGAAAGTGTTAACTTTTAACTGCATTCTTTTTTTCACTAAGGTTCAATGGGTATTCATTCTTCAAGAGAATACATGATTAAGGTATTCATATGTTTTTAATTTGACCAACAAGATATATCTTATGATATATGGGGGATAAATGATGGCATTCACGTGATTATTCTCTGACATTTCATGTAATCATTTTCTTTATACTATGAGCTTGGACCGAAGTATTTTAGATAAGCCTAAAGATTAGAATGGATTATGTTGGACATAAGTTAGGATAAATTTTTTTTCGATATTATTGATGGGATGTTATGGTAATATAGCTTTAGAAAAAGGACAACCTGTAGGACGGGCGACAACTCATCGCGTCGGACAAGGCTGTGGGAATCGAACCCACAACCGAAGTGCGACTGGCCTTTATCGCCTACCACTGGCCTACAGGAAGTCCCTATTTAGTAGAAACTAGTTTTATTATATTAAGCAGTATGATATATGATGTATAAGTACATTTTAGGAACCATATATGATTAATCTCACTATATAATGACTTATGTATATTTAATAACTTTTGCTAACCTTTTGTTTGAGATAGATGGAATGACACGTCATTCTATCACATGATCTGCTAACACTTCACGAATAACAAATTCAACTTCATTTATTTAGGAGATGAAGTGGAAATTGTTCAAGGAACAAACAATAGTGAGATTGTACTGATGTATGGGGAATTCAGTCGCTTTACCCTACTCAAATAAATTCTTATTTTCCTAAGAGTGTACCATAGTGGCACAACCTAGGGTCGATCACAAGGAGGCCGCTTATACGCACTATATTTTCAATTGTCACTTTTTAATTTAACTAATATAAAACTAACATATATAGTATATATGGGGTATTTTGATTATGAAAATTAAATCAAAATGAAATATTAAAACTACATTATCAGTTAAAATACCAAAGAAAATCGAACTGGAAAGAACAAGTTAAAGGAAGCAACGGTGGACAAACTTTGATCGTTGGACACTCCCTTTATCATTGTTTACAAATATATTTTCATTAAATTATCCAATGTATACCTCAATACCTCAAGTTATACACCTAAATAATCTAGATACCATATTGAAACCTCATACATGGGTGCCGATCTTCTAATGAAAGTGTTCTGATTACCCGAAGATCTCCGAGTAACCAAAATAGGATGAACGCATCGTGCTCAAAAGCGAGACCTCGCCAAAGAAATTTAAACCATGAGTAAAACCAATTTAAATTCATTAGAATATAAGCAATCTAGAATAATTTTTAAGAAATTTAAAACACGAGAGAACAAGACCTCATTCATTCATGTTAACAAGTTCCAGGATAGTTTAAAAGAAAATATTTTACAATGAAAGCACAAACTCAAAAAGGGAAATGTCTTCCGATCTCCGTTGCCCACCACCACTTGGATTTATCCCTTCATGGCTTGATTATATCATGGAATACTCCTATACAATTTCTCTCTCAATCCAAACCCCTTTGTGACGGATGGTGTGGTGAAGAATGGAATATCTTGAGAGGTAGGAGCTCCCCTCCTTTTATAGGCAGATTTTATCTTCACAAAGTTGTCGCGTTTTAGGCAGAATAATGGACGACTCACGCGTTTCCCTATTCATCAATATTGTTCATCAATATCTTGGCCGTCCACCCTCAAAATTTCAGATTCATTGGACGCGTATTGAAGGCTTTATGATTTTTCTATTGAAAATAGATTTCTCTGGATGAAGCTTCCTGGAAGCTTCCTTCAAAACACTATCACTAAACGGCCATCATAAAGGATTCCAAACAGCATAAAATTTATTTAGGAGACGAACCTTGGAGTCCTATGTCATATCCAGGTGGAATAGCATCATTTGGAGTAGTCTAGACCGAACGTTTCGTCCATTACTTTGGTGGAGTCAATGCAGTCCGCCCGGAAACAATTGTCAACTTCATTGATTTTTTGGGCATCATTAATATCGATTCAACCCCTGGTCCTGAAGACAACGTTGAAGGAAATAAAATAAGGGTTCAAAAAAAATTCGAATCATAAAATTTGGAAATATATTTTATAATAAATGACCAAAATACCCCTGTGATAAAAATCTGTTAAAAATCCAGAATTAGGCCATTTTTGCATTTAGGCTCAAAATAACACCAAAACCTAAATATGTAACAATTGCCCATTAAATAACACTATTGTGGGTTTATAAACATTAAATTACAGTATAAAATATGTGAAAATATTAGCTTCATCAATCCCCCACACTTAAGCATTTCACTCCTGAGCAATTATCATATATTCAAATCAAAATTCACACAACAATCAAAAATGAGAAAACATCCATGATCTTATTAAAAACCAAATTTTATCATGTATCTTCTATGAAAAACAATTTCCTTTTATTTTCATTCCAAAAATTTAAATTTTTTCAACCTCATAAATCCATCCATGGATCAATCACAACCTACCTCGCATTGAATTTTATGTCACTCTTCACTGAAGAGAAATAAATTCTGTAGTTATGCTCATACTTGGAAATTACATGTATCACCATAGGCTTGTGACAATTCTCATTTCTCCACAGCATGAAACATAAAAATGAATTCAATCATGAGGGCTTTCATCAATGGTTCAAATGACTCTGTAGCTTTGGGTTGGTGGTTAAATGATTTAAAAGATCAAGGCTAGAAAGAGAAGGTTTGACTCTAAGGTACAATGCATGAATAATCAAGTGAAAACCCAGAAATTTCCTCACTCAATCCACCTTGAGAATGTGAAACAAAACACCACCCCCATTTATTTTAAATGGTAATGAGCCAATCAATGATTTCAAGGTATTAAATCATCCAAGTTCTCCCCATTTTTTTTTAAAGCTCCAGAAAGGCACAGCTTTATTTTCCTTTTTTATATATATATTTTTTAAGCTCCAGAAAGGCACCGCTTTATTTTCATTTTTTTTGAAGGAGAACTGAATGAAACAAAATGAAGCATAATAAGATTATGACTCAATCCCAATTATTTCATTGCCCAAAATGTTGATGCATACCACACAATACCCATCAATAAAACAAATCCCAATGAACGCACATGAATGGCCCTTCCCCCACACTCAAACTTGAAATATCCATGCAACAATACCAAGAGAATGGGTAGGTAAGGATAAATTAGCTTGTATTGTGGCTTAAACCTATAAGGCAATTCATGGAATCTAAGGGATAACGAAGGATAAATGTAAAGGTAAGTCTCAGGATAATATGTGGCTAGCCAAAGTAGTGCCTCAATCATATTAAAAACATTCAATAAAATCCAAAGCTTCGAAAGAGAAAAATCACAAATTCTGGTTCTCACAAAAAATCCAAGTTTCCCTCAAGAAAGTGTGGGTATTAGAAAGAATATGTAAATGTGTTTTAGAATACCTCACAGGATGAGAAAAATATTTTGAGTCAGTGTTTCAGGGCCATGGATTTCAAAAATCAGTTAAACTCATAAAAATGATTGAAAATCCAATTTAAGGAAAAAAAAATTCACATCAACAATCATTTAAGATCCTTTTTTTTCAAAAATCATTTCAATCTTATCAAAATAAATTATTGTGTGAAATGTGATCAGAATTATCATTAAAGCTCAAGGTTCCTAAAAAATGAAAAAAAATGAAAGCACACAAAAACAAATAAGTAGGTCGACACTCCCCCCACAATTAAATTTCAGTACCCTTCATTTTGTTTTGATAAAATATTAATAATGGAAGAGAAAAAAACTAAATATAAGGAAAGATACAACCTGACTTTATTTTTCTAGCAGTACCATTGAGTTAAGCTCCTAGTTGGCACCACTTCTTCCTATAAAGAAATAAATAAAAAAAATGAATTAGAAAAAAAAAGAAAGGTGAAAGGGAAGGGATAATGCTTGGTTTGACCCCCAAGCGGGTGCTAGGTTTTTACTGCCCCTAGTCCGGCAGTTGCAGCAGGTTAACCCCAATCCGAAGGTGGATGGGGTTTCTTGCTTAGAAACCACCACAAATTATTTCTCCCGATATCCATATGTGTATGCCAAAAGTGAGAACCCCCAAAGAAAAGAAAAATATCCCCAACCCCTAGAAGATATGGAAAATAGAATTTGAGATTAAGAGGGGGAGGGAAAAGGATGTAGGGGTGCTCCCTGTTTTTGTAATCTGGGGGAGTGGTGTCCACCGGTGTTGAAAATAGAAGAATAGGAAGTGGCTTCTCTTCTGGTTCATGTTCGTAAATTGTTTCTTCAATTATTTCTTCTTTTTTGTCATCATCCTCAAATGCACCAATGCATAACTCAACAGGCACCTCCATTCTCTCCTCAACAAGAGGACCTTATACTTCTTCTTCATCCAAATCATGCAGTAGTGATGTTGAATCTACAAATTCAGAATAAGGGATATTAGATTTAAATTCAAAATTAACGAAATTTGAATGAAATGAATGCTCAGAATTTAAAACTCCCTCAGAAATTTCAGCTTTAGAACCCTTTTCCTCAAGCAGGGCAGCTGGGAACTCATTTGTTGGCGAGGGAAGTGGGTCCTTAAGATTTTCTTCAACATCATCAATATCATCATTAAATGGAGGTGGATCGAGTATTTCATTCTCCTCAGCTTTTATTTTTTGTCGTTCCATCCATAAGACTTTGACATCTTCAACTTGGGCGACCAGCGATGATATCATCTTGCTTGCTTTTTCCATATTTCTGCAATTCTCTTGAATTATCAAGGAATTTTCATTCAATTTTTGGGAATTTTCAAAAATTTGAATAATCAATGTATCTTCCCTACTTGGATCATCATAAAAGTTATCCACATGCCAATAATTATAATAATTTCCATAAAAATCCATATTGGCTGATGAAATGAATGATATGCAACAAGGCTTTTTTTTTTGTTTTTTTTTTGTTTTTTTTTCTTTGAAAAATAGTGTGTGTAAGTACTTGGCCTCCCCGGCAATGGCGCAAAATTGATGTATGGGGAATTCAGTCACTTTACCCTACTCAAATAAATTCTTATTTTCCTAAGAGTGTACCATAGTGGCACAACCTAGGGTCGATCACAAGGAGGCCGCTTATACGCACTATATTTTCAATTGTCACTTTTTAATTTAACTAATATAAAACTAACATATATAATATATATGGGGGATTTTGATTATGAAAATTAAATCAAAATGAAATATTAAATCTACATTATCAATTAAAATACCAAAGAAAATCGAACTGGAAAGAACAAGTTAAAGGTAGCAGCGGTGGACAAACTTTGATCGTTGGACACTCCATTTATCATTGTTTACGAATATATTTTCATTAAATTATCCAATGTATACCTCAATACCTCAAGGTATACACCTAAATAATCTAGATACCATATTGAAACCTCATACATGGGTGCCGATCTTCTAATGAAATTGTTCTGATTACCCGAAGACCTCCGAGTAACCAAAATAGGATGAACTCATCGTGCTCAAAAGCGAGACCTCATCAAAGAAATTTAAACCATGAGTAAAACCACTTTAAATTCATTAGAATATAAGCAATCTAGAATAATTTATAAGAAATTGAAAACACGAGAGAACAATACCTCATTCATTCATGTAAACAAGTTCCAGGATAGTTTAAAAGAAAATATTTTACAATGAAATCACAAACTCAAAAAGGGAAATGTCTTCGGATCTCCGTTGCCCACCACCACTTGGATTTAGCCCTTAATGGCTTTATTACATCATGTAATACTCCTATATTATTTCTCTCTCAAGCCAAACCCCTTTGTGACGGATGATGTGGTGAAGAATGGAATATCTTGAGACGTAGGAGCTCCCCTCCTTTTATAGGAAGATTTTATCTTCATAACGATGTCGCATTTTAGTCCCATTAAATGGACGATTCACGCGTTTCCCTCTTCATCAATATTGTTCCCTAATATCTTTTCCGTCCACCCTCAAAATATCAGATTCATTGGACCCGTATTGAAGGCTTTAGGCTTTTTCTATTGAAAATAGATTTCTCTAGATGAAGCTTCCTGGAAGCTTCCTTCAAAAGTCTATCACTAAACGACCATCATAAAGGATTCCAAACGGCATGAAATTTATTTAGGAGACGCGCCTTGGAGTCATATGTCATATCCAGGTGGAATAGCATCATTTGGAGTAGTCTAGACCGAACGTTTCTTCCATTACTTTGGTGGAGTCAATGTAGTCCGCCCGGAAAAAATTGTCAACTTCATTGATTTTTTTGGGCATCATTAATATCGATTCAACCCCTGGTGCTGAAGACAAAGTTGAAGGAAATAAAATAAGGGTTCAAACAAAATTAGAATAATAAAATTTGGAAATATATTTTATAAGAAATGACCAAAATACCCCTGTGATAAAAATCTGTTAAAAATCCAGAATTAGGCCATTTTTGCATTTAGGCTCAAAATAACACCAAAACCTAAATATGTAACAATTGCCCATTAAATAACACTGTTGTGGGTTTATAATCATTAAATTACAGTATAAAATATGTGAAAATATTAGCTTCATCATGTACCAAAATAATGTATGTATTTTTTCTAATTCAAATTCTTCAACTTTAGGAAAACAATCTTGAAAACCAAAAATGTTGTCCTAGTGCTCTTATATCTGATTGATCAGATGGTACCTTAGATCATCACAAATTTATGGATTTGTGATTGTTGGATTTTCCATATCCATGTTCTCTACCACTCACTATCAGAACATGATGGTTATATTTTCTTCCATATCCATATTTTCACCTGTGTGGAAACCCAGTGATTAGTTTATTTTGGTAACCGTTACGTTTCATACATTCATTTTTAAAGATTGGTTTTGGTATTACTTTTTACGATGTGGGTTTCAATTAGAGAAACTTTCGAATAGTAAACCATTTATATCCCCGACGAATTTCGAGGGCGAAATTCATTTTAAGGGGGGTAGAATGTAACACACCGAGATTTTATGAAAATTATTCTTTTTAATTTCATTAATGTCTTGTGTTGTACGCTACACCAAAAGGAGCTTGCACAACATGCATCCTTGACTTGCATTTCATTACACGCAATTGCGACCTTCCTCGATAGCGTGTGTAGTACGCAATAACGAGTTTCACTAAACAACAATATGCTATTAAAATATTATTAAAACTAGCCGTTATGAATAGTAATAACCACTTTTTGAAATTTTGTAAATTTTATTTTTCAAAATGGAATTCATTTTTGGATTCATAATATCAAAATTAGCTTAGGGTGAAATTTTGGTGATTTTCGGATAACTTTCATATTTTGATAAATAGTGAAAATTACTAAATTTTAATTAAAAACAACTTTTTCAATCGAAATAATTAATAGTGATAAATTATTAATTTGAGTGGTTTTAAAGTATATTTAGAATATATTTTTACAATTTAATACAATGTTGGTCATTGGATGTAATTTCACATTTAAAACAGACATAAACAAGTGTCAATCTATTTATAGTTATTATCTCTTAAGAACACGCTATTTGTTTTGACGACGGGAATTAATTTTTAAATTAATTAATGCAACTGATATGTTTTGAATTTGGTAAAATAGAAATGATTTTTGATTTCATAATATCAAATATCGCTTAGGCCAAATTTTTGGTATTTTTCTAAAAACTTTCAATTTTTGATGAATAGTGAAACCACTAAGTGGTAGTAAAAAAAACTGAATTGTTCATAAAACTTAATTTTACCGCTTCTGTGAGTGGAATTTCAAAAATCCGAGAGACACAGTTGATGTCAGTAAGTAAAATTTGGTTCAATGAGATGAAAATAATTTTTTTGGTGAATAGTAACTTTTTACTTTTTTTAACCACGGTTGAAAGTAAATAGGGTAATTAAGGGTAGAAATGATATTATTATTACCCTAACACATGTCCTAATTCTATTGGACTAGTGTAATTCGACCAAAAACAAACTTAGGAATAAAATATGACCATTTAGGCCCACTTGGATTAGATTAGAACATTTATTATTAATTTATTTAAAGAAGGGTTAAAAGAGTTAAAATCAAAGTTTATTTACTAAAACATTTTTAATATGGGGTTATACATAAGATAAATTCGACTATAAATATATTCATTAGAAAGCTAAAAATCTTTCCTACATAATTTTATTTTATTTGTAATTTTAAGACATTAAATCATTTAACTTATTTATGACACAACGATGATGCAGTAATTATCTTATTAATGAAATATTGACATAATTGATGTTATAAATACCCAAATAAATATAATTTGAGTCTTTTTATGAATTACACTAATTTTCTAGTTTAATAAGACATGTTAATATTGATTTAATTAACTTTTTTCGAACTTATCATTCTGTTATGATTTTCACAAAAATCAATTACTAAATAGTGTCAAATTTGACATAAAATAGTTTTTAAAACAAATATTATATTATTAATTGTTATTTTATTCCTAAAAATCTAAGGTTCGGCCAAATGACTTAGATAAGGTTATATATATTAATAATAAACAACTTGGGGTTCGTTTGGCTTCTTATAGAATGTTTATTAAAATATTAGTATAAGAACACAAGAAGACATAGTAAAAGTAAAATTATTTAACTAAATGTTAAATCTAAATGATAAGGTTAAAATAGGAACCTAAACTTGTCTAAATTCTATTGTATGAGAGGATTTATACCCATCCCAACCTTAGCCACGAAATAAATAAATTTGGAGCTATTTAAAGCCGATCTTGACTTTATAATAAAATAATATTTTTAGTTATTCCAAAGGTGCCCCTCTCCTCCCTTATAAAAGGGCACCTCCTCCCTCTCTTCCTCACAAACATTGAGCCTTCAAGCTCAGAAAACCACTGACAAATTCTCCTCTCCACTTCCCTAGAAACATCCTAGAGGTTCTGGTCTTCCTCAAAGGCCAATTTTAGTGCCATAAAATAAGGGCTCAAAGAAGCACTTCAAAGAAGAGGTAATGTCTGTTATCGATTCTTTCATCTTTATTTTTTCTTCCACTTATTCTTCTTTAGTTGTTTCATTATGAAGTAATAACATCAGTATCACTCATATTCTGATATGTTATTATAAGTATGAAACAACCCTATTTCACCATCTATCCATCCTACGGAAAATGAAATCACCGCGCGTGCGTACGTACGGAATACCGTCTCCACGTTGTGGTGAAATCTATTTTACAACAACACCTTACTTGGATGGGTATAATGGTGTAAACAATAACTATATATTATTATTTTAAAGTGATATTGATTCTTAAATAGTATACATACACTCCAATACAGTCCCACGATCATGAGAACGATATCATCCCTCGTGCGTACGTACGGACTACCGTCTCCACGACGCGATGAGAATCATTCTCCACTTTAAACCATTCACGAATGATTATAAAGTATATATAATAAGTAATCATGAAATATATGACATAATAATGATACAGGATTTATTTTTATATATACGAATGTCATCTACTTAATTCCGTTCAACTCAATAAGGAAACGAAAACAGCGTTCATGCGTACGTACGGCCTACCGTATCCATGAACGGTGTATTTCTTTCCATTTACTGATTTATTATATATATGTATATTTTGAATATATATATATATAAATCATGTTTTATATTCTGGAATTATGTAATCATGATCTAAGTAATCATATGAATAATTACAAGTTAAAACACGGACAACAAATGAAACAATTTTACCCAAAACACTCATTAACATGGAATTTACAAAAGAACGGCTAATATAAAGTCATAAGTGAACCATATATGATATCATAAAAATGAATATGATTTTGTAATAAGTCAATGACATTATTTAAATCATTATACAGGAGGTTCACACACTTACAAAGCAAGTCGGACCTAAGGTAAGAGAAAATATCACAATCTCATTTTTATCAGAGATTGCTTATACTTTGGAATTTACTGGGGTGTATTTTATCATCCACATCCATGTTTCCTCAATATGTAATATTTATATCCTTCTACAATATTTTATATTAAATTTTACCCTTCGGTGAGTTTTTAGTAAAATATATGAAAGGAATCTTTTGTCGTTTTTCGTACGAGGTACTTTTTGACTTTTCCGACAAAGGTACGAAGAATGTTTTTTTAACTTATACGACATGAATGGATATTTAAAACATTATTTCCAAGAATCTTACTTTAAAAGTTTTCAAGTTTATTTTTAATCAACTTCTTGTAGTTTAAAGTTGTATGACATGTTAAGAAAGGAAAAATGTTTTTGAAGAAGAAAGGATATTTTCCTCAAGAATGGAGTTCAAGTGTTTTATCAAAATTATTTTCCATATAAGATAATAAAGGGTTCTGTTTTTATAACTATTATTAAATTGATTTGATTATGTTGTGATGGAATTATTTTTATGAATTCCATTATCTTATATGAATTGTTTTATGATGTCATGATGTTTAAGATTCCCATTTGTATTACATGGGTTATGCAATGATGTATGATTTATGATTTTGTGGCACACATAAGAATGGTATCATTAAGAGATGGGTGGGACCTATATCTCCCTTCAATGCATTGGGTAATGATTTTATATCTCATGAGATAGACATGGCTGGAACGGTAGGTTATATCGGTTCAGTGAAACAGGACTGAAACGAGGGTGACATGGTTCAGAAAGGGATTTTGTCCACTAAGATAGTCTTGGAAATGAGTCTTGACTAATAAGATATGATTCTCTATGATTATGTGTGTATGACACAAGGTTTTATGTTTTACTTTATGACTATTGGGATTACATTTCACTACTATGGTTTATCCCATGTTATGAAATTATGATCTCTTTTGCAGGTTAAGATTTCCAAAAGATGTGATCTTATGAATATGATGTGATTGATATTTGTTTTGATTACCCTTACTGAGCATTTGAGCTCACCCTTTTATGTTTTCTTTTCTCCAGGATATAAAGAAAGGTTTTAGGTATTAAAAAAGGAATATCTTTATGGGAGATGTTGAAGATCTTTCACCAGTATTAGAAGATTATATTCCATGTTTCCAAAGACACTAAACTATTACGATCCTTGTGTGTGTGTTTTTGTTATGTACTAAGTATTTCGCAAATGTAATGTAATGTCCACGTACGTCAGGCTTTGGGTCTCTACATTTGGTATCAGAGGAAAGGTTTAGTCAACCTTTGGAAACTAGGATGTGAAAACGTTAGTGAGATCCCTAAAGATATTTCTAAGGTATGTCTAGGGATGTCTGTAAGGTTATGTATACCTATAGGTTATTGTACTAGAATTACGCTAACGATCATAGAATTAAACCTAAGATGTTAGATATTGAAGGTACTCCCCCTTTATTATGTTATTTTCCCTAGCATGATTTTTGCCTCTCACACTATTCTTTTTGGGTTTTAGACGATGGCTGGAACCCGAAGAAACCGTGTTGATCAATACAATGGACAATGCAATGATTGTCCTCCTGAACAAACAAATGTTATGGGAGATGGAGTGAAAAATCTTATTGCTATACTTACACAGGCTATGAATCATTCTGGACTTCCAAATGAGTAGAGAAGGGAAAAATATTCTATTGAGTCCTTCATGAGGCAACGTCCACCTTCTTTCAGTGGGTCTTCTGATCCACTTGTTGCTAAACAATGGATCAGTACCACTGAAAAGATCTTTTCAGTTCTTCAATGTTCTAAACATGATAAAGTCATCTTATTAGTGTATAATTTGGAAGATGATGCTGATCAATGGTGGAATCTTATTAAGAATACGAGGCAAAGGGATGAAATTGAGTCCATGGAATGGGACGAGTTCAAGAACTTATTTTTCAATAACTACATCCCTCGTATTCTTTGAACAAAGATGGAGAAGGAGTTTCTTGAACTAAAGCAAAAGGATGATGAATCAGTTGGTATATACAAAGCGAATTTTACAGGACTTGCAAGGTATGCATCTGGCATTATCATCCAACCTGAAAGTAAATTTGATCGATTTTTCAGTGGCTTAAAACCATGTCTTCGAAGGACATTAGCTATAAGAGACTTTAGTAGCTATGAAGAAATTGTGCATTGTGCTATCAAGGTAGAAATGGAAGTTGGTGTTACATATCCATCTCATGGTTTTGACAAGAAACGAAAGATGGATTTCAAGGAGAAATCTCAGAATAATTGTGAAAAGAAGATGAATGTTTCCTTATGCTCAACGTGTGGAATGAAGCATGGTGGAGATTGTCTTAAAGGGACTAGAAAATTTTTTAAGTGTGGAAAAGAAGTTCATTGAGCAGCTGAGTGTCGAAGTAATGGAAGAAGGGTTTCTAATGATGTGAATAAAGCAAACACTGCAGAAAACGCACCACCAACACTTCAATGCTACAAGTGAAAGCAAATGGGGCATTATGCTAATAAATGCACTAATCCAAGGGTTAGTGATGATCAACATGAGAAACCACATAAGGCAAAGGACAAAGGGAATTCACATGCGATCACTATTGGCAATGTTGAATATGACAACGATGTGGTGGAATGATTAAGTGTTTATGTAATGGGATTCCAAAATAATGTTGTATATAGTATCGTGGAATATTGGAATATTTATGTTTTGGATTTCAATAATTTTATGGTACCGTTAACCATGAAAAGTGATTGCGACATTTTTGGTAAACAGATGATATGTGAATAATGAAGGGATAAGAAGATAATGAGATGTTTGATTGTATTCATGAGCTCATGATTGATATAAGGACTAAGTGAAAGTATTAGTACTTCTATCGTAACCTCAAAGACTTTTGATATTGATGAATCAGAGGAAACCAGTTGATCAAAATATCTTTATAGGAATGATTGGAAGTTTATTTTACTTAATAGATAGTGCTATAGATTTAATGTTTTTTGTTTGATTATTTGCTAGATATTAATAAAATCTAAAAGGGTACTATGTTAAATAAGTAAAAATAATTTTTTAATATTAATAGAATTATTAATTTATGTCTATTTCACTCATATTGAAATGATTTTTAATTTTAATGTTTTTTAATGCTTAATTTTGTAGAACTAGAATGGATTGGAAAAGTACTTTTCAATCCTTTCATTTATTAGGAGAAGATTTATTATATTTTTTCTGTAATAAAAAACACTTTGTTTCACTTTTCACTACTGATGTTGAATATGTGGTAGTTGGATGTTTTTGTGTTAAAATGTTATGGATGAAACACATATTCATTCACTATGGCATTAGTTTTACTAAAACTCAGATTTTATGGGACAACACAAGTTCCATTTCTTTAATTAAAACCCTAGAACATCACTCATAAGAAAAGAATTTATATATAGGAGACAATTTACTTTTGGATCACACACTAAAAATAGATATCTTTTTAAAATTCATCAGAACATAAGAACAACTAACCAAAAATTTTACTAAACCCCCATGTTTTGATATATTTGAATATGTTAAATAGAATCTAGTAATGATCAATATCAAATGATAATTAATACATACTTTATGTTTTTCAATCTTATTATATTAATAAACTCCTTCTCAAAGTGTGATGACATATATTTTGGTTTTTCAAAAACTTTTGTTTTCTGAACAACATAGTTTTTAATTCTTTTTTATTTCATATATTCAAAAACATCTAAGAAAATTTAAAAAAATCAAAGTTAAATGTTTTTAAGAAAATCGGAGTCAAAATTAGTACCAATGGTTTTCTAGACACTTAATTTTTTCTAATTTATTGAGACTAAAAAATTATAACTAATATTTTGGGAAAATATTTTTGTCATGAATATTATAGAATAATTTTTCTCTTAATAAACCTTGAATAATAGCTTATTGGACAAAACCTTCACACTAAAATAAATTTTTACTTAGAGGGGTATTGTTCTAATATTTTAGTGTTTTAGATTTTACAATTACTTTACTTTTCTATGTTGTTTTATATATTATTTAATTTTTAAAATCTTTAAATTTTTTAAAAATAAATATGTTTTTGTAATCAGACATTCTTTTACTCCGATAATAAATATTTCTTAAAAAAATTAAAATTTGAGAATATTTATTAAATCATTTGAGGATTTAATATCAACTGTCTGATCAAAATACATTTTTGAATCTAATAAGTTATATTATTGGAAGATAAAGGGTTTTTCCTAAGCTTATATGTATATAGTGGGTCACCCTTGACCCAAATCGATATTCAGTACTATCTATAGACACTCAACTCTATGTTTGAAAATCAATCCAAATGTTTCCCATTCATCTGATCCCCAATATCATTTTTAGTATGATATCATAACCTGAAAATTTCTCAAAGAATTTTTTTTAAAGGAATGGAAGATCTAAATTACATGGTATGAAAAGTATTATTTTCTTCTTTAAAATTTATTAAATTTAAATGATTGGAATAATATATGTTTAAAATGATGATTTTTATTTACAGCATCCTAAAATAGTAATAGAATTATTTTCTGTGGTTGAATTTCAATTGGAAGAAAATTTAGATGTGATTGTTTCCAACTTTTCTGGTTAAGGTTGTAAGGTAACTATTCAAACAATTTCTGATTTAGTTTATGTTCTCTTTTAAAGGAGAGGCATACCATCCATCACATAAGATTCTGAAAAATCATTATGGATTTGAAAATATAAAATTTCAATCTTTATTAATTTCTTTCGAAGAAGTTACTAAGGCATTTCAATTAACTATGGATTCCAATGTTTAAATTTTTAGATTCAAAGGTACTTGATACTGAGAAAAGGTGATATGTATACTCTTAAATTACTTGATATTTTCAAACTAGGATTTCTTATCAATATGAGCAAAATAAACATGGATAAGTTTTTATTTATTTTTATCGAGGCTATTAATAAGTCTTCTATGAAGTAATGGATTAACATGTTTCTATGCTTCATTAATAAGAAGATGGTAACTTGTATGAAATTATTTTATATAAAGAATTAATAGTATACCATTAGGAAAAAAATCACTTATTTGAGAGGAAACCATGTATAGAATGAAACTGTTTCTCAATCATAAGCTAAATAATTTTTTTAAAAAATAGGACAAGACTATGTACATTACAGATCAAGTAAAAGAGAAATAATTGGTACAATATAAGTGGAAAGAATAATCCTCTCATATTAACTATTAGAAGAAATTGAAATACACATCCAATAAAGAATTTAAGAAATTGATGACTCATAAATCTTATAAAAATTTAGGGGATCAATGTATTGGAATTAATAATGTAGAGGATTTTTATCTGAAGATAATGAATGTTGATGCAATGAAATAAAAAAATAAGAATAAAAAGTAGAATAAAATTATTTCTAAATCAATTTTTCTGGATAATTTTCTTAAAGGAGTAAGAAGTGCATCAACTGATCAACCTATATGAGTTTCTCTGTTGTCAATAGTTCATCCTATTATATGTTCTAGAATTTTTTCTACTACTAATAAGATATTTTCATATCCATCGTTATGTACTGATTTATATATTGTTGAAACATTGGTTCTTCCAAATTTTGTTAAAATAGAAAAAGGAAATGAAGCTCTAGTTGAATCTCATGTTGAAAACCCATTTCAGGAATTGGTCTCGTAGTCATTTATGAATTCAGTGAAGAATAAAATACATGAATATGTTCAAAAGAATGGAAAATGTGTTTTAAGAACTATGAGGTAGTAATATAAAGAAATAGAAGAAGAAGAATAAGAAAAATAAATAAGGAGAATAAGATAAGGAAGAAGAAATTTATTTTGAGTCATATCCATCGTTCACTTCCTTGATAAGAATCCAGAGGTAGATGTTTTTATGGATAAAAAATATCCTTCACATAAAGAAGAGGAACCTCAAAAATCTCACACAAAACAATCATACAAGGTAGATACTGTTAGGGATATCAATGTTGTCAAAGTTGTAGTGGAATAAAATGTTAAAGAAAAATAAAATATAATTGTTGGACCTTCTCACCAACAAATTTTAGAATCTTCATTGGACTCATGCGATAAATATTTAATTAAATCACATAATAGAATAGATTATATTTTTCAGAATTTGAAAAAAATATTTATTCAATGTAATATCTTCCAAACATTGAAGAAAGAAACAATAATATTCAAACCATTTTAAATGATAAATCAATGTCAATTAAATTGTTAACTGAATCAATTATTTATAATGAGGATGAAATAAAGTGATTCAAAGATAATTGAAATTCAAAGAAATGAAGATTCAATATAACGGTAAAGTTAGCGAGACAAGTAGATGGTGACATGAAAGAAAATGATGATCAGTTTGTATAGGTCAAGAAAGTATATTTTGACATAGCTGATTCTATTGAGAAGAATTTATCAGATTTCTATGATAGGATGAATTTTATCTAAAAGTTCAAAAATATATTAGACTATTGGAATAAGTAATTATTAGAACTCAGAAAAGATATTCATAAGTTGAAAGATGATAATTCCAGAATCCGATATTTTGAATAATAAAACTTGAGGATTATGAAGAAAAAACAGAATATCAGTTTTCTAGAAGAAAAAATTATTAGTTTAAAGGAATAGAATTGGTAGTTTAGAGTCATGGAAGAGAAGATACCAAAACTTGAGTCTAGAAAAGCTGAATCCTCAAAAAATCAATATGATTTGAAGAAGTTAATTTTTTTTTAAAAACATACATATAAGAAAAATTGAATGTTTTTTAATGAACTATTAATTATATTCATTCCAATCAAACATTTTGAATGAAATTTAGTTTGAATTATTTTCTCTCCAAACACATTTTGTTTTAATTTTTTCTAATTTTATTTGGATTAATGATATCTATTTTAGTGTTATATGTGTAGTTATTTAAATACAAATGTATCATATTATATTTTCGAACTTTTTAGGACAATATATTACTTTCCCAATTTTTTCAAATCACATAGGGGATAAATAATATAAGTGGGAGAAATAATCAAAATTGAGAGAAACTATCTAAAGTGGCGTATCCAAAGTAATAATATCCTCTATCAGATCAAGAATACTAGAAAAAAACAATTCATCAAGATAGGGGGAGTTAATATTAGTAAATTAAATATCATTCTTATGAAGAATTATGTTTAATATCATAAACGTTCAAAGGGTTGTAAGATTATTAAAGTTAATTTTTTTTTTTCATTTTAATGATTTTGTTTTTTAATTTCCAAAAGGGTTATATTGTTGAGTCAAAATTTTAATTTATAATTTTCCTTTCCTTATTTTTGAAAATCTCAAACACATTCTTAAAACATTATTTTACTAGATTTAAAAATACTAGGTATGTCATAATGTTTTTGTAGAAATAATCCTTCTCTACCAAATGTTTAAATAGTTCTAATATAAACACATAAAATTTTTCTTTAATTATATGCATTAGACTCAATATTATCCTATCCATCAGATTTACTAATTTTCTATCCATCGAACTGACCAAATTCATATCCATCTGGCTGACCATAGTTTAGATCCATTAGAACGTCCATAATATTGTTTATTAGACTGATAAACAGTATATTCCATCGGACTGTGTAACTTTAATAATCAATGTGTTTAGATTATTTTTATTGGATTGAATTCATTAACTAATTGTAATGATGTTATTAAAACTACATCGGATGGAGATTTTTTCCTAAGCAGTTAGGTGAATAACATATGAGGTTATTAAAACCAACTCCATGATTCAAAGAAAATATGACTATTAAAGAATGCTTATAAATAGGAGTACATTAGTGGAGCTGGGAGGTGATGCATTTTTCAACTCAACATGTCTGAAGATTTCCCATCTTGAATGTCTCGTTCTTACAATTTGAAATCTTTTAGAGGGTTGTTTTCAAATGATTCTGAGTGAGTATTTTGGAAATACTTAGAACTTTTTTACTTTCATATTTTCTTGTTTTGATCAAGGGTTAGTTTGAGATCTTATAGGGATAAGAAGATATTTGATTTTGATCAGGTTTGTCAAGGGCTTCTAGGTATAGGAATATAGTTGACGCTAATAATCATATCAAGTGATTCTAGGGTTTTGGAAGATAGAGTTATTTTGATCATCAAATCAAGGGACTTCCTAGTATTTAAGGATAGGCATTTCCATTTATGTTAAAAAAATATGGATATATTAATTTATGATTTTCAACTTCCCGAGCACTTATGTTTAAAGAGTAAAACTAATTTTAAAAATATTTTAAGTCATTATTACTTTGTTATAAGCTACTGTATTACTAGATTCAAAAAAATTTATATTCTTCTATGAAATTTAAATTAAGAAGTTTTTTTACTGATCTTTCTAATAACTATTTTATTGTAATATATGTTATATTGATTAATATCTCCGGTTTACTAGACGAATTATGAGTTTGATATAAATACATTGATCATCGAAACATTATTGAGTCTCATATTTTTTTTCTAAATGGGTTTTGGTTTTTTTATTTATTTAATTTTTAAACTAAAATTCAATGCCCAACCCCTCTTTTATCCTTCATAAACTCTTATGATTCAATATGATGGAGTGTTTGATCATTAATATTATTTTTCTATATAGGTGTTTTAATTAGTTTTTTAAAGCTTCTATGAAAATTCTCTTCTTCTTGGGTGAATTGTGATATTTTTATATTTATAAATAAATTTTATTTGTATCTTACAATTTAAAATGTTTGGGAGACCCGCATTAGGAATTTATTAACTTTTTGGACTCATTTTAGTGTTCATATTCATGTTGTATTTGGAGAATTTTGGTGTTGTTTGTGGATCTATCCTACTGGTTTGGTGAGAGGTTGTTTCTTATTTATTAGATCCATCCTTAAGACTCCATTAATGAGACCCACCTCCTTTAGTGGGGAGTGATCATAACTCTGGAAATATTACCTTATATTTAATTAGGGAATTTTCAGGGACATAAAGTGTTGTAGTGGGGAGAATTTTCCCACCCTAACCTTAATTTCCACTACTATTTTTCATAATTATTTAATTTTTATCATGTCATTTTGTTTTGGATTAATTATTTTTCAAAATTTTGAAAATCTATATAATTTATTATGTTTCACGGTTAGTGCACAAATTTTAGGGGAAATCATATGATTACTATTACATAGGGTCCTTTATTGTTCAATTTGTATGTTCATGGTTTGTCTATATATATAGCACAAGGTTGGATCAAAATTATGAAAACCCCAATATAAATTGTTCTATCCCTTTTATGTGTATGGTTTTTGGGATAAAGATTTCATACAGTTAGTAGAAATTATGTGGAAAGTGTGTGAAGGGATTATTTTTAAGTGTATTTTCTATATTTAGTTAAATTTTTAGTAAAATTTGTCTCTAAATCATAATATTATATTTTTCTTTTTCAATATTACCTATATTTTTTATTCCCAATTTCTTAAATTGTGTGTAAAAACAATGAGGCTACCTAATATTAATTAAAATTGGTTTTTAAGTTTTTCCCATATTTTAATTTTTGGGTTTTGGACCCCCTTCTACCCTCCTCATCTTTCGATCTGTCTATATCACTACAAGGGGAACAATCCCTTCATTACTTTACCCAACTTGAGAATCTAATATTTATTTCCAAGTGGATTTATGAAGATAAACCCCTTTATTAATATTATTCTACCTTATTCCTCTCTTATTTCTCCTTTTTATCTCAATTTCACATCCTTCTTGAACCCTAGGGGACACTAAGTTAAGATTAGGGTATAATAGTTGTTCAAATGGGGGGGATTTTTTTGTTTTAGAGTTGTAGGAGCCTTCTTTATAATTGTACGAGCACTCTCTATAAGAGGTGATGTGTTATGTCTTACTACAGCGGGTGGGGGGGGGTTACTGCTTGGAATGAGGTAGGTGTTTTTTTGCTCATCCTATTTATGGAACGTCATTGTTTGGATAATGATTTCAGATGATTTATTTTATAAATTATATTTATATTTAATAGTATTAAGGATTTTAGAAATTTTTTCAAACTGGAATCACACTTGGAATAAGATTATTTATTGTTATTTTTGATCTTTTGAAAACAAATTTAAATTCTTAGTATATTGAATTTATTTACAGGATCTTTGTAACACCCCAAGATTTTATGAAAATTATTCTTTTTTAATTTCATTAATGTCTTGTGTTTTACGCTACACCAAAAGGAGCTTGCACAACATGCATCCTTGACTTGCCTTTCATTACACGCAATCACGACCTTCCTCGATAGCGTCTGTAGTATGCAATAACGAGTTTCACTAAACAACAATATGCTATTAAAATATTATTAAAACTAGCCGTTATGAATAGTAATAACCACTTTTTGAAATTTTGTAAATTTTATTTTTCAAAATGGAATTCATTTTCGGATTCGTAATATCAAAATTAGCTTAGGTTGAAATTTTGGTGATTTTTGGATAAATTTCATATTTTGATGAATAGTGAAAATAACTAAATTTTAATTAAAAACAACTTTTTCAATCGAAATAATTAATAGTGATAAATTATTAATTTGAGTGGTTTTAAAGTATATTTAGAATATATTTTTACAATTTAATACAATGTTGGTCATTGGATGTAATTTCACATTTAAACCAGACATAAACAAGTGTCAATCTATTGATTGTTATTATATCTTAAGAACACGCTATTTGTTTTGACGACTGGAATTAATTTTTAATTTAATTAATGCAACTGATATGTTTTGAATTTGGTAAAATAGAAATCATTTTTGAGTTCATAATATCAAATATAGCTTAGGCCTAATTTTTGGTATTTTTCTGAAAACTTTCAATTTTGGATGAATAGTGAAACCACTAAGTGGTAGTTAAAAAAACTGAATTGTTCATAAATGTAACGCCCCGACCCCAGCTACCCAGAGTCGGTGCATTACTTCGTAACATTGGCATGATCACAAAAGATCAAGTCTCGAAAGACCGATTAGTTTAGTAGCCTTGGAAACACTAGATACATTCGTAAACGTTACAATACATCATAAAGTGAAAAACTACAATAACAAAGTCTCCATAGTCCACACTCATATCCTCTTCTGACTATCCCTGCAGGTCATTCATAAAATACTTCTTCACATCCTGGAAAATATTAAAACATTGAAAGGGGTGAGCTCAGATGCTCAGTAAGGATAACAATAATGCGGAAGCTTTCATAAATAATCGTTAACAATTAAGGCAATGTATAAGTAAAACAAAAGCCTTTTAAACATGAACTTCAACATAATATGGCAAAAGTAAAATGAGATAATGCCATTCACTTCTTCACATGGATATTCTACTGGTCGAATAATCACATGCAATAACAATAACCACTTTCATAATGATGGAATGTATAATGCCGGACATTCTGAAACATTTTGTCAAGGCCTCGGCCAAGACGTCTAAAATGATTAAGGCCTCGGCCAAAACCATAAATCAAATTGGGAAAGGGCCTCGGCCAATTCCACATCTAGTTGTCTCATGAGACCTACCGATGCATCGAGGAGCTATAGCGGGCCCCACCCGTCACTTATTAAGTCCAATACATTCCTCATATGAATAGGTTTAAACATATCATAAACCATAACATAATCATATCACATAAAACATGCATAAAGGAAACATAACATTTCCACATTCCAATCACAAGATATCAATACAACACATTGATATAATAAAAACGCTTTCAAAACCATTTTCAATACCAAAATAAAAGTAAGTTAAAACTTTGTATTTATTTTTCATTAAAAAAAGTGATGGCTTGTAGAGGAAGCCGAAACTCAAATAATGGTCACGGCGGCGGAGAAGTCGTTGTCGCCGCATAAGTACGGAAAGAAAAACATTCCCTTTTTGTCGTTTAGTAAAACGCTTCGTGTAAAAAGATTCCTTTTGAATAAATGTAAAAGTCAAAGGGGTTTATACACCGTATAAAAGAAAGTTGTGTATAAAATAAAATATGCCTCAACGAAAGGAGATTGAGACGAAGTCCCATACAAAGATCATTTTTAAAATAAAATAGATATATTATGTGTATTCACTATAGGTACACATAAATAACATAAAAATACAAAATAGGACATAATAATATCATGACATAATTTGAAAGTAGGAGATTAACCCAAAGAATGGAAGTTGGGTTAAGAAGATCCCTTACCTCGTGTCTGACTTGACTCAACCGTTCTTTAACCTCCTGAATAATAAACTGGAGTTAATATCTACCTTATTAAGAACCATTTTCAATTTCATTATCCTTTTTATATCACTTATTACAATGTTATGAACATTATGTAATTATTTAAGTTAATAACGGTCGTTTTGTCGATCTTTGGTACTGGAGTCAACAATAAGCTTCTTATAATTACAAGTTGTTTATGTGGTGAAATATCCATTATATCCAGAATTATATTCATGATTTAGATGTCATATATATCTTATATATCCAGTATATACATTCATTTATAATATTACATAACATTTAGAGGTAAGAAATGAAATGCACCGTTCATGGAGACGGTAAGCCGTACGTACGCATGAACGCTACTTTCATTTAAATTTCATATTTAAAGGAACTAAATCATAATGATATAAATGTATAATATAATTCCAGTATAATATAGTGTATAATACCATTTACTACATCCTTTATACATCCCACATATGGCATTAACGATTCAAATCACTTTGAGGGGGCGGTAGTCCGCACTTCCTAAAATGAAATTATCGCGTTTTACCCATAATGGAAATCATAAAGTATGACATAAATGAGAAATACAGAAGCATAAGTAAAACATAAACAAATTATAAATCATATATAAATATAGTGACATCTTAATGGCCACCTTTGAAGGTGTTATATGAGTGTTGAACAATCATCGTTTCGTGAGGCAGAAATTCGCCATCCACAGAAACCGTATGTTCTTTAACCATTAGATGTAGGTGTGTGTAAGTGTAGCTAGAATACATCTTATAACAACATCCTAGTATATTGAGGATACTGGTGTTGTTACAAAAGAAATGAATAAAAAGAGTTTAGGGGGTTGGAGAAGAAAAATAAAACAAAACAACATTAGAAAAGACATTACCTCAAAATCGGGTAACTCTTTTTGATTTGAGCTAAAGGCTTCCTTGGGAAGAGTTCTGCCCAAAGTGAGGTTTCTAGGAGTAAGGAAGGAATGTTGGGAGAGTATTTGGGCAGAGGTTGGCCGAGCCAAATGGCTTGATGGTGTGAATAAGGTGGGAGAGGTGGGGGCCTTTTATAAGTGGAGAGGAGGGGCACTTTTGGAAAGTAATGAAATGTTACATTATTTCAAAATGCTTTTCGGATTCTAAAGGTCCCACATCTATATAATTCGAGGCTAAGGTGATAAGGTTTCGAAATATCTTCATCCAATAGGCTTTGGACAAGTGTAAGCCTCGGATTTTGCATTATCTTCTCATTTTATTTAAATCGTCAAATAATGATGTCATCGCTGCATCATTATTATGTCATAAATACTTTAATTTATTTAATGTCTAAAAATTATAAAACAAATACTATGATGTAGGAAATCTTTTTAGCTTTCCAATGACTATTTATAATCAAAATTTGGACTTGTATAACCCCAATTAAAAATTGTTTTAGTAGAACAATTTATGTTAGTGTCATTTTCACTTTAACATTAAATAAAAAGTAATTTATGTTATTTCCCAACAAAAGTGGATCCATGGGGTCCCCAAGTTAGGCCATGGCTTGTCTTGGTCGGCCATGACTCAACCAATGAGGTTGGGACATGTGTCTAGGTCATTTCATATTATTAATGTATTATTTATACCTTAAACTACACTAATTACCACTAATCGCGATTAAGAACTTAAAAGTTACTATTCACCAAAAAATTATTTTGATCTCATTGAACCACATTTTACTTCTTAATGACAACCATGTATGTCGGATCAAATCACAGAAGTTGTAATATTTCATTTAAACGAAAAATCAGTTATTTAACTACCACTTAGTGGTTTCACTATTCATCAAAAATTGAAGTTTTTCAGAATAAGGCCAAAATTTCACCCTAAGCTATAATTGATATTCCGAATTCAAAAATGATGTC
This sequence comes from Viscum album, assembly GCA_963277665.1. Classification (NCBI taxonomy): domain Eukaryota; kingdom Viridiplantae; phylum Streptophyta; class Magnoliopsida; order Santalales; family Viscaceae; genus Viscum; species Viscum album. The sequence goes on along the minus strand of OY728140.1, from coordinate 1,441,095,636 downwards.
TATTTTACAAAATTCCAAACATATAAGTTGTATTAATTAATTTCATAATTAATTCCCGCTGTTACAACAAATAGCGTGTTTTTAAGAAACAATTTATATCAAAAGTTTGGCAATTGTTTATGTCCAATTTCAATGTTAAATTAATTCTAATGACCACCATTGGATAAAATGGTAAAAATATTTTCTAATTATACCTTAAAACCACTAAATAGTATAATTTATCTGTATAAATTATTTTGATTAAAAAAGTTGTTTTTATGTATTTTTCACTATTCATAAAAAATTAGAAGTTCTCAGAAAAATACCAAAAATTCAACATAGGCTAATTTCGATATTACGAATACAAAAATGAAGTCCATTTTGAAATATAAAATTTCTATAATTTTAAAAAGTGGTTATTACTATTCATAACGGCTATTTTGATTAGTTGCGGTGTGTTAGAACTCGAACTTGCGTACAATGCAAGCTATTGCATTATTGAATGAGAAGCGTATCGTGGAAGCTCGGGGTGTTACATTCTCCCCTCCTTCAATAAATTGCGTCCTCGCAATTTGAAATTTTTCTTTGATAATAAAAGGCTGAAAATAGAAAATACCTTTGTGGAAAACCCACATCGGAAATAAGGTTAATAAATATATAACATTAAAAGAAAGCAGGATAAGTACAAAGGTCACCCGATATAGCCCATTCTAGGATTCTATGAAAATATGGATATGGAGGAGAAACAAACCATCAAGGTCTGATGGAGAGTTATAGAAAACAGGATTAGGAGAATGTTTAACCACAAGAAAATCACAAACTTGTGATTGGTTAAACGGTCATTGAATCCCCAGTTGGAAAAGTTAACCGACAACATTTTTGTTTTAAGTTACCTTTTATAATGTTGAGGAATTTATTTATGAGATTTACTAAGAACGTAGGGGAATATACATACTTGTTATGTATACTTTCATTCGTAAAATTTTTTTTTTACCACAACCCCAACTTTTACTCCAAATGGTAACGGAACTCAAAAATATTCTATTTATCCTAATTGTATAAGGTTCAAAATGTTAACACATACCATTTAGATTAGTAAAATTATTTTCTAATAACCAGGGACTTCCTGTAGGCTAGTGGTAGGAAATAAAGGCCTGTCGCACTATGGTTGTGGGTTCGATTCCTGCAGCTTTGTCCGACGCGACGGGTTATTCCCCACCCTACAGGTTGTCCTTTTCCTAAAACTATAGTATTATAATATTCCAAAAATAATCTTCAGAAATGCTTTATCCTTAAATAATAATATCCATGGTTCAACTTAATCCATTCCAACCTTAATAGTTATCCAAAATACCTCCGTCCAGACTTTCTCTAAAAGGCCTCTAAATTCCAAAATCAATTGTAACATCAGATTCCCCAAACAAAGAAAAGTTTCTCTTATTGTCACATACTAAAGATATGATTACCTTAATCATATTGAAACCTTACTGAAATCAACAAGTACTGCAGTACAATCCTTATTTATATATCACATTATTCTAAAAACCAGAATATAATCCATGAGTCCAAAAGCACCAATACATTAGTTATTCCGCTTCAACTGTAGTCACAGCATAAGATTGGCCTTGATCCCTTGGCCTTTTCTGAGGTAAGTTTCCTTGACGCTTAGGACATTCATTTTCATAATGACCCATTTCTCTACAATTGTAGCATTCAACATTGACAGCCTCTTTCTTTCCCTTGCAATCACAAGCCTGGTGACCCTTTTCTCCACATTTATAACAAACTCCCATTCCTTTTAGGCAAGTACCAGGGTGATTCTTCCCACAATTATCACATACTGGAAAATCCTTCTTTCCCTTTTTCCCTTTATCTGTCTCTTGTTCCACCGTTCTCTTCTTCTCTTGCTTTACTTTGTTGTCATAAGACTTAGAGAATTCCTTTTCTGTCTTGATAGCACACGAGACAATATCTTCGTATGATGAGAAGGATTGTGATACCAAAGCTCGACGGAGAAATGGTTTTAACCCATCAAAGAAACGATCAATCTTACTCCTTGGGTTACGTATGTAATCTGCAGCATACCTTGCTAACCTTGTAAAGTTAGCCTCATACTTTGCGACATTCTCATCCTCCTTCTGCCTCAGACTCAGAAATTGCCTTTCCATATCTGCTCGATGGTCACGAGGAAAGTATTTTTCTAAGAAAAGCTCTTTGAACTCCCTCCATTCCATATTCGATATGTCATCATCTTCCTTTGTGTTTTGAATCAGCGACCACCACTGATCGGCATCTCCAGTGAGGCGGTAAACTGCCATGACAACCTTCTCCCTTTCACTACTCCCCAAGTCATGGAATATTTTCTCTAAGGAATTTATCCATTGCTCAGCTACTATAGGATTTGTACTCCCATTAAAGGTTGGTGGTTGTTGCCTCATGAAGCGGTCTAACATTGATCCTCCACGTTGCAGATCAGGGTGCTCCATACGAGTAAGGTTGTTATTCATAACCTGCGTGAGTTGTCCCAGTACGGTGAGAAGCTGATCAGCACCAGTTGTATCACTAGCTCCACCATAATTATCCTGAGCAGGAGGGCAATCCCTACACGGAGTGCGTGCATTGATACAGTTTCCATTCCTTCTACTAGGCGCCATTTCTAAACAATGGCATAAACCAGATTAGTTTATGAATCAAAATACATAATTCCATACTTGTATAATACTTAACATAAATTGAACTATTTATGGATATAATCCATAATCATAAAAAGGTTTTATTTGAGAAAGTATATACTCATAACCGTTCATAGTGGTTTGTAAAGAAAATGAGAATTATCTTAAGCATATCCCCCGGGAGTGTCGTAACCAAGAGTGCAGCAAGGCCCGTTGTCGTGCACCAGTTCCCGTTCGAGTCTAGCTCAAAGCGGTGTTTTCGGGTTTTACCCCTAGGTACATCTGTGCCAGAGCCGCCTCTACCTGCTCGTATCCAGACAGGGATGTATTGCTCGGAAAACTCATAACATCTCTATAATACCAAAATTCTAGGAAGTTCTTCTATACTAATCCTCAAAGTATATCTTTGGGCTATGTGCTCTAATCAGAGTTTATCTAAATCTAGCTTCCAAGGTTAGTACTAAACTGCCTCTGATACCAACTGTAACGCCCCGACCCCAGCTACCCAGAGTCGGTGCATTACTTCGTAACATTGGCATGATCACAAAAGATCAAGTCTCGAAAGACCGATTAGTTTAGTAGCCTTGGAAACACTAGATACATTCGTAAACGTTACAATACATCATAAAGTGAAAAACTACAATAACAAAGTCTCCATAGTCCACACTCATATCCTCTTATGACTATCCCTGCAGGTCATTCATAAAATACTTCTTCACATCCTGGAAAATATTAAAACATTGAAAGGGGTGAGCTCAGATGCTCAGTAAGGATAACAATAATGCGGAAGCTTTCATAAATAATCGTTAACAATTAAGGCAATGTATAAGTAAAACAAAAGCCTTTTAAACATGAACTTCAACATAATATGGCAAAAGTAAAATGAGATAATGCCATTCACTTCTTCACATGGATATTCTACTGGTCGAATAATCACATGCAATAACAATAACCACTTTCATAATGATGGAATGTATAATGCCGGACATTCTGAAACATTTTGTCAAGGCCTCGGCCAAGACGTCTAAAATGATTAAGGCCTCGGCCAAAACCATAAATCAAATTGGGAAAGGGCCTCGGCCAATTCCACATCTAGTTGTCTCATGAGACCTACCGATGCATCGAGGAGCTATAGCGGGCCCCACCCGTCACTTATTAAGTCCAATACATTCCTCATATGAATAGGTTTAAACATATCATAAACCATAACATAATCATATCACATAAAACATGCATAAAGGAAACATAACATTTCCACATTCCAATCACAAGATATCAATACAACACATTGATATAATAAAAACGCTTTCAAAACCATTTTCAATACCAAAATAAAAGTATGTTAAAACTTTGTATTTATTTTTCATTAAAAAAAGTGATGGCTTGTAGAGGAAGCCGAAACTCAAATAATGGTCACGGCGGCGGAGAAGTCGTTGTCGCCGCATAAGTACGGAAAGAAAAACATTCCCTTTTTGTCGTTTAGTAAAACGCTTCGTGTAAAAAGATTCCTTTTGAATAAATGTAAAAGTCAAAGGGGTTTATACACCGTATAAAAGAAAGTTGTGTATAAAATAAAATATGCCTCAACGAAAGGAGATTGAGACGAAGTCCCATACAAAGATCATTTTTAAAATAAAATAGATATATTATGTGTATTCACTATAGGTACACATAAATAACATAAAAATACAAAATAGGACATAATAATATCATGACATAATTTGAAAGTAGGAGATTAACCCAAAGAATGGAAGTTGGGTTAAGAAGATCCCTTACCTCGTGTCTGACTTGACTCAACCGTTCTTTAACCTCCTGAATAATAAACTGGAGTTAATATCTACCTTATTAAGAACCATTTTCAATTTCATTATCCTTTTTATATCACTTATTACAATGTTATGAACATTATGTAATTATTTAAGTTAATAACGGTCGTTTTGTCGATCTTTGGTACTGGAGTCAACAATAAGCTTCTTATAATTACAAGTTGTTTATGTGGTGAAATATCCATTATATCCAGAATTATATTCATGATTTAGATGTCATATATATCTTATATATCCAGTATATACATTCATTTATAATATTACATAACATTTAGAGGTAAGAAATGAAATGCACCGTTCATGGAGACGGTAAGCCGTACGTACGCATGAACGCTACTTTCATTTCAATTTCATATTTAAAGGAACTAAATCATAATGATATAAATGTATAATATAATTCCAGTATAATATAGTGTATAATACCATTTACTACATCCTTTATACATCCCACATATGGCATTAACGATTCAAATCACTTTGAGGGGGCGGTAGTCCGCACTTCCTAAAATGAAATTATCGCGTTTTACCCATAATGGAAATCATAAAGTATGACATAAATGAGAAATACAGAAGCATAAGTAAAACATAAACAAATTATAAATCATATATAAATATAGTGACATCTTAATGGCCACCTTTGAAGGTGTTATATGAGTGTTGAACAATCATCGTTTCGTGAGGCAGAAATTCGTCATCCACAGAAACCGTATGTTCTTTAACCATTAGATGTAGGTGTGTGTAAGTGTAGCTAGAATCCATCTTATAACAACATCCTAGTATATTGAGGATACTGGTGTTGTTACAAAAGAAATGAATAAAAAGAGTTTAGGGGGTTGGAGAAGAAAAATAAAACAAAACAACATTAGAAAAGACATTACCTCAAAATCGGGTAACTCTTTTTGATTTGAGCTAAAGGCTTCCTTGGGAAGAGTTCTGCCCAAAGTGAGGTTTCTAGGAGTAAGGAAGGAATGTTGGGAGAGTATTTGGGCAGAGGTTGGCCGAGCCAAATGGCTTGATGGTGTGAATAAGGTGGGAGAGGTGGGGGCCTTTTATAAGTGGAGAGGAGGGGCACTTTTGGAAAGTAATGAAATGTTACATTATTTCAAAATGCTTTTCGGATTCTAAAGGTCCCACATCTATATAATTCGAGGCTAAGGTGATAAGGTTTCGAAATATCTTCATCCAATAGGCTTTGGACAAGTGTAAGCCTCGGATTTTGCATTATCTTCTCATTTTATTTAAATCGTCAAATAATGATGTCATCGCTGCATCATTATTATGTCATAAATACTTTAATTTATTTAATGTCTAAAAATTATAAAACAAATACTATGATGTAGGAAATCTTTTTAGCTTTCCAATGACTATTTATAATCAAAATTTGGACTTGTATAACCCCAATTAAAAATTGTTTTAGTAGAACAATTTATGTTAGTGTCATTTTCACTTTAACATTAAATAAAAAGTAATTTATGTTATTTCCCAACAAAAGTGGATCCATGGGGTCCCCAAGTTAGGCCATGGCTTGTCTTGGTCGGCCATGACTCAACCAATGTGGTTGGGACATGTGTCTAGGTCATTTCATATTATTAATGTATTATTTATACCTTAAACTACACTAATTACCACTAATCGCGATTAAGAACTTAAAAGTTACTATTCACCAAAAAATTATTTTGATCTCATTGAACCACATTTTACTTCTTAATGACAACCATGTATGTCGGATCAAATCACAGAAGTTGTAATATTTCATTTAAACGAAAAATCAGTTATTTAACTACCACTTAGTGGTTTCACTATTCATCAAAAATTGATGTTTTTCAGAATAAGGCCAAAATTTCACCCTAAGCTATAATTGATATTCCAAATTCAAAAATGATGTCTATTTTACAAAATTCCAAACATATAAGTTGTATTATTTAATTTCATAATTAATTCCCGCTGTTACAACAAATAGCGTGTTTTTAAGAAACAATTTATATCAAAAGTTTGGCAATTGTTTATGTCCAATTTCAATGTTAAATTAATTCTAATGACCACCATTGGATAAAATGGTAAAAATATTTTCTAATTATACCTTAAAACCACTAAATAGTATAATTTATCTGTATAAATTATTTTGATTAAAAAAGTTGTTTTTATGTATTTTTCACTATTCATAAAAAATTAGAAGTTCTCAGAAAAATACCAAAAATTCAACATAGGCTAATTTCGATATTACGAATACAAAAATGAAGTCCATTTTGAAATATAAAATTTCTATAATTTTAAAAAGTGGTTATTACTATTCATAACGGCTATTTTGATTAGTTGCGGTGTGTTAGAACTCGAACTTGCGTACAATGCAAGCTATTGCATTATTGAATGAGAAGCGTATCGTGGAAGCTCGGGGTGTTACAATAAAACTTAATTTTACCACTTCTGTGAGTGGAATTTCAAAAATCCGAGAGACACAGTTGATGTCAGTAAGTAAAATTTGGTTCAATGAGATGAAAATAATTTTTTGGTGAATAGTAACTTTTTACTTTTTTTAACCACGGTTAAAAGTAAATAGGGTAATTAAGGGTAGAAATGATATTATTATTACCGTAACACATGTACTAATTCTATTGGACAAGTGTAATTCGACCAAAAACAATCTTAGGAATAAAATATGACCATTTAGGCCCACTTGGATTAGATTAGGACTTTTATTATTAATTTATTTAAAGAAGGGTTAAAAGAGTTAAAATCAAAGTTTATTTACTAAACCATTTTTAATATGGGGTTATACATAAGATAAATTAGACTATAAATATTAATTAGAAATCTAAAACGTTTTCCTACATAATTGTATTTTATTTGTAATTTTTAGACATTAAATAATTTAACTTATTTATGACACAACGATGATGCAGTAATTATCTTATTAATGAAATATTGACATAATTGATGTTATAATACCCAAATAAATATAATATGAGACTTTTTATGAATTAAACTACTTTTCTAGGTTAATATGACATGTTATTATTGATTTAATTAACGTTGTTCGAACTTATCATTCTGTTATTATTTTCACAAAAATCAATTACTAAATAGTGTCAAAATTGACATAAAATAGTTTTTAAAACAGATATTATATTATTAATTGTTATTTTATTCCTAAAAATCTAAGGTTTGGACAAATAACTTAGATAAGGTTATATATATTAATAATAAACAACTTGAGGTTCGTTTGGTTTCTTATAGAATGTTTATTAACCTTATAGTATAAGAACACAAGAAGACACGGTAAAAGTAAAATTATTTAACTAAATGTTAAATCTAAATTATAAGGTTAAAATAGGAATCTAAACATGTATAAATTCTATTGGATGAGAGGATTTCGACCCATCCCAACCTTATACACGAAATAAATCAATTTGGAGCTATTTAAAGCCGAACTTGACTTTATAATAAAATAATATTTTTAGTTATTCCAAAGGTGCCCCTCTCCTCCCTTATAAAAGGGCACCTCCTCCCTCTCTTCCTCACACAACATTGAGCCTTCAAGCTCGGAAAACCCCTGAAAAATTATCCTCTCCACTTCCCTAGCAACATCCTAGAGGTTCTGGTATTCCTCAAAGGCCAATTTTAGTGCCATAAAAGAAGGTCTCAAAGAAGCACTTCAAAGAAGAGGTAATGTTTGTTACCGATTCTTTCATCTTTATTTCTTCTTCCACTTATTTTCCTTTAGTTGTTTCATTATTAAGTAATAACATCAGTATCACTAATATAATGATATGTTATTATAAGTATTAGAAAACCTTATTTCACCATCTATCCATCCTACGGAAAAAAAATCACCGCGCGTGTGTACGTACGGAATACCGTCTCCACGCTGTGGTGAAATGTATTTTCCACCACCACCTTACTTGGATGGCTATAATGGTGTAAATAATAACTATATATTATTATTTGAAAGTGATATTGATTCTGAAATAGTATACATACACTCCAATACAGTCCCACGATCATGAGAATGATATCATCGCTCGTGCGTACGTACGGACTACCGTCTCCATGACGCGATGAGAATCATTCTCCACTTTAAACCATTCATGAATGATTATAAAGTATATATAATAAGTAATCATGAAATATATGACATAATAATGATACTAGATTTATGTTTATATATATGAATGTCGTCTACTTAATTCCGTTCAACTCAATAAGGAAACGAAAACAGCGTTCATGCGTACGTACGGCCTACCGTCTCCATGAACGGTGTATTTCTTCCCACTTACTTATTTATTATATATAAGTATATTATGAATATATATATATATATATATAAATCATGTTTTATATTCTGTAATTAAGTAATCATGATATATGTAATCATATGAATAATTACAAGTCAAAACACGGACGACAAATGAAACAATTTTACCCAAAACGCTCTTTAACATGGAATTTACAAAAGAACGGGTAATATAAAGTCATAAGTGAACCATATATGATATAATAACAATGAATATGATTCTGTAATAAGTCAATGAAATTATTTAAATCATTATACAGGATGTTCGGACACTTACAAAGAAAGTCGGACCTAAGGTAAGGGAAATATCACAATCTCATTTTTATCCGAGATTGTTTATACTTTGGAATTTACTGAGGTGTATTTTATCATCCACATCCATGTTTCCTCAATATGTAATATTTATATCCTTATACAGTAGTTTATATTAAATTTTACCCTTCGGTGAGTTTTTAGTAAAATATATTAAAGGAATCTTTTTTCGTTTTTCGTACGAGGTACTTTTTGACTTTTCCGAAAAAAGTACGAAGAAAGTTTTTTTAACTTATACGACATGAATGGATATTTAAAACATTATTTCCAAGAAGCTTACTTTAAAAGTTTTCAAGTTTATTATTAATCAACTTCTTTTAGTTTAAAGTTGTATGACATGTTAAGAAAGGAAAAATGTTTTTGAAGAAGAAAGGATATTTTTCTCAAGAATGGAGTTCAAGTGTTTTATCAAAATTATTTTCCATCTAAGATAATAAAGGGTTCTGTTTTTATCCCTATTATTAAATTGATTTGATTATTTTGTGATGGAATTAGTTTTATGAATTCATTTATCTTATATGAATTGTTTTATGATGTCATGATGTTTAAGATTCCCATTTGTATTACATGCATTATGCAATGATGTATGATTTATGATTTTGTGTCACACATAAGAATGGTATCATTAAGAGATGGGTGGGACCTATATCTCCCTCCAATGCATTGGGTAGAGATTTTATATCTGATGAGATAGACATGGCTGGAACGGTAGGTTATACCAGTTCAGTGAAACAGGACTGAAACGAGGGTGACTCGGTTCAGAAAGGGACTTTGTCCACTAAGATAGTCTTAGAAAAGAGTCTTGACTAATAAGATATGATTCTATATGATTATGTGTGTATGCCACAAAGTTTTATGTTTTATGTTATGACTATAGGGATTACATTTCACTACTATGATTTATCCCATGTTATGAAATTATTCCCTCTTTTGCAGGTTAAGATTTCTAAAATGTTATGTTCTTATGAAAATGATGTGATTGATATTTCTTCTGTTTACCCTTACTGAGCATTTGAGCTCACCCTTTTATGTTTTCTTTTCCCCAGGATATAAAGAAAGGTTTTAGGTATAAAAAAAGGAAGATCTTTATGGGAGATGTTGAAGATCATTCACCATGATTAGAAGATTATATTCCGAGTGTCCAAAGACACTAAACTATTACGATCCTTGTGTGTGTGTTTTTGTTATGTAAAAAGTATTCCGCAAATGTAATGTAATGTCCATGTACGTCGGGCTTTGGGTCTCTACATTTGGTATCAGAGGAAAGGATTAGTCAACCATTGGAAACTAGGATGCGAAAACGTTAGTGAGATCCCTAGAGATATTTCTAAGGTATGACTAGGGATGTCCCTAAGGTTAAGTATACGTATAGGTTATAGTACTATAATTATGCTAACAATCATAGAATTAAACCTAAGATGTTAGACATTGATGGTACTCCCCCATTATTATGTTGTTTTCCCTAGCATTATTTTTTCCTCTCACACTATTCTTTTTGGGTTTTAGACGATGGTTGGAACCCGAAGGAACCATGTTGATCAATGCAATGGACAATGCAATGATTGTCCTCCTGAACAGACAAATGTTATGGGAGATGTAGTGCAAAATCTTATTGCTATAATTACATAGGCTATGAATCATTCTGGACATCCAAATGAGTAGAGAAGGGAACAATATTCTATTGAGTCCTTCATGAGGCAACGTCCACCTTCTTTCAGTGGGTCTTCTGATCCACTTGTTGATAAACAATGGATCAGTACCACTGAAAAGATATTTTCAGTTCTTCAATGTTCTGAACATGATAAATTCATCTTCGCAGTGTATCATTTGGAAGGTGATGCTGATCAATGGTGGAATATTATTATGAATACGAGGCAAAGGGATGAAATTGAGTCCATGGAATGGGATGAGTTCAAGAACTTATTTTTCAATAAGTACTTCCCTCGTATTCTTCGAACAAAGATGGAGAAGGAGTTTCTTGAACTAATGCAAAAGGTTGATGAATTTGTTGGTATATACGAAGCGAATTTTACAAGACTTGCAAGGTATGCATCTGGCGTTATCATCCAACCTGAAAGTAAAGTTGATCAATTTTTCAGTGGCTTAAAACCAAGTCTTCGAAGGGCATTAGCTATAAGAGACTTCAGTAGCAATGAAGAAATTGTGCATTGTGCTATCAAGGTAGAAATGGAAGTTGGTGTTACATATCCATCTCATGGTTTTTACAAGAAACGAAAGATGGAGTTCAAGGAGAAATCTCATAATAATGGTGAAAAGAAGATGAATGTTTCCTTATGCTCAATGTGTGGAATGAAGCATGGTGGAGAATGTCTTAAAGGGACTAGAAAATTTTTTAAGTGTGTAAAAGAAGGTCATCGAGGAGCTGAGTGTCGAAGTAATGGAAAAAGGGTTTCTAATGATGTGAATAAAGCAAACACTGTAGAGAACGCACCACCAACACTTCAATGCTACAAGTGCAAGGAAATGGGGAATTATGATAATAAATGCCCTAATCCAAGGGTTAGTGATGATCAACATGAGAAACCACTTACGGTAAAGGACAAATGGAAGTCACATGCGATCACTATTGGTAATGTTGAATATGACAACGATGTGGTGGAATGATTAAGTGTTTATGTAATGGGATTCCAAAATAATGTTGTATATAGTATCGTGGAATATTGGAATATTTATGTTTTGGATTTCAATAATTTTATGGTACCGGTAACCCTGAGAAGTGATTGAGACATTTTTGGTAAACAGATGATATGTGCATAATGAAGGGATAAGAAGATAATGAGATGTTTGATTGTATTCATGAGCTCATGATTGATATAAGGACTAAGTGATATCATGGTTTGAGTATATAGAATTTTGAGGATTTTGATATGTGGAAAGTGTTAACTTTTAACTGCATTCTTTTTTTCACTAAGGTTCAATGGGTATTCATTCTTCAAGAGAATACATGATTAAGGTATTCATATGTTTTTAATTTGACCAACAAGATATATCTTATGATATATGGGGGATAAATGATGGCATTCACGTGATTATTCTCTGACATTTCATGTAATCATTTTCTTTATACTATGAGCTTGGACCGAAGTATTTTAGATAAGCCTAAAGATTAGAATGGATTATGTTGGACATAAGTTAGGATAAATTTTTTTTCGATATTATTGATGGGATGTTATGGTAATATAGCTTTAGAAAAAGGACAACCTGTAGGACGGGCGACAACTCATCGCGTCGGACAAGGCTGTGGGAATCGAACCCACAACCGAAGTGCGACTGGCCTTTATCGCCTACCACTGGCCTACAGGAAGTCCCTATTTAGTAGAAACTAGTTTTATTATATTAAGCAGTATGATATATGATGTATAAGTACATTTTAGGAACCATATATGATTAATCTCACTATATAATGACTTATGTATATTTAATAACTTTTGCTAACCTTTTGTTTGAGATAGATGGAATGACACGTCATTCTATCACATGATCTGCTAACACTTCACGAATAACAAATTCAACTTCATTTATTTAGGAGATGAAGTGGAAATTGTTCAAGGAACAAACAATAGTGAGATTGTACTGATGTATGGGGAATTCAGTCGCTTTACCCTACTCAAATAAATTCTTATTTTCCTAAGAGTGTACCATAGTGGCACAACCTAGGGTCGATCACAAGGAGGCCGCTTATACGCACTATATTTTCAATTGTCACTTTTTAATTTAACTAATATAAAACTAACATATATAGTATATATGGGGTATTTTGATTATGAAAATTAAATCAAAATGAAATATTAAAACTACATTATCAGTTAAAATACCAAAGAAAATCGAACTGGAAAGAACAAGTTAAAGGAAGCAGCGGTGGACAAACTTTGATCGTTGGACACTCCCTTTATCATTGTTTACAAATATATTTTCATTAAATTATCCAATGTATACCTCAATACCTCAAGTTATACACCTAAATAATCTAGATACCATATTGAAACCTCATACATGGGTGCCGATCTTCTAATGAAAGTGTTCTGATTACCCGAAGATCTCCGAGTAACCAAAATAGGATGAACGCATCGTGCTCAAAAGCGAGACCTCGCCAAAGAAATTTAAACCATGAATAAAACCAATTTAAATTCATTAGAATATAAGCAATCTAGAATAATTTTTAAGAAATTTAAAACACGAGAGAACAAGACCTCATTCATTCATGTTAACAAGTTCCAGGATAGTTTAAAAGAAAATATTTTACAATGAAAGCACAAACTCAAAAAGGGAAATGTCTTCCGATCTCCGTTGCCCACCACCACTTGGATTTATCCCTTCATGGCTTGATTATATCATGGAATACTCCTATACTATTTCTCTCTCAATCCAAACCCCTTTGTGACGGATGGTGTGGTGAAGAATGGAATATCTTGAGAGGTAGGAGCTCCCCTCCTTTTATAGGCAGATTTTATCTTCACAAAGTTGTCGCGTTTTAGGCAGAATAATGGACGACTCACGCGTTTCCCTATTCATCAATATTGTTCATCAATATCTTGGCCGTCCACCCTCAAAATTTCAGATTCATTGGACGCGTATTGAAGGCTTTATGATTTTTCTATTGAAAATAGATTTCTCTGGATGAAGCTTCCTGGAAGCTTCCTTCAAAACACTATCACTAAACGGCCATCATAAAGGATTCCAAACAGCATAAAATTTATTTAGGAGACGAACCTTGGAGTCCTATGTCATATCCAGGTGGAATAGCATCATTTGGAGTAGTCTAGACCGAACGTTTCGTCCATTACTTTGGTGGAGTCAATGCAGTCCGCCCGGAAACAATTGTCAACTTCATTGATTTTTTGGGCATCATTAATATCGATTCAACCCCTGGTCCTGAAGACAACGTTGAAGGAAATAAAATAAGGGTTCAAACAAAATTCGAATCATAAAATTTGGAAATATATTTTATAATAAATGACCAAAATACCCCTGTGATAAAAATCTGTTAAAAATCCAGAATTAGGCCATTTTTGCATTTAGGCTCAAAATAACACCAAAACCTAAATATGTAACAATTGCCCATTAAATAACACTATTGTGGGTTTATAAACATTAAATTACAGTATAAAATATGTGAAAATATTAGCTTCATCAATCCCCCACACTTAAGCATTTCACTCCTGAGCAATTATCATATATTCAAATCAAAATTCACACAACAATCAAAAATGAGAAAACATCCATGATCTTATTAAAAACCAAATTTTATCATGTATCTTCTATGAAAAACAATTTCCTTTTATTTTCATTCCAAAAATTTAAATTTTTTCAACCTCATAAATCCATCCATGGATCAATCACAACCTACCTCGCATTGAATTTTATGTCACTCTTCACTGAAGAGAAATAAATTCTGTAGTTATGCTCATACTTGGAAATTACATGTATCACCATAGGCTTGTGACAATTCTCATTTCTCCACAGCATGAAACATAAAAATGAATTCAATCATGAGGGCTTTCATCAATGGTTCAAATGACTCTGTAGCTTTGGGTTGGTGGTTAAATGATTTAAAAGATCAAGGCTAGAAAGAGAAGGTTTGACTCTAAGGTACAATGCATGAATAATCAAGTGAAAACCCAGAAATTTCCTCACTCAATCCACCTTGAGAATGTGAAACAAAACACCACCCCCATTTATTTTAAATGGTAATGAGCCAATCAATGATTTCAAGGTATTAAATCATCCAAGTTCTCCCCATTTTTTTTTAAAGCTCCAGAAAGGCACAGCTTTATTTTCCTTTTTTATATATATATTTTTTAAGCTCCAGAAAGGCACCGCTTTATTTTCATTTTTTTTGAAGGAGAACTGAATGAAACAAAATGAAGCATAATAAGATTATGACTCAATCCCAATTATTTCATTGCCCAAAATGTTGATGCATACCACACAATACCCATCAATAAAACAAATCCCAATGAACGCACATGAATGGCCCTTCCCCCACACTCAAACTTGAAATATCCATGCAACAATACCAAGAGAATGGGTAGGTAAGGATAAATTAGCTTGTATTGTGGCTTAAACCTATAAGGCAATTCATGGAATCTAAGGGATAACGAAGGATAAATGTAAAGGTAAGTCTCAGGATAATATGTGGCTAGCCAAAGTAGTGCCTCAATCATATTAAAAACATTCAATAAAATCCAAAGCTTCGAAAGAGAAAAATCACAAATTCTGGTTCTCACAAAAAATCCAAGTTTCCCTCAAGAAAGTGTGGGTATTAGAAAGAATATGTAAATGTGTTTTAGAATACCTCACAGGATGAGAAAAATATTTTGAGTCAGTGTTTCAGGGCCATGGATTTCAAAAATCAGTTAAACTCATAAAAATGATTGAAAATCCAATTTAAGGAAAAAAAAATTCACATCAACAATCATTTAAGATCCTTTTTTTTCAAAAATCATTTCAATCTTATCAAAATAAATTATTGTGTGAAATGTGATCAGAATTATCATTAAAGCTCAAGGTTCCTAAAAAATGAAAAAAAATGAAAGCACACAAAAACAAATAAGTAGGTCGACACTCCCCCCACAATTAAATTTCAGTACCCTTCATTTTGTTTTGATAAAATATTAATAAGGGAAGAGAAAAAAAACTAAATATAAGGAAAGATACAACCTGACTTTATTTTTCTAGCAGTACCATTGAGTTAAGCTCCTAGTTGGAACCACTTCTTCCTATAAAGAAATAAATAAAAAAAATGAATTAGAAAAAAAAAAGAAAGGTGAAAGGGAAGGGATAATGCTTGGTTTGACCCCCAAGCGGGTGCTAGGTTTTTACTGCCCCTAGTCCGGCAGTTGCAGCAGGTTAACCCCAATCCGAAGGTGGATGGGGTTTCTTGCTTAGAAACCACCACAAATTATTTCTCCCGATATCCATATGTGTATGCCAAAAGTGAGAACCCCCAAAGAAAAGAAAAATATCCCCAACCCCTAGAAGATATGGAAAATAGAATTTGAGATTAAGAGGGGGAGGGAAAAGGATGTAGGGGTGCTCCCTGTTTTTGTAATCTGGGGGAGTGGTGTCCACCGGTGTTGAAAATAGAAGAATAGGAAGTGGCTTCTCTTCTGGTTCATGTTCGTAAATTGTTTCTTCAATTATTTCTTCTTTTTTGCCATCATCCTCAAATGCACCAATGCATAACTCAACAGGCACCTCCATTCTCTCCTCAACAAGAGGACCTTATACTTCTTCTTCATCCAAATCATGCAGTAGTGATGTTGAATCTACAAATTCAGAATAAGGGATATTAGATTTAAATTCAAAATTAACGAAATTTGAATGAAATGAATGCTCAGAATTTAAAACTCCCTCAGAAATTTCAGCTTTAGAACCCTTTTCCTCAAGCAGGGCAGCTGGGAACTCATTTGTTGGCGAGGGAAGTGGGTCCTTAAGATTTTCTTCAACATAATCAATATCATCATTAAATGGAGGTGGATCGAGTATTTCATTCTCCTCAGCTTTTATTTTTTGTCGTTCCATCCATAAGACTTTGACATCTTCAACTTGGGCGACCAGCGATGATATCATCTTGCTTGCTTTTTCCATATTTCTGCAATTCTCTTGAATTATCAAGGAATTTTCATTCAATTTTTGGGAATTTTCAAGAATTTGAATAATCAATGTATCTTCCCTACTTGGATCATCATAAAAGTTATCCACATGCCAATAATTATAATAATTTCCATAAAAATCCATATTGGCTGATGAAATGAATGATATGCAACAAGGCTTTTTTTTTTTGTTTTTTTTTTGTTTTTTTTTCTTTGAAAAATAGTGTGTGTAAGTACTTGGCCTCCCCGGCAATGGCGCAAAATTGATGTATGGGGAATTCAGTCACTTTACCCTACTCAAATAAATTCTTATTTTCCTAAGAGTGTACCATAGTGGCACAACCTAGGGTCGATCACAAGGAGGCCGCTTATACGCACTATATTTTCAATTGTCACTTTTTAATTTAACTAATATAAAACTAACATATATAATATATATGGGGGATATTGATTATGAAAATTAAATCAAAATGAAATATTAAATCTACATTATCAATTAAAATACCAAAGAAAATCGAACTGGAAAGAACAAGTTAAAGGTAGCAGCGGTGGACAAACTTTGATCGTTGGACACTCCATTTATCATTGTTTACGAATATATTTTCATTAAATTATCCAATGTATACCTCAATACCTCAAGGTATACACCTAAATAATCTAGATACCATATTGAAACCTCATACATGGGTGCCGATCTTCTAATGAAATTGTTCTGATTACCCGAAGACCTCCGAGTAACCAAAATAGGATGAACTCATCGTGCTCAAAAGCGAGACCTCATCAAAGAAATTTAAACCATGAGTAAAACCACTTTAAATTCATTAGAATATAAGCAATCTAGAATAATTTATAAGAAATTGAAAACACGAGAGAACAATACCTCATTCATTCATGTAAACAAGTTCCAGGATAGTTTAAAAGAAAATATTTTACAATGAAATCACAAACTCAAAAAGGGAAATGTCTTCGGATCTCCGTTGCCCACCACCACTTGGATTTAGCCCTTAATGGCTTTATTACATCATGTAATACTCCTATATTATTTCTCTCTCAAGCCAAACCCCTTTGTGACGGATGATGTGGTGAAGAATGGAATATCTTGAGACGTAGGAGCTCCCCTCCTTTTATAGGAAGATTTTATCTTCATAACGATGTCGCATTTTAGTCCCATTAAATGGACGATTCACGCGTTTCCCTCTTCATCAATATTGTTCCCTAATATCTTTTCCGTCCACCCTCAAAATATCAGATTCATTGGACCCGTATTGAAGGCTTTAGGCTTTTTCTATTGAAAATAGATTTCTCTAGATGAAGCTTCCTGGAAGCTTCCTTCAAAAGTCTATCACTAAACGACCATCATAAAGGATTCCAAACGGCATGAAATTTATTTAGGAGACGCGCCTTGGAGTCATATGTCATATCCAGGTGGAATAGCATCATTTGGAGTAGTCTAGACCGAACGTTTCTTCCATTACTTTGGTGGAGTCAATGTAGTCCGCCCGGAAAAAATTGTCAACTTCATTGATTTTTTTGGGCATCATTAATATCGATTCAACCCCTGGTGCTGAAGACAAAGTTGAAGGAAATAAAATAAGGGTTCAAACAAAATTAGAATAATAAAATTTGGAAATATATTTTATAAGAAATGACCAAAATACCCCTGTGATAAAAATCTGTTAAAAATCCAGAATTAGGCCATTTTTGCATTTAGGCTCAAAATAACACCAAAACCTAAATATGTAACAATTGCCCATTAAATAACACTGTTGTGGGTTTATAATCATTAAATTACAGTATAAAATATGTGAAAATATTAGCTTCATCATGTACCAAAATAATGTATGTATTTTTTCTAATTCAAATTTTCAACTTTAGGAAAACAATCTTGAAAACCAAAAATGTTGTCCTAGTGCTCTTATATCTGATTGATCAGATGGTACCTTAGATCATCACAAATTTATGGATTTGTGATTGTTGGATTTTCCATATCCATGTTCTCTACCACTCACTATCAGAACATGATGGTTATATTTTCTTCCATATCCATATTTTCACCTGTGTGGAAACCCAGTGATTAGTTTATTTTGGTAACCGTTACGTTTCATACATTCATTTTTAAAGATTGGTTTTGGTATTACTTTTTACGATGTGGGTTTCAATTAGAGAAACTTTCGAATAGTAAACCATTTATATCCCCGACGAATTTCGAGGGCGAAATTCATTTTAAGGGGGGTAGAATGTAACACACCGAGATTTTATGAAAATTATTCTTTTTAATTTCATTAATGTCTTGTGTTGTACGCTACACCAAAAGGAGCTTGCACAACATGCATCCTTGACTTGCATTTCATTACACGCAATTGCGACCTTCCTCGATAGCGTGTGTAGTACGCAATAACGAGTTTCACTAAACAACAATATGCTATTAAAATATTATTAAAACTAGCCGTTATGAATAGTAATAACCACTTTTTGAAATTTTGTAAATTTTATTTTTCAAAATGGAATTCATTTTTGGATTCATAATATCAAAATTAGCTTAGGGTGAAATTTTGGTGATTTTCGGATAACTTTCATATTTTGATAAATAGTGAAAATTACTAAATTTTAATTAAAAACAACTTTTTCAATCGAAATAATTAATAGTGATAAATTATTAATTTGAGTGGTTTTAAAGTATATTTAGAATATATTTTTACAATTTAATACAATGTTGGTCATTGGATGTAATTTCACATTTAAAACAGACATAAACAAGTGTCAATCTATTTATAGTTATTATCTCTTAAGAACACGCTATTTGTTTTGACGACGGGAATTAATTTTTAAATTAATTAATGCAACTGATATGTTTTGAATTTGGTAAAATAGAAATGATTTTTGATTTCATAATATCAAATATCGCTTAGGCCAAATTTTTGGTATTTTTCTAAAAACTTTCAATTTTTGATGAATAGTGAAACCACTAAGTGGTAGTAAAAAAAACTGAATTGTTCATAAAACTTAATTTTACCGCTTCTGTGAGTGGAATTTCAAAAATCCGAGAGACACAGTTGATGTCAGTAAGTAAAATTTGGTTCAATGAGATGAAAATAATTTTTTTGGTGAATAGTAACTTTTTACTTTTTTTAACCACGGTTGAAAGTAAATAGGGTAATTAAGGGTAGAAATGATATTATTATTACCCTAACACATGTCCTAATTCTATTGGACTAGTGTAATTCGACCAAAAACAAACTTAGGAATAAAATATGACCATTTAGGCCCACTTGGATTAGATTAGAACATTTATTATTAATTTATTTAAAGAAGGGTTAAAAGAGTTAAAATCAAAGTTTATTTACTAAAACATTTTTAATATGGGGTTATACATAAGATAAATTCGACTATAAATATATTCATTAGAAAGCTAAAAATCTTTCCTACATAATTTTATTTTATTTGTAATTTTAAGACATTAAATAATTTAACTTATTTATGACACAACGATGATGCAGTAATTATCTTATTAATGAAATATTGACATAATTGATGTTATAAATACCCAAATAAATATAATTTGAGTCTTTTTATGAATTACACTAATTTTCTAGTTTAATAAGACATGTTAATATTGATTTAATTAACTTTTTTCGAACTTATCATTCTGTTATGATTTTCACAAAAATCAATTACTAAATAGTGTCAAATTTGACATAAAATAGTTTTTAAAACAAATATTATATTATTAATTGTTATTTTATTCCTAAAAATCTATGGTTCGGCCAAATGACTTAGATAAGGTTATATATATTAATAATAAACAACTTGGGGTTTGTTTGGCTTCTTATAGAATGTTTATTAAAATATTAGTATAAGAACACAAGAAGACATAGTAAAAGTAAAATTATTTAACTAAATGTTAAATCTAAATGATAAGGTTAAAATAGGAACCTAAACTTGTCGAAATTCTATTGGATGAGAGGATTTATACCCATCCCAACCTTAGCCACGAAATAAATAAATTTGGAGCTATTTAAAGCCGATCTTGACTTTATAATAAAATAATATTTTTAGTTATTCCAAAGGTGCCCCTCTCCTCCCTTATAAAAGGGCACCTCCTCCCTCTCTTCCTCACAAACATTGAGCCTTCAAGCTCAGAAAACCACTGACAAATTCTCCTCTCCACTTCCCTAGAAACATCCTAGAGGTTCTGGTCTTCCTCAAAGGCCAATTTTAGTGCCATAAAATAAGGGCTCAAAGAAGCACTTCAAAGAAGAGGTAATGTCTGTTATCGATTCTTTCATCTTTATTTTTTCTTCCACTTATTCTTCTTTAGTTGTTTCATTATGAAGTAATAACATCAGTATCACTCATATTCTGATATGTTATTATAAGTATGAAACAACCCTATTTCACCATCTATCCATCCTACGGAAAATGAAATCACCGCGCGTGCGTACGTACGGAATACCGTCTCCACGTTGTGGTGAAATCTATTTTACAACAACACCTTACTTGGATGGGTATAATGGTGTAAACAATAACTATATATTATTATTTTAAAGTGATATTGATTCTTAAATAGTATACATACACTCCAATACAGTCCCACGATCATGAGAACGATATCATCCCTCGTGCGTACGTACGGACTACCGTCTCCACGACGCGATGAGAATCATTCTCCACTTTAAACCATTCACGAATGATTATAAAGTATATATAATAAGTAATCATGAAATATATGACATAATAATGATACAGGATTTATTTTTATATATACGAATGTCATCTACTTAATTCTGTTCAACTCAATAAGGAAACGAAAACAGCGTTCATGCGTACGTACGGCCTACCGTATCCATGAACGGTGTATTTCTTTCCATTTACTGATTTATTATATATATGTATATTTTGAATATATATTTATATAAATCATGTTTTATATTCTGGAATTATGTAATCATGATCTAAGTAATCATATGAATAATTACAAGTTAAAACACGGACAACAAATGAAACAATTTTACCCAAAACACTCATTAACATGGAATTTACAAAAGAACGGCTAATATAAAGTCATAAGTGAACCATATATGATATCATAAAAATGAATATGATTTTGTAATAAGTCAATGACATTATTTAAATCATTATACAGGAGGTTCACACACTTACAAAGCAAGTCGGACCTAAGGTAAGAGAAAATATCACAATCTCATTTTTATCAGAGATTGCTTATACTTTGGAATTTACTGGGGTGTATTTTATCATCCACATCCATGTTTCCTCAATATGTAATATTTATATCCTTCTACAATATTTTATATTAAATTTTACCCTTCGGTGAGTTTTTAGTAAAATATATGAAAGGAATCTTTTGTCGTTTTTCGTACGAGGTACTTTTTGACTTTTCCGACAAAGGTACGAAGAATGTTTTTTTAACTTATACGACATGAATGGATATTTAAAACATTATTTCCAAGAATCTTACTTTAAAAGTTTTCAAGTTTATTTTTAATCAACTTCTTGTAGTTTAAAGTTGTATGACATGTTAAGAAAGGAAAAATGTTTTTGAAGAAGAAAGGATATTTTCCTCAAGAATGGAGTTCAAGTGTTTTATCAAAATTATTTTCCATATAAGATAATAAAGGGTTCTGTTTTTATAACTATTATTAAATTGATTTGATTATGTTGTGATGGAATTATTTTTATGAATTCCATTATCTTATATGAATTGTTTTATGATGTCATGATGTTTAAGATTCCCATTTGTATTACATGGGTTATGCAATGATGTATGATTTATGATTTTGTGGCACACATAAGAATGGTATCATTAAGAGATGGGTGGGACCTATATCTCCCTTCAATGCATTGGGTAAAGATTTTATATCTCATGAGATAGACATGGCTGGAACGGTAGGTTATATCGGTTCAGTGAAACAGGACTGAAACGAGGGTGACATGGTTCAGAAAGGGATTTTGTCCACTAAGATAGTCTTGGCAATGAGTCTTGACTAATAAGATATGATTCTCTATGATTATGTGTGTATGACACAAGGTTTTATGTTTTACTTTATGACTATTGGGATTACATTTCACTACTATGGTTTATCCCATGTTATGAAATTATGATCTCTTTTGCAGGTTAAGATTTCCAAAAGATGTGATCTTATGAATATGATGTGATTGATATTTGTTTTGATTACCCTTACTGAGCATTTGAGCTCACCCTTTTATGTTTTCTTTTCTCCAGGATATAAAGAAAGGTTTTAGGTATTAAAAAAGGAATATCTTTATGGGAGATGTTGAAGATCTTTCACCAGTATTAGAAGATTATATTCCATGTTTCCAAAGACACTAAACTATTACGATCCTTGTGTGTGTGTTTTTGTTATGTACTAAGTATTTCGCAAATGTAATGTAATGTCCACGTACGTCAGGCTTTGGGTCCCTACATTTGGTATCAGAGGAAAGGTTTAGTCAACCTTTGGAAACTAGGATGTGAAAACGTTAGTGAGATCCCTAAAGATATTTCTAAGGTATGTCTAGGGATGTCTGTAAGGTTATGTATACCTATAGGTTATTGTACTAGAATTACGCTAACGATCATAGAATTAAACCTAAGATGTTAGATATTGAAGGTACTCCCCCTTTATTATGTTATTTTCCCTAGCATGATTTTTGCCTCTCACACTATTCTTTTTGGGTTTTAGACGATGGCTGGAACCCGAAGAAACCGTGTTGATCAATACAATGGACAATGCAATGATTGTCCTCCTGAACAAACAAATGTTATGGGAGATGGAGTGAAAAATCTTATTGCTATACTTACACAGGCTATGAATCATTCTGGACTTCCAAATGAGTAGAGAAGGGAAAAATATTCTATTGAGTCCTTCATGAGGCAACGTCCACCTTCTTTCAGTGGGTCTTCTGATCCACTTGTTGCTAAACAATGGATCAGTACCACTGAAAAGATCTTTTCAGTTCTTCAATGTTCTAAACATGATAAAGTCATCTTATTAGTGTATAATTTGGAAGATGATGCTGATCAATGGTGGAATCTTATTAAGAATACGAGGCAAAGGGATGAAATTGAGTCCATGGAATGGGACGAGTTCAAGAACTTATTTTTCAATAACTACATCCCTCGTATTCTTTGAACAAAGATGGAGAAGGAGTTTCTTGAACTAAAGCAAAAGGATGATGAATCAGTTGGTATATACAAAGCGAATTTTACAGGACTTGCAAGGTATGCATCTGGCATTATCATCCAACCTGAAAGTAAATTTGATCGATTTTTCAGTGGCTTAAAACCATGTCTTCGAAGGACATTAGCTATAAGAGACTTTAGTAGCTATGAAGAAATTGTGCATTGTGCTATCAAGGTAGAAATGGAAGTTGGTGTTACATATCCATCTCATGGTTTTGACAAGAAACGAAAGATGGATTTCAAGGAGAAATCTCAGAATAATTGTGAAAAGAAGATGAATGTTTCCTTATGCTCAACGTGTGGAATGAAGCATGGTGGAGATTGTCTTAAAGGGACTAGAAAATTTTTTAAGTGTGGAAAAGAAGTTCATTGAGCAGCTGAGTGTCGAAGTAATGGAAGAAGGGTTTCTAATGATGTGAATAAAGCAAACACTGCAGAAAACGCACCACCAACACTTCAATGCTACAAGTGAAAGCAAATGGGGCATTATGCTAATAAATGCACTAATCCAAGGGTTAGTGATGATCAACATGAGAAACCACATAAGGCAAAGGACAAAGGGAATTCACATGCGATCACTATTGGCAATGTTGAATATGACAACGATGTGGTGGAATGATTAAGTGTTTATGTAATGGGATTCCAAAATAATGTTGTATATAGTATCGTGGAATATTGGAATATTTATGTTTTGGATTTCAATAATTTTATGGTACCGTTAACCATGAAAAGTGATTGCGACATTTTTGGTAAACAGATGATATGTGAATAATGAAGGGATAAGAAGATAATGAGATGTTTGATTGTATTCATGAGCTCATGATTGATATAAGGACTAAGTGATATCATGGTTTCTGTATATAAAATTTGGAGGATTTTGGTATGTGGAAAGTGTTAACTTTTAACTGCATTCAAGTTTTCACTAAGGTTCAATGGGTATTCATTCTTCAAGAGAATACATGATTAAGGTATTCACATGTTTGTAATTTGACCAACAAGATATATCTTATGATATATGGGGGATAAATGATGGCATTCATGTGATTATTCTGTGACATTTCAAGTAATCATTTTCTTTATACTATGAGCTTGGACCGAAGTATTTTAGAGAAGCCTAAATATTATAATGGATTATGTTGGACATAAGTTAGGATAAAATGTTTTTTGATATTATTGATGGGATGTTATAGTAATATAGCTTTAGAAAAAGGACAACCTGTAGGACGGGCGACAGCCCATCGTGTCGGACAAGGCTGTGGGAATCGAACCCACAACCGAACTACGACTGGCCTTTATCGCCTACCACTGGCCTATAAGAAGTCCCTGTTTAGTAGAAACTAGTTTTATTATATTAAGCAGTATGATAATGAAGTATAAGTCCATTTTAGGAACCATATATGATTAATCTCACTATAGAATGACTTATGTATATTTAATAACTTTTGATATCCTTTTGTTTGAGACAGATGGAATGACCCGTCATTCTATCACATGATCTACTAACACGTCACGAATAACAAATTCAACTTCATTTATTTAGGAGATGAAGTGGAAATTTTTCTAGGCACGAACAACAGTGAGATTGTACCAAAATAAAGTAAGTAATTATTCTAATTCAAATTCTTCAACTTTAGGGAAACTATCTTGAAAACCAAAAATGTTGTCCTAGTGCTCTTATATCTGATTGATCAGATGGTACCTTAGATCATCACAAATTTATGGATTTGTGATTGTTGGATTTTCCATAGCCATGTTCTCTCCCACTCTCCATCAGAACATGATGGTTAGATTTTTCTTCCATATCCATATTTTCACCAATGTGGAAACCCAGTGATTAGTTTATTTGGGTAACCGTTACATTTCATACTTTCATTTTTAAAGATTGGTTTTGGTATTCCTTTTTACGATGTGGGTTTCTATTAAAGAAACTTTCGAATAGTAAACCATTTATAACCCCGACGAATTTCGAGGGAGAAATTCATTTTAAGGGGGGTAGAATGTAACACCCCGAGATTTTATAAAAATTATTCTTTTTAATTTCATTAATGTCTTGTGTTGTACGCTACACCAAAAGGAGCTTGCACAACATTCATACTTGACTTGCCTTTCATTACACGCAATCACGACCTTCCTCGATAACGTCTGTAGTACGCAATAACGAGTTTCACTAAACAACAATATGCTATTAAAATATTATTAAAACTAGCAGTTATGAATAGTAATAACCACTTTTTGAAATTTTGTAAATTTTATTTTTCAAAATGGAATTCATTTTTGGATTCGTAATATCAAAATTAGCTTAGGGGGAAAATTTGGTGATTTTCGGATAACTTTCATATTTTGATGAATAGTGAAAATTACTAAATTTTATTTAAAAACAACTTTTTCAATCAAAATAATTAGTAGTGATAAATTATTAATTTTATTGGTTTTAAAGTATATTTAGAATATATTTTTACAATTTAATACAATGTTGGTCATTGGATGTAATTTCACATTTTAACCAGACATAAACAAGTGTCAATCTTTTGATAGTTATTATCTCTTAAGAACACGCTATTTGTTTTGACGACGAGAATTAATTTTTAAATTAATTAATGCAACTGATATGTTTTGAATTTGGTAAAATAGAAATCATTTTTGAGTTCATAATATCAAATATAGCTTAGGCCTAATTTTTGGTATTTTTCTGAAAACTTTCAATTTTTGATGAATAGTGAAACTACTAAGTGGTAGTTAAAAAAAACTGAATTGTTCATAAAACTTAATTTTATCGCTTCTGTGAGTGGAATCTCAAAAATCCGAGAGACACGGTTGATGTCAGTAAGTAAAATTTGGTTCAATGAGATGAAAATAATTTTTTGTTGAATAGTAACTTTTTACTTTTTTTAACCACGGTTAAAAGTAAATAGGGTAATCAAGGGTAGAAATGATATTATTATTACCCTAACACATGTCCTAATTCTATTGGATAAGTTTAATTCGACCAAAAACAATCTTAGGAATAAAATATGACCATTTAGGCCTACTTGGATTAGATTAGGACATTTATTATAAATTTATTTAAAAAAGGGTTAAAAGAGTTAAAATCAAAGTTTATTTACTAAAACATTTTTAATATGGGGTTATACATAAGATAAATTAGACTATAAATATTAATTAGAAATATAGATAGCTTTACTACATAATTGTATTTTATTTGTAATTTTTAGACATTAAATAATTTAACTTATTTATGACACAACAATGACGCAGTAATTATCTTATTAATGAAATATTGACATAATTGATGTTATAAATACCTAAATAAATATAATTTGAGAATTTTTATGAATTCCACTAATTTTATAGGTTAATATGACATGTTAGTATTGATTTAATTAACTTTTTTCTAACTTATCATTCTATTATGATTTTCAAAAAAATCAATTACTAAATAGTGTCAAAATTGGCATAAAATAGTGTTTAAAACAAATATTATATTATTAATTGTTATTTTATTTCTAAAAATATAAGGTTCGGCCAAATGACTTAGATAAGGTTATATATATTAATAATAAACAACTTGGGGTTCGTTTGGCTTCTTATAGAAAGTTTATTAACCTTATAGTATAAGAACACAAGAAGACACGGTAAAAGTAAAATTATTTAACTAAATGTTAAATCTAAATGATAAGGTTAAAATAGGAACCTAAACTTGTCTAAATTCTATTGGATGAGAGGATTTCGACCCATCCCAACCTTATACACGAAATAAATCAATTTGGAGCTATTTAATGCCGAAATTGACTTTATAATAAAATAATATTTTTAGTTATTCCAAAGGTGCCCCTCTCCTCCCTTATAAAAGGGCACCTCATCCCTCTCTTCCTCACACAACTTTGAGCCTTCAAGCTCCGAAAACCCCTGCCAAATTCTCCTATCCACTTCCATAGCAACATCGTAGAGGTTCTGGTCTTCCTCAAAGGCCAATTTTAGTGGCCATAAAAGAAGGTCTCAAAGAAGCACTTCAAAGAAGAGATAATGTCTGTTACCGATTCTTTCATCTTTATTTCTTCTTCCACTTATTCTTCTTTAGTTGTTTCATTATGATGTAATAACATCAGTATCACTCATATACTGATATTTTATTATAAGTATGAAACAACCCTATTTCACCGTCAATCCATCATACGGAAAAAGAAATCACCATGCGTGCGTACGTACGGAATACCGTCTCCACGCTGTGGTGAAATCTATTTTCCACCACCACCTTACTTGGATGGGTATAATGGTGTAAAAAATAACTATATATTATTATTTTAAAGTGATATTGATTATGAAATAGTATACATACACTCCAATACAGTCCCACGATCATGAGAACGATATCATCGCTCGTGTGTACGTACGGACTACCGTCTCCACGACGCGATGAGAATCAATCTCGACTTTAAACCATTCACGAATGATTATAAAGTATATATAATAAGTAATCATGAAATATATGACATAATAATGATACAGGATTTATGTTTATATATATGAATGTCATCTACTTAATTCCGTTCAACTCAATAAGGAAACGAAAACAGCGTTCATGCGTACGTACGGCATACCGTATCCATGAACGGTGTATTTCTTTCCATTTACTGATTTATTATATATATGTATATTTTGAATATATATATATATATATAAATATTGGTTTATATTCTGGAATTAAGTAATCATGATCTAAGTAATCATATAAATAATTACAAGTCAAAACACGGAGGACAAATGAAACAAATTTACCCAAAACGCTCTTTGACATGGAATTTACAAAAGAACGGGTAATATAAAGTCATAAGTGAAGAATATATGATATCATAACAATGAATATGATTCTGTAATAAGTTAATGACATTATTTAAATCATTATACAGGAGGTTCGGACACTTACAAATCAAGTCGGACATAAGGTAAGGGAAATATCACAATCTCATTTTTATCCGAGATTGTTTATACTTTGGAATTTACTGGGGTGTATTTTATCATCCACATCCATGTTTCATCAATATGTAATATTTATATCCTTCTAAAATAGTTTATATTAAATTTTACCCTTCGGTGAGTTTTTAGTAAAAGATATGAAAGGAATCTTTTGTCGTTTTTCGTACGAGGTACTTTTTGACTTTTCTGACAAAAGTACGAAGAATGTTTTTTTAACTTATACGACATGAATGGATATTTAAAACATTATTTCCAAGAAGCTTACTTTAAAAGTTTTCAAGTTTATTTTTAATCAACTTCTTTTAGTTTAAAGTTGTATGACATGTTAATAAAAGAAAAATGTTTATGAAGAAGAAAGGATATTTTCCTCAAGAATGGAGTTCAAGTGTTTTATCAAAATTATTTTCCATCTAAGATAATAAAGGGTTCTGTTTTTATCCCTATTATTAAATTGATTTGATTATGTTCTTATGGAATTATTTTTATGAATTCCTTTATCTTATATGAATTGTTTTATGATGTCATGATGTTTAAGATTCCCATTTGTATTACATGGGTTATGCAATGATGTATGATTTATGATTTTGTGGCACACATAAGAATGGTATCATTAAGAGATGGGTGGGACCTATATCTCCCTCCATTTCATTGGGTAAAGATTTTATATCTCAGGAGATTGACATGGATGGAATGGTAGGTTATACCGGATCAGTGAAACAGGAATGAAACGAGGGTGACTCGGTTCAGAAAGGGACTTTGTCTACTAAGATAGTCTTGGCAATGAGTCTTGACTAATAAGATATGATTATCTATGATTATGTGTGTATGCCACAAAGTTTTATGTTTTATGTTATGACTATTGTGATTACATTTCACTACTATGATTTATCCCATGTTATGAAATTATGATCTCTTTTGCAGGTTAAGATTTCCCAAAGATATGATCTTATGAATATGATGTGATTGATATTTCTTTTGATTACCATTACTGAGAATTTGAGCTCACCCTTTTATGTTTTCTTTTCCCCAGGATATAAAGAATGGTTTTAGGTATAAAAAAAGGAAGATCTTCATGGGAGATGTTGAAGATCTTTCACCAGGATTATAAGATTATATTCCGAGTTTCAAAGACACTAAACTATTACGATCCTTGTGTGTGTGTTTTTGTTATGTACTAAGTATTCCGCAAATGTAATGTAATGTCCATGTACGTCAGGCTTTGGGTCTCTACAATATTTTTAGGGAAATTTTGATTTGTAAATAGTTTTGAATTTTTTTTGAAAAAATCCATGGGTGACTTTTAAGTTTTAAAAATTTTTTTTAAAGGGGAATTATTTCATAAAATTATTTTACATGTATTTTAAAACAAAATTTTCAATGGATGTTCATAAAGGAACCTATAATTAATTCAAAAGGATATTCCTTATTAATTTGGTTTTCATGTAGGCTCATTTGAAACTTTAAAAAGGTTTCTCAAAATGTGCGGGTGTTTGAGATCCATTTTATGATCCTTGTGTCTTTTTCTTATTTCATGAGTGGTATTTTATGTATGTGGTAAATGGGTGATGAATGGGAAGGGATTCCTTCTTTTGAGGGATTTGGAGGTTATTTTGAGTAATTGTTTATATTTATTGAAGATTTTATGGATCATTTTTAATTATTTTACCATTACTATTTTGGTAATGGTAACTCAAGTGTCTAAGCGAGTGGTATATATTTATAAAACACTACATAGTTAGATGCAACTAGTGTCCCACAAGTTTTGAGAAAGGATATGGATAGTGGGGAGTTATTTATGATTACGTTGGTGAAATATAGTTTTCTGGATTGTTTGGTTTATATGCAACATATAATTGTATTTGGTAAAGTGTAAAACTAACTCACATTTGGACATAGGGTAAAATGTAATGACCCTAAATTTATATATAGAAATTTTCACTTCTGAATGTATATGTGTTTCATTTAAGGTAATATAGATACTAAAAAATAAAATTAACTTATCTTTAATTTTTAATATAATATTTTTATAGAAATACCTTTCAGATAAAAATATATCTTGTGGTATAGTAATAATATCAATATATTTCATGTTTTAAAATGCATTTAAAAAATGTTTTAATTTAATTTTATGAACTTATATCCTCAATAAATTTTTATCACTTATATATGTTGAATATAATAGTTATAATTTAATTTTTGGATTCACTATGTTAAAATTATCTTAGGATTAATGTTTTATATTTTTTGGGAATTATTAATTTTTAGGTGAACATTGAAAAATACTGAATTTCGTAATACTGAAACATTTTGGAAATTATTAAAAAATATTTCTAAATTTGTTTTGAAGATGTTTTTAAAATAAAAAATATATTAAGTCAAAATAAATTACTTAGTTTAAAATACTATGTTTATATGTAAAACCCATGCTTAATATCATTGAAAATTTAGGTAATGTTTTAGTGAAACTATTTTTTAACATTTCCTTTTAATAAAATTTTCACATGGGTGAATAATTTTTTCAACATTTTTTAATTTTAATTAAATATTTCTTAAATAATAATAAAAAATTAATATAAATAGAAAAAATAATAGAGATTATTTTACCCTAAATCCTTTGCATAGAATAAACTTTTTCTAAAAATGGTTTTTTATGTTATTTACACTAATACTATATTTAATTTCAATAAAATCGCCAAAATATTATTTTATAAAATTATTTACATATTTAACATTAGTATGATAAAAATATTAAAGAACATTAATTTTAATTTTTTCCACTGAAATTATTTACTGAGCGTAAAAGTGGAGTTTTCATGATAAGGGTAAATTATGGGAAATGATGTAAACATTGTGCAAGCGGCTAGAACATGTGAAAAACATGTATAATACTGAATTTTAGATGGATTATCATATTTAACTCAATCTTCACATAATTTCTTCCCATTTATTTATCCTTTATCCTTGAATAATGGAGATCTATCCTTGAGAAATATTAAGTTTTTATTAGAGTTTACTTTTCTTAATGTATGAAAAACACAACCTCTTAACCATTTATACACCGATTACAAAGCCTTAGATCACCCAATAATCTACCCTAGTATCTCTTAAATACCCTCCAAATTTATTTTAAGCATTTGTTTCCCCAAAATACCATGTTAAGTTGTCTTAAAGAGTTACCCAAGGGGGAACTTCCAAGGGAATGGTAATACCCTCAAACAAACTTTTCTAAGTTCATTTCTTCTTATAATCCACTAAAGTTCCCTATATATAGGAAGGGATGATATCTCCTAAAATTTAATATTCATAAATTTTGTTATACAAAATGAATAACCATTTAATACTTTCCTTCAAAATCTTTGTGAAAAATTAAAACAATATCTTGCGTGTGTAGAGACTACTACCTCTATGAACTTTTTGTTGTATTTCCCATGACCACCTAATATAGAAGACATTAAAATTATATTTATTATGTAAAAATGATATTTTTTATACTATTAATATTATGTAACAGAAATATATGGAAATCTATAAGTTATAAAAAATAATAACTGTTTATAGTAACTTTAACCGCCTTAAATGGGATTATCAAGGAACCTTTCTTAATTTGGATATTTTTTGGATAAAATTTAAAACTATATAAGTATTTTACTAATATAATACTAAAGGAAATAAACCTACACAGTTATAGAGATCATAAATTATTTTATGTTACCTTCTACTATTGCCAAAAAACCAAAATTATTATGAAGAAATTAAACGAAATACCCTAAGTAACAGATGAAATTAAAAACATTATTAAAAATAAATAACAAATGATAATAAATGGAATATATACAATTAATATATGTGAATAAGGTTATTTGGTATATATTTAATTTACTTAATTTCATTATTTATTAATTTAAGTGTATGTTTAGAATTGTTTCATTCAAAGTATTAATGGATCCTCTAAACCAACTTCTTTACATTTTGGTTACATGTTATCTTTACTTTCCCTATTTTATTTTATCTAATTATCTAGTATATAATCCATATTATGTATATATATTCTATTTACATATATATCTAGTATACATTGCCTTTATTTTTTGGGTTAATTACATTTTAATGTTCCCTTTGATGTTTTTTCTTTTACGTTAACTCTATTTTTAAGGGAACTTCCCTTTGTATACAATCATGTCAAGTATCACCCACATAAAATGTTTTAATGTTTAATGTTTTTAAAAAAACATATTTATTTCCTAAAAACCATTTTAATTTAAATTATAGTTTTAAAGGAAACCCTTTTTTATTTGTCTTCTTTATAATTTGCATCGCTCGTTTCAAAAAGCATCACCTAAGTGGTTTTTTTATTCTTACTTTTGTGAATTGTTTTAATAATTAATTTCTAAAATGAATTCCAATATCCATGAAATAGTTTATTTAAATAAAATAATTACCCTAAAGTATTTTATTTCATTATCTCCTTTGAATATATATGATATATCAATTATTTTTTCCTTAATACAAGATTTTAAAACCCACTTTCTTGTCATTGGTTTTATTATGCTTATGATTTGTGTATGATTTATTTTTTATTTTATAGAACACATAATATTGTACATATTATGACGGTGGTTAGCCTATGTTTTGATGTATGGGTCTGTTAGTGTCCTCTAATTCATTTAGTAGTTTCAATGTCTTGTGAGATGCCTTTTATGGTTTACATGTGGTTAGCCTAAGTAAATTATGTTATGATGGTGGTTATCCAGACTATACCATGATTTGGTTGATTGTTAGACTATATTATATTTCCTTGGTGGTTTTCCTTGACATATGCTTTTGATGTCATACTTTATGATGTTTCCACTTGTTTATGATCTAATAATCATATAATTTTATTCCCTTATGTCATGTTTCCATGATTATTATTATTCTATTAATGATATCATGTTATGCTTCTTGACTCCCATGTTATGTTTATTACCATTTATATTTCATTACAATGATTTTTATCTCACCCTTTCCTTTTTTATTTTTCCCCAAGATTTAACATGTAGTTTTAGAGGACTTATCGGTGTATGAGAATCAATTTAAGTTTTAAATAATGACATTGAGTTTATATTTAAGATATTTTATTTAATTATGTGATCTCCAAAATACAATAGATCACCATATAATTAGATTTTATTATTGGTTAAATATATATATTAATTCATTAAATAAAGAGTTTTTCAGCCATGGGTCTCTATAGCTGGAATGAGTGGAAGGTCTAGTTATTTTTGGTATTAGGATTAGAGAACATTAGATAAAACCTTAAGGATAATACTAAGCATTGGATAAGATCTTGATGTTTTTGTAAGGTTGAGATTATGTTGTTTTACTATAAATACATACCTTTTCAGATACTATAAGTGGATATGGTTTGGAAATAGATTCATAAAGGGTAAATAAACCTAAAAAGAGTTGGATGATTATATCATTAATATCATTCTGGTGCTGGTGAATATTATCCTACATCACAAATGGTTGAACTCTCCTCGAGTATATGATTTTGACAATTCACATATTGTTTACAAACCATTATTAATTATTTTAATGTATTGTTAAGGTTAATAATGGTGAGAACCTAATTGTAAAGTTACCAAGGGTAACGTATATTGAATCTTAGAAATTAATAAGTTATGTTATGTAACGTTATTACTAATTATTTATTCAGTGTTCATAGTATCATTTTTTAGAAGAATGACCTCTATATTTTTCATCAATGGTGAAAGAAAATCTGATCTCTTCTTTATGGGAATAAATATGAGTCTTATAGAATATCTAGTAGTTTATGAATTATATAGTTAAGAGTATGTTTGAAGATGTTCCCCAAAATTTGAGATGATTATTGTTGATAAGAAGTGTAAAATAGAGTTCAAATCGAGAGAATCATCAGAAAAATTCAACAATAGAATGAAAATCCATCTTCTCACTTATCATTATTTTATAAATAAGCAATCTAGAAAATACCTAAAAGGGTTAAAGAAATAATTTCCAGTGTGGAATGAAAGGGAATAAAGCTAGTAAATTCTAAATCTAGATAAAAATTACCATTATTTCTATGGATGTAAATAAATTTATGTTCAATCCTTAATCGATTATCCAATGGCTCAATTGTAAACAACATGGATTCTATTAAAACCACCACCATAATCCAAGGGTTTTTAAAGGTTAAAAATGGTAAAAACATATAAGTATGAGAGGGAAAGGGAAGTATTATGCTATAACTATCACTTATTTGGATTATAATGATGGTGTGGTATTAGTTATACTAGTTATTCATTTAAGAATAGGGAAAATATTATTTAATTATGTGTCTATACATTCTTTCTTATTTTAGAAAGTTTAGTATAACTATTAAATTCCGCCACAAAACATTAATGTTATGTTATTAGTGAAAATTACACATGGAAAAATTGTTACATCCAAAGTGAACAAGTCTTCCCCAGTTAATATATGTTAGATAAATATACCATAAAACCAAATCATACTACCTATTGTGGAATTTAATATTATACTGGGTATAGACTGTCCATCATTATATAGATCCTACATCAATTTCAGGTAGAATAGAATCGCATTCCCTGTTCTGAGTTATCATTTCATTTTGAATATGGTTGAGGTAGAGAAATATTTATTCCATATATATTATTCATCACTATTATGTATATTGTTTCCATGGGTTATTTCATATCTATATCAGATGATTTAAATAGATATGATGACTCCGGATTAAATACACATTATAAGGGAATATGCTAATGTATTTCTTAAATATTTTTCTAGATTTTCTTCTAACTTGGAGGGTTATTTCCCAATTCAAATTATAACTGGAACCTTTATAACATCCAATACTCTTTATAAAATTTCCCCCACTAAACTAGTAGAATTAAAAAAAAATGTACAAGAATTTAGCCCAGGGCTTTATATTCCTAAGCACTTCACCATAAGGTTCACCAGTTATATTTGTTAAGAAAAATGATGGATTGATGAATCACTACATTAATTATCGTGATCTCAAAAAAAATATTCAAGAGAAAGTATCCATTAGCACTGATTGGTTATTTTTTTATCAGTTATGTGAACCTAAAT
The DNA here is from genome assembly GCA_963277665.1 of Viscum album. NCBI lineage: Eukaryota > Viridiplantae > Streptophyta > Magnoliopsida > Santalales > Viscaceae > Viscum > Viscum album. The sequence goes on along the minus strand of OY728140.1, from coordinate 1,441,059,649 downwards.
ATTTGTATAATGTTGAAATTTGGTGAGGATATCACCATGTAATGGTGATGGAGGTGGATATTCCCAATATTTACTTTAGTATAAGGTATGAAAAATATGAGTGTATATTCATTCCATTCATACTTACTAATTATCTAGAAATATTTATGGACTTAATGAATAGGTATATAGAGATTACATTGATAAATTTTTCATAATTATTACAGGTGATATTATTATATACTCCCAAACCAAGGATGAACATGAGTATTATTTGAATACTATACAAAAGACATTATATAATGATAAGTCATACACAAAATATAGTAAATATGAGTCTCTTGCTTGAGAAAGTATCATTATTGGGGGCATATAATCATAAGTGAAGGGATATATATAGATCTAAAAATGATGAATGTAATTGGGTAATGGACTCGACTAACATCTATTAAAAAATCCATATTTTCTTTGGATTATCTAGGTATTATTTTATATTTGTGATGAATTTCCCACAATTATAAAACTAGCTAACTCTGAAGAGAGTAAACTATAATTTAAATGATCAATGTTAGAAAAGTTTTAACGAACCGAATAAGTGGCTAATAATAGAACCTATACACACACTACCATCAAGTGGGGAATATATTATTTTTTATATTTTTTCATTAAATATAAAACAAGATATTTGGTTGTGTACTCTTTAATAATGATAAATTAATTGCATATTCCTTAATAAAGTTACAAGATCATGAATAAAACTATCTTATTCATATTCTAGAGTTGGTTTTAACAATATTTTCATTGAATATTGGGAGGTATTTTCTTTTTGGGAATGAGTGTGAAATATATAAAGATCAAAAAATCCAAAAATATATATTAAACCAAAATGAGCTCATCATGTGGAATCCAATATAGTTTTAGTGGATTAAATATTATGATGATTCAATCCACTACCATCCTAGAAGATGAATATAGTGGTATATTCTCTATGATGAAAGGAACATATAACCTATCCACTATGATAATTTATAAGGATATAATATTCTTAGACATGTAAAGGATGGACATGTGTTTAATAAATGAGGGATCAACATCCTATCTTTTTTAAATATATACTCAACATTCCCTTCTAGGGAAAATTAGAAAAATACCAATATAATGATGTTGATATATAGAAGAAGGTGGATATGGAGAGAATGATAAAATACACATAGTATAGAACAGATGATGAAAGAGTAATATAAATTGGTAAATGACTATAGATTTCATCTATATTGTAGATAAAGATAGTGTTTTTGAATGATTCCCATACATCGACATTCCCCATTCACCCCAGAAACAGGAAAATGTTTAGAGATATTCAAGAAAAAAATTAGTGGGGGAACATGAATAAGGATATTATAGAATAAACATATAGGTAAATACTATTTTTTTAGGTTTACTATAAGAGGAAAATACCAAAAGGGATAATGTAATCATTTCCCATACCTAAATGGATTTTGGAAAACAAAAATATGGACTTTTTCATGAGTATTATAAAAACTTCTAAAGGAAAAATTTATATACGAGTTATAAAAGATTGTCTTAAAATACTTTTCACTTAATTTACATTTTACAGGACTTATCACTCAAAAACATTCAAATATGTATATTAAAGAAGTGGTGATACTTCACAGAAAACCACTGTCGATTATATCTAGTTATAATCTATGGTTGAGCTAATAGTTATGGAATATTTTTTAGAATGATTCAATCACAAAGATTAACATTAGTATATCATATCATTCTTAAACTGATATCCAATCTAAAAGAACTATCTAAACACTTTAAGACATGTTGAGATATTTCTATCCAGAACTAAAGGAAGGTCAGAACCAACATATTCCATTAGTATACTTCTCCCATGAAAATATTTTCCACTTGATAATTTAAATAGCCCCATATTATTCCCTCTTTGGAAATATATAGAGAACACCTTTTTATTGGGATGAAGTGGGTGAATGAGATTTTCTAGGAATTAAGATGGTTTATGAAATAGTAGAAAAGCTCAATACCATTCAAGTGACACATTAGAATGTATCAAAGTTAATATAAAATTTATGATAATAAATATTGATGAGATTTGGATTTTTAATGTAGTGATAAAATTTTTCTTTATATATCTCATTATATGATATTTATGATGTTTTAAAATAATTAAAATGTAATTCCAAGGTAAGTTAGACCTTATTATATCCTCAATCATGTGGGAGTTGTGAAAAATGACTAGAATTTCCACCGAACCTATCTCAAGCCCACTACATGTTCCATGTATCCCTATTATGTAAGTACATACCATATCTCTCACATGTAATAAATATTTATATTCTATAGTTGGGTAATTATCTCTCATATGAGGAGAATCTAATTAAGATGTTGGACTATAGATACAAATTTATGTGCATTAAGACAACCACCTTCGAAAATTAGGTTAGATAAATCATAGGTCTGAAGAAGAAATATGGGAACTTAAATATATAATGAAACAAAATTTCCCTCACTTTTTCTCATGTTGATGTGTAAAATGAAATTAATAGGGTGAAATTTATTAAGGGGAAAAAGTAACGACCCTAAATTTATACATATTAATTTTCCATTCGAAATATATACATGTTCTCTGTAAGATAATATACATTATATGAACTAAAATCACATTATATTAAATTATGAAGATAATATTTTTATAATATTACCTTTTGGAAAAAATAACTTGTGGTATAGTAATAATATATATATATATATATATTATGTTTAAAATGTATTTACAAAAAATTATTTTTATTTCATTCTATAAAGTTATATATAAAAATAATTTTTATCACTTATATAATTCTATTATAATAAATTTCATTTCATTTTGGGATTTATAAATTGAAAATAATATTGGAAATATTTTTTTGGCATTTTTCAAAAATAAATAATTTTTAGGTGAATATTGAAAATATGAATTTTAGTAATATGATATATTTTATGACATTATTATAAAATAATTCCATGAAATGTTTTGAAAACATTTTTATAATAAAAAATATATTCTATAAATTTAAACTAAGTATTTTAAAATATTATTTTGATAGAAAAATTCCATTCTTAACATCTCAGAAAAAATAAGTAATGTTTTAACAAAACTATTTTTCATTTGTTTTTTTTTTTGATAATATTTTCAGACGATGAGATTATTTTTTAAAATTATTTCAATGTAAATAAAATATTTATTTAATAATAATAATAATTTTAATGTCAATATAATCAATATTATTCATAATTTTATCCTAAACATAAATCATAAGTTTAAAATACCCTTTTTTTCTAAAAGCGGTTTTTACGCATTATATATACTGATACTAAAAGTAATTTCTATAAAACCATGGAAGTATTTTTTAAAAAATATTTACATGTTTAAAATAAGTATATCAAAAATATAAAATAATATAAATTTTAATTTTTTCCATTAGATTTAGTTACCAAGGGTGAAAGTGGAGTTATAGCGATAAAGGTACTTTAGGGGAAAATAGTTTAAACATTATGAATGTTGATATATCATGTAAAAACATGAATAATATTGAATGTTGGTAGTATTGTTTTCATTATATATATATATATTAACCATTATTTCCCTTTTTGGGAATCGTTGTCCTTGAATAATGGGGTGATATCATTGAGAAAAAATGGGTTTTTACAAAAAATTCGGTTTTCTTCACATTCCAAAAGACACCACATCATCCCCATCTATCCAACCATTAAGAAGTATTTTATCACAAAACAACATGACCTAGTATCTACTAAACACCCTACTGATTTATTAAAATCTTTATTCTCACCAAAATACAAATATAGGGAGTCTTAAGGAGTTACACAAAGGAAAACTTCAAAGGAAATGGTACCACCTTCAACCAAACATTTATATGTCCTTTTCTTATATGACACCCAAAACGTACCCTCAATACCTGAAGTTATGATAAAAAATTGTAACTATTCCAAAATTTTATTATACAAATTAATGATTCATTTTATACTTTTCTCCAAAATCATTGAGAAAAATGAAAATTTCGTCATGTTTATGTGTTGACTACCACCTTCATGAATGACATGTTTTTTTAATGAACACCTAACATGTGAGATATTAAAATTTAATTTATTAAGTAAAAATTATATTTTTTAAACTTTTAATATTATTTAATTATAATGTATTTGAATCTATAAGTAATAGAAACTATAAACGGTTACAGTAAATTCAACAACCTAAAATGTGATTAGCAAGGAACCTTTCTTAATTTGGTTATTTTATGGATAAAATTTCAAAATGTATATTTATTTTACTAATATAATAATAAAATATATAAAAATACTCATTTTTAGATCATGAATTTATTTTTCAACTCCTTTGATCGTGGTCAACAAAATGAAGATGCTGCAAATAAATTAACCGAACAACCCCGAGTAAAATACAAAATTGAAAACAATATTAAAAATAAATATAAAGTTATAAAAAAAGGATTTAAAAAATTAAATATAGGTTAATAATGTTCTTATATATGTATTTAATTAACATAATTTTTTTAATCAGGATGTTGAGTTTCTGGGCATAATTATTTCTGAGCTAATGTCGAGGGATCCTCTAAACCACCCTCACTGCATTTTGGTTACACATTTTCTTTATTTTTACACATTTTACTTTATATTTGTATCAATCATATCATACACATTTTATGCATATATATGTTATATTTACAGATATATCTGTTTTACTTTGAATTTTATTTGTTGAGCAATGTACATTTTTTTGTTCTCATTGAAGTTTTTCTTTTATGTGAATCCTATTTTAAAGTGAACTTCCATTTGTCTATAATGATTTCATGTATCACCCCTATAAAATGTTTTAACCATTAATTGTTATTTTCTAAAAAAATTATTTATTTCTTTAAAACCCTTTTTAGTTCAATTATTCAATTAAAATAAAACTTTTTTCTTTTTCACTATAAATGTTCCTTCACTCATTTCAAAAATAATCACCTAAAATGTTTGTTATTATTGCTTCGTTAAACTGTTTTATGAATTATTTTAAAAAATTAACAACCGATATTCAAAAACTATGTTTCTTTTTAATCAAAAACTTTTATCCAAAATAATTGGATTCCAAAATCTCTTTGGAGTACATAAGATATAGACTTTTTTATTCCTTAGTGCACTATTTTGAAACTCACTTTATTCTCATGGGTTTTATCATGATGATAATTTATTTATGGTTTATTATTTAATTTTTTGGCCTACATAATCTTTTAAAAATCATGATGGAGTTTAGCCTAATTTTTGATGTGTGGGTCCATTATATCCCTCTAATTCATTGAGTAATGTTAATTTATTATGATATCCCATGTATGGTTTACATGAAATTATCATAATAAAATTATATATAATGATTGGGAGGTTAGCCTAAGTAAAATATGTCATTATGGGAGTTAGACAGATCATACCATTATTATGATTGTGGTTATCCCATATTTTGTTTACATGGAAATTTTCTTAAACATATTCTTATAATTTCATGATTTATAAAATTGCACATGTTTATAATCCCATGATCTTATGATTTCATTTCATTATGACATGTTTTTTGGATTATGATTATTCTCATTATGATATCATGTTTTGACTCTTAACGCTCATGTTATGATTTATTTACATATTTATTCCCTTACTAGTATTTTTAGGTCACCCATTCCTTTATGTATTTTTCCTAGGATATCCCATATAGTTCTAGAGGACTTATGAAAGTTTAAATACCATTTGTAGTTTTAAATAATGACATTCAGTTTCTGTTTAAGATGTTTTATTTTTATATATATAATCTTAAAAAGACACTAGACCATTATATTATTAGATTTTATTATTTTTAAAGTATACATTAATTCAGTAATTAAAGTGTGTATACGGACTGATTCTCTATATAAAGCCCATGAAACATATTCAATGGTTAGTAGCTTATACAAGGGATTCCCTTGACTAAATTTTTATCTCCTGTTTAATCAATATGTGTGGAACCATTGGTTATTTATTTACATTTTTTTGTTCATTGAATGACATTATGCCTTTAATTAACCAATTTTATGCATTGAGAGTGGTTTACCTCTAGGATTTTGGAAATGGGGTTTCAGTAGAAATGTTTTTATTTAAACATACATGTGTGATTTAAAACAAATGGTATTATGTATTTATTAAAAACAAATTTCCTCACCCTGAATTTCTTAAAGAAAATGAATAGTGTTATGAAAAATGAATTTTTATTATTATTTAATTTGATGATCCAACTATTGAAAAAACTACCAAAATACTATATATCAAACTAGTATAAATTAATTTACTCATTAAAAGATTTAAAAAAACTATTTGCGGAAATCCTTCTATCCTTTAATTTCTCAAACCATTAATACACCATTGTGTATATGTAGTTTTTAATAAAACAATTTAAGGTTTCCAATATTTGATTCAATTTTATTGTAGGTTAATTCTTAGGTTTTTCACATTTTGGTAGGATTACATGGTGATTTTTCATATTTCACATTTTTATATTTTGTATTGGGTTTTTTATAAATTTATATCTGATAAATTTAATTTATTCAAGAATCAATGTTTATTTAGTTTTTGTTATGATTATGTGTCAGTATATTTTATGAGTTGTTTTATTATTTTAACTATATTATAATCTTATTGGATATTTATTTTAGTTTTCCTTATTGGTGAAAATGTTACAATAAAACATTCCTCGATTCGCAACAACTACTTTCCAGCCCATGGGGATTGGAAATTCTCTCTAGGACTTGTTTTGGATGGGATTAGGTACTCTGTTTAGGGATGAGAAAATTTGGTTTGTGAAACAAAAACCTCACGATGGTACTTAACCACTTATCCTAGAATATAAATAATATATTGAAACCTTAATTGCATCATATTTCACCTAATAAAGATAAATTATCAATTTATTCCTTCAGAATCAAGCAAACATCAATGATTAGTGGATAATTTAATCCTCTTGTTATGAAATAAAGGGTCAACTCCATGGATACTTTTTTTGAGTGATTCATTATTCTAAGAAATTAAAAGTTACTATGATATTATACCATTTATAAGGAGAATATGATCAATGGTGGACATTGATTAAGAATACAAAGGCAGAGTATTAAGTGGAAGTAGTGGAATGCAAAGAATTTAAGAAGATATTTCTTAACAAGTATTTCCCTTTAACTCTTTGAACCAAGAAAGAGGGAAATTTTTTTTTGCACAAGTAAAAGGACAATGAATTTATTACAAACTATGAGGGTAATTTCATAAGTTTATTAAGGTATAAATCATGTTTTTTATAAATAATGACATCAAAATAGATATATTATTTAGTAGTTTAAAACCATATCTCTGAAAATCTATAGTTATCCATAACATTGATAGTTACTAAGAAGTGGTATTGTGTGATATCAAAGTAGAAATTGAGTACATAGAATGAACCCACATATATATATAATAAATGAAGGGTGGAGTTTCAATATGGAGGATCAAATGATAAAAAATTAATGAATATCCAACCACCCACATGATAAAGAAGTGGAAAGAAGCACCATTGAAATTTCTAAAAATGAATAAAGAAATTAAAAACGAGTAGGGTTAAAGGTTATCAATCACATTAATTTTAAAGATACATAATGAATCAGTACAATATAATGGAGGAAATTAATGTTCCTCCTAAAACATCATTCATGGTCCAATGCTTCAACTATATGGAATATGGGAATTATGTAACCCAATGCACCAAAGAAATGGTTTTGAAGAGTGATCAATGTCAAAAATCACCCAAAATGAGAGAGATAGTAAAAAATTATTCCATCACCACCATTGATGTGGGGAAATAAAATTAAGTTGGTTAAGTTAAACTTAATTTTCACTAACTAATAATGATTTTCTTGTTTTGGTTTTGTGCATTTCATTATATCTTGAAACATTTCTATAAATAATAAATCGAATCTCTAATACCTTTAAGCTCTCACTAAGGTATATTGGACCCTTAGAGGTTTTGAAATGGATCGGATACATGTCTTACTAATTGGAATATCCTTAGAGATACCAGTCAATTCAAGATTCCTTTCTCGTATCTCATCTTCACTAATACAATCCATAATCATTACATACATTTCATCCTGATGAGGTAAAAATGGATGTCGATGCTTCCTTTAAGGATTTTATTATTTGTATTGTGTATCAGATCATGAATACATTATAATGTGTGTTGTTTCCTCAGGTATGGGTGTTATGGTAGCATGACCGAGTACAAGATGAGACTTGAGAGTGGGAAGATGATATAAATTCTTAGTGGCAGGAACTCTTCATTGATAGTACCTCTTTACCCTAAGAAGAGAAACTTATGGATGAGCTTATTTAATGAGGGGAGGACGTAATGAACCATCATTACAAGAAGGTTTGTATCATTATTTATTCATATAAAATTCCTTAAAAACCATAATTTTGAGTCCTAATCAATCCAAGGAGGTCACAGGTGAGTTTAGGGCTCGTTTGGATCCTAGATCCCTGAAATGAAAAGAAAGAACTAGGCCAAATGTTCGTATGAAACCGTTTGACAATGTTTACATGGTCGTGTGGCTGGTTGCAGATATGGGACATATCCATTTTTAATAGTTTGTGCATGGTTAGTTAAACCATGCACCTAACCATGCGGTGTGTTCAATTTAGTAGTAAACATAGTAGGGGTTGTGCATAGTTTTTCTCAATTGTGTGCCTATGAGTTTTTGGGTGAAATTACATTTACCCCAATAATTATGTTGTTTAAATATTTTATTTTTTCTCTTCTTCTTCCTCTAGTGGCTCACCTAGTTTTTCTCACCTGTGGGATTCCTCATCCATCAACATAAGTTCTTCTATATCTTCTATATCAGGTACATGTTTCTTAATTCGATAGAAGCATTAGAGTCATTAAGTTATGGCTAACCTCAATATTAATTCTTATACAATTTTTTTTTCAAATCCACCACTCTATTTAGGTATAGTCTAATTTTCCATATTTTTATAGCATTAGACCATTTCTTTGATCTCTTCCATTCTACTTCAAATATGTGGACAATAACGAGAAAGTATTCATCAATGGCCTTGAGGTAGTTAGTCACGTCATTTCCCATTTTATTTTTATCGCCCCATATCTATGTTATTGTGTTGCACACAAGAATTTTTCAATCATGCCCATTATATTGATTCCTTAATGTTAAAATGATCATTTAATTTTGTTTTATGCTTTTTAAATATTTTTTAGTGGTTTAGTGGTTGGTTTCCACACTTATAGACACGCCGTGGGTGTGCCGCTTCAAATTGGCTTTTTTATCTAATTGCAAAATTTCCTGAAACACCTCTTTTTTCCTTCATTTTAAACATAAAATGGAATTTCCCTTTATATATAAATGTTTATGGAGCCCAAGGAACCTCTTAGGTGTTTGTATCATTCTATCCTTCGAATTTTCTAAGTAGGAATATTCCTTAATGACCATGCCACCATCTATATGACTCATTTGAGCTTATAAATAATGTATTCATTTCATAAAGAATTAAATTAACTGGTTATGATGAATGTATTATGTAGGATGAATTATGTAATATAGTAGAATCATTTTAATTAATTGACCATGGAACCTTCGGATTGACACATTGAGCATTATGACTTGTAGCCATGTTTTAAGGAATTGAATTAGTTAAATAGAAATTATCACGTGGGTTGCCTTATGTAAGCTAATATGATCTTCCTTAAGTGAAATGAATCAATTGGTTTTAGATGGAGTGACCCCAAGGGATAGTAAGGTAATGCCACTTGTTTATGATTTATAAAATTCTTAATATGAATTGCATTCTTTTAAATGGAATTGAACATGGATAATGAGTTTCATAAGAGGTTATGTCATATGTATTATATTATAAATCATTATACATATTCTATATATTTATGCTCTTGGTAAAATAAATTTATGGTAGGTAATGCACCATGAAAATTATAATTATAATACTCCTTTGTAGATGTAGTGGTATGAAGGTAAGGGGTCATTGAGAATGGAAAATAATCACACTCCCATACACTGGGTGTGGATTATGGCATCTCACATCAGTGATACTATATGGGAATCAGGATTTATATGACACATTTCATTATTAAGGTGTTTCCATGCTGGATCGCTCACCATGTCAAGTGTTGTAGCATGATGTATCTTGCTCTATTGGGATATAGGTCATGTACCCTATTGCATGATCTTATAGTCTCATTAAACTGGTCAAGGATGTCTCAGTTATGCCCTCATCCATCCAACACAAGTATTCCAGGTATATAGCCACTTAGGTCCTCATGTACTCAGTTCATATAAGTTGATGATATATATATATATATATATAATTATACTATATATATTACTAATATTTATATAGTGACTATTCATATATTCTTTCCAGTAATGAGTCAAATCGGGTAGGGTCATCATGTGTCACTTAGGAACCTTAGTGGCTTGGTTATTTATTTCAGTATTTCTTTACTTATTCAATTATACCTATACACTATTTATCTACAAGAACTGCTTGGATTACATGTAGACACCATTGGTGGTGACCTAGTGATATTTTATCTCACACCCTACTCGGGATTCGTTTGGTACCTAAGAAGATTATATATCTGCAGATACTCGTAAGGGAAGGATTCTTACTTCTTGTCTTGGACATGCTTTCCTTTATTTAGAGCTTAGGACCAGAAGATCGGGAATTGAATCGAGATTCGTGGAGCTATTTGACATTTTTTTTCCTTTTGTACTATTTTGTAGCATGCTTGTATGTGTCTATTTCCTTTCTATATTAAATCATTCCATGAATCCATGTATTAAACACATCCACAAATTATTATATTATATTTACTCCTTATGTCAGTTATTTATGCTTATTCACTTGCTTTATTATTTAGTTATCTGGTTATGTTTCCTCATGTGTTCATCTATTCTATCTATTTATATTTTAATTTCTATATTTGTTATATCTAATTTTATATATTGTTCCACTCTAATATGAGGGTACAATCTCTCTACAGTAAGACCTTTATATCCTCATTACTATTTGGAAGACTCTGGCATATAGAGATGAATTCTTGAGGCCATGTGACCCACTAGCTCAAAGAACATGTTTAATAGATACTCAGTCAAGATGTTACACATGGATATATAAAAATTTGATGAATCTTAAATCCAACATGTAGTCCATATTCATGATCTAGTAATCAAATGACTACTTATGAACTTCCATATATCATGGTGTTGAAGTAGGTAGAGTCTGAGTTCATGGAATATTGGTTAGCACGTGATGACTCAACACATGATTGATTATTTATAAATTTTATTTTTTTACATGGAATTAACTTTTATATATTGTTTTACTTGTGTTGAGGATGAATTAGTGGTATACTACTTGTTTTATACTCATACCCTGCATAATCACTCTAGTGTTTGTGCAAACATTATAGTCAAGGATCCAGTAAAGGGAATGGACCATATGTTGGGTAGTTAAGCATGATGATATTTGGAGATAAAGTTTATTCCATGATGTATTATGAATTATTATTATAGTGTTCATTTTATTTCTTTTTTAATTATTCAAGGATTTTATCTACCAAACCTGGTGATATTATAGGTTATATTGTAAGACCTCTTATATTCTATATAATGGAACATGTTGTTGTTAGCTTCATTTATGAAATTCATGAGATTTTATTTATATTGGGATATATATGTGACGCACGGATATTGATACCAAGGGTATAGTATCCCCACAACAACTTTAAGAACCACACTAATAGTCAGAATCCACTTATATACAAGGAAGCATGCTTGAGGTCATGGAGAATTTGGACCAAATATGGTGATTTTATTCAAGTTGAAATAGTTTTAGATTCGTATGTAGGATGCTTTATGATAATTAGTTCCCAAGTAGGATTATAGTTCTTTATGTGATGTGTGATATCTCTATATCTATATTTCAGAAACCAGAGTAGGTATCTTAGCACAATTTCCTAGGTGATGTTTGAGAACAACAAAATAGAGGTATTACCCATGGGTTGTGACTTATGTGAGATTTTACCTTGGGTTAGGCGAGATAGACTAGTTATTTGAGATAGAGCTCAGGGTAGGTGTGTTGGGTGTTACGTATGATATAGGCTATGATATGTGAGGGTAACCTAATATTATGGGTTATCCTAATCTTCTGAATTCCCCATAGACAATAATGTTTGGATGGTTATTTGGGTTATGAGATCTGTGCATGGGGTCTGATATTGGGTATGGGATGTAGGTATGATTATGCCTTGTATTACCATAGGGAAATAACCTCGAGTGCTAATTCTTTAGTATCAAGGTTTAGTTTCTAGGGAAAGATCGATCAACTAATTTTTCCTAATTATTTTTATGATCATTTGGAATTGTGGTGAGATCACGAGTAGATGATATTGATCCTGTAACAATTGGTAAAAAATCCTCACATCTTTATTTCAAATATTTTTGGTTATTTTGTTGGTTGAAAAATATTGGTTGGTAATGGTTTTGTGATTTTTTATGAGAATGATTTTATGGTAGTGACACTTTATAGTGCTTGATAAATATTTGAGTATTTAAAATTTATGAAAATGGCGGTTTCCATATAAGGATTATTTGGACAATGTAAGAATTTGGTAGACTGTATAAGTGCATCATTCATGTTGCATAAAAGTCCCATCTATATGATAAGGGAATCTCTCATGGTCATTGGGAAGAAGAATATTTATAGATGTGTAATATCACAAGGAACGTGAAATAGATAACATGATCACATAAGGATGTGTACATTTTTATTAGAGTGATGGTGATTTAGACAAATGTAGTTTGTTTACATGAAAGGAGGCTACATGGAAGATGATCTTGTGAAGTAGTGTGAGGAGGACATCTTTCGCATTTGGAAGGTGGAATGCATTGTGTGGATAAGTTTTTTTGTTCAATGATTTAATATTATTTCTTTGTGATTAGTAGGATTGTTCAGATCCCGTTCCTATATAAGAAAGAAATAGTCACTTAACTTTCCACAAGAATGAATTAATGAGAGGATTTTCTTTTCTAAAGATTCTGTGGTGTCAAAAATTATTATACGGTGAATAGAATATGCATAAGGGTGTAAGTAGAATTAGCATATTGAAGAAATCACTTGATTAAAAATGGCCATGTGAGGGAGTAGTTGAAATGATAATATAGGATGAATATCATTTTAGGCCACATGTAGTGTATGTCACACAAAGGGATCATGTGGTGTCACAAACCAACTTATACTAACCCCTAAACTGGGATCCCATGCTAGACCCTAACATCACTAGGGGAATTATCAATCACCCTAAGATGGAACAAAGCACTAAAGTTCATCCAAAAATAACTAGTATTAATTATTTCACCAAATAAATATAAACAAACATGAAATAAAACAAACATACAACCCAGCATTAATAAATAGAACTAAAAAAGATTTCAGATACAAATGAAATTAGGTATAAGATTGCTAATACAAATAAAACTATACAAAAACTAAAAATAAATCTAAATAGACAACTTGATCTTCAAATGAACCCATGGGTCACTCTCCTATCCCAACCCCAACTTTAGTCCAAGACGATCGAATATAAGCTAGAACCTAAGCCTAAAATTGGAATGATAAGATATGAATGAGTACAAGAATCAATAGGCATTCCAAATGAAACCACAACACATGTATTACCATTAAATAAAACAACCATTTATTCCTTGTTTTAAATACAATCTATAAAGAAATTTTTTAACTTTCTATTAGTTTCTAAAAAATCATGTACCATTTCCCTCCTTTACATTAAAATTGGAATTTATTAAAAAAAAGTGGTTTATCCAATTAAAAAAGGAATATTGTTAAAACATGAAGATAAAATATGGTGTTTCAAAAAATAATCATTATTATAAGATTTTCTTTTAAGAATAATTGGAGGGGTTTCAAGTCATTTTATAAATACATTTAAATCAAATGTATTTTTAAAGGGAAAATAGACCAAGGATTATAAAAAGAATCCAAAAAGTCAATCATGATAAAAAATATAATTAGGGAAACATCATCGGAATAAAGGAAATAGAAAACTATAAATAGTATACTATGAAAAAAAGTTAAACTAAAGTAACCACTATAAATAATCAAGTTCAAGTAGTCATGGGATTTCTTAGGAGATGAGGGGTAAATCTATAAAATACTAACCGACATTCATCTTATCGTTGTTCCTGATGCAATAAAAAAACCCAAATATTCAGTCATACCCTACCTATCCTAACTAAGGGGAATCCTCCCAAAGTGGAGAAGAGTATATACTCTAGGACATGATCTAGAGTGTAATCCTAAGGTAGTGTATCAATTTTTCTTGGAAGATCCTCTAACTACTATTGGTTACCTTAGTATATGTAAAATGGGGTTGATACAAGAAATAGTGTCCAACAATAATATAAAAGTAAATATAACCCATCATATTATCACAAGTCACACACACAAGCCTAAATCCCAAGAATCGCCCATAATAATAACCCCTAACTTTCAAAACCATTAACAAATCTACAAATTCCAATACAATGGTAATTCTCATTCCTTTAAAAATGAATAATTAAGGGACCCATTCCAAGTATTTTTCTTCAAGAAAAAATCCTATTTAAAAGTACCAATCAGGCCTTGTAACATCATTTGGGAAACAAAAACTCTTTTGAAAGAACCAATAAAACCTCTTATAAATCCAATGAATATTTGGAAATATATTTTGAAACCAAAATATATTTTGGAGTATTATAATCCTCTTATAAATTTCATTTAGTCATTTCATTGAAAATATTTATTCAAGGATAAATAAAAATAGTTATTAAAATACATTTAAAAATGAACACATTGGTAGAGTTAGAATAATAATCATGTGGAACTTGATTTTCATCTCAATTAATCCATTAAAACATTTAAATGTTTTAATTAATATTATATAGAGGCATAAATTACTAAAAAATCAATAGTTTTTAAATTTAAAAGTAAATATATAGGGGAACCTACCTTGAACCATGGAAATAAAATTTCCTTATATAAAAACATCAAGGATGGGCCTTAGGGAACTGTAGACGCCGAAAAGTCTGTATCTACTAAAGGATGTTTCGAAATGACGGAGCGAAGTCATATTAGGACCCGGAGGCCTGGCCTAGAGGGCCTGGCAGTGTTGCGTGAAATAATGGAGAATGCACACGAAAAAATGTGTGTCGTGCGAAAGGGGTCCGAGATTCGCAAAGGGTCCCAGGCGTAGGTGCGCAATAAATGCGCGCCCATGCCCGCGTGGCTAACATCCCTTATATCCATCTCTGGCGTGCCAAATTTAATACGCTGCCTAGATTCCACGACACCAGAGGCATATAAATAGAAGGAGACCCCTTCTATTTCAGGGTTGCAGAATTTGAACCAGCTCTTGTGCATGAAATAGGAATTCCACGCGCACAATATGACCTTTCAGGTACTGATCATTTTGTGCCACTTCTCCCCAGGATCCGCCATTGTGCGCAATCCCACTGGCCTAAATCGAATTTCCAACCCTTCAAGGTTCCTCCCTTGTTCCCAATTTCTTCTGTTACACGCAAAAAGGTCCAATTTCATGCAATCTCTTCGCTGGGTGTGGCCTTTCTTTAGTGTTCGTCCTTTTCCACTCACGTACAATTCAAATACTTTGTGCGTGATTCTCCTAGCCGCGCACAATCCCTCTGCCCCAATTACATGCCATCCCGGTGTTTTGTGCGCAAACCCCGGGACACTCACCTTGACGCCCCTCGGGTGCCCCCTATGTAGGCGCTAGATGTCCTCCATACTGGGTATGCACGCCATGCACTGTTTTCCTGTGTGGAATTCCAGGCTCGTACGAAGTAACCTCAAGGTCCCTTGGGTGGTGTTTCCCATTGCATTTCTTTTACTCATTCTTCTTCACATAGTCACTCTAACGGATATTGCTTCTTCACATCGCCATGCTAACGTGGACCCCTTGATGGTTCGTTCTGTGACCCCCCTTCACAATGGCCTTGCTGGTGCCTTCCCTTCCCCAAAGCAGTAGAGGGTACTGGTCATGTAATCTCTAGGGGTGTGGATCGAACCCACCTCGTCCGAGATATAGGACGTTAAACTGCTAAGCATCTCATCCTCAACACATGGAATTAAACTATGATCCGGCCCCATGCCTCGAACGTAGGGTCCCCCCAGTTCAATTATTCTTTAAGCCGCTCCTCTCCACAAGGATGGGATCACCCTCACATGGGATGATATCCTCCCTCTCGGAGTGGCGTTTGTCCACGGGGGAAGGGAAGCCACCTTGGTGTAAGCCCCTAGCCTCTCTTGAAAAAGGTAGAACCCATGAACCTCTGTACATCCCCATCACCAAGGCCAGTGGAGGGAATGATAGGGAAAGAGTCATCTCCTTTGTTCGGTCCCAAATCCCTCTCCCTCTTCACTTTGTCACACTTCGGGCCTCCATCCTGGAGTATGTCCCGGAACCATGGGCTGCTCAACACGTAAGACCCTCTTCGCTTCTCACGGACGCACCCTTTGTGACGTGATCATCAGGTCCCAGCAACCTCTTGTTTCTAACACCGAGCATGACTCAAGTGAGCTTAGAGTGAGCACCGACCCTGACCCCCACCTCTAGAGAACTACGAGGACTTTGATCTGTGCCAAGGCATGGTACGTAGGAAGCCTCCACGAGGTTCATGACCACCACCCGGTGGCTCCGACCCCTCCATGTCGGTTCTCCATCACCTTGGGCCGCCTCAGAGCATAAGCCGGAAATGACCTCGTCCAGTATGACATTAAACTGTATGCCCCATCCATCATGATTTTAAACTGTATGCCCCGTCTAGCATGATGTTAAACTGTATGCCACGTCCATCATGACGTTAAACTATATGCCCCATCCAACATGATGTTAAACTGTATGCTCTTTCCAGCATGATCTTAAACTCTATGCCCCTTCCATCATGACATTAAACTGTATGCCCCGTCCAACATGATGTTAAACTGTATCACCCTAACTACGTGGACTTTGATTCCCTAACACGGGGTGGGGGGGTACTTAGGAAGCCTCCACAAGGTTCATGCCCACCACCGGTCATTCCGACCCCTTCGCGTCGGTTCACCAATCATTATGGTCCATCTCAGAGCGTAATCCCCAAATTCCCCCATCCTTCATGATGTTAAACTGTATACCCGAACTATGGGGACTTTGATCTGTGCTAAGGCATGGTACGTAAGAAGCCTCCACGAGGTTCAATCCCAACACCCAAGTCTCATCCTGACCTCTCCCTCGAGCCCACACGCCTCGGGAAGCTCATTCCCTAGCCCAGAGGCCTTACTCCCTCTGGGTCCCATCCATGCACTCATTCTCACGGGTCACCTTTTCAAGTGTCCCACTGTATCATCGAACTACGCGGACTTTTATTCCCTACCACGGGGATACATAGGAAGCCTCCACGAGGTTCAATCCCCTTCACTTCATACCCATCCTGATTCTTCCCCGGGCCACCACATCCCAGTGAAATCATGCCACCTCATTCTACTCCACAGTATCTGGGAAGCTGCCCACGTGCTGGCCCCAACATCAGTGTTCCCTTCAGGGGGTTATTCATTATGATCCACTCTCAGTGTTCTAATCAGTCTGATCCGTCCTCGCTGGATGTTAAACTTCAGCATACCTCGTGATAAAATGGGAAGCTAAGGAAAAACATAGATACATGCCTATGGCATACAATTACCCACGTTCGATGTGGGATGCCTCGGGCTTCCACACTCTCCAGATGCCCTATAATAAGGGATAGAAGACATAAATTTCAATCCCCAAGTGTCAAGACACACCAACGATGCCTCAGCGTGACCATTCTCCTAACCAAAGGTTTCTGTCCCGACTAGACCCCTTGGAGCTTCTCGACGGAAGCAGCGTAATTAACTGTTGTCCATGAATATATGGAACCAGGAATAAGATTCATGAATACGTCTTAAATCTATGAGGGAGACCCGGACTAGGTGATGAGCTCTGAGGAGGAATCCATGGAAGGAAGATCCGACATCCCATCATCCCGGTTTAGATCATGGAGTATACGTCCCTGAATAATGAATCGATGCCTCTTGCCTTTGGAAAGTGGGAATGTGGGTCCACAAGCCGCGCGTCCTCCCCTGCATGAAAGATGTGTGCATGCCCCAGCGAAAAGCATCATAAACGGAAAATGGTGAACCCGACGTTAATCTCTTCTCCTCAATATGGAGACTGGTAGCATTTGGGGGCTTTGGAAGATCAACATGTCACCAGGTCTAGGTACCCATCACTTGGATGTGAAACCCACCAGGGGTTGGGGCAGTCAGTACGTTGAGAACTTCGTTATGCGACGTTGTCAGCATCGATCCATCTTACCAACCGTGGAAGACAGAATGGTGTTGGGCTATTGGTTGTCGATTTCTTTTCCTGTAAGTGTTAATGGGTTCATATCCCTTCTTTCAGGAATCAGATCGCTACATCCGGAGTTCGATCGCCACCTTCCCACCGGCGCAATGGAAAGGGCAGTACCAATGCGGCCACCCCACACAGTTCCACCTCTTCCACAGCTGCACCGACCGCCATGACTGCTGGGCACTCACGCCCCCTCCCCCAATCTGAGATTATCGAATGAAGGGTGATCAACGACCTTGTGCGTATATACGAGGAGGAAGGGGTCATCCACACAAGGGACATGTCCCTTTTAGACCTTGAGGAAGCTGTGCCTCACCGCCAACGCTGCCCTTGAGGGCCGTGCAGGGAGCCGTTGCTCCCCTCCCTGACGTTCAACCATTTTGCGAGCTTATCCCATGAACGCCTTGACACCTCTATCCTCTACGCCGACGAGTTGGGGTTGTCTAGGTTGGCCCACTCGGAAAGCCCTTAAAGGGTTCACGGTCAGAGCCCCCTCCAGGCCACATCGATGCGGCCGCCCGACTCCCCGGGCTGAGGAGCAGGCAATCCATGTTCCCCTACCACTGGCTCCAACCCACCTAACCCAACGTTGGCGTCAGGCGCTAGTGGAAGAGGATGCTCGCTCTGGTGCATCAAAGTCAGAAAAAACTATGGCCTGAGCCACCAATGAATCCTATCATCAAACCCCCACACACATTGAGCAGGGGTAGTTACATTCCAAATCTAGATCGAGGACCCAAACGCCCCACGAGCAGGTTTGGTCGACTCTCCCAGTTTCCGGCACAGGAAATGGCTACAGCAGGCCAGTTCACAGTAGTTCCATCCAGCATGAAGGCCTACGCCGCGCCACCATTCTAGAAGGTACGGGCCCTCCCTCCTTCCAACCTCGGCCCGGAGGCTTGCCTGGCGCCACCCTCATCGCAGGTAAAGGGCTTCCGCGTGACAGCAACACTCCAAGTGGGGCTCTCTCCAGTGCTCACTACATGGGGTACAAGGTCACTTCCCCTACCACAGACTGTGAGTACGGATCCATTGCATATCAGGTCACTCGCCCACATAGAGTTCATCCCCATGTCCCTTTCATCATTTTCCCCGGTGATCCTCGCACCCTGTCCTTCAGTCCTCTCCACCTCAGCACTAGTGCGGCCAGAGGACTCCCTGATGGAAATCAGCCATGCTCCGAGGAGCCACCCAGGAGTAAGAAAGTGGGACATCATCACCGTAAGAGAAATTACCTGGAAGGATGGGTGGAAATCAAACCAGTCCATTTCTCCAACTCCGAGGCAGAGTACGACTCAACGATGGAGTCCTCCCCTCAGTCCTTTGAGTCAAGGGCTAGGATAAGGATATGGCGCATCAGCCTCGTACTCCCCGAATGTGAGATCCATACGATCACTGCCTCCCTCCAAAGGTATATCCATGAGGATGAAGACTTGGAGTACCCCTAGGGATCGAACTTGAAGTCACCATTGGCCTCTCCGGAAGCACATTCCACCTAGACCAGAGATGACTGAGGGCTTTTTTGGGGGTCGATACAGGAAGTGCCACGACATAGCACACCCCAGGAAAGAACCAACACTATGATAGGAGGCACGTTCGCAAGCCCATCTCATTGTGACATGGCAGCCAGGACACTACAACCCTTGGAGGGTGACTTAGGATTCGGTGGCCAATCGGCATGCTTGCCGTATTCTCCGCAGGCCACCCCATAGGCCCAGCGGCCTGCATCGGTGCCACTCCCAGTTCTCTAGCCACTCCCAGTTGATGAGCGGGGCCATCAAGGACTGGATCCTGAACCTGAGTCATGGAGCTTCTAGACCATCCTCGCAACTGGCCACTTCCTCGAGAAGTTTTGGCCGGCCGTAGGGTCAGATATTGATACACCAGAATCGCTCACCCCAGGAGAGTTTGAATGTTTCCACCAGAGCCTCCAGGCGACTCACTCTCGTCTTCACCACCAGCAAGTGCCTTATCCCAGGAGCCAAGCATACCTCGAGGATATCACCGAGCTATATCGACGGGGTCAACCTGGATACACTCCCCGCGGTTTGGCACCCCGAATCACTTGGCCACCACAGGTCCCTCCAACAAAAATGCATTCAGAGTTTTCAAGTACTCCATAGAGTTATCGAAGAGGGCACCCCCAAGCGCACGTCCGTGGATGGGGGCAGTATTCTGACCTTCTATTTAGTGTGATTCGCCGGCAGCCTGACTCACTGGGAAGCTCTGAGGACACGCCCCCAAGGGCAGCGGTGGTTAACATGGCTGATCTGTCAGGAGAGGGGAACGGTCTGGAAATTCTTGATGGTGACTCACCCCCTAGAGACAGGCTGATACTGGACCCATTAGGGAGGATTGCTCATCAATAGAGGAACCTATTAGGTCTCCCCGCACCCACTGAGGAATTAACACTGAGTCGAAATATCGGCTAGGGTAAAGAGCACGTTGGGGCTGTCAAGCTCTCCGACCCGTCTGCCTTAGTGCAGAAGGCAGAGGAAGATCTCGAGAAGGCCACGCTACACCAACTGCTTGCTGAGTAGAAGAGGTTGGTTGATGAGCTTCTAGATGAATGCATTGCAGTGCGGTGACCCGATTATAGTGATCCTAGGCTGGGGCAGCAGGGGCCTGAAAAGCTACCCTTCGGCGAGATTCTCCTTGGAAACCTCAATCATTCCGTGTTCGCTGATAGAGGAGAGGATGGAGCACATGAAAATAGGGTGAGATACATTTCACCAAACCCTCCTATGCGGCGTGATCACCCAAGAGACCCTGCTCGGGTTCCACCCACCGCACCAAGGGTCGATCCACCAGTTTCCCCATGAGCTGCTGAGCTTGTCTACCAAATTGGAGATCCAGACAATCCTTTTGTGGTTAGGGATCCCCGTCAGGATAGGAACCCGGGTCCAGATGATCTGATGATAGCAATCATCGCCCGCTTAGAGTCTTTGGAAACTCGGAAGGTGGTGATCCCACCGGATGGCAAGATGTACCAATCATGGGTGGATGATATGCCAGCACCTCTGGGATTTGGGAACCCCACTTTCTACCCCATTAACCGGATGGGAGACCCGCCACAGCACTTGGCCCACTTAAACAAAAGGTGTGGGCCTATGTTAGGGACTCCAGTGCAACAGGAGGCCGCGAAGCTCCGTTGCTTTGTTCAGACACTAGAGGGGCCGGCATTCGTCTAGTATAGATAGCTCCATGTGGCATCTGTGACTAGCTGGGAGGATCTTCGTAGGCAGTTCCTCTACCAGTTTAGTAACACAAACCGAAAGACAAACATCACATACCTCTTTAGGTGCAAGCAAAGGCCCGATGAGCGAGTCGCAGATTTCATTTCCTGGTGGAAAGGGCTCACATACTCTCTTGACATCCCACTAAATCAGGATAAATTACTGTAAATGTGCATAGGGAATGTCAACGCAGAGCTGGTCCCTTCTTTGATCACTTAGAATTACCCCGGAGGGTTCTGGGACTTCTCAGATAAGGCTCAGCGCCTCGAAGAGGCCCTCCAATAGGCCAGTCAAGCACTCTCGCTGCCTCCTGTAATCCCAGCAAGGAGAGCCACTAGGGCCGAGCCCGCTGCTGTGTCTTAGATAGAGGCCCCCAAGTAGCTAGAATTTCTACCTGTGAGGCCAGCTCTGTAGCCCCATAGGGGTCTTCCCCAACAGGCCCAACATCCAGCCCAGCAATGAGTGCCTCATAATCGGTAAGTGCCTCTGCGTAACGTGCCACATCCACTAGGGCGAGATAATCAGGTTCTGCCTCCTCTGCATACTCCTATGGCCCCCCGACAGGTTCAGCTTCCTAGAGCCCCTTTTCCGGACATATGTAATACGACATAATCGTTATAAGAGGCTCAGGTCCCCAGTTACTTCTGCAGTTCCATGGAATAGAGAATCGTGCGGCTGCCTGACAATCGAAATCTAAAAGAGGCACATCTCACTGATCACCCCAACTACATCCCTTATCACCGGATGCATAGGAACACCATCTAGTGATGCTACGTGTTCAAGGACTGGCTCCAAGACCATATTAAAAACAATATAGTCATGTTGGGCCCAGCCCCGACACAAGTGGGAGGTGTCTTTGTGAGATTGGATAACAGTAGTGGCGATGAAGGTGGATGGCAGCAGGTTCCCAACCGTGGGTCCCAGAAATATAATGACTGGATGGCTCACAAGACGGTCACCTGTGCTCATGGCATCATCTGTGCACGTCTGAATCAGCCAGAGCCCTCAGAAGCTCTAGTTACTACTTCGGCATCGGCCTCTCAGCCAGTGTAGAGACCTGAAGCTTGACGTAAATGGACATTACATTACTTTTGCGTAATACTTAGTACATAACAAAAACACACACATAAGGATCGTAAAAGTTTAGTTTCTTTGGAAACTCAGAATATAATCTTCTAATCGTGGTGAAAGATCTTCAACATCTCCCATAAAGATCTTCTTTTTTTTTACCTAAAACATTTCATTATATCCTGGGGAAAAGAAAACTAAAAAGGGTGAGCTCAAATGCTCAGTAAAGGTAAACAAAAGAAATATCAATCACATATTTTTCATAAGAACATAACATTTTGGAAATCTTAACCTACAAAAGAGAGCATAATTTCATAACATGGGATAAATCATAGTAGTGAAATGAAATCCCAATAATCATAACATAAAACATGAAACTTTGTGGAAAAAACACATAATCATAGAGAATCATATCTTATTAGTCAAGACTTGTTTCCAAGACTATCTTAGTGGACAAAGTCCTTTTCTGAACTGAGTCACCCTCATTTCAGTCCTATTTCACTGAACCGGTATAACCTACCATTCCAGCCATGTCTATCTCAGGAGATATAAAATCTTTACCCAATGCATTGGAGAGAGATATAGGTCCCACCCATTTCATATTGATACCATTCTTATGTGTGCCACAAAATCATAAATCATACATCATTGCATAACCAATATAATAAAAATGGGAATCTTAAACATCATGACATCATAAAACAGTTCATTTAAGATAAAGGAATTCAAAAAAATATTTCCATCACAATATAATCAAGTAAATGTAATAATAGGGATAGAAACAGAACCCTATATTATCTTAGATGGAAAATAATTTTGATAAAACACTTGAACTCCATTCTTGAGGAAAATATCCTTTCAACATCAAAAACATTTTCCTTTCTTAACATGTCATTCAATTTTAAACTAAAATAAGTTGATTAAAAATAAACTTGAAAACTTTTAAAGGAAGCTTCTTGGAAATAATGTTTTAAAAATCCATTCTTGCCGTATAAGTTAAAAAAAACATTCTTCTCGTACTTTTGTCAGAAAAGTCAAAAATTAACTTGTACGAAAAACAACAAAAGATTCATTTCATATCATTTACTATAAACTCACCAAAGGGAAAAATGGATTTAAACAATTGTAGGTGGATGGAAATAATATTACATATTGAGGAAACATGGATGTGGATGATAAAATACACCCCAGTAAATGCCAAAGTATAAACAATCTCAGATAAAAATGAGATTGTGATATTTCCCTTACCGTAGGTCCGATAAGCTTTGTACGTGTCCGAACCTCATTTATAATGAGTTAAATAATGTTATTGACTTATTTCAGAATCATACTTATTTTTATGATATCATATATGGTCATATTCTTAGCGTCTTAGTAGTAATATTTCATTGCTACTTGTTATTTGGGTGTTTATAACTTTTTGTTCTTATTCGTGTTTTGTAGAATAAATGATTATTCTTCTCTTTAGGTGATAGATACCTCATTTCCAGAATGGTATTAGTGTAATATATTTCATATTCATTCATTCAATTCATTTATATAATCATTATTAAATGAATATCATGTAGAAGGAGTCGCATCACATCGTGGAGACGGTATTCCGTACGTACGCATGAGTGATGATATCATTCCTATGATCGTGGAATTGTATTGGAGTGTATTTATACTATTTCAGAATCAATATCACTTTATAATAGTCATATATAGTCATTATTTACACCATTATACCCATCCAAGTAAGGTGGTGGTGGAAAATAGATTACACCACGGCGTGGAGACGGTATTCCGTACGTACGCACGCACGGTGATTTCATTTTCCGTAGGATGGATAGATGGTTAAACAGGGTTGTTTCACACTTATAATAACATATAAGTATATGATTGATACTGATGTTATTACTTCATCATGAAACAACTAAATATGAAGAAGTTGAAGAAGAAAGAAATTGGAAAGGATCGGTAATGGATATTACCTCTTCTTTGAAGTTCTTCTTTGAGACCTCCTTTTAGGGCACTAAAATTGGTCTTTTAAGAAGACTATGACCTCTACGATGTCTCTAGAGAAGTGGAGAGGAGAAAATTTCAGGGTTTTACTGAGCTTGAGTGCTCAAAGTGGTGTGAGGAAGAGGGGGAGGAGGTTCCCTTTTATAAGGGAGGAGAGGGGCACCTTTGGAATAACTAAAAATATTATTTTATTATAAAGTCAAGTTCGGTTTTAAATAGCTCCAAATTAAGTTATTTCTAAGATAAGGTGGGGATGGGTCGAAATAATCACATCCAATAGAATTTAGACAAGTTTACGTCATTATATTAACCTTATCCTTTAGTTTTAACTCTTAGTTAATTAGATTGACATTTACCATGTCACTTTGTATTTTTATATTATATGGTTAATAAACGTACTGTATACATCCAAGCGACCCCCAAGTTGTGTTTTATTAATATATATAACCTTATCTAAGTCATGTTTCCTAACCTTATATTTTTAGGAATAAAATAACAATTAATAATATAATATTTGTTTTAAAAACTATTTTATGTCAATTTTGACACTATTCAATAGTTATTTTTTTTGAAACTCATAACAGAATGATTACTTCAAAAAAAGTTAATTCAATAAATCCTAACATGTCATATTAACCTAGAAAATTAGTTTAATTCATAAAAAGTCTCAAATTATACTTATTTATGTATTTATAATATCAATTATTCAAATTTTTCACTATTATGGTAATTACTGCATCATCGTTGTGTCATAAATAAATTAACTTATTCAAAGTCTAAAAATTACAAATAAAATACCATTATGAGGTAAATATTTTTATCTTTCTAATGAATATTTATAGTCGAATATATCTTATTTATAACCCCATATTAAAAATTATTTACTTATTAAACTTTGATTTTAACTATTTTAATCCTTCTTTAAATAAATTAATAATAAATGTCCTAATCTAATCCATGTGGGCCTAAATAGTCATATTTTATTCCTAAGGTGGTTTTTGGTCGAATTACCCTTGTCCAATAGAATTAGGACATGTGTTAGGGTAATAATAATATCATTTTTACCTTTAATTACCCTATTTACTTTTAACCGTGTTAAAAAAGGTAAAATGTTACTATTCACCAAAAAATTATTTTCATCTCATTAAACCAAATTTTAGTCCTTGATATTAACCGTGTCTCTCGGATATTTGAAATTACACTCACAGAAGCGGTAAAATTTTGTTTTATGAAAAATTCAGTTTTTTTAACTACCACTTAGTGGTTTCACTATTCATCAAAAATTGAAAGTTTTCAGAAAAATACCAAAATTTCACCCCAGGATAATTTCAATATTACGAATCCAAATATGAAGTCCATTTTGAAAAATAAAATTTATAAAAATTCAAAAAGTGGTTATTACTATTCATAACGGCTAGTTTTAATAATATTTTATTAGCATATCGTTGTTTAGTGAAACTCGGTATTGCGTACTATACACACTATCGAGGAAGGTCGCGATTGCGTGTAATGCAAGGAAAGTCAAGGATGCGTGTTGAGCAAGCTATTTTTGGTGTATCATACAACACAAGACATTAATGAAATTAAAAAGAATATTTTTCATAAAATCTAAGGCTGTTACATTCTACCCCCCTTAAAATGAATTTCGCCCTCGAAATTCGTCGGGGTTACAAATGCTTTACTATTCGAAAGTTTCATTTAAAGAAACCCAAATTTTAAAAATGTATACCAAAACCAATCTTTAGAAACAAAAGTATGAAATGTAACAGTTACCCAAATAAACTAATCACTGGGTTTCCACATAGGTGAAAATATGGATATGAAAGAAAAATCTAACCATCATGTTCTGATGGAGAGTGGTATAGAACATGGCTATGGAAAATCCAGCAATCACAAAGAAATAAATTATTGATGATCTAAGGTACCATATGATTCATCAGATATAAGAGCACTAGGACAACATTTTTGGTTTTCAGGATCATTTCCCTAAAGTTGATGAAATTGGAATTAGAAGAAATACTTTTGTGATTTTGGTATAGTCTCACCATTTGTCGTTCTTTGGACAGTTTCCACTTCATCTCTTAATGAAATGAAGTTGAATTTGTCATTCGTGATGTGTTAGCAGATCATGTGATAGAATGATGGGTCATTCCATCTTTCTCAAACAAAAGGATAGAAAAGTTATCAAAAAATATATAAGTCCATCTATAGTGATATTAATCATATATGGTTCCCAAAATGAACTTATACTTCATATATCATACCGTTTAATAAAATAAAACTAGTTTCTACTAACCAGGGACTTTCTGTAGGCCAGTGGTAGGCAATAAAGGCCAGTCGCAGTTCGGTTGTGGGTTCGATTCCTACGACCTTGTCCGACGGGATGGGCTATCGCTCGTCCTGCAGGTTGTCCTTTTTCTATAACTATATTACTATAACATCCCATCAATAATATCAAAAAAACTTCTATCCTTAAACAATACTAACTTATGTCCAACATAATCCATTCTAGTCTTTAGGCTTATCCATAATACTGCAGTGCATTCTCATAATATAGTGAAAACGATTACCAGAGATTTAATACTATCATTGATCCCCATATATCATAAGATATGTCTTGTTGGTCACATTCCAAACATTCAAAGGCCTTAATCATGTATTATCTTGAATACCCATTGAACCTTAGTGAAAACATGAATGTAGTTAAATGTTAACACTTTACACATACCAAAATCCTCAAAATTCTATATACTCAAACCATGATATCACTTAGTCCTTATATCAATCATGAGCTCATGAATACTATCAAACATATTAGATTCTCTTTATCCCTTCATTATGTGCATATCATCTACATTCCAAAAATATTTCAATCACTTTTCATGGTTACCGATGCCATAAAATTATTGAAAACCACAATAGACAAAAACATAAATATCCCAATATTCCACGATACTATATACAACATTATTTTGGAAACCCATTACATAAAAACTTAATCATTCCACCACATTGTTGTCATATTCAACATCGTCAATGGCGATCACATGTGACTTCCCTTTGTCCTTTTCCTTAAGTGGTTGCTCATGTCGATCAACACTAACCCTTGGATTAGGGCATTTATTAGCATAATTCCCCATTTCCTTGCACTTGAAGCATTTAAGTGTAGTTGGTTCATTCTGTGTATCTGAAAGAGCGCTGTCGTGGGCGCCCTCAAATGATTAGTGTGATTTGGGGTACTTAAGTGCAGCAGAGTGGCTGACCAAAGTCGTCTCTCAAAGGAGGAAGTGAATTTAACAACTTATTAGAGGTATTCTAAAAAATAAAATAAAATAGAATAGA
Organism: Viscum album; assembly: GCA_963277665.1. Taxonomy (NCBI): domain Eukaryota; kingdom Viridiplantae; phylum Streptophyta; class Magnoliopsida; order Santalales; family Viscaceae; genus Viscum; species Viscum album. The sequence goes on along the minus strand of OY728140.1, from coordinate 1,441,031,431 downwards.
ATAAAAACACTACTTTAAAGGATTGGGTTTTGTTGTAGTTTATGAATCTAGAATAAGTTTGCTGGAAGAAGATTGTATAATTTTTTTTTTGTTTTTAGTTTTGAAATTAATTTCAATTTAAATGACACAACAAGAAGATGTTTTTTTTTGAAATCTATTTAAAAAGTGTAATCGATCTAACTCTACCTCTTCACTTTATTATTAATCATTATCATTTAAATTAACATTCACTTAATTATGATCCCTTAATTTGTTAAATCCCGAACCCTACGAGAAATAACTTTACCACAAAGATGATGTGAATTTAAACCTAGGCTAACTTTGGAACGTGCAATCGCAGCACCCTGCTTTGATTGATGTTCTAAGATTAGCTTATGATCAGTGGCAAATTAAGGCACATATCCATTCTGGAAATGAGGATGAATTGTGTTTAGGGATTATATTTGAACTCTACAAATTTATCCCGTGTGGTCTTGTATTACCGATTAAGATCGCGCTCTCACAATTTACACAAAATCCCGACCTCGCGTGTTTTTGTGTTAATTGTTCAATTGCTTGCTTAGTTTCATACAATTTAAAAACACAATTCATGGATCATATTAAGTGAATTACAGTAGCTCATTGATTCAAAATAATTAAATGAAGAGGGTAGAAGATAGATCGATTACTAAAAGACTACTCTTCCATGGGTGGCGTAATCATCGTAGAAGCGTTTTGCATGTGCAAAGGTTTAAAATGGGTATAACCCAATAACGCTTCTACTTAAGAATTCCAGCCCAATTAGGAAGATTAAGAGAAGAAGAAATTTAAACAAAACAGAAGAAAAGATAAGAAATATAAGAAGAGCAATGAAGTTTATTACATAAACAAAATCATTACAACATGAAGGAGAAGAAGAAGGCTTCGTCGAAGGGATCATTGCTTCAAGAGCTACCCTTATTGAAATGGTTGGATAATTGGAGTGGATCCACTTCTCCTCTGCCCTCAACTTCCCAATGCACGTCCCAACCCCTCCAAATGAGAAAAACTCCAATTTATAGAGGGGAGGGGAGGAGAGGTTACAAGTGGTTTCAAGTGTGAATGTGGAAATTCGGCCAAATATTTTATTCCAACTTTCACCGCCCATTTGACCACCAAAACGCGTGAATTGGCCGGCCTTCCAGAAGGATTATTTGTGCCACATCATGTCCCCGAGCTTTCCTCAAAATTTGGGCTCAATCCAAGCCGGTTTGTAGAGGATATGGCCCAAATACAGTACCTTCTCCATTCTGGCGAGCCCAGCCCAACTTTGACTTCATGGCCCAATTTCAATAACCAAATGAACTCTTTAGCTCTAGTGTCCTGAATAAAAGTTGTAGATAATTAAGTTAGGAATACTGTTACAAAATTTAAAATTCAAATAAAATTTATAAAAATATTTATCTTCGAAATACTATAGTGCACAATTAAGGGTAAAACTGGAATTTTCACCAAATTTTCAAATGAATGATCAAATCCCAAATATTTTATAAATAAACATATTTAACACAATGTGAGGAAATTATATCATTTATTATCAATAAAATATTCAATAAAATAGTGTTTTATCAACTCCCCCACACTTACCCTTTTGCACACCTGGGCAAAACCTCATATCAAGTAAACATCAATATCAAATCAAAACCAATTTTAAAACACATATCTTTAAGATCAATCAATTTCACACCAAGAATAAAAAAGATATCATGCCTCATAAAAAACCTTATTTCAGGTTCTCCATTTATATCATTCAATATATTTCCACTTCATTTATCCACCCATGCACAAAACACTTACCTCGCTTGAATTTTCTCTCATCACTCAAATATCAATTTTTTTGCAATGTCTTTCTCATCCAAACTCATACAAGGGTCACCATAGGCTTGATAGATTCCTACATCGCTACCCGATGTGAGTCAAGGACATAAGTTTATCATGAGGACTTTTCAGGGTTGTTCTGTGGCTTTCGGTTGGTAGGATTAAGATGTGAAAAACTCTGAGGCTGAATGAGGAGGGCTTGACTCTTTTGAAGCAAAATTGCATTAATCTAATTTTCACTTAAATATGGTCTTCTCTTCAATCCCCATAGTATCAATTCAGCTCCATAATCATGAAAAGTCATGAAAGGTTTACACCATTCATCATTTCAGCATAAAAAATGTCAATCTTCTCAAACATGATTTTCTTGAAAGCTCCAGATGGGCACAGCTTTCCACCTCAATTAGAAGCTCCAGAAAAGGCACAGCTTCACTTGTCATGAAAGCTCCAGAAAAGGCACAGCTTTCAATATAATGACTTTCTTTAGCAGCAAACACATCTCTTCAGAATTTAATTTTCCACCCAAAGTATAACATAATGTGGTGGCACAACACAAGACAGCTTCCCCCACACTTAAGCTCAACTAGATTATGCAATTTCACTTCAAGAGTTGGTTGGATAGGGAAAATTGGCTTGTAATGTGGCTTAACCTAACAGGCTGTGCATGGCTTCTAAGGGATACAAGGATTAAATATTCAAGGTAGGCCATTATAAAAAAGGATTATTTGAAATAGGGGTTTTAATACCAAACAGATGCCTCAATCATTTAAACACAAGTACCTCAAACCCTCAAGTTTTGACAGGAATAGATCAAATTCTGGTTAAATCAAGTATGGTTTGGCTCTCTCAAGAAGTGAGGTGAATGTAAAGAATATGAAAATAATGGTTTAGAAGCCTCACAGGAAAGTGATTTCAAATATAAAGACAGTGAGATTGGCATGGGATTCAAAATTCAGCGTACTTTGCATGAAATTACTAAATATTTGAACTTGAAACAAAGTCATTTCAGCATTCATTTAAGCTTAGTTTCAAGGGGTAAATTGTTTAACTTATTGATATGGATTTAAAAATGGTGATGAGAATCATTTCAGCTCAAAAGTTTCAAAAACACATAGAAAATTGTAAAATAAACACACAAATTTTGAAAAACACACAATTTTTGTTTTTTGGTTTTTTTTTAACAGGAAAACAATTGAAATTACTAAACTAAAAGGTTCCCTCCCCCAAACTTAAAATATTGCATTGTCCTCAATGTGAACTCGTGAGATGATATATGCACATGAAATGCAGAATTTTTAAATAGGACAAATAATATAAAAGTGAAAGGGTTAGGAACAGCCTGATGTGATCAAGTGATGATGGGGTCATGCAGTGTGATAAAATCCACTGCATCAGTAGGATGTCCCTCAATGTATCTCTTCAAACGTTTCCCATTGACTGTAAAGCTCCTTCCAGTGTCCTCTTGTGTGATCTCCACTGCACCATAAGGAAAAACATTAGACACAATATAAGGACCTAACCATCTGGAACACAACTTACCAGGCATCAACTTCAGTCGTGAACTATAGAGAAGGACTTTCTCTCCAATATGAAACTCCCTTTGTTGGATCATTTTGTCATGAGCTGCTTTTGATATTTCCTTGTAGAGCCTTGAGTTCTCATATGATGACAGGCGAATCTCCTCAAGCTCTTGAATTTGCAACTTCCTTTGAATTCCAGCTTGGGCCAAATCCATGTTACATTTCTTTATAGCCCAATATGCCCGATGCTCGACTTCCACGGGGAGATGACACGCTTTCCCAAAAACAATCCGAAATGGGTACATACCAATGGGGGTCTTGTATGTTGTCCTATAAGCCCACAATGCATCATCCAAGCGCTTTCTCCAATCCTTCCTATTTGGCTGCACGGTTTTCTCCAAGATTTGTTTCAACTCACGATTTGAAACCTCAGCCGAGTCATTTGTTTGGGGGTGGTATGGTGTTGATGTTTTGTGTGTCACCCCATACTTCCGAAGGAGGGAAGAAAAATTCCTATTGCAAAAGTGTGTCCCTTGGTCACTGATGATGGCCTTTCGTACTCCAAACCTGCAAAAAATCTGGGCTTTGACAAAATCCACAACAACATGAGAATCGTCAGTCCTGGTGGCCTTGGCCTCCACCCATTTACTCACATAATCGACAGCAACAAGGATATACAAGAAACCAAATGAACTAGGAAAAGGTCCCATAAAATCAATTCCCCAAACGTCAAAAATCTCACAGAATAAAATGGGTTGTTGGGGCATCTCGTGTCTTCTTGAAATGTTTCCAGTGTGTTGGCAACGAGAGCATGACTTACAAAATACATGGGAATCATGGAATAAACTAGGCCAATATAATCCTGAGTCTAAAACCTTCCTAGATATCCGTTGGGGTCCAAAGTGTCCACCACAAGCAAGTGTATGACAGAAATGCAAAACAGACTCAAACTCATGATCGGGAACACACCTCCTAATGACTTGGTCACTACACATGCGCCAGAGGTATGGATCATCCCACACATAATACCTAGACTCACTTTTTAATTTTTGGACTTGATGCTTCTTCAAATTTACTGGGATTTCAGAGCCAACAATGTAATTAACTAAATCAGCATACCAAGGATGCTTACCTGAGATGGTATAGAGATGCTCATCGGGGAAAGTGTCCCGAAGTGGTACCTGGTCCAAGGTGTCACCCTCTAGTGTGTGAGTAAGCCTACTCATGTGGTCTGCCACCAAATTCTCTGACCCCTTCTTGTCCTTTATCTCAAGGTCAAACTCTTGAAGAAGTAGCATCCAACGGATAAGTCGTGGCTTTGCATCTGGCTTCTTTAGGAGGTACCTCAAAGCTGCATGGTCAGAAAAAACAACTACTTTAGAGCCCAATAAATATGAACGAAATTTATCTAAAGCAAATATAACAGCAAGAAACTCCTTTTCTGTTGTGGTGTAGTTTTATTGGGCTGAATCTAGTGTCCTCGATGCATAGGCGATCACATGTGAACGTCCCTCCACCCTCTGAGATAAGACAGCTCCAACCGCGAAGTTGGAGGCGTCACACATAAGCTCAAAAGGAATCTCCCACCGTGGGGGCTATATGATCGGTGGAGTGGTCAGACACTTCTTTAGCTCATCAAATGATACCCTGCATGAATCATCAAAATTGAAGTCAATATCTTTTTGAAGCAATCGAGATAAGGGTAGAGCGATCTTACTAAAATCTCTGATGAAGCGTCGATAAAATCCAGCATGTCCAAGGAATGATCGAACATCACGTACACATGAAGGGTAGGGTAAGGATGAAATGATGTCTACCTTAGATCTATCAACCTCTATCCCATGTTTTGACACTACATGCCCTAAGACAATGCCACGCTCTACCATGAAATGACACTTTTCAAAGTTCAGGACTAGATTCTTCTCAATACAACGATTCAACACATTTTCCAAACTACTTAGACATTCATCAAATGAAGATCCATACACTGTAAAATCATCCATAAATACCTCCATGCAGGTCTCAATAAAATCAGAAAAAATACTCACCATGCATCTCTGGAAGGTACCTGGGGCATTGCAAAGTCCAAATGGCATCCTCCGATAGGCAAATGTCCCAAAGGGGCAGGTGAATGTAGTCTTCTCCTGATCCTCCGGAGCTATAGGAACCTGAAAATATCCAGAAAATCCATCCAAGAAACAATAGTGTGTCTTCCCAGCTAGTCTCTCAAGCATCTGATCAATAAATGGGAGGGGGAAATGATCTTTGCGAGTGGAATGATTTAGTTTCCTATAATCAATACACATGCGCCAACTGTTTTGTACCCTCATTGGAACTAACTCATCTTCTCATTTTTAACAACAGTAACACCACTTTTCTTAGGCACAACCTGAATAGGACTTACCCACTGAGAATCTGAAATGGGATAGATTATACCTGCCTCGAGCAATTTTTCAACCTCTTTTTTAACAACCTCCAGAAGGGTTGGATTGAGTCTCCTTTGTGGTTGCCTCACCGGTTTAGCTCCATCTTCCAGAAGAATCCTATGCATGCAAATGGAGGGGCTAATACCTGATATGTCAGCCAAGGTCCACCCGATTTCCCTGATGTTCTCCCTCAAAAGATTCAAAAGTTTTTCTTCATGTTCAAAAGAGAGATTGTTAGCAATGATAACAGGTAATTTTTCACCACTTAACAAGTATGAGTATTTGAGATTTGGTGGCAATGGCTTTAGTTCCAGTGATGGTGGCTGCTGAATGGATGGAAGCATGAGTGGCGTAGACATCTGTGCACAATCATACATATCATCTGAATGAGAGAACAATGCATCAAATCCATCAGAAAATTTAGCAGCCATATCATAATCAGAGTATACATGCTCAGAATTCGAATATGATTGGACAAATGAACCAATCCCAAGATCAGAAAGATCATGAATTAAAGGGGATGAAGTAGAATGAGACATCAAGTTGGACCCAATACTCATTATTTCATTAATAAGTGAATAGTCCCCAAGAGATTGGGAATCAAAAATAGAGGGACTATCACATGGAGACTCAGAATGAGAGAGAAAGAATGCTGAGTGTTCCTCTGGTGGGTACTTCATAGAATCCAGGATTTTAAACCTCACGATTTCATCCCTGAATTCCATGGAAAGAGTACCCTCATGAACATTGATAATGGTCTTAGCAGTTTTGAGGAAGGGTCTACCAAGAATGATAGGGGCATGAGAACTTACCTGGTCATCTTCCATGTTTAGTACATATAAATCAGCAGGGAAGATCATGTCCTTTACCTTTACCAACACATCTTCAAGGACACCAGCCGGATATGCTGTAGCTCTATTCGCTAGCTGCACCACTACCCTTGTAGGCTTGAGCTCACCAATCTGCAATGAAGAGAAAACAGAGTGAGGCATCACATTTATTGAAGCTCCTAAATCACAAAGAGCATCAGAGAAGTGAAACTCCCCTATGGTGCATGGGATGGTGAATGTCCCGGGATCCTTGCACTTTGTTGGTATTGCTAGAGTTGGTGTAATGAGTGGTGAGACATTCCTTCCAAGGTTGATCCTCTCATTTCCCTTGAGCCCTCTACGATTGGTACAAAGTTCTTTTAAGAATTTGGCATACCTTGGGATTTGCTTAATGTCTTCGAGTAGAGGAATGTTGATCTCCACACGCTTGAATGTGTCCAAAACCTCATTTTGCATTGCTTCTTCAGCCATCTTCTTGGTTTGAACAACCCTGTTTGGAAAAGGAAGTGGTTTAGGAGGAACATCATCAATCTTTTTCTTACCTTTATCTTTCTCCTTGGATTGTTCATCAGTTGGTATGGAATGTGGCTTCTCTGAAGTTGAGGTGAATCCCGGTGGAATGGTAGGTACAGCTGTATCATTCATTTGCTTCCCACTTCTCAATGTTATGGCACTAACATTCCCCTTTGGATTTGGAGTGGGTTGGGAAGGTAGATTTCCAGAATTCTTACTTACAAGTTCATGGAGGGCGGTGGCAATCTGGCTCATTTGAGTCTTCAACTCCCTCAGCTCCGAACCTTGACTTTTCAGCTCATTCTGTTGATTAAGAACAATTTGTTTCAAAAGATCATCAGTGTTAGAGTCTACCTTGGGTTGGAGATTCCCTTGTTGCTGACTTGTTGATGTTTGATCTTCAAATCTCCTTTGGGGTTGTTGGAAACCCTGTTGGTAAGGTGGAGGCTGCTGGAAGTTTTGTTGAAAGGGGGGCCTTTGTTGTTGTCCAGAGCCATACCTCATGTCCAGATGATCTTTCCACCCTTGGTTGAATGTTGGATCTAACTTCTTCTGGGGATATGGTTGTTGCTGCTGCTGCTGATATGGTCTCCCAGGGAACACTGCTGCACAATCTTCTGTTTCTTGGAGTTGTGGGCAACAGTCAGTTGGGTGGCTTGTCTCAGTGCAAATACCACAAGGCCGTGAAGGAGGAGGTAAAGATGTCTTTTATGCCAAAGCAATCTGCCTTACCATAGTTGTCAATTCTTCTAACTTGGTATCAATCAAATGACTCTCAAGAGAAGAAGGACATACCTGATGTACTCCCCTGACATGTAGTGTACCTCTATCGCCAAATTGTTGGGAGTTTTGGGCCATCTTGTCAATCAATGCACGTGCGGCTATTGGTGTCTTGTCCACCAATGCCCCTCCAGCTGCGGCATCCACCATGCTTCTCTCCATAGCTGTGAGTCCTTCATAGAAGTACTGAATGAGGAGTTGCTCACTGATTTGGTGATGTGGACAGCTTGCACACAACTTCTTGAATCGCTCCTAATACTCATACATGGACTCCCCTTGTGCTTGCTTGATCCCCGAGATCTCCTTACGAATGGAAGTGGTCCTCGATGCTGGAAAAAATCTCTGCAAGAAAAGTCGTTTCAAATCGTTCCAACAAGTTACATCTTCAGGTTTTAAATAATACATCCAATCTTTTGCAGCTCCATCAAGTGAGAATGGGAATGCTCTTAGTTTGATTTGATCTTCAGAGACATTTTTAGGTTTTAGGGTTGAGCAAACCACATTAAATTCTTTCAAATGTTTATTCGGATCCTCACCAGAGAGGCCATGAAACTTTGGAAGTAAGTGAATTAACCCTGATTTTAGTTCAAAGTCCGATTCGAGATTTGGGTATGCAATACAATTTGGTTGATAGTTAATATCAGGTGCAGCCAATTCTCGAATGGTTCTATTAAGTTAATTTCCATTGTTTCCATCCATTGGGTCCTCTTTTATGTTTGAATTTGAATTGCTTCCAATTTCAATGTTCTGATATTGGAGTAATTCTCCAACTGGTTGAATGTTGAAACTTCCCGTAGACTGAGAATGTCTGATTCGTGCCCTAAGGCTACGTTCAATCTCAGGGTCAAGATCTAAGAGATATTCGGGATTAGTTCGTGTCATAGATCAAATAAAAATGAAAAGAAAGAAGGTGGACCATAGTAAAATAAAAATGAGAAGTTTGAGTTGATGGTCCACAAAGAAGTAGGAGAAAATAAAAGAAGAGGATGAAAAATTAGATTGGGTAAAGAAGGAAGAAAGAAGAGAGGAAAATAATAAAATGTAAAATAAAATAAATACCTATAGTTGGTTGAAATAATTACTTGCCTCCCCAGCAACGGCGCCAATTTGAAAGAGCGTTGTCGCACGCGCTCTCAAAAGAACTTCAAAAGTGAGTTACGTTGGATAAAACTCCAAGCACAACACTCCATGAAGCTAATGTTTAGTTTACTTGGTGTAGCATAGGGGGCTAACCAAGGTCGTCTCTCAAAGGAGGAAGTGAATTAAAACATCTTATTAGAGGTATTCTAAAAATAAAATAAAAGGGAATAAAAACACTACTTTAAAGGATTGGGGTTTGTTGTAGTTTATGAATCTAGAATAAGTTTGCTGGAAGAAGATTGTATAATTTTTTATTTGTTTTTAGTTTTGAAATTAATTTCAATTTAAATGACACAACAAGAAGATGTTTTTTTTAGAAATATATTTAAAAAGTGTAATCGATCTAACTCTACCTCTTCACTTTATTATTAATCATTATCATTTAAATTAACATTCACTTAATTATGATCCCTTAATTTGTTAAATCCCGAACCCTACGAGAATTAACTTTACCACAAAGATGATGTGAATTTAAACCTAGGCTAACTTTGGAACGTGCAATCGCAGCACCCTGCTTTGATTGATGTTCTAAGATTAGCTTATGATCAGTGGTAAATTAAGGCACATATCCATTCTGGAAATGAGGATGAATTGTGTTTAGGGATTATATTTGAACTCTACAAATTTATCCCGTGTGGTCTTGTATTACCGATTAAGATCGCGCTCTCACAATTTACACAAAATCCCGACCTCGCATGTTTTTGTGTTAATTGTTCAATTGCTTGCTTAGTTTCATACAATTTAAAAACACAATTCATGGATCATATTAAGTGAATTACAGTAGCTCATTGATTCAAAATAATTAAATGAAGAGGGTAGAAGATAGATCGATTACTAAAAGACTACTCTTCCATGGGTGGTGTAATCATCGTAGAAGCGTTTTGCATGTGCAAAGGTTTAAAATGGGTATAACCCAATAACGCTTCTACTCAAGAATTCCAGCCCAATTAGGAAGATTAAGAGAAGAAGAAATTTAAACAAAACAGAAGAAAAGAGAAGAAATATAAGAAGAGCAATGAAGTTTATTATATAAACAAAATCATTACAACATGAAGGAGAAGAAGAAGGCTTCGTCGAAGGGATCCTTGCTTCAAGAGCTACCCTTATTGAAATGGTTGGCGAATTGGAGTGGATCCACTTCTCCTCTGCCCTCAACTTCCCAATGCACGTCCCAACCCCTCCAAATGAGAAAAACTCCAATTTATAGAGGGGAGGGGAGGAGAGGTTACAAGTGGTTTCAAGTGTGAATGTGGAAATTCGGCCAAATATTTTATTCCAACTTTCACCGCCCATTTGACCACCAAAACTCGTGAATTGGCCGGCCTTCCAGTAGGATGATTTGTTCCACATCATGTCCCCGAGCTTTCCTCAAAATTTGGGCTCAATCCAAGCCGGCTTGTAGAGGATATGGCCCAAATACAGTACCTTCTCCATTCTGGAGAGCCCAGCCCAACTTTGACTTCATGGCCCAATTTCAATAACCAAATGAACTCTTTAGCTCTAGTGTCCTGAATAAAAGTTGTAGATAATTAAGTTAGGAATACTGTTACAAAATTTAAAATTCAAATAAAATTTATAAAAATATTTATCTTCGAAATACTATAGTGCACAATTAAGGGTAAAACTGGAATTTTCACCAAATTTTCAAATGAATGATCAAATCCCAAATATTTTATAAATAAACATATTTAACACAATGTGAGGAAATTATATCATTTATTATCAATAAAATATTCAATAAAATAGTGTTTTATCAACTCCCCCACACTTACCCTTTTGCACACCCGGGCAAAACCTCATATCAAGTAAACATCAATATCAAATCAAAACCAATTTTAAAACACATATCTTTAAGATCAATCAATTTCACACCAAGAATAAAAAAGATATCATGCCTCATAAAAAACCTTATTTTAGGTTCTCCATTTATATCATTCAATATATTTCCACTTCATTTATCCACCCATGCACAAAACACTTACCTCGCTTGAATTTTCTCTCATCACTCAAATATCAATTTTTTTGCAATGTCTTTCTCATCCAAACTCATACAAGGGTCACCATAGGCTTGATAGATTCCTACATCGCTACCCGATGTGAGTCAAGGACATATGTTTATCATGAGGACTTTTCAGGGTTGTTCTGTGGCTTTCGGTTGGTAGGATTAAGATGTGAAAAACTCTGAGGCTGAATGAGGAGGGCTTGACTCTTTTGAAGCAAAATTGCATTAATCCAATTTTCACATAAATATGGTCTTCTCTTCAATCCCCATAGTATCAATTCAGCTCCATCATCATGAAAAGTCATGAAAGGTTTACACCATTCATCATTTCAGCATAAAAAATGTCAATCTTCTCAAAAATGATTTTCTTGAAAGCTCCAGATGGGCACAGCTTTCCACCTCAATTAGAAGCTCCAGAAAAGGCACAGCTTCACTTGTCATGAAAGCTCCAGAAAAGGCACAGCTTTCAATATAATGACTTTCTTTAGCAGCAAACACATCTCTTCAGAATTTAATTTTCCACCCAAAGTATAACATAATGTGGTGGCACAACACAAGACAGCTTCCCCCACACTTAAGCTCAACTAGATTATGCAATTTCACTTCAAGAGTTGGTTGGATAGGGAAAATTGGCTTGTAATGTGGCTTAACCTAACAGGATGTGCATGGATTCTAAAGGCTACAAGGATTAAATATTCAAGGTAGGCCATTATAAAAAAGGATTATTTGAAATAGGGGTTTTAATACCAAACAGATGCCTCAATCATTTAAACACAAGTACCTCAAACCCTCAAGTTTTGACAGGAATAGATCAAATTCTGGTTAAATCAAGTATGGTTTGGCTCTCTCAAGAAGTGAGGTGAATGTAAAGAATATGAAAATAATGGTTTAGAAGCCTCACAGGAAAGTGATTTCAAATATAAAGACAGTGAGATTGGCATGGGATTCAAAATTCAGCGTACTTTGCATGAAATTACTAAATATTTGAACTTGAAACAAAGTCATTTCAGCATTCATTTAAGCTTAGTTTCAAGGGGTAAATTGTTTCACTTATTGATATGGATTTAAAAATGGTGATGAGAATCATTTCAGCTCAAAAGTTTCAAAAACACACAGAAAATTGTAAAATAAACACACAAATTTTGAAAAACACACAATTTTTGTTTTTTGGTTTTTTTTTAACAGGAAAACAATTGAACTTACTAAACTAAAAGGTTCCATCCCCCACACTTAAAATATTGCATTGTCCTCAATGTGAACTCGTGAGATGATATATGCACATGAAATGCAGAATTTTTAAATAGGACAAATAATATAAAAGTGAAAGGTTTAGGAACAGCCTGATGTGATCAAGTGATGATGGGGTCATGCAGTGTGATAAAATCCACTGCATCAGTAGGATGTCCCTCAATTTATCTCTTCAAACGTTTCCCATTGACTGTAAAGCTCCTTCCAGTGTCCTCTTGTGTGATCTCCACTGCACCATAAGGAAAAACATTAGACACAATATAAGGACCTAACCATCTGGAACGCAACTTACCAGGCATCAACTTCAGTCGTGAACTATAGAGAAGGACTTTCTCTCCAATATGAAACTCCCTTTGTTGGATCATTTTGTCATGAGCTGCTTTTGATCTTTCCTTGTAGAGCCTTGAGTTCTCATATGATGACAGGCGAATCTCCTCAAGCTCTTGAATTTGCAACTTCCTTTGAATTCCAGCTTGGGCCAAATCCATGTTACATTTCTTTATAGCCAAATATGCCCGATGCTCGACTTCCACGGGGAGATGACACGCTTTCCCAAAAACAATCCGAAATGGGGACATACCAATGGGGGTCTTGTATGCTGTCCTATAAGCCCACAGTGCATCATCCAAGCGCTTGCTCCAATCCTTCCTATTTGGCTGCACGGTTTTCTCCAAGATTTGTTTCAACTCACGATTTGAAACCTCAGCCGGGCCATTTGTTTGGGGGTGGTATAGTGTTGATGTTTTGTGTGTCACCCCATACTTCCGAAGGAGGGAAGAAAAATTCCTATTGCAAAAGTGTGTCCCTTGGTCACTGATGATGGCCTTTGGTACTCCAAACCTGCAAAAAATCTGGGCTTTGACAAAATCCACAACAACATGAGAATCGTCAGTCCTGGTGGCCTTGGCCTCCACCCATTTACTCACATAATCGACAGCAACAAGGATATACAGAAAACCAAATGAACTAGGAAAAGGTCCCATAAAATCAATTCCCCAAACGTCAAAAATCTCACAGAATAAAATGGGTTGTTGGGGCATCTCGTGTCTTCTTGAAATGTTTCCAGTGTGTTGGCAACGAGAGCATGACTTACAAAATACATGGGAATCATGGAATAAACTAGGCCAATATAATCCTGAGTCTAAAACCTTCCTAGATATCCGTTGGGGTCCAAAGTGTCCACCACAAGCAAGTGTATGACAGAAATGCAAAACAGACTCAAACTCATGATCGGGAACACACCTCCTAATGACTTGGTCACTACACATGCGCCAGAGGTATGGATCATCCCACACATAATACCTAGACTCACTTTTTAATTTTTGGACTTGATGCTTCTTCAAATTTACTGGGATTTCAGAGCCAACAATGTAATTAACTAAATCAGCATACCAAGGATGCTTACCTGAGATGGTATAGAGATGCTCATCGGGGAAAGTGTCCCGAAGTGGTACCTGGTCCATGGTGTCACCCCCTAGTGTGTGAGTAAGCCTACTCATGTGGTCTGCCACCAAATTCTCTGACCCGTTCTTGTCCTTTATCTCAAGGTCAAACTCTTGAAGAAGTAGCATCCAACGGATAAGTCGTGGCTTTGCATCTGGCTTCTTTAGGAGGTACCTCAAAGCTGCATGGTCAGAAAAAACAACTACTTTAGAGCCCAATAAATATGAACGAAATTTATCTAAAGCAAATATAACAGCAATAAACTCCTTTTCTGTTGTGGTGTAGTTTGATTGGGCTGAATCTAGTGTCCTCGATGCATAGGCGATCACATGTGAACGTCCCTCCACCCTCTGAGATAAGACAGCCCCAACCGCGAAGTTGGAGGCGTCACACATAAGCTCAAAAGGAATCTCCCACCGTAGGGGCTGTATGATCGGTGGAGTGGTCAGACACTTCTTTAGCTCATCAAATGATACCCTGCATGAATCATCAAAATTGAAGTCAATATCTTTTTGAAGCAATCGAGATAAGGGTAGAGCGATCTTACTAAAATCTCTGATGAAGCGTCGATAAAATCCAGCATGTCCAAGGAATGATCGAACATCACGCACACATGAAGGGTAGGGTAAGGATGAAATGATGTCTACCTTAGATCTATCAACCTCTATCCCATGTTTTGACACTACATGCCCTAAGACAATGCCACGCTCTACCATGAAATGACACTTTTCAAAGTTCAGGACTAGATTCTTCTCAATACAACGATTCAACACATTTTCCAAACTACTTAGACATTCATCAAATGAAGATCCATACACTGTAAAATCATCCATAAATACCTCCATGCAGGTCTCAATAAAATCAGAAGAAATACTCACCATGCATCTCTGGAAGGTACCTGGGGCATTGCAAAGTCCAAATGGCATCCTCCGATAGGCAAATGTCCCAAAGGGGCAGGTGAATGTAGTCTTCTCCTGATCCTCCGGAGCTATAGGAACCTGAAAATATCCAGAAAATCCATCCAAGAAACAATAGTGTGTCTTCCCAGCTAGTCTCTCAAGCATCTGATCAATAAATGGGAGGGGGAAATGATCTTTGCGAGTGGAATGATTTAGTTTCCTATAATCAATACACACGCGCCAACTGTTTTGTACCCTCATTGGAACTAACTCATCTTTCTCATTTTTAACAACAGTAACACCACTTTTCTTAGGCACAACCTGAATAGGACTTACCCACTGAGAATCTGAAATGGGATAGATTATACCTGCCTCGAGTAATTTTTCAACCTCTTTTTTAACAACCTCCAGAAGGGTTGGATTGAGTCTCCTTTGTGGTTGCCTCACCGGTTTAGCTCCATCTTCCAAAAGAATCATATGCATGCAAATGGAGGGGCTAATACCTGATATGTCAGCCAAGGTCCACCCGATTGCCCTGATGTTCTCCCTCAAAAGATTCAAAAGTTTTTCTTCATGTTCAAAAGAGAGATTGTTAGCAATGATAACAGGTAATTTTTCACCACTTAACAAGTATGAGTATTTGAGATTTGGTGGCAATGGCTTTAGTTCCAGTGATGGTGGCTGCTGAATGGATGGAAGCATGAGTGGCGTAGACATCTGTGCACAATCATACATATCATCTGAATGAGAGAACAATGCATCAAATCCATCAGAAAAATTAGCAGCCATATCGTAATCAGAGTATACATGCTCAGAATTCGAATATGATTGGACAAATGAACCAATCCCAAGATCAGAAAGATCATGAATTAAAGGGGATGAAGTAGAATGAGACATCAAGTTGGACCCAATACTCATTATTTCATTAAGAAGTGAATAGTCCCCAAGAGATTGGGAATCAAAAATAGAGGGACTATCACATGGAGACTCAGAATGAGAGAGAAAGAATGCTGAGTGTTCCTCTGGTGGGTACTTCATAGAATCCAGGATTTTAAACCTCACGATTTCATCCCTGAATTCTATGGAAAGAGTACCCTCATGAACATTGATAATGGTCTTAGCAGTTTTGAGGAAGGGTCTACCAAGAATGATAGGGGCATGAGAACTTACCTGGTCATCTTCCATGTTTAGTACATAGAAATCAGCAGGGAAGATCATGTCCTTTACCTTTACCAACACATCTTCAAGGACACCAGCCGGATATGCTGTAGCTCTATTCGCTAGCTGCACCACTACCCTTGTAGGCTTGAGCTCACCAATCTGCAATGAAGAGAAAACAGAGTGAGACATCACATTTATTGAAGCTCCTAAATCACAAAGAGCATCAGAGAAGTGAAACTCCCCTATGGTGCATGGGATGGTGAATGTCCCGGGATCCTTGCACTTTGTTTGCATTGCTTGAGTTGGTGTAATGAGTGCTGAGACATTCCTTCCAAGGTTGATCCTCTCATTTCCCTTGAGCCCTCTTCGATTGGTACAAAGTTCTTTTAAGAATTTGGCATACCTTGGGATTTTCTTAATGGCTTCGAGCAGAGGAATGTTGATCTCCACACGCTTGAATGTGTCCAAAACCTCCTTTTGCATTGCTTCTTCAGCCATCTTCTTGGTTTGAACAACCCTGTTTGGAAAAGGAAGTGGTTTAGGAGGAACATCATCAATCTTTTTCTTACCTTTATCTTTCTCCTTGGATTGTTCATCAGTTGGTATGGAATGTGGCTTCTCTGAAGTTGAGGTGAATCCCGGTGGAATGGTAGGTACAGCTGTATCGTTCATTTGCTTCCCACTTCTCAATGTTATGGCACTAACATTCCCCTTTGGATTTGGAGTGGGTTGGGAAGGTAGATTTCCAGAATTCTTACTTACAAGTTCATGGAGGGCGGTGGCAATCTGGCTCATTTGAGTCTTCAACTCCCTCAGCTCCGAACCTTGACTTTTCAGCTCATTCTGTTGATTAAGAACAATTTGTTTCAAAAGATCATCAGTGTTAGAGTCTACCTTGGGTTGGAGATTCCCTTGTTGCTGACTTGTTGATGTTTGAGCTTCAAATCTCCTTTGGGGTTGTTGGAAACCCTGTTGGTAAGGTGGAGGCTGCTGGAAGTTTTGTTGAAAGGGGGGCCTTTGTTGTTGTCCAGAGCCATACCTCATGTCCAGATGATCTTTCCACCCTTGGTTGAATGTTGGATCGAACTTCTTCTGGGGATATGGTTGTTGCTGCTGCTGCTGATATGGTCTCCCAGGGAACACTGCTGCACAATCTTCTGTTTCTTGGAGTTGTGGGCAACAGTCAGTTGGGTGTCTTGTCTCAGTGCAAATACCACAAGGCCGTGAAGGAGGAGGTAAAGATGTCTTTTGTGCCAAAGCAATCTGCCTTACCATAGTTGTCAATTCTTCTAACTTGGTATCAATCAAATGACTCTCAAGAGAAGAAGGACATACCTGATGTACTCCCCTGACATGTAGTGTACCTCTATCGCCAAATTGTTGGGAGTTTTGGGCCATCTTGTCAATCAATGCACGTGCGGCTATTGGTGTCTTGTCCACCAATGCCCCTCCAGCTGCGGCATCCACCATGCTTCTCTCCATAGCTGTGAGTCCTTCATAGAAGTACTGAATGAGGAGTTGCTCACTGATTTGGTGATGTGGACAGCTTGCACACAACTTCTTGAATCGCTCCCAATACTCATACATGGACTCCCCTTGTGCTTGCTTGATCCCCGAGATCTCCTTACGAATGGAAGTGGTCCTCGATGCTGGAAAAAATCTCTGCAAGAAAAGTCGTTTCAAATCGTTCCAACAAGTTACATCTTCAGGTTTTAAATAATACATCCAATCTTTTGCAGCTCCATCAAGTGAGAATGGGAATGCTCTTAGTTTGATTTGATCTTCAGAGACATTTTTAGGTTTTAGGGTTGAGCAAACCACATTAAATTCTTTCAAATGTTTATTCGGATCCTCACCAGAGAGGCCATGAAACTTTGGAAGTAAGTGAATTAACCCTGATTTTAGTTCAAAGTCCGATTCGAGATTTGGGTATGCAATACAATTTGGTTGATAGTTAATATCAGGTGCAGCCAATTCTCGAATGGTTCTATTAAGTTCATTTCCATTGTTTCCAGCCATTGGTTCCTCTTTTATGTTTGAATTTGAATTGCTTCCAATTTCAATGTTCTAATATTGGAGTAATTCTCCAACTGGTTGAATGTTGAAACTTCCCGTAGACTGAGAATGTCTGATTCGTGCCCTAAGGCTACGTTCAATCTCAGGGTCAAGATCTAAGAGATCTTCGGGATTAGTTCGTGTCATAGATCAAATAAAAATGAAAAGAAAGAAGGTGGACCATAGTAAAATAAAAATGAGAAGTTTGAGTTGATGGTCCACAAAGAAGTAGGAGAAAATAAAAGAAGAGGATGAAAAATCAGATTGGGTAAAGAAGGAAGAAAGAAGAGAGGAAAATAATAAAATGTAAAATAAAATAAATACCTATAGTTGGTTGAAATAATTACTTTCCTCCCTAGCAACGGTGCCAATTTGAAAGAGCGTTGTCGCACGCGCTCTCAAAAGAACTTCAAAAGTGAGTTACGTTGGATAAAACCCCTAGCACAACACTCCATGAAGCTAATGTTTAGTTTACTTGGTGTAGCATAGGGGGCTAACCAAGGTCGTCTCTCAAAGGAGGAAGTGAATTAAAACATCTTATTAGAGGTATTCTAAAAATAAAATAAAAGGGAATAAAAACACTACTTTAAAGGATTGGGGTTTGTTGTAGTTTATGAATCTAGAATAAGTTTGCTGGAAGAAGATTGTATAATTTTTTTTTTGTTTTTAGTTTTGAAATTAATTTCAATTTAAATGACACAACAAGAAGATGTTTTTTTTAGAAATATATTTAAAAAGTGTAATCGATCTAACTCTACCTCTTCACTTTATTATTAATCATTATCATTTAAATTAACATTCACTTAATTATGATCCCTTAATTTGTTAAATCCCGAACCCTACGAGAATTAACTTTACCACAAAGATGATGTGAATTTAAACCTAGGCTAACTTTGGAACGTGCAATCGCAGCACCCTGCTTTGATTGATGTTCTAAGATTAGCTTATGATCAGTGGTAAATTAAGGCACATATCCATTCTGGAAATGAGGATGAATTGTGTTTAGGGATTATATTTGAACTCTACAAATTTATCCCGTGTGGTCTTGTATTACCGATTTAGATCGCGCTCTCACAATTTACACAAAATCCCGACCTCGCGTGTTTTTGTGTTAATTGTTCAATTGCTTGCTTAGTTTATTACAATTTAAAAACACAATTCATGGATCATATTAAGTGAATTACAGTAGCTCATTGATTCAAAATAATTAAATGAAGAGGGTAGAAGATAGATCGATTACTAAAAGACTACTCTTCCATGGGTGGCGTAATCATCGTAGAAGCGTTTTGCATGTGCAAAGGTTTAAAATTGGTATAACCCAATAACGCTTCTACTCAAGAATTCCAGCCCAATTAGGAAGATTAAGGGAAGAAGAAATTTAAACAAAACAGAAGAAAAGAGAAGAAATATAAGAAGAACAATGAAGTTTATTACATAAACAAAATCATTACAACATGAAGGAGAAGAAGAAGGCTTCGTCGAAGGGATCCTTGCTTCAAGAGCTACCCTTATTGAAATGGTTGGAGAATTGGAGTGGATCCACTTATCCTCTGCCCTCAACTTCCCAATGCACGTCCCAACCCCTCCAAATGAGAAAAACTCCAATTTATAGAGGGGAGGGGAGGAGAGGTTACAAGTGGTTTCAAGTGTGAATGTGGAAATTTGGCCAAATATTTTATTCCAACATTCACCGCCCATTTGACCACCAAAACGCGTGAATTGGCCAGCCTTCCAGAAGGATGATTTTTGCCACATCATGTCCCCGAGCTTCCTCAAAATTTGGGCTCCATCCAAGCCGGTTTGTAGAGGATATGGCCCAAATACAGTACCTTCTCCATTCTGGCGAGCCCAGCCCAACTTTGACTTCATGGCCCAATTTCAATAACCAAATGAACTCTTTAGCTCTAGCGTCATGAATAAAAGTTGTAGATAATTAAGTTAGGAATACTTTTACAAAATTTAAAATTCAAATAAAATTTATAAAAATATTTATCTTCGAAATACTACAGTGCACTATTAAGGGTAAAACTGGAATTTTCACCAAATTTTCAAATGAATGATCAAATCCCAAATATTTTATAAATAAACATATTTAACACAATGTGAGGAAATTATATCATTTATTATCAATAAAATATTCAATAAAATAGTGTTTTATCAACTCCCCCACACTTACCCTTTTGCACACCTGGGAAAAACCTCATATCAAGTAAACATCAATATCAAATCAAAACCAATTTTAAAACACATATCTTTAAGATTAATCAATTTCACACCAAGAATAAAAAAGATATCATGCCTCATAAAAAACCTTATTTCAGGTTCTCCATTTATATCATTCAATATATTTCCACTTCATTTATCCACCCATGCACAAAACACTTACCTCGCTTGAATTTTCTCTCATCACTCAAATATCAATTTTTTTGCAATGTCTTTCTCATCCAAACTCATACAAGGGTCACCATAGGCTTGATAGATTCCTACATCGCTACCCGATGTGAGTCAAGGACATATGTTTATCATGAGGACTTTTCAGGGTTGTTCTGTGGTTTTCGGTTGGTAGGATTAAGATGTGAAAAACTCTGAGGCTGAATGAGGAGGGCTTGACTCTTTTGAAGAAAAATTGCATTAATCTAATTTTCACTTAAATATGGTCTTCTCTTCAATCCCCAAAGTATCAATTCAGCTCCATCATCATGAAAAGTCATGAAAGGTTTACACCATTCATCATTTCAGCATAAAAAATGTCAATCTTCTCAAACATGATTTTCTTGAAAGCTCCAGATGGGCACAGCTTTCCACCTCAATTAGAAGCTCCAGAAAAGGCACAGCTTCACTTGTCATGAAAGCTCCAGAAAAGGCACAGCATTCAATATAATGACTTTCTTTAGCAGCAAACACATATCTTCAGAATTTAATTTTCCACCCAAAGTATAACATAATGTGGTGGCACAACACAAGACAGCTTCCCCCACACTTAAGCTCAACTAGATTATGCAATTTCACTTCAAGAGTTGGTTGGATAGGGAAAATTGGCTTGTAATGTGGCTTAACCTAACAGGCTGTGCATGGCTTCTAAGGGCTACAAGGATTAAATATTCAAGGTAGGCCATTAGAAAAAAGGATTATTTGAAATAGGGGTTTTAATACCAAACAAATGCCTCAATCATTTAAACACAAGTACCTCAAACCCTCAAGTTTTGACAGGAATAGATCAAATTCTGGTTAAATCAAGTATGGTTTGGCTCTCTCAAGAAGTGAGGTGAATGTAAAGAATATGAAAATAATGGTTTAGAAGCCTCACAGGAAAGTGATTTCAAATATAAAGACAGTGAGATTGGCATGGGATTCAAAATTCAGCGTACTTTGCATGAAATTACTAAATATTTGAACTTGAAACAAAGTCATTTCAGCATTAATTTAAGCATAGTTTCAAGGGGTAAATTGTTTCACTTATTGATATGGATTTAAAAATGGTGATGAGAATCATTTCAGCTCAAAAGTTTCAAAAACACACAGAAAATTGTAAAATAAACACACAAATTTTGAAAAACACACAATTTTTGTTTTTTGGTTTTTTTTAACAGGAAAACAATTGAAATTACTAAACTAAAAGGTTCCCTCCCCCACACTTAAAATATTGCATTGTCCTCAATGTGAACCCGTGAGATGATATATGCACATGAAATGCAGAATTTTTAAATAGGACAAATAATATAAAAGTGAAAGGGTTAGGAACAGCCTGATGTGATCAAGTGATGATGGGGTCATGCAGTGTGATAAAATCCACTGCATCAGTAGGATGTCCCTCAATGTATCTCTTCAAACGTTTCCCATTGACTGTAAAGCTCCTTCCAGTGTCCTCTTGTGTGATCTCCACTGCACCATAAGGAAAAACATTAGACACAATATAAGGACCTAACCATCTGGAACGCAACTTACCAGGCATCAACTTCAGTCGTGAACTATAGAGAAGGACTTTCTCTCCAATATGAAACTCCCTTTGTTGGATCATTTTGTCATGAGCTGCTTTTGATCATTCCTTGTAGAGCCTTGAGTTCTCATATGATGACAGGCGAATCTCCTCAAGCTCTTGAATTTGCAACTTCCTTTGAATTCCAGCTTGGGCCAAATCCATGTTACATTTCTTTATAGCCCAATATGCCCGATGCTCGACTTCCACGGGGAGATGACACGCTTTCCCAAAAAAAATCCGAAATGGGGACATACCAATGGGGGTCTTGTATGCTGTCCTATAAGCCCACAATGCATCATCCAAGCGCTTGCTCCAATCCTTCCTATTTGGCTGCACGGTTTTCTCCAAGATTTGTTTCAACTCACGATTTGAAACCTCAGCCAGGCCATTTGTTTGGGGGTGGTATGGTGTTGATGTTTTGTGTGTCACCCCATACTTCCGAAGGAGGGAAGAAATATTCCTATTGCAAAAGTGTGTCCCTTGGTCACTGATGATGGCCTTTGGTACTCCAAACCTGCAAAAAATCTGGGCTTTGACAAAATCCACAACAACATGAGAATCGTCAGTCCGGGTGGCCTTGGCCTCCACCCATTTACTCACATAATCGACAGCAACAAGGATATACAAGAAACCAAATGAACTAGGAAAAGGTCCCATAAAATCAATTCCCCAAACGTCAAAAATCTCACAGAATAAAATGGGTTGTTGGGGCATCTCGTGTCTTCTTGAAATGTTTCCAGTGTGTTGGCAACGAGAGCATGACTTACAAAATACATGGGAATCATGGAATAAACTAGGACAATATAATCCTGATTCTAAAACCTTCCTAGCTATCCGTTGGGGTCCAAAGTGTCCACCACAAGCAAGTGTATGACAGAAATGCAAAACAGACTCAAACTCATGATCGGGAACACACCTCCTAATGACTTGGTCACTACACATGCTCCAGAGGTATGGATCATCCCACACATAATACCTAGACTCACTTTTTAATTTTTGGACTTGATGCTTCTTCAAATTTACTGGGATTTCAGAGCCAACAATGTAATTAACTAAATCAGCATACCAAGGATGCTTACCTGAGATGGTATAGAGATGCTCATCGGGGAAAGTGTCCCGAAGTGGTACCTGGTCCAAGGTGTCACCCTCTAGTGTGTGAGTAAGCCTACGCATGTGGTCTGCCACCAAATTCTCTGACCCCTTCTTGTCCTTTATCTCAAGGTCAAACTCTTGAAGAAGTAGCATCCAACGGATAAGTCGTGGCTTTGCATCTGGCTTCTTTAGGAGGTACCTCAAAGCTGCATGGTCAGAAAAAACAACTACTTTAGAGCCCAATAAATATGAACGAAATTTATCTAAAGCAAATATAACAGCAAGAAACTCCTTTTCTGTTGTGGTGTAGTTTGATTGGGCTGAATCTAGTGTCCTCGATGCATAGGCGATCACATGTGAACGTCCCTCCACCCTCTGAGATAAGACAGCTCCAACCGCGAAGTTGGAGGCGTCACACATAAGCTCAAAAGGAATCTCCCACCGTGGGGGCTGTATGATCGGTGGAGTGGTCAGACACTTCTTTAGCTCATCAAATGATACCCTGCATGAATCATCAAAATTGAAGTCAATATCTTTTTGAAGCAATCGAGATAAGGGTAGAGCGATCTTACTAAAATCTCTGATGAAGCGTCGATAAAATCCAGCATGTCCAAGGAATGATCGAACATCACGCACACATGAAGGGTAGGGTAAGGATGAAATGATGTCTACCTTAGATCTATCAACCTCTATCCCATGTTTTGACACTACATGCCCTAAGACAATGCCACGCTCTACCATGAAATGACACTTTTCAAAGTTCAGGACTAGATTCTTCTCAATACAACGATTCAACACATTTTCCAAACTACTTAGACATTCATCAAATGATGATCCATACACTGTAAAATCATCCATAAATACCTCCATGCAGGTCTCAATAAAATCAGAAAAAATACTCACCATGCATCTCTGGAAGGTACCTGGGGCATTGTAAAGTCCAAATGGCATCCTCCGATAGGCAAATGTCCCAAAGGGGCAGGTGAATGTAGTCTTCTCCTGATCCTCCGGAGCTATAGGAACCTGAAAATATCCAGAAAATCCATCCAAGAAACAATAGTGTGTCTTCCCAGCTAGTCTCTCAAGCATCTGATCAATAAATGGGAGGGGGAAATGATCTTTGCGAGTGGAATGATTTAGTTTCCTATAATCAATACACATGCGCCAACTGTTTTGTACCCTCATTGGAACTAACTCATCTTTCTCATTTTTAACAACAGTAACACCACTTTTCTTAGGCACAACCTGAATAGGACATACCCACTGAGAATCTGAAATGGGATAGATTATACCTGCCTCGAGCAATTTTTCAACCTCTTTTTTAACAACCTCCAGAAGGGTTGGATTGAGTCTCCTTTGTGGTTGCCTCACCGGTTTAGCTCCATCTTCCAAAATAATCCTATGCATGCAAATGGAGGGGCTAATACCTGATATGTCAGCCAAGGTCCACCCGATTGCCCTGATGTTCTCCCTCAAAAGATTCAAAAGTTTTTCTTCATGTTCAAAAGAGAGATTGTTAGCAATGATAACAGGTAATTTTTCACCACTTAACAAGTATGAGTATTTGAGATTTGGTGGCAATGGCTTTAGTTCCAGTGATGGTGGCTGCTGAATGGATGGAAGCATGAGTGGCGTAGACATCTGTGCACAATCATACATATCATCTGAATGAGAGAACAATGCATCAAATCCATCAGAAAAATTAGCAGCCATATCATAATCAGAGTATACATGCTCAGAATTCGAATATGATTGGACAAATGAACCAATCCCAAGATCAGAAAGATAATGAATTAAAGGGGATGAAGTAGAATGAGACATCAAGTTGGACCCAATACACATTATTTCATTAAGAAGTGAATAGTCCCCAAGAGATTGGGAATCAAAAATAGAGGGACTATCACATGGAGACTCAGAATGAGAGAGAAAGAATGCTGAGTGTTCCTCTGGTGGGTACTTCATAGAATCCAGGATTTTAAACCTCACGATTTCATCCCCGAATTCCATGGAAAGAGTACCCTCATGAACATTGATAATGGTCTTAGCAGTTTTGAGGAAGGGTCTACCAAGAATGATAGGGGCATGAGAACTTACCTGGTCATCTTCCATGTTTAGTACATAGAAATCAGCAGGGAAGATCATGTCCTTTACCTTTACCAACACATCTTCAAGGACACCAGCCGGATATGCTGTAGCTCTATTCGCTAGCTGCACCACTACCCTTGTAGGCTTGAGCTCACCAATCTGCAATGAAGAGAAAACAGAGTGAGGCATCACATTTATTGAAGCTCCTAAATCACAAAGAGCATCAGAGAAGTGAAACTCCCCTATGGTGCATGGGATGGTGAATGTCCCGGGATCCTTGCACTTTGTTGGCATTGCTAGAGTTGGTGTAATGAGTGCTGAGACATTCCTTCCAAGGTTGATCCTCTCATTTCCCTTGAGCCCTCTTCGATTGGTACAAAGATCTTTTAAGAATTTGGCATACCTTGGGATTTTCTTAATGGCTTCGAGTAGAGGAATGTTGATCTCCACACGCTTGAATGTGTCCAAAACCTCCTTTTGCATTGCTTCTTCAGCCATCTTCTTGGTTTGAACAACCCTGTTTGGAAAAGGAAGTGGTTTAGGAGGAACATCATCAATCTTTTTCTTACCTTTATCTTTCTCCTTGGATTGTTCATCAGTTGGTATGGAATGTGGCTTCTCTGAAGTTGAGGTGAATCCCGGTGGAATGGTAGGTACAGCTGTATCGTTCATTTGCTTCCCACTTCTCAATGTTATGGCACTAACATTCCCCTTTGGATTTGGAGTGGGTTGGGAAGGTAGATTTCCAGAATTCTTACTTACAAGTTCATGGAGGGCGGTGGCAATCTGGCTCATTTGAGTCTTCAACTCCCTCAGCTCCGAACCTTGACTTTTCAGCTCATTCTGTTGATTAAGAACAATTTGTTTCAAAAGATCATCAGTGTTAGAGTCTACCTTGGGTTGGAGATTCCCTTGTTGCTGACTTGTTGATGTTTGAGCTTCAAATCTCCTTTGGGGTTATTGGAAACCCTGTTGGTAAGGTGGAGGCTGCTGGAAGTTTTGTTGAAAGGGGGGCCTTTGTTGTTGTCCAGAGCCATACCTCATGTCCAGATGATCTTTCCACCCTTGGTTGAATGTTGGATCGAACTTCTTCTGGGGATATGGTTGTTGCTGCTGCTGCTGATATGGTCTCCCAGGGAACACTGCTGCACAATCTTCTGTTTCTTGGAGTTGTGGGCAACAGTCAGTTGGGTGGCTTGTCTCAGTGCAAATACCACAAGGCCGTGAAGGAGGAGGTAAAGATGTCTTTTGTGCCAAAGCAATCTGCCTTACCATAGTTGTCAATTCTTCTAACTTGGTATCAATCAAATGACTCTCAAGAGAAGAAGGACATACCTGATGTACTCCCCTGACATGTAGTGTACCTCTATCGCCAAATTGTTGGGAGTTTTGGGCCATCTTGTCAATCAATGCACGTGCGGCTATTGGTGTCTTGTCCACCAATGCCCCTCCAGCTGCGGCATCCACCATGCTTCTCTCCATAGCTGTGAGTCCTTCATAGAAGTACTGAATGAGGAGTTTCTCACTGATTTGGTGATGTGGACAGCTTGCACACAACTTCTTGAATCGCTCCCAATACTCATACATGGACTCCCCTTGTGCTTTCTTGATCCCCGAGATCTCCTTACGAATGGAAGTGGTCCTCGATGCTGGAAAAAATCTCTGCAAGAAAAGTCGTTTCAAATCGTTCCAACAAGTTACATCTTCAGGTTTTAAATAATACATCCAATCTTTTTCAGCTCCATCAAGTGAGAATGGGAATGCTCTTAGTTTGATTTGATCTTCAGAGACATTTTTAGGTTTTAGGGTTGAGCAAACCACATTAAATTCTTTCAAATGTTTATTCGGATCCTCACCAGAGAGGCCATGAAACTTTGGAAGTAAGTGAATTAACCCTGATTTTAGTTCAAAGTCCGATTCGAGATTTGGGTATGCAATACAATTTGGTTAATAGTTAATATCAGGTGCAACCAATTCTCGAATGGTTCTATTAAGTTCATTTACATTGTTTCCAGCCATTGGTTCCTCTTTTATGTTTGAATTTGAATTGCTTCCAATTTCAATGTTCTGATATTGGAGTAATTCTCCAACTGGTTGAATGTTGAAACTTCCCGTAGACTGAGAATGTCTGATTCGTGCCCTAAGGCTACGTTCAATCTCAGGGTCAAGATCTAAGAGATATTCGGGATTAGTTCGTGTCATAGATCAAATAAAAATGAAAAGAAAGAAGGTGGACCATAGTAAAATAAAAATGAGAAGTTTGAGTTGATGGTCCACAAAGAAGTAGGAGAAAATAAAAGAAGAGGATGAAAAATCATATTGGGTAAAGAAGGAAGAAAGAAGAGAGGAAAATAATAAAATGTAAAATAAAATAAATACCTATAGTTGGTTGAAATAATTACTTGCCTCCCCAGCAACGGCGCCAATTTGAAAGAGCGTTGTCGCACGCGCTCTCAAAAGAACTTCAAAAGTGAGTTACGTTGGATAAAACTCCAAGCACAACACTCCATGAAGCTAATGTTTAGTTTACTTGGTGTAGCATAGGGGGCTAACCAAGGTCGTCTCTCAAAGGAGGAAGTGAATTAAAACATCTTATTAGAGGTATTCTAAAAATAAAATAAAAGGGAATAAAAACACTACTTTAAAGGATTGGGGGTTGTTGTAGTTTATGAATCTAGAATAAGTTTGCTGGAAGAAGATTGTATAATTTTTTTTTTGTTTTTAGTTTTGAAATTAATTTCAATTTAAATGACACAACAAGAAGATGTTTTTTTTAGAAATCTATTTAAAAAGTGTAATCGATCTAACTCTACCTCTTCACTTTATTATTAATCATTATCATTTAAATTAACATTCACTTAATTATGATCCCTTAATTTGTTAAATCCCGAACCCTACGAGAATTAACTTTACCACAAAGATGATGTGAATTTAAACCTAGGCTAACTTTGGAACGTGCAATCGCAGCACCCTGCTTTGATTGATGTTCTAAGATTAGCTTATGATCAGTGGTAAATTAAGGCACATATCCATTCTGGAAATGAGGATGAATTGTGTTTAGGGATTATATTTGAACTCTACAAATTTATCCCGTGTGGTCTTGTATTACCGATTAAGATCGCGCTCTCACAATTTACACAAAATCCCGACCTCGCGTGTTTTTGTGTTAATTGTTCAATTGCTTGCTTAGTTTCATACAATTTAAAAACACAATTCATGGATCATATTAAGTGAATTACAGTAGCTCATTGATTCAAAATAATTAAATGAAGAGGGTAGAGGATAGATCGATTACTAAAAGACTACTCTTCCATGGGTGGCGTAATCATCGTAGAAGCGTTTTGCATGTGCAAAGGTTTAAAATGGGTATAACCCAATAACGCTTCTACTCAAGAATTCCAGCCCAATTAGGAAGATTAAGAGAAGAAGAAATTTAAACAAAACAGAAGAAAAGAGAAGAAATATAAGAAGAGCAATGAAGTTTATTACATAAACAAAATCATTACAACATGAAGGAGAAGAAGAAGGCTTCGTCGAAGGGATCCTTGCTTCAAGAGCTACCCTTATTGAAATGGTTGGAGAATTGGAGTGGATCCACTTCTCCTCTACCCTCAACTTCCCAATGCACGTCCCAACCCCTCCAAATGAGAAAAACTCCAATTTATAGAGGGGAGGGGAGGATAGGTTACAAGTGGTTTCAAGTGTGAATGTGGAAATTCGGCCAAATATTTTATTCCAACTTTCACCGCCCATTTGACCACCAAAACGCGTGCATTGGCCGGACTTCCAGAAGGATGATTTGTGACACATCATGTCCCCGAGCTTTCCTCAAAATTTGGGCTCAATCCAAGCCGGTTTGTAGAGGATATGGCCCAAATACAGAACCTTCTCCATTCTGGAGAGCCCAGCCCTTCTTTGACTTCATGGCCCAATTTCAATAACCAAATGAACTCTTTTGCTCTAGTGTCCTGAATAAAAGTTATAGATAATTAAGTTTGGAATACTTTTACAAAATTTCAAATTCAAATAAAATTTATAAAAATATTTATCTTCGAAATACTACAGTGCACTATTAAGGGTAAAACTGGAATTTTCACCAAATTTTCAAATGAATGATCAAATCCCAAATATTTTATAAATAAACATATTTAACACAATGTGAGGAAATTATATCATTTATTATCAATAAAATATTCAATAAAATAGTGTTTTATCAGTATCCCTTCATTTGTTTACATCATTAGACATCTTCTTCCCATCATTGCAGCATTCAAATGCCTGATGACCTTCCTTTCCACATTTGAAACATTTACTTGTCCCTTTAAGACAATCTCCACCATGCTTATTTCCACACTTTGAGCATAAGGAAACATTCATCTTCTTTTCACCATTATTCTGAGATTTCTCCTTGAACTACATCTTTCGTTTCTTGTTAAAACTATGAGATGGATAAGTAACACCAACTTCTATTTCTACCTTGATAGCACAATGCATAATTTCTTCATAGCTACTGAAGTCTCTTATAGCTAATGCCCTTCGTAGATTTGGTTTTAAGCCACTGAAGAATCGATCAACTTTACTTTTAGGTTGGATGACAAATCCAGATGCATACCTTGAAAGCCTTGTAAAATTCGCTTCTTATATACCAACAGATTCATCATCCTTTTGATTTAGTTCGAGAAACTCCTTCTCTATATTTGTTCAAAGAATACGAGGGAAGTACTTATTGAAAAATAAGTTCTTGAACTCGTCCCATTCCATGGACTCAATTTCATCTCTTGGCCTCGCATTCTTGATAAGATTCCACCATTTATCAGCTTCACCTTCCAAAGATATACTGCTAAGATGACTTTATCATGTTCAGAACATTGAAGAACTGAAAATATCTTTTCACTAGTACTGATCCATTGTTCAGCAACAAGTGGATCAAAAGACCCACTGAATGATGGTGGACATTTCCTCATGAAGCAATCAATAGAATATTGTTCCCTTCTCTGCTCATTTGGAAGTCCAGAATGATTCATAGCTTGTGTAAGTATAGCAATAAGATTTTGCACTCCATCTCCAATAACATTTGTTTGTTCAGGAGGACAATCGTTGCATTGTCCATTGCATTGATCAACACGGTTCCTTCGGGTTCCAGCCATCGCTTAAAACCAAAAAAGAATAGTGTGAGAGGAAAAAATAATGCTAGGTAAAACAACATAACAAAGGGGGAGTACCTTCAATAACTAAAATCATAGGTTTAATTCTATGATCTTTAGAGTAATTCTAGTACTATAAGGTATACGTATACTTAACCTTAGGGACATCCCTAGACATACCATAGAAATATCTCTAGGGATCTCACTAACGTTTTCGCATCCTTGTTTCAAAAGGTTGACTAAACCTTTCCTCTGATACCAACTGTAGAGACCCGAAGCTTGAAGTACATGGTCATTACATTAATTTTTCGGAATACTTAGTACATAACAAAAACACACACACAAGTATCGTAATAGTTTAGTGACGTTGGAAACTCGTAATATAATCTTCTAATCGTGGTGAAAGATCTTCAACATCTCCCATAAAGATATTCCTTTTTTTACCTATAACCTTTTTTTATATCCTGGGGAAAAGAAAACATAAAAGGGTGAGCTCAAATGCTCAGTAAGGGTAAACAGAAGAAATATCAATCACATCATTTTCATAAGAACATAACATTTTAGAAATCTTAACCTGCAAAAGAGGGAATAATTTCATAACATGGGATAAATCATAGTAGTGAAATGAATTCCCAATAATCATAATTTAAAACATGAATCTTTTTGGCATACACGCATAATCATAGAGAATCATATCTTATTAGTCAAGACTCATTGCCAAGACTATCTTAGTAGACAAAGTCCATTTCTGAACTGAGTCACCCTCATTTCAGTCCTATTTCACTTAACCGGTATAACCTACCATTCCAGCCATGTCTATCTCATGAGATATAAAATATTTATCCAATGCATTGGAGGGAGATATAGGTCTCACCCATCTCATAATGATACCATTATTATGTGTGCCACAAAATCATAAATCATAAATCATTGCATAACCCATGTAATAAATATGGGAATCTTAAATATCATGACATCATAAAACAATTAATATAAGATAAAGGAATTCATAAAAAATTTCCATCACAACATAATCAAGTAAATGTAATAATAGGGATAGAAATAGAACCCTATATTATCATAGATGGAAAATAATTTTGGTAAAACACTTGAACTCCATTCTTGAGGACAATATACTTTCTACTTCAAAAACATTTTCCTTTCTTAACATTTCATACAATTTTAAACTAAGAGAAGTTGATTAAAAAAAATTGAAAACTTGTAAAGGAAGCTTCTTGGAAATAATGTTTTAAAAATCCATTCTTGCCGTATAAGTTAAAAAAACATTCTTCTCGTACTTTTGTCGGAAAAGTCAAAAAGTACCTCGGATGAAAAACGACAAAAGATTCCTTTCATATATTTTACTATAAACCCACCAAAGGGTAAAAATGGATTTGAACAATTGTAGGTGGATAGAAATAATATTACATATTGAGGAAACATGGATGTGGATGATAAAATACACCCTAGTAAATGCCAAAGTATAAACAATCTCGGATAAAAATGAGACTGTGATATTTCCCTTACCTTAGGTCCGATATTCTTTGTACGTGTCCGAACCTACGGTATAATGATTTAAATAATTTTATTGACTTATTCCAGAATAATAATTATTTTTATGATATCATATATGGTCATATTCTTAGCTTCTTAGTAGTAATATTTCATTGCTACTTTTTATTCGGGTGTTTATAACATTTTGTTATTATGCGTGTTTTGTTGAATAAATTCTTATTATTCTCATTAGGTTATAGACACCTCATTTACAGAATGGTATTAGTGTAATATCTATCAAATTCATTAATTCAATTCAATTATATAATCATTATGAAATGAAGATCATGTAGAACGAGTCGCATCACATCGTGGAGAGGGTATTTTGTACGTACGCACAAGTGATGATATCATTCCTATGATAGTGGAATTGTATTGGAGTGTATGTATACTATTTCATAATTAATACCACTTTATAAATTTCATATATAGTCATTATTTACACCATTATACCAATCCATGTAAGGTGGTGGTGGAAAACAGATTACACCATGACGTGGAGATGGTATTCCGTACGTACGCACGCGCGGTGATTTCATTTTCCGTAGGATGGATAGATAATTAAATAGGGTTGTTTCATACATATAATAACATATCAGTATATGAGTGATACTTATGTTATTACTTCATAATGAAACAACTAAATAAGAAGAAGTTGAAGAAGAAAGAAATTGGAAAGGATCGGTAATGGATATTACCTCTTCTTTGAAGTGCTTATTTGAGACCTCCTTTTAGGGCACTAAAATTGGTCATTGAAGAAGACCAGGACCACTAGGATGTCTCTAGGGAAGTGGAGAGGAGTAAATGGCAGGGTGTTGCAGAGCTTCAAGCCTCAAAGTGGTGTGAGGAAGAGGGGGACAAGGTGCCCTTTTATAAGGGAGGAGAGGGGCACCTTTGGAATAAGTAAAAATATTATTTTATTGTAAAGTCATTTTGGGTTTTAAATAGCTCCAAATTGAGTAATTTTGAAGATAAGGTGGGTATGATTCAAACTAATCTCATCTAATAGAATTTATACATGTTTAGGTCATTATATTAACCTTATCATTTAGTTTTAACTCTTAGTTAATTAGATTGACATTTAACATGTCACTTTGTATTTTAATATTATATAGTTAATAAACATACCATATACATCCAAGAGACCTCCAAGTTGTGTTTTATTAACATATATAACCCTATCTAAGTCATTTGGACGAACCATAGATTTTTAAAAATAAAATAAAAATTAATAATATAATATTTGTTTTTAAAACTATTTTATGTCAATTTTGACACTATTCAATAGTTGATTTTTTTTAAACTCATAACAGAATTATTACTTCGACCAAAGTTAGTTACATAAATCCTAACATGTCATATTAACCTAGAAAATTAGTTTAATACATAAAAAGTATCAAATTATACTTATTTAGGTATTTATAATATCAATTATTCTAATTTTTCACTATTATGGTAATTACTGCATCATCATTGTGTCATAAATAAATTAAACTATTTAAAGTCTCAAAATTACAAATAAAATACCATTATGTAGGAAATCGTTTTATCATTCTAATGAATATTTATAGTCAAATTTATCGTATGTATATCCCCATATTAAAAATTATTTTCTTATTAAACGTTGATTTTAACTATTTTAACCCTTCTTTAAATAAATTAATAATAAATGTCCTAATCTAATCCATGTGGGCCTAAATGGTCATATGTTATTCCTAAGGTTGTTTTTGGTCGAATTAAACTTGTCCAATAGAATTAGGACATGTTTTAGGGTAATAATAATATCATTTTTACCCTTAATTACCCTATTTACTTTTAACCGTGGTAAAAAAAAGTAAAAAGTTACTATTCACCAAAATTTATTTTCATCTCACTGAACCACATTTTAGTCCTTGATATTAATAATGTCTCTAGGATTTTCGAAATTCCACTCACAAAAGCTGTAAAATTATGTTTTATGAAAAATTCAGTTTTTTTAACTACCACTTAGTGGTTTCACTATTCATCAAAAATTGAATGTTTTTAGAAAAATACCAAAATTTCACCCTAGGATAATTTCAATATTACGAATACAAAAATGAAGTCCATTTTGAAAAATAAAATTTATATGATTTCAAAAAGTTGTTATTACTATTCATAATGGCTAGTTTTAATAATATTTTATTAGCATATCGTTGTTTAGTGAAACTCGGTATTGCATACTACACATGCTATCGAGGAAGGTCGCGATTGCGCATAATGCAAGGCAAGTCAAGGATGCATGTTGAGCAAGCTCCTTTTGGTGTAGCGTACAACACAAGACATTAATGAAATTAAAAAGAATATTTTTCATAAAATCTCGGGCTGTTACAGCCAGCCTCTTTCCAAAAGAGAAACCAGCAGCGGCGCCAGAAGAAAGAACGTGTCCTGCCAATATCATCATCATCTCGCACTCTTGGAAACTTTATGCCCTCAGAAATTGGGATCCCTTTATGAATCCTCCTTGTGGTGGATGACACTTCAAGTGAAAGTCAGGGGTATGCTTTGGTTAACACCGTAGAGTTGGTATATCCCTTTTTGACTCCCGACGATGAGGAACGCCAGGTAGACCTTCCCAATGTCCCCAGCCATCGCCAACATCGTCGGGGCCGTGGTTACATGAATCACCGGGCACGTCAGTTAGAACCTCTAGCCAGGTCATGCATGCCACTAAGACTAGACAACATGGCCAGTTCAAAGCTCAGCACATGCGACCCTTTCATCCAGTGTCGACAGGTTCGCCTCCCCCACCGTTTGTGTTACTGGATTAGGTGGAACCACCTTGGCCATGTTACGACCAACTCCACCCTGCCACCAGCCAACCACAACCTTTTGGTCCTCATTCGGCGGCCACTCTCCGGGCTTTGAATAGTGAACAATGAGATATGCCTAGTACCAGTCAGCCACCGGTCCAGCCGGCAGGGCCCGCCATGCCTCCAATTGTAGAGCGGCCTCCTGTAAGCAAAGGCTCATGTCTGGCCAAGAAGTACGATGTTCTGAAGCACCTGGACAGCATTCTAGCGAGTAATTCTATCCTTGAGTATCTTCACCTGTTGTCTGAAATGTGTGAGGCGCTTGTCGAGGCCCTAAGGATCCCCCTCCAGTTCGAGACGGAGGTAGCAGCTGCGGAATCCTTCAACGATGAGGAAATTAAGAACACATAATTCCAGGAAGTTATCTGATTCTCTAGTGAAGATGAAGACCCTCCAATATAGGGGCAAATTCACCCGTTGTACATCACTGGCCAGTTCAATGGTGTGGAAGTATACCGTTGTCTTGTCGACATGGGTTCTAGGATCAACCTAATCCCAACTCGGACACTATGGAAGCTGGGTTTCTCTGAGGATGATTTAACACACTCCAACCTCAGAATCGAGGGGTATGACAAGACCGAGCAAAATCCAGTTGGCAAGATCCACTTGAAGACCCTGTTCGGTGGCCTAATTTCTAGCACCAAATTCATGGTTGTCTCTCAGGACACCGCCTACAATGCATTTATGGGAAGGTAGGGGCTCCACCTTCACGCGACGACCCCCTCATCGTATCACCAATGCCTCAAGTATTCCCTTAATGGTCGAGTGGATGTGATCCAAGGAGATACATCTCGTTTTTCCACTTGTGATGTCCATTATCTGGACGCCGACTATTACAAGATCAAGGATAAACAGATTCTGTCATGTAAGATCGAGCCCGTCACAGACACAGGTGACCCTTGGGCAGGATTGAATGATGCTTACATCTTCCCAATCCATCGATTGGAGGACACAACCCCCAACATGGGGCAATGATTTGTTGTTTAGGGTTTAAGAGGAAGGCATATTCCCAGGTCCAAGCGACTGTGGAAAATCACCTCGTACTCCTACACCAACCAGGATCAAGTGATCCCGAAGCCTCATACCCCTTTACAGTATCAAGATGTCAGGATGATGGAAACAGCAGTAAGTCAGACATGTCTCTTCCACCAGGTTGGAATTAACCGGATCAAGCCAACATGCCACTACTACGTTGATGTCATCAAGTGTGGCACATTGGGTTGAAGGCCAGATGAGATTGGATCGACTAACTTTATCGCTATGGTCTGAGTGATGCATGAATCTCCTGATATGATGACCATTGATGCTCTAGATGACACTAGCCTCCCATATGAACCTGGTGGCTCGGAATCCACTCCCCTCATGGATGATCCCTCCAGAAGTGGAGAATAGGATCTCGAAGATGCTCCCCCCGCCTTTGAAGAAGGTGTCTCTACCACGGTCGATGATTTGGTACAGGTGAACCTCGGTAGTGAGGCAGACCCGAGACCCACATTGGTCAGTGCCGCTATGCACCCCGAGGAGCAGCAGCGGTACGTAGACTTCCTTAAGAAGCACCGAGATGTGTTTTCCTGGAGTAATGACAAGATGCCAGGACTAGATTCTTAGGTAGCCGTCCACCGGCTTGGACTCCTGGCAAACCATCATGGGTTTGATCAGCCTCCCAGAAAGATGCACCCTTCTCATGGTGCCATGGTCGAGGCCGAGGTGGATAATCTCATCAAAGAAAAATTCTTTAAGGAAGTTCAGTACCCCATGCGGCTAGCCAACATTGTGCCAGTACGGAAGAAGAACGTACAAATCAGGGTCTATATTGACTTCCGCGATATCAATCGCCACTATCTGAAGGATGATTTTCCCATTTCAGTGACAGAGCTATTTATTGATGCCATAGTCGGGTTCTAGGCCATCTCCTTCTTGGATGGATATTCCAGGTACAAATAGATCTGGATGGCCCCCGAGGATGAGGATCCCATACCTTTCATGGCACCCCAAGGTACTTTCTCTTACCAGGTCATGCCCTTAAGCCTTAAGAATGCGGGTGCCACCTATCAACGGCCAAGGCATCGCATATTCAAGCCGATTTTGGGAACATTGGTGGAATTCTACGTGGATGATCCGGTGGTTAAATCTCGCCAGCGCCAGGACCATCTCAAGGACCTTGATAAAGTGATCGGTTTCCTCTATTCCTGCCACCTGAAGATGAACCCATTGAAGTGTGCTTTTGGGGTTACCTCCAGCAAGTTCCTTGGCATTGTCGTCAGGTTCTGAGGCATTTAGATAGACCTAGAGAAGATCAATGCCATTAGCCAGATGCCTCCCTCGAGCAATATTCGGGATCCTTGAGGTCTCCAAGGCCACATAGCCTACATATGCTGATTCATTGCGAATCTAGATTGAAATTGTAAGCCCATTTCCAGGCTCATGATGAATGGAACCACCTATGAATGGGATGGAGAGTGTCAGACCGCCTTCGAGGAAATCAAGTAGTATCTCCTCCAACCTCCGGTCTTGATGCCACCCTCTCCAGGAAGTCGCTGGTCCTTTACGTGACCGCCCTGGAATGGTCCCTCAGCATACTTCTCACCTAGAAGAACAACGATGGAATATAGAATATCCTCTACTACCTCAGCCATATGCTCCTCGAGATAGAAATCAGATATTCTCTCCTCAAGAAGAGTTGTCTGGTGCTCGCATTTTCCATACCAAAATTGTGGCACTACTTGCAACACCACGAGGTACAGTTGGTCTCTAAGGTAAACCCATTGAAGTACATCCTAAACTGACCTATTTTGACTGGCTAACTAGCACAGTGGGCGGTGATCCTCTAGTAGTTTGACATCAGGTTTGTGCCTCAGAAGGCTATCAAAGGTTAGTCATCAGCGGAGTTTCTAGCCGCCCACCCAACCTCTACAAATCTTCTGCTGGACCTAGGTTTTCTTGATGAGGCAATCCTCTCAGTCGATCATGTCGTCCCATGTTGGAAAGTTTACTTTGACGGTTCCTCTCGGAGCCCCACAGGCAGGAGACTCAACGATCCTAGGCTCAACAGAGTGGGCCTGGGTATCGTCATTGTCAACCTGGAGCAAGTCGTTCTATCGTACTCATTCCTATTGACAAAGGGATGTACCAACAACGAGGCATAGTATCATGCCCTCATTACTAGCCTCGATCTGTCCCTTGAGATCAACATGCCCCATCTTCATGTGAAAGGGGATTCTGAGCTGGTCATCAAGCAGGTCAACGATGAATATGTCGTCAGGAAACCAGAGCTTGTGCCATTGTTGGAGTGAACCCTCCATCTAATGGCCCAGTTCCCTTCTTGGACAGAGGTCATTCATATCCCTCAGTTGTAGAACGATCAAGTAGATGCTTTGGCTAGCTTGGCCATGTCATTTGCAGAGCACAAACAAGATGATCTGATTATCCACATGGCGCACCGGAGAGTCATTACTCCCATTACCCCAGAGGACGATCATGGCCCGTGGGTAAACTACCTTACTGCTGGTGGTTCTACGTTAGGATCCTTGGGTAATTTAGATGCAGTGATCAAAATAGTAACTTATTGGAGGACACCCTTTGTTGAATACCTCCAACACGGTAATCTCCAGGCAGACCGGGCCGAGCGCGAGCAAATACGACACTGCGTGCTATAGTTTACCCTTCAGAGTAGTACCATCCATGAGAAGATACTTTATAAGCATGGATTTTATGGTGTTCTCCTCCATTTCCTTCAATGAGTCAAGATTACATAGGTCATGCAAGAGGATCATGCTGGTTCCTGTGGTGCACATCATGCCGGGTCAAAGCTATCTCACCAGATTCAGAGACTGGGGTAGTTCTGGCCCTCCATGATCCATGACTGCATCGAGTTCTCTAGGAAGTTCCATGCATGCCATGTTTATGCTAACTTCGTGCATCGGACACTAGAGCCTCTCCAAACTACCAAGTATTCTTGTCCCTTTGCAGTCTGGGGGTTGGATGTCGTAGGTCCTTACCCACCGGCGACGACCAACTAATTCCAGTTCATTTTGACTGCAACATATTTCTTTTCCAAGTAGGCAGAGGCAATTCCTCTCAAGGAACCCAAAGCCCGTTCTATCACCGACTTTGTGGGTTCCAATATCATCTATCGGTTTGGAGTACCTCACGCTATCCTCACTGATAACGACACCAACTTCCGAGCAGCCGAGATGAAGAAATTGTATGCCAAGTACAACATTCTCTCTAACCATACCTCCCGTAATCATGCACAGGAAAATGGACAGATCGAGGAATTTAAGAAAACCCTCTCTAACATGTTGCAAATGATGGTTGGTCAGAACAAGAAGAGTTGTCCGGATAAGCTCCCCAACTCCCTCTAGGATTATTGGACGATGACTTGTAATTCCACCCAGTTGACCCCATATTCCCTGGTGTATGGAACTGGGGCCGTTCTACCGGTCGAGATTCTGTTTCCCTCATTGCGCACAGCAGTCTATGACTAGAAAGCTCCTGATAGAGTTGCAGAAATCCATCTAGCTGAATTGGAAGCGCTAGACGAGAATAGGCTTCGTGCTTTGCACAACCTGGAAAGGCATAAGATCAGAATGGCTCGAGCTTTCAACAAGAAGTTTCACCTCCACTCCTTCTTGCAAGGTGACCTGGTAATGGCCCTCAGGGTGCCAATGATCCCAGTCAGGAAACCACCCAATTTTTAGCCCAAATGGGAGGGACCATTCATTTTCCATAAGGTATATCCTAATGGTGCATAATTTCTGGTGACCATGGATGGTGGTCGTATATCTCCTCCCACCAATACCAAGTTCCTTAAGCAGTATTTTTCTTGACCCTACGGGGTCCCCCATGACCTTAAACTAGATTACGGTCCCGTATGACCCTAAACTACATTTGGTCTAGCACGCCCTTAAACTGCATTTGGCCCTACATTTGGGCCCCTACGGTCACCCATGACCTTAAACTAGCCCACGGTACCACATGACCCTAAAATGCATTCTCGTCATAAACTACAAGCTTGTCTGGCCTCCCTGACCAAGGCCTATCCTCGGGTCCCCGACCCAGGCTCTTTCCTGTGGAATTGTACGGTGTGGTGTGGGATCATGTCCTCATTCACATCGGGTTACTAGTAGTTCTATACACCTCCCCTGTCCAGGGAATCATATTCCCTGACGCTCGTCCTCCATGACGTAAACTACAAGCCGGTCAGGCCTCCCTGACTGAGGCTAGCCTCAGGCCCTCAGCCCAGGCTCTCTCCCATGGAATTGTACAATGTGGTGTGGGATCATGTCCTCATTCACGTTGGGTTACTCGACGGGTCATACACATTCCCGGATGAAATGCCTCTCATTGTCCTACATGACATTAAACAATGCCTCTAGAACTATGTGTGGCTTGATTTCCATAACTATGGGATACGTAAGACTACATGAACACCTAGATTTCATGTCCATCCCCATATCTTATGATATCCCATGATCTCCCGGTCACCTCAGACTCTTGTCCTTTCCCTCTACATGACGAGGATATATAGGTGTGGTACATGGTTTTTTGGCACCATGACCCCTTCTCCCTAGAATATTCTATCTACTGGCTGCTCTCAAACTGAGCCCTTCGACCCTTTTAAGTGGTCTGCTAATGTGTTCAAATTACTCTGTCTAGGACCTGGAGTGTCAGATTCAACTTAAGAAAATTTCTTCCACTTTTCAAGCTTCGTGCTCCCCTCCATTTGGGCCCCCATTATCTTTCACACCCAGAGGGACCCCCAAGAACAGCCTAGATACAACGCCTAAGGGCTCTCCTACCGTCACAAGACAATTCCCTTGAGGGTTTCAGACAAAAAATTAATACAAATCCCGTGTTGCGAATATGGTCAGTGGTTGATGCTCATTTGTTTGTCCCCAAGGCTCACATGACATGATACTGTGTTGCGAACATGGTCAGCAGTAATCCTCCATCATCACACTGACTCCTTTAGGCCCTTAATTTTGGTTTCATGATTCACATTATGTTCCACCCCACTGTGTCAAGGTGAAATCTCGATAATCCTTGAACTAACCCTCAGTGCACTTCCCCACATCAGGCAGAAAAACCTGCGTTATGTCGTCTCTCGGGGCTCCCGTGATCTGAGCACTATGATTATAGGCTTGGGGTTTTTTTAAGGACCATGCACATCTTGAACCTCATCCCCACGAGAAATGAGGGGTCACCCAAACACTATGTTTCAGGCCCATCTTAGCTGAA
Organism: Viscum album; assembly: GCA_963277665.1. Lineage (NCBI taxonomy): Eukaryota > Viridiplantae > Streptophyta > Magnoliopsida > Santalales > Viscaceae > Viscum > Viscum album. Next base: position 1,440,990,653 of record OY728140.1, on the reverse strand, counting down.
GTCTAGTGTCTCCATCCCCTTGATCTTTAAACCATAGACCTCCCCATCTCCCGAGGCTCCTCTCCCAGAATCGCACGCAGTGATGGTATGGGACTATGTCCTCATTCGCATCAGGTATGCCTTATCCCATCGCGTACATTCCCCCGAGTCCAAGACATTTGACCTTAAACTGTGCTGGTTGCTCCTACTGCATGACCATAAACTGTGATAATATCGTCCCGACTGCATGAAGAAAAATGACATTGCATTGTGATGACCTCTCCATTGGGGAAATCACGTTGGGTATTGGTCAATTACCACACCATTTTTCAATGCATGTATATGGATTGATTATTGTGGTGATGGCAGGAATTTCTTCCCTAGGTCGGTCTCTCCGCAAAAGAAAAAAAACCATTCACCTTCGAGGACAAACAAGATACATCAAATGCTGCTTCTTTTGGTGTGAGGGCTAGACCCTCACCCCCTTTAATCCTTGGAACAGGTACCTTTATGTGCCGTGCCACCCTCTAGAACTATGTATGGCATGATTTCTATCATCATGGGATACATAGGAACGCCCAGACCTCTTGTCTTTGGGTCCATCTTGAGGCATGCTAATTCATCTTGTCTGTCCGGACTTTGGGACCTTGACTACAGGACCACATGTCATGGTATGTGATTGTGTTCTCATTCACATCGGGTTTGAAATAGCCACCCAACGTGCACCCTGTTATAAGAATTATCCCTCCTGTTTCCTGTCCTGCATGACGTTAAAATGCACTCCCAATAACTGTGTATGCCTTGATTCTAATCCTTATGGGATACGTAAGAGCGCCCAGAAACTTCCCCACGGGCCCAGACCGACTTTCGTGCTCGGTCCCTTGACTGAAACACTTTTCCAAGGAATACATGGTAAGCAGGACCTCGTCCTCATTCACGTCGGGCTTCGTAAATCACCTTACCATGTGTCTCTCGCCCTCCTTACCAATCCTTGGTCCGTGTTCTAAGACCTTAAAATAAGACCCCTTTCTAGAACTACATGTGGCTTGATTATCATCCTAATGAGATATGTAGGAACTTCTAGACATTTCGTCTAGGGTCCAACCCCAGGAATCAAAAGTCTATTCCCCCTCTCACCGTTGGCCCCTTGTCCTGACTTCTTGGGGAGTGGTTTAACAGTATCATCTTCCCCGAGTGAGTTCAGGATTCCCCATAGTGATGTTGGGAAGTGATAGTTATCTCACTATAGAGGTCCTGTCTAAAAGTTGGGATGATCCGGGACCAGATTAATACGTCTGCCTAATGTGCCTCCACCATGGTGGCGTAATTTTGGGAGTGTTGGATTCTTTTCGAACAAACCCCCACTTCACTTTCCACACTTTGTGTGACCCGTTATTCGGATCTTCATCCTCTTTCACGTTTTATGGGACCCCCTAAAAGTATGGCTGCTTGACCCGTGGTCTGCCTACTGTTACAATATGGATGATAGACCATTGGTCCGCCTGTTGTAACAGAACAGATGATCGACCTATGGTCCTCCTGCTGTCCTGGGCCAACGTTCTGGAATACTGTTCATGTTTTATGGGACCCCCTAATAGTATGGATGCTCGACCTATGGTCTGCCTTCTGTCCTGGGCCAACGTTCCGGAAGACTAGTCATGTTTGATGGGACCCCCTAATAGTATGGATGCTTGACCTATAGTCCGCCTGCTGTCCTGGGCCAACATTCCGGAAAACTGGTCATGTTTGATGGGACACCCTAATAGTATGGATTGTCGACCTATGATCCGCCTACTGTCCTGGGCCATCTTTCCAAAAAACTGATCAATGATATTTGAGTTAGGCCCCGTGTTGCGAACATGGTCAGCGGTCATCCCTCGTTTGTTGTCCCCATTTCAGGCTAATGCGATATGGATGTTGTGTTTCTGCCATGGTCAATAGCTATGCTCCATCATCACACCCCTCCCATAGTGTTCCGAATTTTGGTATCGTGATTCACCCTTTTCGTCCCTTTATGTTTTAATTGATTCCAATTCCCCCGGTATTGCCCCGCTCGTGCGTTAGAGCACGTTGAGGAGACGATATATCGATTGGTCTAAGGTCCCCTCCCTTTGGCTGGGCCTCCCTCTTATCCTTGGGAATCCGAGGTTGTTTTTGGATGCCTGAGGCTTAGTTAACGCTCCCACGAAGTGATAGATTATGGTTGAGAATATTAGACCAAAGTTACAGATAAATACATTTTTCCATACATTGGATCAGAATGATGAGCAATAAAAGCAAAAAGTTCATGAGATGGCCAAAACAGGGCCCTTAAGGATCAGTGTTTTGGATTTATCTTTCCAACGCCGCTACCCTTTGGCTACTGGCCTCTAGGACTGGTTCTCACTCCCTGAAGACTCTCTCTTCATCAGCAGCCGTAGATTGTAGTTCTCCAACCCTATCTTGGGACTGCGCCCATTTAGTTTGAAGTACAGTCATCTGGTGACTCGCCTCCATCAGTTGTTCTTGGGTGTCAGCCAGCTGGGTTGTAATTTGATCCATGAGTTCAGAGCATGTTGGGATGAAGGTCTCCTTCTCTTTCGCCTGATCATCAAGGCACCAGACTTCTTACTCCACCTTTAGGAACACTCGAGAGCTCACCGATTCTTCCCGACACAAGGCAACGTCGGTGCGCCGACTGCCCTCACGTATCTTCTCTGCCATGTAATCATAGACTGTCAGATGAAGGCGTTGAGTGTTAGCCACTCTGGAACACATGATACACAGCCATGACTGGAGTTATACCATCCGCCTCAGCCAATCCATCTGAGGCTGCCTGAGAAAACGCTGGATGCATTTACACCCTTTGCGCCATGTCATCAGGCTCTCCTTGGCCGCTTACGAATCTGAATCATCTATTTCTTCGGGATCAGTGGTTCAATATAAGGGGAAGACAGCCAGTAGCTCAGTAGTAGGATCTGCCTTAGGGATTCCTTTTGGAATAATAGGATCCTCAACATCTGGGCGACCTTCCTCTCTTGCCCCGTCAGCGGCGGTGCCTTCGTCAGCTTCTGGCCTCACTCCAATGATAGCACCACTGATGTATGTCGCCCCCTTCTCAGCAATTTCTAGGGCCGACTCAGTTTGGGAAATATGTTTTGGAGGAGGCGGTACGCTCACGGCTAATTCACTTACAGATGGCCAGGGCTCAACAGCCCGATGAGCCTCCAACGCAGAGATCATTGTACAAGGAGCATCCTGATTAGTCGAGTTCTCTGACGGTAAGCACCAGTAGCGAAGCAAGGGAATTACAGGAACCCGAAGCATCTGCCTCTAGTGTTCTAGCAGCTACCAGAGCTATAGTGGCAGGAGACCCATCGACACTTGTTAGTTTGATAATGGGCATCAGAGCCCCACCCTGTCCCACCGGCGCCTCTTCTCATTCCTCTATTGGGGACGCCTGATCAACACCTATGTGCTCCCGAGTGATAGAGAGAAATGGATTAGAAATTGAAGAAGATAATGGATAAATAATGGGGATAAATACGGATAGAGATAGTCCTCGAGAAGCTCGGTTATGTCTATGTCAGAGCTGATGATCTCACCACTCTCCTGCAAGCTCCATTGGCGGGACCCTTCCTGAGATCCTTCATCTTCTCCTATTTCTTCCTCTCCCCCCCCCGACTCATCGTCACTATCCCCTCCACCCGACGACATCATTTCTGGATCATAATCTTGGTCGAGCATCACTTTCACCAGGAAAGGTTGTTCCACACGCCGACCTTGTTTGCGCACGTATTTGTCCATGGCTGTTAGATATGTATGCTGCCGATGGAAGTTTACTCTATCAGTAACCCAAATGAGCCCGAATCCTGGCAGCTAGATCCCATCTTGCATTATCTTTTACTAGAGGGTTTCGATGCTCATCGACTGCCGCAAGTTTAACCAGGCTGACCATAGCATTGGGAATATTACATCCTAGGAAGGTTGAAATATATACTTTATCTGCTTCTTATGAAGTTCGTTGGTCCCACCATGCGATGTCCCCATTGCTGAGGTCACGGCCTGCGCAGGCCTCGCTTCCTCGCGTGCCCCTGGTCCCCCCTTCTTGTGGCACCTTGCAAGCTCTCTCATTTCCGGGGTTCCACGTGGGTAGTCTCGAGTTGTCGAACTCGCTTGCGCAAAATCCCCTCAGGGTACGCTATAACCCAGTGTTAGGCATACTCGGTTGATAGGACAACATCGGCCCCGGTGGGATGAAGGGTAATGACGTCACTATAGCCATAAGTTGTGAACATTAACCTCATCTGGAAAAGGATGCATGGATTCTTATCATCCCAGACATCTGTGAATACCCTCTTTGACATTAGCTGGAGGCACCCGAACTAACTGGTGAATTGGGACTACACGTACGGCTCACAGATGATCTTCCCGTCAATCTGAGCCACAAGAACCCCTCCTCGGATGCTCTAGATGTATTCCTACTACTCTAGCGAGCCCTGGTCGTTGTCTACCATTTGGACAACTAGGGTGGGCAATGGGCTGAAGTTGAAGTTTTCATGGTTACCAATTCTGATCCTTACTCCCTCCTCGTTGAGCGTCATCAGTTCGACCCCAGTAATGTTCAGCAAAGATGTTTATAGGCCGTTGGCCAGTAGACGAATGACGTTTGGGAAAGTGTACCCGACGAGAAGAGCCACCACCCGGCCATGGAGGATTTTGAAAGGGCTACAAACCCTCCAAGGTGACCCCCCTCTTGAGATGCATCCTAGAATGGCGTACAACCTAGCCAGCACGGGGACCCCCAGATTGATCCTTTTATTGGCGACCATGGTTCTTGCCATCACCAGAGTTGCTAGACGGACGCCCATCATTTTGTCCTGCACCTGTAGGAGCCACCCACTCAGGAAGGTGGCGAGTAACCTGATATATCGGAAATTTGGGTCCCAAGCCTCAATAACACGGTAGCCCCACGATTGGTATTTCCCCATATCCAGGATCCTTCAGTACGTTCCATTCATGCTCCTCTGAGTTGTGGTTGGGAACCATTTTCCCCGTCTCGGCATCTTGACCATCAGGTCCTTCTCTAGGAATAATCTGAACCAGTCCTTTTAGGCGGTGTCCTTCATGAAGTCCTTGACCTTTAGCCTCTCTTTGTCAAGGTCCAGCAGGTGCCATGTCATCATGGGGGTCCGTGATCTGTCCTCCCAGGTGTTCATTTGGGGAAGGAACTCGTCGTATTGATATTCCTCCACTAGGATACCTCCGATATAGTGGACTTCCCAAATATTGATACCGACTTCCCCATGGTGAAGATGGAATGTATTGGTGTTAGGGGACCACCGGGTGAACAACTCCGGCCCGAGTTCAGGTTGGCGGTAGCAGTGGAACTGCGACATCCACACCGCCTCGAACAGACCAATGTGCCACAACTCATCGCCGAATTGGCCGCATGTATGGATAACCCAGTATGCCCAAGCCCACTCACTGGTGAAGTTGCAGCCGCACCACAGATCCCAATCTTGCAAACAGCCCTTAGTGTCTTCTGTGATGCTCTGACAAAACCTACTTGCATAAAGGGATGGAGAACTCTCCACAACCGGATCAACCCCAGCAATGGTCTTGGTCCTCGGGTTCAGGACATATACATCCATGTGCCTGGTCTCTCTGGAAGGACAACCATTGTTGGTGATATTGTATCGGGGAAGGTCATCCTCTCGGGTCACCCATGACCGTGGTGTATCAACCTAGAAGCCCGACAGTGGACCCTCCTCCGAAATGCTGAAGTTCCATAGAGAAAGGTTATTGGACATGGGATACTCTATATGGGCAGGAGTTAGCAGGTTGAACAAGGTATGGTTGTTGGAAACAACCAACCTGGCGCCATAAACATCCTCGTTCACCACCATTTCATCTCTACAAGCAACAAATTCCCCCCTCATCAACTTGGTTCGCGACCATCTTCTTCCGACCAAGTGATTTGAGATAGTTGCGTGAAATTCAGATGAGTTGCGTGGAATCTAGAGTAGTTGCGCGAAATCTAGATCTATTGCACTAAATTCAGATGTTGGGCGTGGAATCTAAGTAGTCGGTGTGGAATATCCCATGTTGGCGCCTAAATATGACCGATACTCAGAGAAATTACGTGCTTCCAAAGAGTGTTTTACGTGCAGGTGGAGAGGAAATTTCGTGCATGAGAGCTCAGATATTATCACGTGAGAATATTGTGTACGGATCAGGGGACCCATGGCCCCTTTTATAGGTGAAGTCGGGGGTTCCCTACCGCGTGGAAAGAGGATTCCATGCTAAACCTTCGTTTTTCATTCCATGACATTTTTTTCACGCAAAGGGCATATGAAGTCCAACACTTCAGCATTTTGACGTTTCCCTCAGAATCTGAAAATTGTAACCTCTCACCGATCCAATTCCAAGGGGGGGCATTTGTAGACACCGAAAAATCCATAATTACTAAAGGATGTTTTGAAATGATTAAGCGAAGTCATATTCGGACCCAGAGGCTCGACCTGGAGGACCCGAAAGTATTGCGCGAAATAATGGAGAATGAGCGCGAAAAAATGTGTGCCGTGTGAAAGAGGTCTGAGATTCGCGAAGGGTCCCTGACGCAGGCGCGCAATAATTGCACGCTCGAGCCCGTGTGGCTAACTTCTCATGCTGCCATCTCTCACATGCAAAATTCCACGCGCTGGCTAGATTCCGTGACGCCGAAGGCCAATAAATAGAAGGAGACCCTATCCATTTCGGGGTTGTGGAATTTTAACCAACACTCATGCACGAAATAGGACTTCCATGCACACAAGATGACCTTCAGGTACTAATTATTTTCGCACCACTTCACCTTGGGATCCACATTTTCACCCAATCCCACTGGCTTAAATAGAATGTCTAACCCTTCAAGGTTCCTCCCTTGCGTGAAATTTCTTCCATTGCATGCTAAAAGGTCTAATTGCACACAATCCCTTCACTGGGTGTGGCCTTGCCTTAGGGTTCGGCCTTCGCCACTCACGCACAATTCACATCCTTTGCGCTTGATTCTCCTAGCCGCACACAATCCCTCTACCCCAATTATGTTCCATCCCGATGTTTTGTGCGCAAACCCTTTCTTTGCGTGCAAACCCCGGGACCCCTCACCTTGATGCCCCCCCCCCCCCGAGTTCCCCCCTGCGTAGGCACCCGATGTCCTCCATACTAGGCATGCACGCCATGCACTATTTTCCCATGCGGCCTTCCAGGCTCATACGAAGTAACCTCAAGTTCCCTTGGGTGGTGTTTCTTGTTGCGTTGCTTTGCCTCATGCTTCTTCGCATAGGCACGCCACAGCTATTTATTCTCCGCATAGACATGCTAACGTGGAACCCTTGATGCTTCGCTTTGTGACCCCCCCTCACAACGGCCTTTCCGGTGCCTTCACTTCCCCAAGGGGAAGAGGGTACCTGTCATGTAAGCCTTAGGGGTGTGGAGAGAACCCACCTCGTTTGAGCTGCAGGATGTTAAACTTCACAGAACCTTGTCCTCAACACATGACGTTAAACTGTGATTCAGCCCCGTGCCTCACACGCAGGGTCCCCCGGCTCAGACATTATTTACGCCGGTCGTCTCCACGGGGATGGTATCACCCTCACATGGGATGATATCCTTCGTATTATATTGGCGTTTGTCCATAGGGGAAGGGCATCCAACTTGGTGTAATCACCTAGCCTCTCCTACAAGAGGTAGCACCCATGAACTTCCGTACTTCCCCACCGCCAAGGCCAGTGGAGGCCGTAACAGGGAATGAGGCATCTAATTTGTTTGTTCCCAAATCCCTCTCCCTCTGCACTTTGTCACACTTCGGTCCTCCATCCCGGTGTAAGTTCTGTCACCATGGGCCGCTCAACGCGTAATACCCTCTTCGCTTCTCACGGACACACCCTTTGTGACATGATCTTTAAGTCCCTGAAACCACTTGTTTCTCACACTGAGCAAGACTCACGTGAGTTTAGAGTGAGCACTGACCCTGAAACCCACCTCCAGCGAACTATGAGGACTTTTATCTATGCCAAGGAATGGTACGTAGGAGGCCTCCACGAGGTTCAAGACCACCACCTGGTCACTCCGACCCCTTCACGTCTGTTCGCCAGCACCATGGATTGCCTCAGAGCGTAAGCCACAGATGCCCCCATCAAGAATGATGTTAAATTATATGCCCCGTCCATCATGACGTTAAACTATATGCCCCATCCACCATGACATTAAACTATATGCCCCGTCCAGCATGACGTTAAAATGTATGCCCCGTCCAACATGACGTTAAAATCTATGCCCCGTCTAGAATGATGTTAAACTGTATGCCCCATCCAACATTAAATTAAATTGTATGCCCCATCCAGTATGACATTAAACTCTATCACCCAAACTACGTGGACTTTGATTACCTATCATGGGGGTACTTAGGAAGCCTCCACAAGGTTCAACCCCACCACCCGGTCATTCCGAACCCCTCGCGTCGATTCACCAATCATTGTGGTCCACCTCATAGCATAAGCCCCATATCCACCATTGTGGCCCCCTCAGAGTATAAGTCCCATATCCACCATTGTGGGCCTCCTCAGAGCATAAGACCCAAATGCCCCCATACAACATGACGTTAAACTGTATACATGAACTACGAGGACTTTGATCTGTATTAAGGCATGGTATGTAGGAAGCCTCCACGAGGTTCAAGCCCAACACCCACATCTCATCCTGACCTCTCCCTTGAGCCCATGTGCCTTAGGAAGCTCATGCCCTAGCCTAGAGGCCTTACTCCCTCTAGGTCCCATCCATGTGCTCATTCTCACGGGTCACCTTTTCAGGTGTTCCACCATATCATCAAACTACGCAGACATTGATTCCCTGCCACGGGGATATGTAGGAAGACTCCACGAGGTTCAATCCCCTTCACTTCATCTCCCATCCCGATTCCTACCCAGGCCGCCACATCCCGGTGGGATCATGCCACCTCATTCCACTCCATAGTATCCGGGAAGCCGCCCACGTGCTGGACCCAACATCGGTGTTCCCTTCAGGGGGTTCTTCAATCTAATCCACTCTTAGTGTTCCGATCAGTCTGATCTGTCCTTGCTGGATGTTAAACTTGTGGAATCCCCTATGTTAAACATGGGAAGATGAGGAAAAACTCAGATACATGCCTATGGAATACAATTCCTTGCGTTCTATGTGGGATTCCTCAGGCTTCCGCACACTCAAGAAGCCCAAAAATATAGGACAGAAGCCAGACATGCCAATCCCCCAACGTCAAGACATGCCAACAATGCCTCAGCGTAACCATTATCCTAACCGAAAATTGATACCCCGACCAGACACCTTAGAGCGTCTTGATGGAAGCAGCGTAATTAACTGGTGTCAATGAAGATATTGCACCGGGAACATGATTCACGAATACATTATAAATCTATTTGGGAGACCCGGACTAGGTGACAAGATCTGAGGAGAAATCCATGGAAGGAAGAACCTATATCCCATCATCTTAGTTTGGATCAAGGAGTAGACGTCCCTAAATAAGGAACGGATGCCGCCTACCTTTGGAAAGCGGGAATGCAGGGCCACAAGTCGCCCGGCCTCCCCTGCGTGACGGATGTGCTTGCGCCCCGGTGGATAGCATCAGAAACAGGAACCAAACACAACCCTAAACATAAATGAATGTAATTTATTAGGTCAAAATCCCACTTTAGGGTTTTGAAAATAGAGAATACAAAAATGAGAGGTGAGGAAAACAAGGGGGAAAGAGAAAAGAGGAAGATTAAGAGGGAGGGAAGACTGAACCTTTAATAATTACAACCAAAACCATGAAAAAATCCCACAAAATCGGCCAAGTTATGAGAATAATTAAATGGAGGATGCACATGGGAGAAATTCAGGTTTCATTTGGGGAACAAAGGGGTTTGGGTTTAAAATCAAGGAAGGTTAGAAATAAAAATTTAATGATTTTAAAATAGGGATAGGTTGTATGGTTTGGTTTCACACTTTATAGTAATCTATGAACCAACCATGCACCCTATTCTAGACATAAATGGGAACCTCATATGGTTTGGATAAATGGTCTGGGAAACACTATGCCACATGTGTGGAATGGATTTGTCAAATTACAGATCCCTTTTGTATGCTTGTTGCACATTTTTTACTAGTCATGCACAAGTAGTGCACTGTCAAACTTAATTAAAAAATACCTGCATGGTTTACCATAGCATCCTCATGGGTTTGGATCCAATAATGTGATACCCATTTAGAATAAACCATTAATGAACAAAATTAACTATAAGAGGACCATATATAATGGACTCATTATGTTTTTTCCAAAAACCATGTGCACTGACCATGCAGTATAAGGAAAACATCCCAAAACTCAAAATTTCAACTAAAAATTCTCCAAAAATTGTTGAATGGACAAAAATGTTAAATAATAAAATAATAAGATATTAAAGGTTAGGGTGTAAAATTTACCCCACTAGAACACTTTCTAACGCTAAAAATATTAAACTATTTGTGTTGATCAATTTAAAGGACAACAATCAGCCTTTTCACTCAACTCAATTCTTAAAACCAAGGAACAATTGTTTCCGTTGAGAAAAATAATACAAACCTAACCAAATATGATCAAGAATATAATATTAAACTCAAACCATTTTCAAAATAATTAAAAAGTCCAGAAACCATAATACAAGAACCTTACTACCACGAAAACCATTTGGGCCAACTACAAGATCCCATCATTAATAAAGTAAGGCCCTAAATTATATGACTCGGGACAAAAAGGAAATACCTTCCAACATGGAATATAAAAGGAATATTAGTCAAGGAAACTAATAAAAAGAACATGATTTTTTATTGGAATATATTACAATGGTATACTCCCAACCATATTAGGATTATACTAAGTCGCCCCTACCCAAGGAACACACTTGATCATATGATTTATTCATTCCTAAAATATGAAACCAAAGAAAATACAAGGGAGAAAAAAATAAAATAGGTGAAATGAAATACCATAAATATGGGTTTAATCAGAATGATGTATATTAATATGGATTAAGATAATCCTTAAAAGTGGCAGATCTTCCTCCCCAACATTTCCTTGTAATTTCTTGACAATAATTTATAGGTTGAATATATTTTCAAAACCATGACACATCTTTAATGAACAATAACATGAAGGATTCTTGTAACATTAGTTACTGCATTGAAGAAACACCAGGGTCCTAATTCCATATAATGCTTATGAGACATTTGAGGGTCTCCTAATACCACCACCTTTATATTTACATCAGGATTGTTCCATATAGATTTACTAGAATCCCCTTCTATATATCCAATAATTGAAGAAGGATAAATTTACTCGATCACCCCTTCCAATAGAGCCTTAACTCAGACCACTTACCACACAACATTCACATTGATGGTCAGACTCATTTCTGAAAACCTTATCTAATTCTTTAGATGAAGGCATTTCCCAAAATACTGGGCCTTCAATTAATCTTCTATGGCCAACTATGAAATATTGGGCATTTGATTAATAAAACGATTGATTTACTCCAACACTACTTGTTCATACTGCTAGATATAACACAACTCTATTACCTTTTCTCCCTTAATAGCCTCAAATAAATACTACTAGATGAATAAATATTTAATCAAATCCAAGAAAATTCCATCTCATGTCTTAGTCTGATTATTATATTTACACCACTTCCAACCCAAACCTTTGAGTACAAAGGCTGCAAAAATGATCTTTAAATACTTGGATAACTCAAGGAAGCCAAAGATACTATTGATGCTCCAAATTCATTCCATATCATCATAAAGAAATGAATGATAATGAAAAAGGGGAGAAATTTTATTTCAAAACTATATGAATAAATCAATAAGTTTATCAATTGAAGGGTCTACTAACAGTGGGTCACCCATAGTTGTCCCTTGAAAATTTGTCGAACCTTGGTGAGAACATACTCTAAATAACAATGAATCAAAATTAAATCAAATCAATCTCATTTTTTAAATATCATATAATTAACTAACAAAAAATTAAAAAGTAATTCAATCAAAAAACCATCAACACTTTTAATGAATCCCATTAATCCCCACATTGAAAACTATTTCCTAATTTCATAATTCATGTTATTTTATTTTTTAGTAGAACCATACAATACCTTTCTAAAACCTTCATCTTTCCATTAAAACCACTCTGTCATTCTAATGGAATTTTAAAAAAAAATTAAATAACCCACACACACTATAAAAGTTGAAAAAATGTGACTTGAATATGTTTTAAAATGGATCCATTTTATCAAATCCATATGGTTTAAAAAATCAAATTACCAATTTTATTTTTAAATTATTTTAGAAAACACATTTAGAATCAAATTATTATTTCTTATTTTTAAAATGTTGAAATTTAGTAATCTAAAAAAATTAAATCAACCAAATTTAACTGAAAACATGAAGGCTATTAGTGGCTACGGATGACTTGGAAACATGGTTTGCGGGTGAGAAGAAAGTCAAATAATTAACATTAAGATTCATTTAGAACAATGTAATCAAGTTCCACATGGTTTTCTAAAACCCATAACATCACCAAGAACCACTAGTATAACTCCTATTTCGTCCCCAAACCCAAAATAATTCATAACAATCCCATACATGCCAAAGAAACTAGGAATAATAAAATAAAACTAAGAAACACTAGAAAATAATTAAAATAAAAATTGAAATAAAAAACTCAAAACCGGACTCTATATGTTGAATCAAGGTTTAATAATAAAACATTCAGTCAAATGATTATTTATTCCTCCAACCAATGTACAGAAAATCATACCTCTATCCTACCATTAATACATAAATAAAAATTGGATACTTAAAGAACCTAGGACTAATTAATAACCTAGTGATATTATACCATTTATTAATGAACCGTCTTGGTCTAGCCTCTAAAATGGGCTCCCGAGCCAGCCCACAACATCCCCAAATTTTATTCATGATCACCATGGGTTGGATATCAGTTCCAAAGGAAATTATAAGATAAATAGTGGTAATAATTTCTTCTAATAAATAGAAACAAACATGCAGTGAAATAAATATACAACCTGACATCAATAAAAATGAATAAAAAATATTTCATATAAAAAGTAAATAAGGGTAAAGATTGCAGGTATAAATACTACTAAACATAAACCAAAAATAAAACCATACATCCAAACATATATATAAGTGAACTCATGGGTCACACTCTAATCCCAATAACCAAAATCCCTCTAAGGTGATTGAATCCAATCCAAAACCTGATCCTGAAACAAAAATGATAAAATTGGCATGTGTTTGAGACATAGATGCATTTGAACTAAAAATATAGCATATATATTACCTTAAAATAAAATATTAATTTATTTCTAGTTTTAAATATAATATTTAAACAATGATCTTACTTTTAAATAATTTACAAAAAACCATGGATTGTTTCTCTCTTTTTCATTAAAAAATGACATATATAAAACAATTGTTTTAACTATTTTAGAAAGAAAATCTTCTAAAACATTATGGTAAAATATGGTGTTTCCAAAAATCATTCTGATCAGAAAATTTTCATGTAAGAAAAAATGGAGGATTCTCAAATCATTTAAAAAAATCAATTTTATTAAATTTTGATAGGAATAAATCCCAAATATAATAAAAATAAAACAAAAATTCAATAATGATAGAATATATAAGAAAGAAAACATCAAAATAATAAGGGAAATAGGAGAACAACATGAAATATACTATGAAAATAATAAATTTGAGTTAACTGACATAAATAATCATGATCTGGTAGTCATGAGATTATATAGGAGCTATGGAAAAAATACAGAACATATTAACTATGATCCATTATATCAACATTCCAGATGAAATAAAATAGTCCTAACACCCAGTCACACCGTACTTGGCCTAACTGAGGGGTAACCTCATAAAGTAGAGAATTTTATTTATTACGGTACACCAACTAGGTCATAATCCTAAGATAATGAATCAAGTGTTCTCATAAGATATTCTAGATACTCTAGGTTCCCATGGTATATGAAAAATTGGTGTGAATCAAGAAATAGTATCTAATAACAATAATAAATTAAATATAATCTATCACATGATCAGAGGTCACACACGCAAGCCTCGCCCCTAAGAAAAGTTCCCAAGATTATCCCCTTAATTTCAAAAACCATCAATACATGAGAGAATTATTATACCTATGGAATTACCATCCCATCATAAATGAAAAAGAATAGACTAAATTCCAAGGAGTATTTTTCAAGAGAAAACATTTGTAATAAGTGAAAACTATGCCTTAAAACATACTTTGGTAGATAATTTTTTTATATAAATAATAAAATCTATTAGAAATCCTAATAATATTTATAAATATATTAGGAAAACCAAATATCATTTGGGGTTTCATAATCCTATTATAAAATCTAACCATACATTTCATCCGAAATTCGGTGTGCAAGGTTAAATAAAACTAGTTTATACAATACATTTAACAGGAAAATATCATTAGAGTTTGAGTGAAAATCATGTGGAACTTTATTATCATCTCAACTAAAACCTTAAAACATTTAACACTATTAATTGATATCAAATAGAGTCATAAACATCCAAATAATTAATGGTTCTTATCTTTATATGTCAATATATAAGGAATCTTAACATAAATCACGAGAAACAAGTTTTCTTTGACAAAGAAACATAATAAAGGCCATTATGAAACCAAAACTTTCCCAAAACATAAGTAAACATAAATTATTTGGTTGAAATCCCCCCTTAGGGTTTTTCTAAGGGATACTACCCTAAGGAGAGATGGGGAAACCAGATAAAAATGGAAAAGATGATGAATAATGGTATGGAAGAGAAAACCTTGAATAATCAAACCCCAAACCTTGAATAAATCCCCTAAAATCTGCCAAGGTAGGAGAATAATTCAGGGGGGTCGACCTACAGTAATGTTCATTGAATTGGGGAGAAGGATATGGGTTTGGTATTAAAATAGACTAGGTATAGAATAAGAAACTCATGGATTTTAAAATTTGTATAGGTTGCATAGTCTGGTAAATCATGTTCCAATTGTGAACTCTCTATGGGAATCACATGGGTACCTTTCAAATTTAGGTCTCAAAGTTCTGGAAACCATGCACCAACTATCAAGAATAAATTTTTAAAATTAAAAACCATTTTTCACATTGGTCACATGGTTTGTACTAACCATGTGTATGATGTGTGACCTCACCCTTGAGCATAAAATGCCTATATATTTTACCCTTTGATCTGGAAAACTTGGATCCAACTATGCACTACCCATGTAAAATATATAGTGTTATAGAAAAATTGGATGTAGTCATCGTGAAAGGATAGCCACATGATTTTCCCCAAGTTGTGTAAAATAACCATGAAATAGAATGAAAAATTCTCGAAACTCCAATTTTAAACTTGTAAAAATATAAATCATATAAAATGATAAAAAATAATATATAAGGTAAAATGAGAAAATAAATATGAATATGTGACTTGTGGAGTACATTACGTGGTGGAATATCATATATGATAGTAAAACACATAAGTATATTCATATTTTAAAAATGTTATTTTAATGGAATACATTTTAAACAAAATAGAGGGTTTCATCTCTCAAACAAAAATTGAGCTTCATGAAAAGATTAAAAATGTGTAAATTAAATATAAACTAATTTAGAATAGTAGAATAATATTCTATTAGAGCGGTGTATTCACTTCTGTAGAGAGGGTAATGATCATTCAAAGTGTGGATAGTAGTGATCCTTGAGGGAAATTGTGCCTACTCTGAAAAATTTAATAGTAGCATATTACATTAAATTTGGTACTTTGGAACATTTCCTTTATATTATCCTTGAAATTTCCTAGTTAAGGGTGAACCAAGTAAAATTATTGTTTCCCATTCAGGTTTTCATTTCTTCTCATATGTTTTTATGATAATGAGGTAGAATAGTGTTTTGTTTAATGATGAAACAATATCAAAAGTGGGTTGTTTTTAATTTTGCATACCTTTATTTACCCCCGCCATGGTATTTAACCTAGTAAGACTAACAATTTGTGTTAGTAGGAAGGGATAAAATGAGTTATTCTCTTATAGTTGATGTTATGGATGTTTTCAATCACAAATGGATTTCAATCTTCAAAGGAAAAATTTAATACTATAGAATAATTGTATATATTAGGTACTATAGATTTGAATGCCTTTTTAGATGCATAATAAAGAGAACTGGAGGTGGATGATAGAGGAATAAATATTTTAGGGGGATACCTATCCAATATAATCTACATGATAGAGAGGTCTTGATTTATTATTTGATCAGGAAAATGTGATTATTGAGAACATGTGTAGTCTCAAATAAATCCTTGATGATGTGGATATCATCAAACACATCTTGAGAATATTGCAATCCTGACTCAATTTGAATGTTTATGTACATGATAATAAAGCTCTTAAGGGGATGAAATTAGATAGTTTTCATATTAATGTTATCACACGTGATATATCAAATAATTATAAGGAGTGTATATAATAGGGGAAGTTGAAGGAGGAGGCATTCAAGTCAATAAATAAACTCACTAAAAAGGATGGTTAGGAAGAAGATGAAGTGGATGTAATCATGATATCCATATCCACAAATATACAAAGTGTAAAAGGAATGTTTAAAGGAAAACATCCAATCACATGTTTTTTATGTGAAAAGGTTGATCACTTTTTCATAGTGTTCCATGAATTTTCAAGAAGAAGATGAGGGTGATGAAATTTATGAGAACAAATATTCAACCATTTTGAAAGGAAGAAAAGGAACTAAGCCCAATTAATTTAATAAAAATAATATTATTTTATAAGAATGTGATAGTTCAAAAGGGAATGGGGAAGAATATATTTAATAATAAAAATATCATAAAGAAAATTATATCGTGGTGTTATCAGTAATTCTCAAACAATGGAAAAGAGAGACACTGATAAAGGCGGATTGGAAGGATGGAATGATCTTCATAATGGAATTGAAGCTACTCTTAAAGAGATATACGTTTAAAGAGATAAAATTAAGAAAATTAATAGATTTGTACATTATTAAAAAATATATGAAACAACAAGGGAAAGTTAACTCTAGTACGAAAGAAGAAATTGGAAATATTTATTCTGTAATACTAGAGAACCCAGATAAGGTTGTTGAGATGAAGAAAAAATGTTGAATAACAGACCATTGTAATAAAAAATTTGACTAATGTTGTTAAAGAAAGAGTCAAAGGTATCTAAGAACATGAGGAGGTAGTTTTTGGACTATGAAAAAAATTATAATATTAAGAGATAATCTTAACCCTTGATATGACAATGGGAAAGCAGTTCACATTGTTGATATAAAAAATGAAATTGGAGCATAGAGAACCCTCAAAAAAGACAAAAAATATGTAAGAGAAGAGAATGAAACATCATAATGATAAATTTGGTATTGGGATTTGTCACATATAGAAATAATTTATTGTTTTAGGATACACCAAAAACACGTACTCTAAAGTTAGAGGATTATTTGGGTACAACTACAAATCATTGAACTTGATGAATAATCCGTCAAACAATAATGACACATGGGAATTCTCCTCATATCATGTGTTATTGTTGTGTAAATATGGACCATTGAGAAAAATTATTTTTCTATTCCAGAGGTATCAGAGTGAATAATTGAAGAAAATATATCCAATAAAAGTTTAATATTTCTAGTATTCTTTTGATGGTCACTATTTTTTTGTGTAGAGGATTTAGACATATGGGTAGATATTTCTCATCAACAATTTAGAATAATGTTCCAAAGAAAACCCAAAATTTTTATACATATAAGATCAGGAAATATTCAAGATAGATATGAATATAAATTATATTTTTAGTTATTTAAAATTATGTTAGAACATATTACTCTAAATAATAATTGGCATGTCAATATACACCAATGTAAAACCAAATATATAGATCAATAAAGGAAGAGTTGATTAGACAGTGGTTACTGAAATTTATCTGAAAACATCAGATCATACTAGTTCATGGATCATTGATAGTGGATTCATCTACCAATGATGCTAAATAAGGATCTCATCATAGGTATCAATAATGACAAGGAACGTATCATCACATCCAATAATAATGAAGGAATAAGGATCATTGTGTCTAGGAAATCCAAATTGAAAGGAAGATATAAGAGTTGAATAGATGTCTTAGTTTTTTAAGCTCTCAGTCACAACTTTCTTAGAGTCTGTCTGCTATGTGACATGAGTCATGCATAAAGATTTACCAAGAAAATGTGTATTTTCAAGGGAAAAGACACTATAGTGGTTATGTTGGGTAAGTACGTGAAAGGGAATATCTACCTTATGAGTATAAAAGACAACATGTGTTCTCTATCTATGTAACATGAAAATAGGTTGTTGAAAAGACTTATTACTCATTTGAGAAAACCATCCTTGGAAGATATGGTGAAAAGTGATAGAGCTTGAGATCTCACTAAGCAATCATGTGATCATATTAATTTTTTAGAAAAATCTCACCAAGAGACATTGATGGGAAGAGCTGAAATGTCTTGTTCATTGATGATTATAATAGAATGGAATGGATATTCATCATCACCCACAAGAATGAAGTGTTTAGCTACATAATAAAATACAAGAAGGAGGCTTCAAGGATTATTGGATATAAAATAACATTTCAATTGATAACGTGACATAGTTCAAAATAATCAAAGTTGAGTATTATATCAAGAAGAATGGGATAAAACATAAAATCATCGTAGTGAGAACTCCTTAGAAACAATTGGTGGTTGAGCGAAGAAACATGGTCATCAACAACATCAATATAGTGATACTTATTGAGAGAGATCATCTAGATAAGTTTTTTAATGATGTATTATTTAGATCATTTAATATATCTAATGGATATGTATTTTTTTAGAGGGAATATAAGACTCCATACAAGAAATGGAATAGAAAGAAGATGAAATTGAATTGCTTTAGGGTATTTGGTAGTAAGAATTTCATTCTTAATAAGGATAAATTCCTGAAATTTAAATCCCAGGGAGAATAAGGAATGTCTCTTGACTACTCAAGAAAAAGAAATGAATATAAATTCCTTAATAAATAGATATTAATGGTTGTAGAGAGAACTGATGTTGTTGTGTTTGAGAATGAGTAGAATCTTCAACAAACTAGTGAATAGTGTTATAAGGATAATGATACAGATATGAGAATATTAGGGGGAGTGAATGTTATTAAAGTATATATATAATAAGATTCAGATGAGGAGTAATATGAAGTTAAGCATATATCTACACAAAATCCAAATATTTGAGCTAAAGTTGATAGGTGGAACATCATAGGTGATTAGAAAACACTAGTTTGTATTATAATAGTGAAGTCTATAAAACAAACATCCGTTTTATCATAGGTAGAGCGATTTTTTTTGAAGAAGCTATAATAGATGAAAACTGGGTTCATGTGATGAATGAGGATCATGACGAAATTAAAAAGAATTAGATATCAGATATTTTTTGAGACTGATGGGAAAAAATATAATCAGAAACAAATGGATATTTCAAAAAAAGATTCTTAATTATGGAATGGTGATTCAAAACAAGGAATTAAAAGTGTGCAAGGGGTACTCCCAATTTTAAGAAATCAATGTTGATGAGATATTTCTACCTTTTTTAATTCTAGAGACAACATTCATATTTTTATCTATTACAATGTAACGATGTTTAATAGTTTTCATATGAGTTTCCATTCATCATTTATAAATGGACTTATAAAATAAGATGTGTACATTGAACAACAAGATGGTTTTATTGATTATGAAGATAAGATAAAAGTTTATCTGTTGAAGCATGCTCTTTATAACAAAAGTGGGCACTGAGAGTGTGGTATTCAAGATTGGATCGATAATTCGAGAAGCTCATTTACCAATGTTTTTTAGTTGATTACAATACCATTTTCAAAAATGATATTAATTAAATGATGAGGGTGCTAATGTATATATACTACATAATATTTCATGGAGTGGATGAGTCACAATGTAAATAGTTTCAAGAATTCATGAAGTGAAGGGTATAAATTTCAATGATTATATAATTGAAATTCTTCCATTGTTTTCTAGTTTTATATGCAAGGAATAACATATTTATTTACCAATATAAAAAATAAAATGTGGTTCTGAGAAAATTTGAAATTGAGAATACTAATAATATAAAACATATTAATTATACTAGAATGAAATGTTTAAGGGATGTTGATGAAAAATGTTCAAATTAAAAAAATATAGGTAAATCATTGAAATCCTACTATAATTAATAATAACATAACCTCTCTTTTTTTACCATGTTTTAGGAGGCACAATATCAAATTGATCCCAAAGAAATCCACTTGCATGTAGTAAAATAAAACTACGATATATCAAAGTCAGGCTGTTTTTGGTTTTTTGTGTAATGAATCATCTTAGTAATAATTATTGGAATATAAAAATATAGATTTAGTGGATGATAGGTAGTCAAAATTATGTGATACATTCTATCTTAGATAATTATGTATTATTTTTTATGAATGAAACATGATTTCATTTCTCTAAGAACCATAGTATCTGAATATATTGTGGACACTCAAGATTTTACATATTTACTATGGATAAAGTAGCATCATAAAGATATGGGATTTAAACCAAAGTATCTGATCATAATCCATTGTAATAATTCATGTTCTATAAATCATTGTAAAAATTCAGCCTATCATTCAAAGAAAAATTATATTAAAATAAAATAACACTTTATAAAGGAGAAAGAAGAACACAGTATTGTCAAGTTTGAGTATGTGACTAAAAACATCAATTTTTTCATTCTGAATAATTCCTTACCCTAAAAAGAATTTAAATTTCCTTAAATATATCTTATATTTCAGTCGAACCCCTATACATAAACTATGTTAATGTGGAATCCTCCTCTCCAATTTATGTTGAGGTTTTCCTATGTGATAATAAATGTTATTTTCCTATTATAAACCAAAAAGGAGTACCCTTTGGGTTTATTGAGAAATAGTAGAAATAAGTTAATGAGAGATATTATTTCTCAAACCTATTACAGGAGAGATTATGGTGGTGAATGGGGATAAAGCTTGTTTCGGATAAATCAGGGGGAACAAGTAGGTTAGAGGAGTATCAATCCAGAAAATGTTGAAGTTGTTCAATTATTACATAAAAATCACAAAAGAAAATTATGAGTTCATGATGAAATATGGATTATGAATATGTTGTTAAAGAATTATTTTCCTCAAGATCTTCACCATCAAAAAAATAAATGGTTTTGGTATCGAGAATGGTTTAATATGTGGTGTCGAGAATGAAGTGTTAAATTGATGAACATTGTATGTCAATATTGTTTCTCACACTAATATTAGATCTTATGGGATTATATATCATATTTAGTGAGTCTTTTATTTCTATCTGGAATCACTTTGTGAAAATAAGTGGTTTACAAAGTCAGTGCGTAAAAATTGTGAATGAGCTGCCATAAATGGGTTCTGAATGGTTGTAAAAATATGTCAAAAAAATAAAAAGCATAGATGTTTGGAAAAAATCCATAATAATTTTATTTCTCAGATTTCAGGTTGTTTTTTTGTTGGAAAATCATTGTTGAAAAATGTCCAGTGGTTTATTGGAAGAAGGTTTTAATGATGGAGATGTTTTCCAATGATTGTAAAAAATGTTGGTTTGAAAAATATGAGGAACATGGTAGTTTTTGTATAATTATTATGTGTACCACAAAAGAATTATGGTTTCTATATAGGATAATCACATGGGATGTGTAATAAGGGAATATGCATGAAAAGTTCCTTGATCATGGTCATGAGGTGGAATCATATGTGAAACCACATAAGACTCACATGGGATATTAAATAGATCACATGATTGTGTGAGAATGACATCACTTGTAGTGGTTTGAAATTTATTTTTCAAAATTCTTGGATGTTTATAAAAAAGAGCTTATACAAAGGAGTATCTCATAGATCCATGTTAGGAGGTCATTGTTTTTGGTTTAAATGAATAAGGCATCATGAGGATAATATTTTTGGTGAAGGATTGAATAAGAATTTTATGATTAGTATGGATTTTGGAGACCATTACAATATAATAACGAATTTTTAAACTCATTCTCACTAAGAAAATACCAATGAGAGGATTTATTTGTCTGGAAATTCTACTACGTCTGAAACAACTATGTGGTGAACAAAAACTGTGTAATGGTGTACATGAAATTAGCCCATATAGGGCATCATGTAGTGAACAGTGACTATGTGATGGAGTTTTTGAAATGAGGATAAATCTTTCATATTTCATGAGGCAACACAAGATGTAAATCACATAGAGGAATCATGTGAAGTAAATTAAATAATGGCATCATGTGGTAAATTGTAACCTCTATATGTAGAAGAGCATTTCCAAAAAATGTTTTCCATTGAATAAATCCTACACTAAATAGAAGGATTCCATCTCAAAGGTGAAAATATATATTCATAAAACACTCACATATGTGTGAAATAAATATTGAATGACTTATATTAATAGAAGAATCTTCTATAGGAGCAATGGATTCACATCAGTAGATATATCAGTGAACTTTCAATGTGTGATGCTAGTGAACAAGAAGGGATAATGCATCTACTACGAACATTTAAATCACAGTGTGATATAGTGGATTTTATATGTTGGAACATTTCATATGTATTCTCCTTGAACTGCCCCATTTAAGGGTGATCCATGTAATGTTTTTTGTATCTCTTACATCTTTTCATTTATTCTCATACATTGTTATGATAAATAAAGAGAAGAGTTTTTGTTTAATGAAAAAATAAGATCTAAGTGGGGGGGGGGGGTGTTTTAATTTAGCATATGTTGATTCACCCCTATAATGTATTTAACATAGTGGGGACCACATAAATTATGATATTTGGTGGAAGAGTGTGTGATTGACCCTGTTATAGGTGAAATGACAAATTTGTTGATGAAAAATCAAGGGTGATTCTGTATAGATGAGACTAGAATTTTTTTATAAATGGTCAACTATTTTTGGAAAGCTTTCCTAATAATTGATGGCATGTGACTCATGGTAGCATGAGTTGGGTTGTGTGATTGGGTGGTATGGGATTTCACACCCATTAGTTTATGATGATATAGCGGTGACATGTAGCGGTTACAAGTGGTACCATTAATTTAGGATTGGTCAGAAGATATGTGTGATTCAACAATTGATGGAATGGGATGTTGTAGGATTGGTTTTCTAGAAATTGATAAAAATTATAGGTGTTACCTCTATAATAATGATAAATGATGTGGTGTCAGAAGTTGAGTGTCTGGATGATTGTGAATCCGGAGAAGTGACATGCGTGTGATGATAAATCCTATTGAGGGTTCACTCGAGGAGAAATATAAGGCCAACTATATGGGGAAGATTACACCTTTGGTCGATTGATTTTGTGACCATCAATATGATTGTAAATTATATGGGTTGCTTAGGGTGACATTTTTTTGTGATCCAGGAATGAGTAGCCTTTGATGTTTCGTGTTATTCTTGGTTTGGGGTGGGACTTTCACATATATTCATTATGTATATAATGGATGGAAAATGGTATGCGGAGGAATGCCCTCATGATGGTAGGGTCATAGATATATGATACTTTTCATGAAATGATTGAGGAGCATTTTATATGCCAATTATTAGATAAATATGATTGTATCGAGTCCTACATTTAAAACCATATTTCATGTTTGATTGTTGTATTGGTTGGTGCTTTTGCATTTGCATTAGAATCTGGATATGTTTTTTATTTGAGAGAGAATCAGTTCGAAGATGCGTTAGTGATTTGGTGGTATAATAGAATATGTTTTATTTATTAAAGGGTTTAATGAAAGAATAACAACAATAATCAGATTCATACATTACTGTGGATGCTTGGATGATAACATAATGGCTCTGTGGGTTAAGGCATCGAAGTTGGGTGATGATGTGATAGCATGAAGAAGGGTGAGGTTGAGTATTTTCTAGAATGGTCGACCAAAGGATGACGAACTAATGTTTTTTCATGAGGTTGGGTGCTGTGAGATGGAAACTGCCTCATATGGGTCATTGGACCATTATAAATACATATTAAAAGGAGATTCCTATGGTGGGGAACACCATGGATTGGAATCAGGCTTAATAAGTTGAGACTTATAGTGGAGAGCACCATAACTAGGGTGATGAATTGATTGATTACACTAGTGTGTCTCAGAGTATCCGGTTGTTGGTTTTCTAGGTCTTTCAGTAATGGTGATGAGTAGTGTATTATCTTTTGATGAATAGTGAGCCTCATGTTTTGAGTGCATAGTAGAATGTTGTTGGTCATTATAGTATATAACATGATGAGTGAGTTATGAGTTGATGGCTAGGATAAGTAAGGTATTATGGTTGAATTTCCATCAATTCTTCTCAAGGAATATAAGTTTGTTGATGAAGAAGTTTTAAAGACCCGCATTTGTACATGTTGTGAAATTTTAGGGGACATTTTATTTTATGGGCTTAATTTATGGTTTTTTTGGAGAACCAGCATTTGTATTGACATATTATGTGTTTGTAAATATCAAGGAGGTATTTGTTGGGCACAGATCAAGGCTTGGGGGGTGTTTAAGGTGTTGATAGGGGCCAATGGGTAGGTTTGGGAGGCTCAAGTTGCATGTGGAGAACCTAGAAACAACTACTATTTAGACTATTCCATGGTGGAACTAGTTGATTAATTTTAGTTTACTAGAGGGATACTTATATCTTAGATCTTCCTATGGTGATCAAGGGGTGGCATGGTGTAAAATAGAAATGGGTATGGGTCAGTGTGGTGGAAGATGTTTCTCCCTTGCATGGCATGGCTCCTGAGTAGGTCCATATTCCATAGAGTTTTAACCTAACGTGTTTTATAAGTTGTGGTGTCCTATGGGACACCCTTTGTGAAATAAAAACAAAGGATGCGGTCCTATACATTTTTATAGGTGTATTGGGCTCTCATTTGATATTGGGAGGCACACTATGAAATGGTGTATGCCGTGGGGAAAGTCATATTTTCCTAAGTGGTTTTAATTTTTGGTGGAAATCTCCCTTTCATATCGTTTATTTTTATTGGTCGTGGGCCCCTCCTTTCTCTTCACCTCTTACTTCAAATTAACAAGGGATTATTTACCATCTCATATTTTTATTCTCCCTAGTTTTATTCAGCCTTTTGTTGTGAATTCATGTATTATTTGAGGTGTGAACCACACTTACCTTATCACATTATTCTTCCCTTTCTTTACCCCTAATTTTTAAATGGCTTTGTTCAGTTATTTGAGAGGATTTTCAATGTATCGTTATTTAAATAATCCAATATGATGGGTATTTTATATGATATGGGTAGATGATGACCAAATATGTCGATCTATCATCATCTCACATCATTTCATCAAAGTTACATCACTTCGTAAACTCTTTGAGGTTTTTTTAAATTAGTTGATTTTGGCTATTTATTAGGTTCTAATTGTTATGAAATTTTTTCATGATGGTATCGGGGGTGTGTCATAGACCTATTTCATATCTTTGGTTAGGGTTTTATTGTAGTGAGGTCACATGTTCAGTTATTTAGTGTTTTTCATGGCCGGATTAGTTATAAAATAAATTATAGTAATTATATTTTTTATAAATTGATTATAGTTAATTTATATGGATTATTTTACATGATTTATGGCCTCATGTAGATTTATATTGGTCATTTTTTCTTGGAAGAACTCAGGAGAGATTTTTCAGGCAGTGATAAAAGGGAATAATCTAAATTTAGGTAGTTGATTCCTAGGAATACCCCTATATTTTTTATATTTGTTTACATATATATGGAATATGATATGAGTGGTCTTGGGGAGATCATCCATTTCGATTATATAAATATTTTAATTAAAATTTAATTATCATGAATGTATTGAACATTGTGCTAGGGGACATGATAGATCCTTATACACTATCTTTATTTCCTTGTTCACTAATGAAAGATGGATTGATTTTGACTATCTTCCTAGTGACACTTATACCGTTATAGGTGTAAATTAAATAAAAATTAATTTAATTATATATATCTAGACTAGTGATAGGTACCGTAGTAGACACTGTGTATAAGTGATTGATGAACTGAGGTCATTTTCCTAGAGATTTTCCATGTCAGACCCTTAAGATGCATTAATGTTATTAGGATAGAGATAAGATTGTAGGGTGGGTTTTCCTCCACCACTAAGACTGTGATTTCATGAGTGGGTTAACCCTATGGATATTAATGGACTAGGTGGGTAAGGGGGTCATTCTATGGATGCATTTGGAATAGAGATGGGACTTTTTCCATCTTTGGATATTGATACCAATGAGGCTAACTTTAGGAGGCCAGTGACTTCATATGATAATCATTATAAGGATGAGATTTTTATTACCCCAGAGTTGTGAGTGTTGACCCGGGGGATGTAATTGATATTAGGAAACCCATGGAGAGTGTTTATTATTTATAAGACCTGGGGAACCCTGATGGGTGCCCTAGTGTTATTTTTACCCTAGAGAGGGTACATTAAAAATTGGTATTGATGATCCCATGTGTCACCTTAGAACCCAGATCAATTATGTGATCCTCGGGAGGTTGTGGTGAATGTGCTATGAGATGGTTCAGGGGGGTGCACTACCCATCCAGATGTATTGAGATATATGGTATGATATAAATGTTATCCTTGGATCTCACCATAATTTTATATGAATAAGGAAAACCCAAGATATCACTTGCGGTTTGGATTTGAACCTCATACTATGGATCTCCCATTATATCATACGTAGGGGTTAGTAATGGGAATGATACCACTTGATTTCCTAGAGATATCCCCATAGGAATCCTCAAAGTTCTTAATACTACATAATTTAATAAAGTAATCACCCTTAGAATATGATAGAGATTAGGATGATACATGACTTCTATGGACCATCTCATAATAATCATCCATGGGATAAGTACTACTAAATTTCCAAGGGTTGTCACCCCAGGAATAACCTATAGAGACTTATAATACTTTATTTCCTAGGTAAACCCCGTATAAATATTCTATGGAGCCTTATGTTCCTTTATTGACAAGATTCATCCCCTAGAAAAATTATTTATAGAATGATGATATCAGATTTCCTAGGGTCTTCCAAATAGGAATAGGAAATGATACCTGATAATTATAGATTTCCTAGAGTCAAAAGCATAGGAATTAGCTATGAAACATGATTATTATAAGATCACCTTTGATTAACTCCAAGGGATTGATTATATCCCTTAATGACTACTAAATTTCATAGGATTACCTCATAGCGATCAGAAATATTGGCCAATATTCTTGATCACCAAGGATTCCCTCCAAGGGATTGGCTTTATACCTACTGGTATCAATGTGACTTTGGATATTTCTAAAAATCCTGTATTTACACCTACTATTATATTTTCTTTAGTCCTAGTACTAGTTAACATGTTTTCATGACATGCTCAGAGACACTGTAGTAGTGACCAAGGGGGGTTTGGGTCGATCTTAGGTTTCATGAGAGAACTTGATTGTCAATAGTGATTGTTTATATATGATTTTTCACTTTATATATCATTCCAATTGTGTACTTCACATGAAAATATACTCTTCATTATGAGCTATGTATGGGACCAAATTGGGGGTTCCCTACTAAGCTGTACTCACACCCTCCTCAAGCTGTCAATGAAATTGGGTACCTTTGAAAACATCATTGTTTTCAGGTTTGGGTTAGAAAGAGGATTATGTTTGGATCATTTAGATGGATAGGGTTTTATGGAGTTAGGAGGTGGATTCGTTACAACTTTTGTATCTACTAAATCCCATGTACATTTTATTTATTTTCATTGGTGTATTGGGATTTTCCCATTGGGAAATCGGTATTTTATTCTAGAATGACCGTGAGTCTGTATTGCTATCTATTTTGTATTCATTTATTATTAATAACTCATGGTTATTGCTTCTATATATTCTGATGGTTATATTTTTTTGTTTA
This sequence comes from Viscum album, assembly GCA_963277665.1. NCBI lineage: Eukaryota > Viridiplantae > Streptophyta > Magnoliopsida > Santalales > Viscaceae > Viscum > Viscum album. The sequence goes on along the minus strand of OY728140.1, from coordinate 1,440,962,496 downwards.
CATTTGGTTATTTATCTATTTTTTCACACTATAATACGAGGGTATAATCTCTCCATGGTAACACCCATGACCCCAGTTACTAGTCAGTAGCCTCAGCCATATAAGAAGGCACACATGAGGTTCTAGTGACTACTCTTATAGTATGGGAACAACTCAATGGATTTAGTTTATAGGGGGATGATACAATATACTCTCTCTCTCTATCTCTCCCTCTCTTCCCTCTCCTAGGATGTATTGTCAACGGCTGGTTTCATCTGCATACATGGGCATTACCAAGGCTTTAATTATTATAGCCTGCGTGGCTGATTAATGAAGACTATATATTATATTGACAAATTTATTTTTATATTTTATGATATTATATAAGTAATTTTAAAAATAATATATAAATTTTAATTAATCAATATAATAAAACATAAATGAAACCAAGATAATGTAATGAAAATTGGCAATCTTGATAGTTCATTTTTTGATAATTTTTTTTGTAATAAATGATCAAGAACAATACAAATTAATAGAATAAAATAATAAATTAGTGCTTTAATGAAATAATATTATAATGTAGGAATAATCTTGATGAACCAAAACGAGACCTATGGTAATGGGATCTCTCTTGAACTTTCTCTTTCAGATTCATTCTCATTGACTAACTCTAAAAAATGTTCTATTTTTATCTTCTTCTAAAAATAACTTTCCAATTTTATTATTGATATATTATAGATATTTATATATCCATTCATCAAAATATCAATTATTTATTCTCAATTCAAAATATATAAATCATAAGGGGAATATTGAACCCATATTTTTTGCTTTTAGGTTTATCAAAATTGTCTCATTGTTTTCAAAATGATTGTTCTCAATTCTTTTTTCATTTGTTTCTATTTTTTCTTCAAGAGATATACATATTCTTACATAATTGTGATGAATTCTAAAATACCTTCATGATTTTTTTACCAAAGTTGTTCCTTAAAAAACAATATTTTAATCCTCTTATATGCATTATCATTCTCTCCTATAGGTATGATATCTTCTTTGATAATTCTTCTATACCATGACTAAAATAATGTTTTGAATTAATCTTTTAGTAAGCTCCAAGTGTATTCTTTTACATATTATTTATGAAATAAATATGTATCTATTATTTTATCATGGGTTCATATCATGATTATGATTTATGTATGTTTCTTATTCTATGTGGAATGCTTGATTATGGGAATATGATGATGTAACAGGTGCTAATAGAATTATATATCCCTCAAATTCATTAGGTAATTTAATATATCTCATGAGATTATGTATATTAGATGTAAACATTATTTTATATTTGTTCAAGATTTATGATGCGGTGATTTTTACACATATGTTATGCATAAATATGACACTAACTTTGTTCATAAAATAGGTGTGGGATTTGGACAAAATGTTATGATGTTTCATTATTATACATATTACACATTCAATATATCTTAAAAATGATTCACTTATTCTTATAATAATGATCATTTATGTTATGATATAGTAATGATTATTATGCTCAGCCATGTACTATATTGATTCTTGTTTCATGTTCCTTTCTTATTATTCCTACCATTAATAGGATATTATCTCACCCTTAACTTAATGTCCATCCTTAAGTTAATAGTTTTACTAAGAATAATAAGAAATGTGGATATACTAACACAATTAAAAAAATTTAATGTTTTATATTTGATTAACTTGTGCAAACCTAATTTTCCAAAGATACTAAACCTTTTGATTTAGGATTAAACAGTTATTATTTTTTATCTTAAAAATGATGAAATAATCATGTATAAAAGATACCTATTTCTATATATAAGTATTTTGGCTTTGTGATCAGACCCATGAATGGGGATTCCTATGTATCCTTGAAAAGGGATTAAAAACCAATATATTTTGGTTTTACATAATATGACACGTTATACCTTTTATGTTCTATTTTTGAGGAAAACTGTGGTACATTTTAAGGTCATGAATCCATGAAAAAAATAAAGTTATTATTAAGTAAATTAATTCATGATTTATTCTATGCATTTTAATGTCATAATAAGTATGATACTAGGTTAAATGTACTTAGAAATAGCTGGTGTACAGATTATTCATGAGAGTACCATTTTATTTTGACTTTTCTATTGGAAAATAGATATGAGAGAATATTTTTAGGACATACACCTACCAAGAGGACCATCTATGTGGTTTACCCCAATATTTTAGTAACTTGATTAGGAATGATGGTTGGAAAATTTGGGGCTTACAAATAGTAGGAGGACCATATATGGTTTTCCACCTCTAATATATTAATAACTAGATGTTGATTGAATATGGGAAGGATTGGATATTTCACCTTTTATGAGGCCTATACATGGATTTACACCCCTATATATTAGTAATAAGATGAGGAATTAAGACTATAAATGTTGGGGAATAGACCAACTTGGAGGCCCATATATGAATGTCCACCTCCTATTTATTGGTAACTAGATGGGGATGGAAGAGTATAAAGGTTGAGGTTTTCACCTAGGATGAGGCCAAATATATAAATTGGGGTGTTGTTATTGAACCTTAGATGTATCATGGTTAAGAGAAATCAAATCCCATGTAGTTAAATTTTCATAGTATATGGTCATATGTTAAGACCAGTACATACTGTTTGATGTCATGCATTAAAGACATCTTTGTCATTAAATGGATGACAATATGAGCTTATGTGGGGTGTATTTATGTTATATCCTTTTAGGTTAAACCTATCACATGAGTCAAGTGGTTGTATTTTGTGATCCAAGATGAGTATCATGAATTAAGGAATATGAGGGAACCCAAAGAATCTTCTCAACTCAATCTCGGGGTCAAATATTAGAAATCTATTTAAAATATAAAAGAATTGATTTTTCAACGAACTCCCTAAGTTAATAATCTATACAAACGTGAATAATACATATTTATAGAGAATATGGGAGTCTAGAATTATAAATTTTATAAAAATGAAAATTTAAAATTGAGTTAAAGAGAATTCCACATTTTGTTCCATGTCATTAACTATCATAAAAACTGAACTAGAGGTTTATCCTATTGAATAAAATAATTATTTTTGAGATCACTAACTCATATTAAAATTTAAACCTAATAAGATTATGGATAAAAAAGATTATACGCCAAATATTGAAGTTATGTCTTTATTGAATAATATAGTCCAACATTGACTTTAATGCATGCGGTCTTAATGAAAAATTGAGATCCAATTCATGTAATTTAGATAAATTATATATCTAAATATGTTTAATATTCTTTTAAAAAATTAAAATTATGATTTGACATTTAAAATATTTTATAATAAAAATATTAATGTAGTTGAAAGAGAAACTAAAATTTCCCTACAGTTACCAAATTCATTCTCAAATTATAAATTCTTATTAAATCATCACTTAAAAAGTACGCATTTATCGATTAATATCGATGATGAATAAAAAAACTTAAAATCAATAAAAATTCTATTTTCATAATTAATCCAAAATAATTAACATAATATAAAAATATAAGAATCACCCACAAATTAACAAATTATTGGGAATTAAAACATTAATTATAATGATAAAAAATGTTAAAATATTTCCTTTGTAAATATCATTACCTAAATAATTCTTAATAAAATTTTAAAATTTTGTGGTGCGAAACTTGAATTTAGTGGGGTAAAGAATGGAAGCAAAGGGGTAGGTCTGATTCCTATGGCCAATGCCTATCACTGATCATAACTTAGGGTGTAGTAGTAAATCCCCCTTAGTATAGACCCTTGGGATCCTAGGTAGGTAAAATATATGTAAGAAGGGGTGTAAATTGGCTTGAGTGTCCTCCAATATGGTCATTACTGAGTTGGACCACTATAGTATAATTATTTTTTAGGGATTGAATATTGTAATGAGGATAAAATATACATCCAGAATCATAGTTTTCATATCATGATGGAATATCATTCATAGAAGTTATTGGGTCTTAGGAAGCTAGTTCAAAAAGGGTTTGTGTGCGCAACCCTTCATGGAGGAGCTTTTTAGGAGTCCTTCATGAAGGGGATTCATGTGATTCCATCACAAGTCCATCATGAAGGGACATGTGGTAGTTCATATTGATGGGGTTACACAGGTGTCCATCATCCAGAGGCTTTAAAAGAGTTTATCATGAATGGGTTTCATGGGTTCCATTCATAAATGGGATTCATGAGAGTCCATTATAAAGTGGTTTCTTGAGATCCCATTACAAAGAAGGAATTGTAGGATATTTTTAAAATGAATTTATACTAAATGGTTTATAAACTTTCTATATGGTGAAGTATTTACCATAAAAATATTTTACAATTTCTTCACACTTCTCTTTATCATGGATTTAGGTGTTAGCTTAGGAGTGTCTTAAATGTTTGACACAGAGTAAGTGCATTATAAATGAAACCATTCATTATAAAATAAATGATTTACTCAATGTCTATATCCCTATCATTTTTCCTCCATGTGTGTATCAAGTATTTATAAGTGATGCCCCATAACTACCTTTTGGAAATATGTGGTCACATAAACCATACGTGGCCGCTAAGTGTTATGTGACCGAAAAGGATTCTTTGCGGCTTCATGAATGATACCTATCTATATAAGAATTACATATTTTGTGGATGATTTATTTTACTATAAAGGATTTATACTCATAGGATGGATTCTCATCACAGATTAAAAAATGATACTCTACAATGAATGGTTTATTTGAAATCTTCCTTCATGAGAATTTTCCCATTTCCATTTTTTTAATTCAATCTATATTGAATCTCTACTTTAAACAGATACAAATTTTGATCTACAATTATATTTTTTGATTCAAAGTAGTCAAATTGAAGTCTAAAAAATAAAATATTACCTTAGTTATAGATTTCTTCTATTGATTGTATTTTCCAAGGCTAATTAGTGTCTAGAATTCCCTCAAAATGGGTTTTAAGATTTCAAAAACCATTCCATTAGAAATGGATGATGCACATGGGATACCATTTATGAAATATTATCACCACCACATTACAGAAATGGGAAAAACATTATGAATTTCAATCCATCAGTGTGTGAGAAATCATACAAAACATAGAGATCTTATTTGTGTCATTTTTGTACATAGGGATATTTTTCCACCATGCATGGATTGGGTTATATTATTATGGTTTTTACCATGGATTATATGGAAAAGTGAATGGAATAAGTTTTTAGCTGCAAAAAAATCTTCCCTAAGAATTATACTTTTTTCAGAATAAAAATAATATGCTTATAATATAATATAGTGAAAAGTTTTTAATTACTTGATCATATCATTGGTATATATAGCTAATTAACCAATGAATATATGTTTATAAAGATAAGTATTTCAAATAAATAAATTTTAGGAAAGTAATTGAAGTATCTCAACTCAACGATTATGAAGAAACTAGGTATGGGATATCAAATATATACTTTTTTAATTTTTCAATAGGAATAATCGTATCATCGGTTTTGACATTCTATTATGGGGTCAATGAAGGATAAAACAACCTAAATTGGAAGGATAAAATGATGGTATGGTAATGGGAAATGAATGAAGTTAAATTTTTTGGTGTGTCTAAGATAAAATAATTGGACATCACTAGATATCTTGTGATGATATGAATCTATCCACATTAAGTTATTTTTATGGGAATTTTCATTTTAGAATGAGAATATAATTAGAATAATATGCTTGGTTATAACCATGATATATGATTTGGGATTCTAAATATGATGTCTAAATGTACGGTTGATTTATAAAATCCAACATGAATTAGAAATGGTATCAATGATATGGATAAGGTGGAAATGAGGTGATTAGTTGAAATTGTATATACATTTTGGATGTGTTTATATAATGTTTATTATTAAAATTTTTGATGATTCACTGGGTTTTGGATTATTTTTTTAGGAAATAGTAATATGTATTTAAAAAAATGTAACCTGAAAATGTTCCATAAAGATCCTTTAAAATCCATATATCTAACACATGACATGTAATCTCTATTCACAACATGCCTTCAGGGCCACAAAAAACTCATGAAGTTTCTATATAAAGTGAAGAAATTAAAAAGGTGTGTAATTAATTACATGATGTGAAACATTGAAAACCCATATCCCATCCAAAATTGAAATCCATACATGATGTGTATCTCAATTACATGACGTGAAAACATTGAAGGCTTTCACAGTCAATTATTTTAAAAGATTATTTGGACGGAAAAAAGGATCTCAGTTACACGGTGTGAAACTTATTTACATGATGTGATGATATTGGGAACAAAATAATTTATTCCAAGACATGATGTGCTAGAGTTTCATGTTGTTCACTTCTTGGGCCAATTTATATTTTGCAGTATGTCCTTGCATAGGGAGTTTGGATTTCATTTTAGTTTATCTTGTTTTATTTTACCGTTTACATTATTGTTTTATCTAAACTAGTTTTCATTCGTTACTTTAATTATTTCATTAAATATAATTGAGTATATTAATCATTTTCAACTATTCTTTTTATGTGAAATCCACCTTTATTTTAGATGCCAGTTTCCACTACCAGTAGTCATTCTTTATCAATGCACTCACATTTCTTCATCCAATCTTCATTTTTAATAAGTTTGTGATTGTTTACTAATTTTTTTTATTGTGGATCAGTCATTCTTCATTTTTTTAATTTATAAATGTTAGTTTCTAATTATATTTTCATTACCTCTAACTATTAGATATTTATTCATTCTTTCTTTAACCTTGACTTTCTTTGTTGCAATTTTTCTCATTTATATATAGAACAATTAATACTTTCATTTTTTTATCATCACAGAAATCCAAGGATAATCTACTTAGGGTTAGTGGTTAAAGGTTGGGGTGTTTTGAAATCTTATTAATCATTATATTGAACCTTGGTTTCACTATATCTAGTAATTAGTTTATGAACAATTGTTAATCACATAATTTCATACAACCTTGACCATGGGAAGTTCGATTGAATGAAGCTGACCTAATTGGAGTTGATAAGAACTATGACCCTTAAAATGTTGCACATTATGTGTAGAAGATAAGTGTAATGAACTTAGGTTGTTTACTATACCCCAACTGTGGGATAGTTTCAGCATAGGTTGATCTAGTTGGTATTACCAAAACCAATTAGTGAATTTTGCACTACTTTAAAGTACAATCCATAAGACCATTCCATGTTAAATCATGGATTATCGTTTTTCAAGAGCCATGCAATTTCCCTCAATCCATTATTTTTTAATCTAAATTAAAACTCTAAACTACATAGTTTTATTAAATACCAAATATAATTAATAGAAGTGATGGATTATTCCAATGGTTTTGTTTTATTAGATACTAATATTCTAGTAGTCTTTGTGGGATCGACCTTGTTCTTCCACTTTACTAGTCCCTAATAGTAAGTGTCATTTGGACCTATAAACTATAATATGATATCATCTTGTGAAATTTAAATGATACTTGTAGGGATGTAAAATTTTGGAATTGTTTTTTGGGTAAAATATTTCTCAGGAATAGTAACCTTAATACCAAAACCATATTACCAAACACCTCCCCCTTTACAATTTTCTTTCGACTTTTATGTTTTTTTCTCCTTCAGGTTCACCTATTTACTTTCTCTATCTCTTTTATTATTTCATTCATTATTTATTTGCATATAGTGAATTTTCCAAGGACCCTTTACCCACTCAAAAATCCTGTACACATAAGAAAATATTATATTTGATCCTGATATTGATAGAACCACTGATTCACACCATCGATACACAATGGAAAAGAATAACAATCTTGTGCCACCAAATCATCAAGACCCCATTATGTGCCACCTATCAATCAGCATGAGAAACCAGTGTTATTAGAGTGATAAATTATGGATTATGGTTTACCATCCATTAATGGTGTTTCTCCCAGCATTGTGTTCTCACGTATTTAGGTGAACATGTTTGAAATTAAACATAAACTCATTCATATGATCCTTAATATGGGGATGTTTAATGGTCCTTAGAGTAAATACTGACATGAACACATCATAAAATTTTCTATGGTTTTTATACATTTTTCAACCAAGAAATATAATCATATTCCATTATCTTAAGAGTATTTACTTTTTCCTTACATGATAGAGCCAAGGACTTGCTCAAAATACAAGATCTCTAGTCAATCATGACTGGGGACGAATTAGCAAAGATGTTCTTAGACATGTACTTCCCAAACATCCATACTTGGAAGCTCTAGAACAAAAATAAAAAAATTTCCTAGGTGGGATAAGAATTAGAATTCGAATATTATGATAGATTTAAGGAGCTATGACATAAATTAACACATTATAGACTAGATGTGTGGCTCCAATTACACACATTTTATGAGGGACTCCATCCTAATGCTCAAACCATGCGAGCTGTCACTGTTTTTAAGAAAAAATCCATGAAGATATTTTCATAATGTAATTAGGGATATTGTGTTTCTTGAAAAATATATATGAGTGTGTTTCAGTATGGATGGTGTTTCCCAATGAAATTCTTTTAAGGTGGTGTAGTTTCTTAATAATGGCCAATTTTTTGAGCCTCGAAGTCATGATTTGTTTTTAAGAAAATGAAGAATTTCCCCATATAATTTTTGATGAACCACATAGAATCTAAAGAAGCTTACAGACCAATTTTCATGGATCGTAATGTGTGAATTATGAGAAATGCATAGAAGTGCAGTTGCGCTATACAGACCGCAAAGGGGGTATGCGGAATGAAAAGGAAAACTGAAAAAAAATAATTCCTTATAGAAGTTCTATCTAGGCCACATAGAATTATATGAAAAATGAAAAGGTGATTAACAGTTTCTAGACAAGGGAGGTGATTTTTAGCTACATCATAGGGTTATGCGCTCCACAAACAGCATAGTGGGATCAGTTCGCGGGAGGCATATCGTTTGCAGAAGGTTGTGATTTATAGTGCAGTGTAAAGTAATTGTCAATTACGTGGTGAAGCTGGTGAATTTATTTGACCATAAAGGGATCTTAATTTTCAAGAGGAAGAGAATTATTTAATTGGTTTTGTGAATGATTAAATATTCAATGTATACCTCATTGAAAGATCATGATGAAGGCTATAACACAATAAAGTTTTCACTATTTTTGATTAGTTTGTTTATGGACCTACTTGACTATATAAAACCCCTAATCAATTCATTATATTGAGAGTGAATTTCATTAGATAATATAATCACTGGAAGAAATTGAGTAATTATTTCTCAAGGAAGGATTTTAAAAAAAGATAAAGGGGTTCGTTGGATAGAAATTCCACAAGGTATTCCATAAAGGAGATGAGTTCATAAAGGAAGTTTAGTTCTTAGAGGAGGTAGACCACAAAATAAGATTAGTTTGTGGATATTTTTTGCAGGACACTATATTATATAAAGGAGAACTATTTCATGAGGCATCATCTATATACAAAAGAAAATCAATTCACAATGTGAAGGTATCCCTCGATGTGAAGGAATCCCCTGAAGTGAAGGCAACCCATGAAGAAGAGAAGAACTACAAAGCAATCACATTATGTGGTGTATAGTAGCTTGTGAGGGGTTTATGTATGTTCCTGAACAATAAAAATTACTTCATGAAAGGTATCTCTATAAAGAAAAAACCACACGATGAATTTTACTACATTTATCAGGTGAAAATAGAGCTTAAAGGAACACCTATGTTTGAAACTATTAAGAGGGTCTCATGTAATGAGATACATGTTGGTAATACATAGTAAAAAATTACATTTTTTTATTTTAATTTAGAAGAAGAAGAAGGATATAGAGGATATGCAGCATTCGAAAAATCTTGTAGGAGTTTATTCAATACTACATGCAATCTAGTGAAAAGAAGAATTAGAATCCGTTGTAGATCCTTCCAAAGCCTGAGTTTGTAATTGTTTTGTCTAAAACATAGAGAATTTTGTTCCATGTGTCTAGAAAGTGAATGTTCTGCATCATGGTGTTTTCACAGAAGTGAATGTGCATCCTAGAAGGAACATTAATAGAGTATATAATTAAAATTTAGGATTCATTGACTATTTATAATGAAGATACCTACATGTCCACAAATTGTGTGTAGCTTCTTTCAAGAGCAGTTTGAAAAGGAAGAGGAATATGGAGATCCATTACACCATTACTAATTCATCAAATGAAATATTGAGGGAGTGATAATTGGGAAGTAGTGATCTATCCCTAAATAATATCATGGTAGAGATCCTGGGCATAAAATGATCTATTTGAAACCTTATACTGGTAGTGATCCATAATGTATTTGGTATATCAAATGATTATAGTTGTATGATCCTTGGTCATCGACCAATGGGGGTTAACTGAGAAAAAATTCGTGGTTTCTTATGCTTGATTTCCTACATTACATTCTATGCATCATCATCAAATGAAGTTGGATAGGATAATGAAAATATTAACACTAAATAAAATAAATTTCCCTTATAATAAGAAGGTCAAGGACTAGTGGGGTAGAAAGAATTTGAAAAAGGATATTAATACCCTGATTAACCCCCTAAGGGCATCTACACTCATTTTGGACCTAGTAATTAGTATCAGAACATATGATACATTTATTGGATTTGTTTTTTCTAATTGGTTTATTCGTCTGTTGGTGTTGAAGTTTCATTTTTCTCTTATCTTTATGTGCCATGGAAAAGGGAATAAATTTCAATGTATAATAATATTTCTATTTATATTCTTATGTATGGTGGTTTCTATGGAATGAGTGGGATTTAATTGAAGGAAACAAACAATGTACTAAAGAAAGGTTTGGATGAATCAGATAGTGGAAATATTTACTTACTCAATGATATTGCAACAATGACTGAAGAACCCAAGATTCCGAGTGATGTTGGTACTACTCATGATGAAGAAATTCAAAGAAAGGAAAAAAGTTGTGTTTGTTCAATAAAATTATTTTGATTATAAATTTAAAGAAGAAAATAATTATAAAGATATTTGGATCAAAGTATATGAAATTAATGTTAAAAAATTAAAGGTTTTAAATAATTACTTTTTTAGGTGGCTATTTACCTAAGAGATAAAAATTATTCTTAAGCAAAAGAAATGCAAAAGATTTCCACAAAGATAGATAAACTGAAAGACAATGACAAGGGATTTAATATAATCATAGAATTAACTCAAAATTTGAAATCCAGAAATGATGATATTAATACACATTTATCTAAACTTATTTAGGAAAAATAAAGGCTACAACAAGAGAATTAATATTATAATGATTTTGTTTCTCAGAATAATTCTATAATAAAATAGAAATATGACATGGTGTATGATCCCTCCTACTAATTGGTAGATGATATGACTAGAGGGTATAATTTCATGAGAGAACATAATTCTCAACCTAAATCAAGCGATAATAAGATTCAAAAATTAGGAGAATAGATATAATCATCTAAGAAATAAGTGGAGAAATCTAATTCCAAAAGAAAGACCAAATTAAAGGATTATTTTTCATTTATTATTTGAATATACTTTAGTAGGTAATAATGAATTGAAAATAAAATATTCTATTTCAAAGGAAAAAACAAGAAATTATTGCCTCATACCAATGACCACACTATTTATGAAAATCCATTATTGGATATGATGAACCATCTCCCATGCAAGAGAAAAAGATAGTTGTGAACCATTACAGTAATTAAAAAAATGTTGCCGATAGTGGAAATATACCTAATAAGTTTTTAATAGGAGTTAATTACTCATGTTACTTATGTGGGATGCATGATCATAATTCAATTTTTTGTTTTGGGGTTTTGGAATATATTTTAAGCTATTAATATATAAATATTACAAAATATAATAATAATATAATTTTTATTATGAAATATGAAAGAATAGTATCTCCAAAAAATGTATCCCTAAATTTATATTATTATGGAAGATTGGGACATACCATTAGTATGTATCAAGAAGCAAGGGGGATCAATATCAGAATAAATCTAGCCGCATCATCATCTCAACCCAGAAATGATGATGTGAGGTATGATAATCATGGGAATTTGGTAAGACATTGTAATTGGACAAATGGAAGGAAGGAAAATGAACCCAAAATGAGATCCCCAACTCAGATGGTGTAATATTAATAATCCTATATTGGAAGACTAAAAAATGATATGAAAAATAGGTTTGCGGCCTCAGGGGATACACAAGGAGATCAAAGAAAGGCATATCAATCATCTCATTCGTTGAAATCATCACAACTATCTTGGGATGAATGTAAAAGAGTTTGGATGAAAAAGGGAGGAGAAACTTTAATGTTGATTAAGAAGAGTGTAAGTTCTATTAATGACTCACCCCTTATAAGAAATGGTGATATGATTTGGATAAATGATAAAAGAAAAATAAATAAATAATGACTTGAAAAATTCTCAGGTCATCCCAAATAGAAAGAGGTAAAGGTAAAAGAAATATCCCTCCAACGGAGGAAGAATAAAGAGTAGATGATTAGTGGAAATATTCTTTATTAAAGAAGCAGTCATGAAAAATTGAATATCGACGGAGCATCAATGAAAGAAATTTATATTAATGGGTTTAAAACATTTTTTTGAAAAGGTCCAACCCTACCGAAACTAAATAATAGTAGAAGAATTGGCATTTGTATAAATAATGTTTAGTCATATGGTCAGAACAATTGAAGTTATCTAAGAAATTAGAATAAGAACAAAAAAAATAAATTTCATTACACGAATGTATCAAAGGGTTGATCCATCACAATTTATGATGATCCTATTACTGAGGATTCTAGAGGTACCCCTCTTCCTGTATGTTAAATATTTCTAATATCTTCTAGAATTTTTTTGGACTAAGGGGGGAATATGATCCAAAGGGTTTATGTGAGCTAAAATGGCATGAGTGCATAAGTTTAATAAAGATACATGAATCTAGAAGAATCAGAAATCTTGAAATACACATATGGTATAAGAATATAAAATTATTATTACCCAAAAAATCTCTTTCTCAAATCTTTTTATAATAGTTGTGTGTTGTTGGAGAAGGATATTATATGATGGATAGTTTTATGTGAAACTAAAGATATATCAAATATATACATGAATAATTTAGTGTTTTCTTGTTTCATTGAATATTCAACCATTGGTATCATGCCTCAATTTTATTATATTTAATGAATACTAATTTGGGGAGAAGTAGCAACATTCTTGTATTTCATGATTATCTATTCAGTTCTTATAATGTGATATCAGTTTTCTTTTATCAAATATCAAAAAGTAATTAGTTTTCTAGGAGATATGGTGAAAATCACACCAAGTGATGTATCCTCATCTAACATGGGAGTCCTTTGAAGAATTGAGGATATTCATGCTACTATAATCCATGAACGTAAGTGAGTGACATGGAAAACATTGATATTTACTATATTAAACCCTTATTTCTTACAAAGAGTTATTTATCCGTTGTATCATATAATTTTTCAATAACATAGATCAAATTATTAATTTCAAATTTTGAAAATCATATACCATTGTACAATTATAAAAGGAAAATATAACTTGGATCTTAAAAAATTCTAAAATAATCTAAATTTCAATACAAAGTTGATAAAGAGAGTCAAAGGGGAAATTTCATGTAGTTGACATTTACTGGTGGTATTAATAATTAAACATATGATGTCTTGTGTGATACACATAAGTGCACAAACCAATGGGGATATTAATTTCTCTTTATATAGAGTTAAATAGATAAAAAAATAATGCGTTTCCACTCTTGGTTTGGAATATTATTTAAAATATGATATATGAAGATCATTGAATATATGCGATTAAATTCATAAATTAATGAATCCACAATTAAATTTAATGAAAAAGGGGGATATTTATGTGAATTATCGGATTTAAATATATTTCAATAACTCTTGTTCTATAAATCTAGAAAAATATAGCCCCTCTCCAAAGACTAGAACACATTGAAATCATGTATTATTTTATAAAGGAGATCGTGGATAATGGTATTGTGAAGTTGGTGTATGTACCTATGAACTATAATTTGTAGAAATTATAAATAAGGCCTTACCCAAATTGGAATTTGAGTACAATCAACTGACTCTTTTTGTTCAGTCAAATCCCCACACCTGAAATGGTGTGGACATAGGACCCCCTCTCCCTGGGGTATGGTGTGTTGTTCCCTAATGTGCTAATTTGCGTTCTTTACCCTTTTGAAGACCTCAAATAAGTGACCTTAAGGTTATTTTAAAAAGGGGGTTAATTTATAGCTATAAAAGGGGAGAAAATTTATTACTGAAGACATCGAGAGAAGATGATTGGGGGATTAGTGAAGTAAGGGAAGTTTTAAATCTGATGATGCTAAAGTTGATCAATCAGAGGTTATATATCCTGATATATGGGGTTTGAGATGAAGGTAATTGATTGGTTATTGAATTAAGTGATTCATTGATGAACATTTCATGATAATCTTGTTTCTCACACAGAGCATGAATCATATCATCTTTGATTGTGTGTTGAGTAAATCTTTGATCACTATATGAATCACAAGAATTGAATTTTGGGATAATATGGAAGAATATTTAATGATGTATCAAATTATAAAGATTTATAAACAAAATGAAAGAATATATTATTGGTAAGTATCCCTTAAGGCATCATATTGGTGTTTTTAGAGTGATTTTATTTGTCAGAAAATCTAGATGACCACATTTCAGTATGGTTGGTGTTGTTCAAGTAGATGTGTTTGAGGTGGTGCAATTTCCCAAGATTTTCTAAAACTTTTCCCCCAAAATCAGGATTTATTTTATTGGAAAATGAATTATTTCTACATATTACATTTTTATTACAACGTAATATCTAACGAATTTCATGGGCCATAGTTTGGAGGCTGTAGTTTGCAGACCGTGATGCATAGAGTATGAAGACCACATAGGAGTGTAGCCCCACTATGTAGACTGCATAAGAGGTTCCCAAAATGGTGAAAGAAAATATTTAAAGGAAATATTTTTGTATAGAAGTGCTATAAGTATTTCATAGAATGACATGTGAACCACAAATGAGATTGAATTTTAGTGGATGATGGGAATGATTTGAAGTCGATGCATATGGTTATGCACTATGAAAACTGTGCAGTGGGATTAATCCACGAGATGCATTTTTTTTGGAAGTTGGTAATTTATGGTGTGCCACAGTGGAATTATTTTTTATGGTGTGAAGGTGGTGAATTTATTCCTCCACAAAGGTCTCATCATTTTCGGGAGGATGGTGGTATTTTAAGGGGCATTGAGAATGATTATATATGTTATACAAGTCATATAACAAGTTCATAGTGAATGCTATATCACAACATAGTTTTTATTTATTTATTTTCGATTACCACATTTTATATATCTATTTTCCTATATAAATAACCCCAATCACTTCATTATATTTGTAACTCCCCGAACCCAGTTACTCTGAGTCGGTGCATTATTGCGTAACATTGGCATGATAAAAAAAGATCAAGTCTCAGAAGACCGATTAGTTTAGTAGCCTTGGAAACAATACATACATTCATAAGTCTTACAATACATCATAAAGTAAAACAAAACTACAACAAAATCATGTCTTCAAATCCCCTCATACTATCCCTGTAGGTCATTCATAATATAATTCTTCACATCCTGGAGAAATTAAAACATTGGAAGGGGTGATATCAGATGTTTAGTAAGGATAACAATATAGAGGAACCTTTCATAAATAATCATTAACATTTAAGGCAATGTATAACTAAAACAAAAGCCTTTTAAACTTAAACTTGATCATAATATGGAAAAAATAAAATGAAATAATTCCATTTAATTATTCACATGGATATTCTACTAGTTGAATAATCACATGAAATATCAATAAACACTTTTATAATGGTGGAATCCATAATGCCAGACTATCATAACCACGTAGCCAAGGCCTTGTGCCAAGACTACAAATAAGATTTTGTCAAGGCCTCGTGCCAAGACACTAGTTTGTCTCATGAGACCTACCGATGCATCGAGGAGCTATAGCGGGCTCCACTCGTCACTTATTAAGTCCAATGCATTCCTCATATGAATAGGTTTAAACAAATCATAAACCATAACATAATCGTATCACATAAAACATGCATAAAGGAAACATAAAATTTCCATATTTCAATCACAAGATATCAATAAAACAAATTGGTATAATAAAAAAACACTTTGAAAACCATTTTCAATACCAAAATAAAAGAAAATTAAAACGTAGTATTTATTTTTCATTTAAAAAAATTTATGGCTTGTCGAGGAAGCCGAAACTCAAATAATGGTCACAGCGGCGAAGAAGTCATTGTCGCCGTATACGTACAAAAAAAAGCATTCCCTTTTTTCATTTAGTAAAATGCTTCGTATAAAAAAGATTCCTTTTGAATAAACGTAAAAGTCAAAGGGGTTTATACACCGTATAAATGAAATTTTTCTATAAAACATATTATGCCTCAATGAATAGATATTGAGACAAAGTCCCTTATAAAGATCAATTTTAAAATAAAATAGATCTATTATGTGTATTCACTATAAGTAAAAATAATGAAAGTTCAAATACAAGATAGGACATAATAATATCATGACATAATTTGAATGTAGGAGATTAAACCAAAGAACAGAAATTGTGTTAAAAAGTTCCCTTACCTCATGTCTGACTTGACTCGACCATTCTTTATCCTCTTGAATAATAATCTAGAGTTAATTTCAACTTTCTTAAGAACCATTTTCATGTTCATTATTCCATTTATATTACTTATTACCATGTTATGAACATTATGTAATTATTTAAGTTAATAATGGTCGTTTTGTCGATCTTTGGTACTTGAGTCAAAAATAAACTTCTTATAATTACAATTTGTTCATGAAATAAAATATCCCTTATATCCAGAATTATATTCATGATTTAGATATCATATGTATCATATATATACAATATATACATTCATTCATAATATTACGTAACATTTAGAGGTAAGAAATGAAATGCATCGTTCATGGAGACGGTAAGCCGTACGTACACATGAATGCTACTTTCATTTCTATTTCTTATTTATGAAATAATAATGATATAAAGGTGTATTATAATTCCAATATAATATCATATATAATATCATTTAATCCATCCCTTATACGTCCCACATATGGCATTAACGATTCAATTCACTTTGAGGGGGCGGTAGTCCGCTTTTCCAAAAATGAAATTATCACGTTTACCCATAATGGAAATCATAAAGGTATGCCATAAATGAAAAATAAAGAAGCATAAGGAAAAAATAAAAATAATATGTATATCATATATGAAAACAGTGTCATCATAATGGCCACCATGAGAGGTGTTAAAAGAAGATTGAACAATCATTGTTTCGTGAGGCAGTAATTCGCCACCCATAGAAACAATATGTTCTTTAACCATTAGACGAAGGTGTGTGTAAGTGTAAATAAAATAATTATCATAAAAAAATCCTAGTAAATTTTATATACTGGTTTTGTTACAAAATAAAGGATTAAAAAGAGTTTAAGTGGTTGGAGATGCAAAATAAAACAAATGAACATAAGAGAAGACATAACCTTAAAATCGGGTAACTCTTTTTGATTTGAGCCAAAGGCTTCCTTGGGAATACTTCTTCCCAAAGTTAGGCATCTAGGAGTAAGAGAGGGAAGTTGAGAGAGTATTTGGACAGTGGTTGGCTGAGCCAAATGGCTTCGATGGTGTGAATACGGTGGTACAGGTGGGAGCCTTTTATAATAGGATAGGAGGGGCACTCTTGGAATGTCATGAAATGTTAAATTATTATGAAATTATTTTGGGATTTTAAAGGTTCCACAATGATATATTTCGAGGATAAGGTGATAAGGGATCGAAATCTACTCATCCAATAGGTTTTGGACAAGTGTAAGTCTTAGAGTTTACATTATCGTTTCATTTTATTTAAATTGTTAATCGATGAATTAATCATTGCATCATCATTGTGTCATAAAAAATTTAATTTATTTAATGTCCAAAAATTATTAAAAAATTACCATGATGTAAGAAATATTTTTATACTTAGAATGAATATTTATAGTCAAAAGGTTAATATATATATAACCCCATGTAATTATTGTTTTAGTTAAACAACACAGGTTTGTGAAAATTTTATTTTTACTTTAAATAAAAAGTTATTAATGTCATTTTCTTACCCAAGTGGCTGCATGGGGTCCCCAAGTTGACCCATGGATTTTCGTGGTTGTAAATGACTCATCCAATAAGTGTAGGACATGTGGCAAGATATTTTTATATTTTTATAATATCATTTTTACCTTAAATTTCACAATTTACCTTTAATCGCGATTAATAAAACATAAAAGTTACTATTCACCAAACAATTATTTTAATCCTAATGAACAACATTTTAATTCCTAATTACAACCATGTATGTGGGATTTTTTAAAATCAAATCTCAGAAGTGGTAATTATTCAATTACACGAAAAAATAGTTTTTAAACTACCACTTAGTGGTTTCACTATTCATCAAAAAATTGATGTTTTTTAGAAAAATACCAAAAATTACCCCAAATCTATATTTGATATTCCTAATTCAAAAATGATGTATATTTTACAAAATTAAATACATATAAGTTGAATAAATTAATTTAATAATTAATTCCCACTGTCACAACAAATAGCGTGTTTTTAAGAAACAATATATATCAAAAGATTGACAATTGTTTATGTCCAATTTCAAAGTGAAATCAATTATAATTACCACCATTGGATAAAATGTTCAAAATATTTTCTAATTATACTTTAAAACCACTCAATAGTATAATTTATCACTATAAATTATTTTGATTAAAAAAGGTATTTTTAAGTATTTTCTCTATTCATAGAAAATTGGATGTTCTCAGAAAAATACAAAAAATTAAACATAGGCTAATTTCGATATTCAGAAACCAAAAATGTTGTCCATTTTGAAATATAAAATTTATATAATTTCAAAAAGGTAGTATTACTATTCATAATGGCTATTTTCATTTTTCACGGTGTGTTAGAATCTCGAACTTACGTACAATGTAAGCTATTGCATTATTGAAAGAGAAGCGTATCATGGAAGCTTGGGGAGTTACATTCTCCCCTCCTTCAATAAATTGCGACCTCGAAATTTGAAATATTTATTTAAAAATAAAAGGTTGAAAATAGAAAATACCTTTGTGGAAAACCCACATCGAAAATAGGGTTAATAAAAATATAACATTAAAAGAATGAAAGAGAAGTAAAAAGGTCACCTGAGATATCCCATACTAGGATTATATGAAAATATGGATATGGAGGAGAAACAAACCATCATGGTCTGATGGAGAGTTGTAGAAAAGAGGATTAGGAGAATGTTTAACTACAAGAATATCACAAACTTGTGATTGGTTAAACGATCATTGATTCCCCAGTAGGAAAAGTTAACTGACAACGTTTTTATATTAAGTTACCTTTCATAAAGTTGAGGAATTTATTTAGGAAAGTTACTAAGAACGTAAGGAAATATACATACTTGTCATGTAGACTTTCATTATTTAATAAAGTTTTACCACAATCCCATATTTCACTCAAAAAGATAATACAACTCAAAAATATTATATTTATCCTAATCATAAAAGGTTCCAAATATTAACACACACCATTTATATTAGGAAAACTATTTTTTAATAACTAGGGACTTCCTGTAGGCTAGTGGTATGTAACAAGGGCTTGTCGCATTATGGTTGTGGGTTCGATTCCTGCAGCTTTGTCTGATGCGATGGGTTATCCCCCAACCTGCAGGTTGTCCATTTCCTAATAATATTCCAAAAAATAATCTTAATAAATGTTTTAACCTTAAAAAATACTATCCAATGTTAAAAATAATCCATTCCAAACTTTTTAGTTATCCAAAATACCTCTGTCCAGACTTTCTCTAAAAGGTATCTAAATTCCAAAATCAACTATAACATTAGATTCCCGAAACAAAGTAAAGTTTCTCTTATTGTCACATACTAAAAATATGATTAACTGAATCATATTAAAACCTTAATGAAAACAAAATATTCTGCAGTACAATCCTTATATATATCACATTATTATTATAACCAAAATATAATCCTTGAGTCCAAAAGCACTAATACATTAATTATTCCACTTCAACTGTAGTAACAGCCTAAGATTGGCCATGATCCTTGGGTCTTTTCTGAGTTAAGTTTCCCTGATGCTTAGGACATTCATTTGCATAATGCCCCATTTCTCTACAATTGTAGCATTCAACCTTGATAGCCTCTTTCTTTCCCTTGCAATCACGAACCCGGTGACCATTTTGTCCACATTTTTAACAAACTCCCATTCCTTTTAGGAAAGTACAGGGGTGATTCCTCCCACAATTATCACATAATGGAAATCCTTCTTTCCATTTTTCACTTTATTTGTCTCTTGTTCCACCGTTCTCTTCTTCTCTTGCTTTACTTTATTGTCTTAATATTTAGAGAATTCCTTTTCTGTCTTGATAGCACATGAGACAATATCTTCGTTCAACGAGAAGGTTTGTGAGACTAATGCTTGATGGAGAAATATTTTTAACCCATCAAATAAATGATCAATCTTACTTATTGCGTTATGTATATACTCTGGAGAATGCCTCGCTAACCTTGTAAAGTTAGCCTCATACTTTGCGACATTCTCATCCTCCTTCTTACTCAGACTCAGAAATTGACTTTCCATATCCGCTCAATGGTCATGTGGAAAGTATTTTTCTAAGAAAATATCCTTAAACTCCCTCCATTCCATACTTGATACTTCTTCATCATCCTTTGGCTTTCGAATCAGTGACCACCATTGATCGGCATCTCCAGTGAGGCGGTAAACTGCCATGATAACCTTTTCCCTTTCACTACTCCCCAAGGCATGGAATATTTTCTCTAAAGAATTTATCCATTGCTCAGATACTAAGGGATTTGTACTCCCATTAAATTTTAGTGGTTACTGCCTCAGGAAACGATCTAACATTAATCCTCCAAGTTGTGGATAAGGGTCCTCCATACGAGTAAGGTTATTATTCATAACCTGAGTGAGTTATCCTAGTATGGTGATATGTTGATCAGCACCAGTTGTATCACCAGTTCCACTATAATTATCTTGAGAAGGAGGGAAATCCCTACATGGAGTGCATGCATTGATGCGGTTTCCATTCCTCCCACTAGGTGCCATTTCTAAACAACGACATAAAATTGATTAGTTTATGAATCAAAATACATAATTCCATAATTGTAAAACACTTAACATAAATTTGACAGTGTATGGATACAATCCATAATCATAAAAATGTTTTCTTGGAGGAATTATATACTCATAAACCCTTCATAATGGTTGGTAATGAAAATGATAATTATCTTAAGCGTATCCCCCAGGAGTGTCGTAACCAAGAGTGAAGCAAGGCCCATCGTTGTGCACCAGCTACCATTCGAGTCTAGCTCAAAGCTGTGTTTTCGGGGTTTACCCCTAGGTACATCTATGCCAGAGCCGCCTCTACCTGCTCGTATCTAGACAGTGATGTATTGCTTGGGAAACTCACAAAATCTCTATAATACCAAAATTCTAGGAATTTATTTTATACTAATCCTCAAAGTCTATCTTTGGGCTATGTGCTCTAATCAGAGTTTATCTAAATCTAGATTCCAAGGTTAGTACTATACTGCCTCTAACACCAACTGTAACACCCCGAACCTAGTTACCCAGAGTTGGTGTGTTAATGCATAACATTGTCATCATCACAAAAGATCATGTCTCGAAAGACCACTTAGTTTAGTAGCTTTAGAAACACTAGATACATTCATAAGTCTTACATTACATCATAAAGTAAAACAAAACTATAACAACATCTTGTCTTCATATCCCCTCATACTATCCCTACAGGTCATTTATAATATAATTTTTCACATCCTGGAAAAATTAAAACATTGGAAGGTGTGAGATCATATGCTCAGTAAGGATAACAATATAGCGGAATCTTTTATAAATAAACATTAACATTTAAGGCAATGTATAACTAAAACAAAAGACTTTTAAAATTGAACTTTAGCATAATATGGAAAAAATAAAATGAAATAATTCCAATTACGTATTCACATGGATATTCTACTAGTCAAATAATCACATGCAATATCAATAAACACTTTCATAATGTTGGAATGAATAATTCCAGACTATCATAAACATGTGGCCAAGGTCTCATTCCAAGACTACTAATAAGATTTTGTCAAGGCCTCGTTCCAAGACACTAGTTTGTCTCATGATACCTAGCGATGCATCGAGGAGCTATAACAGGCTCCACCCGTCACTTATTAAGTCCAATGCATTCTTCATATGAACATGTTTAAACATATCATAAACCATAACATAATTCTATCACATTAAACATTCATAAAGGAAACATAACATTTCCACATTTCATTCACAATATATCAATATAAAAAAAAATTAATAAAATAATACTTTCAAAACAATTTTCAATACCAAAATAACAGAAAATTGAAACATGGTATTTATTTTTCATTTAAAAAAATGTATGGCTTGTAGAGGAAGCCAAAACTCAAATAATGGTCACAGAGGAGGAGAAGTCATTATCGTCGCATACGTATGACAGAAAAAACATTCCCTTTTGTCGTTTAGTAAAACTCTTCGTATAAAAAAGATTCCTTTTTAATAAACGTTAAAAGTCAAAGTGGTTATTACACTGTATAAAAGAAATTTGTGTATAAAACAAATTATGCCTCAATGAATGGAGTTTAAGACAAATTCCCTTACAAAGATAAATTTTTAAATCATATGGATCTAATATGTGTATACACTATAAGTATACATAAAGAAATTACAAATACAAGATAGGACATAATAATATCATGATATAATTTGAAATTTGAAGATTAACCCAAAGAACGGAAATTGGGTTAAGAAGTTCCCTTACCTCGTGTCCGGCTTGACTCGACCATTATTTATCCTCCTGAATAATAAACTAGAGTTTATTTCATCTTGCTTAAGAACCTTTTTCAAGTTCATTATTCCTTTTATATTACTTATTACCATGTTATGAACATTATGTAACTATTTATGTTAATAACGGTCTTTTTGTCGATCTTTGGTACTTGAGTCAAAAATAAACATCTTATAATTACAAGTTGTTTATGATGTAAAATATCCATTATATCCAGAATTATATTCATGATTTATATATCATATATATCATATATATCCAGTATATACATTCATTCATAATATTACGTAAGGTAAGAAATGAAATGCACCGTTCGTGGAGATGGTAAGCCGTACGTACACATGAACGCTACTTTCATTTCTATTTTTTATTTAATGAAATAATAATGATATAAAGGTGTATTATAATTCCAGTATAATATCATATATAATATCATTTACTTCATACCTTATACATCCCACATATGGCATTAACGATTCAAATCAATTTGAGGGGGCGGTAGTCCGCACTTCCTAAAATGAAATAATCTTGTTTACCCATAATGGAAATCATAAAGGTATGCCATAAATGACAAATATATAAGTATAAGGAATATATAAAAATAATATATAAATCATATATGAAAATAGTGTCATCATAATGTCCACCATGAGAGGTGTTAAACGAATATTGAACAATCATCATTTCGTGAGGCAGTAATTCGCCACCCACAGAAACGGTATGTTATTTAACCATTAAGAGAAGGTGTGTGTAAGTTTAAATCAAATCCTTATCATAACAAAATACTAGTAAATTTTATATAATGGTTTTTTTACAAAAGAAAGAAATAAAAAGAGTTTAAGGGGTTGTAGAAGCAAAATAAAACAAAAGAACATAAGAGAAGACATTACCTTAATATCGGGT
This sequence comes from Viscum album, assembly GCA_963277665.1. NCBI lineage: Eukaryota > Viridiplantae > Streptophyta > Magnoliopsida > Santalales > Viscaceae > Viscum > Viscum album. Next base: position 1,440,938,485 of record OY728140.1, on the reverse strand, counting down.
ACCTCTTTTTGATTTGAGCCAAAGGCTTCCTTGGGAAGACTTCTGACCAAATTAAGGAATCTAGGAGTAAGATAGGGAAGTTTATAGAGTATTTTGGCAGTGTTTGGCCGAGCCAAATGGCTTTGATGGTGTGAAGAAGGTGGTAGAGGTGGGGGCCTTTTATAAGAGGAGAGGAGGGGCACTCATGGATAGTCATGAAATGTTACATTATTATGAAATGATTTTCAGATTTTAAAGGTCCCACAATGATATATATAAAGTATATGGTGATAAGGGTTCTAAATTTACTCATAAAATAGGATTTTGACTAGTTTAAGTCTTATATTTTACTTTATCTTTACAATTTATTTATATCGTTAACTAATGACGTAATCGCTGCATCATCATTGTGTCATAATAAATTTAATTTATTTAATGTCTACAAATTATAAAAAAAATTAACATGATGTAGGAAATTGTTTTATCTTTCCAATTAATATTTATAGTAAAAAAGTGAACTTATATAACCCCATGTAATAATTGTTTTAGTAAAACAACACATGTTTGTGACAATTTTATTTTTACTTTAAATAAAAGGTTATTAATGTCATTTTCTTACCCAAGTGGATCCATGGGGTCCCCAAGTTGACCCATGGATTTTACTGGTCGGCCATGACTCAACTAATAAGTGTATGACAAGTGTCGAGATATTTTTATATTTTTATAATATCATTTTTACATTAAATTTCACTAATTACCTTTAATCACGATTAATAAAACATAAAAGTTACTATTAAACAAAAAATTATTTTAAGCCCATTGAAACAAATTTTACTTCCTAATGACAACCATGTATGTCGGTTTTTTGAAAATCAAATCACAGAAGTGGTAATGTTTCATTTACATGAAAAATTAGTTTTTAAACTACAACTTAGTGGTTTCACTATTCATCAAAAATTGAAGTTTTTCAGAAAAATACCAAATAATCACCCTAAGCTATATTTGATATTCCTAATTCAAAAATGATGTCTATTATAAAAAATTGAAAACATATAAGTTGAATTAATTAATTTAACAATTAATTCTCGATGTCACAAGAAATAGCGTGTTTTTAAGAAACAATATATATTAAAATATTGACAATTGTTTATGTCCAATTTCAAAGTGAAATTAATTATAATGACCACCATTGGATAAAATGGTAAAAATATATTCTAATTATACTTTTAAACCACTCAATATTATAATTCATCACTATAAATTATTTTGATTAAAAAATTTGTTTTTAAATTATTTCACTATTCATAGAAAATTGGATGTTCTCAGAAAAATACCAAAAATTCAACATAGGCTAATTTTGATATTCCAAATCAAAAAATGAAGTCCATTTTGAAATATAAAATTTATATATTTTCAAAAAGGTAGTATTACTATTCATAACAACTATTTTGATTGGTCGCGATGTGTTAGAATCTTGAAATTGTGTATAATGCAAGCTATTACATTATTGAAAAAGAAGCGCATCATGGAAGCTCGAGGTGTTATATTCTCCCATCCATCAATAAATTGTGTCCTTGCAATTTGAAATTTTTAATTTAAAATAAAATGTTGAAAATAGAAAATACCTTTGTAGAAAACCCACATCGGAAATAGGGTTAATAAAAATATAACTTTAAAAGAAACAAAGAGAAGTACAAAGGTCACTCGAGATAGCCCATACTAGGATTCTATAAAAATATTGATAGGTAGGAGAAAAAAACATCAAGGTCTGATGGAGAGTTATAGAAAACAGAATTAAGAGAAAGTTTAACTACAAGAAAATCACAAACCTATGATTGGTTAAATGATCATTGATTCCCCTGTAAGAAAATTTAACCGACATTGTTTTTGTCTTAAGTTACCTTTCATAAATGTGAGGAATTTCTTTAGGAGATTTACTAAGAATATAAGGAAATATATATACTTGTCATGTAGACTTTCATTCTATAATAATTTTTTACCACAAACCCATCTTTCACTCAAAAAGATAATAGAACTCAAAAATATTATATTTATCCTAATCGTACAAGGTTCCAAATATTAACACAAACCATTTAGATTAGGAAAACAATTTTGTAATAACTAGGGAATTCCTGTAGGCTAGTGGTATGTAACAAAGGCATGTCGAACTATGGTTGTGGGTTCGATTCCTGCAGCTTTGTCTTATGTGACGGGTTATCCCCCAACCTGCAGGTTTTCCTTTTCCTAATAATATTCCAAAAAATAATCTTAATAAGTGTTTAACCTTAAACAATACTATCCAAAGTTTATCATAGTCCATTCAAACCTTTTTAGTTATCCAAAATACCTCTGTCCAGACTTTCTCTAAAAGGTCTCTAAATTCCAAAATCAATTGTAACATCAGATTCCCCAAACAATGTAAAGTTTCTCTTATTTTCACATTCTAAAAATATTATTACCTTAATCATATTAAAACCTTAATGAAAACAAAAAGTTCTGCAGTAAAATCCTTATATATATCACATTATTCTTATAACCAGAATATAATCCTTGAGTCCAAAAGCACCACTACATTAATTATTCCACTTCAACTATAGTAACAGCATAATATTGGCCTTGATCCCTTGGCATTTTCTGAGTGATGATTCTCTGACGCTTCATACATTCATTTGCATAATGCTCCATTTCTCTACAATTGTAGCATTCAACATTGATAGCCTCTTTCTTTCCCTTGCAATCACGAGCCTGGTGACCTCTTTCTCCACATTTGTAACAAACTCCCATTCCCTTTAGGCAAGTACCGGGGTCATTCTTCCCACAAATATCACATAATGGAAAATATTTCTTTCCCTTTTTCACTTTATCGATCTCCTGTTCCACTGTTCTCTTGTTCTCTTGCTTTACTTTATTGACATAAGAATTAGAGAATTCCTTTTCTATCTTGATAGCACATGAGACAATAACTTCGTACAAAAAGAAGGTTTGTGAGACTAATGCTCGACGGAGAAATGGTTTTAACCCATAAAATAAATGATAAATCTTACTTCTTGGGTTACGTATATAATCCGGAGCATGCCTCGCTAACCTTGTAAAGTTAGCCTCATACTTTGCGACATTCTCATCCTCCTTCTGCCTCAGACATAGAAATTGTCTTTCCATATCTGCTCAATGGTCATGTGGAAAGTATTTTTCTAAGAAAATTTCCTTAAACTCCCTCCATTCCATACATGATACTTTTTCATTTTCCATTGTGTTTCAAATCAATGACCACCATTTAACAATATATCCAGTGAGGCGGTAAACTGCCATAATAATCATTTCCCTTTCACTACTCCCCAAGGCATGGAATATTTTCTCTAAGGAATTTATCCATTGCTTAGCTACTAAGGGATTTGTACTCCCATTAAATTTTGGTGGTTTCTACCTCATGAAATGATCTAACATTTATCCTCCACGTTTCAGATTAGGGTGCTCCATACGAGTAAGTTTATTATTCATAACATGAGTGAGTTATCCCAGTATCGTGATAAGTTGATCAGAACCAGTTGTATCAAAAACTCTACTATATTTATCTTGAACAGGAGGAAAATCCCTACATGGAGTGTGTTCATTGATACGGTTTACATTCCTCCCACTAGGCGCCATTTCTAAACAATGGCATAAACTTGATTAGTTTAAGAATCAAAATACATTATTCCATACTTGTAAAACACTTAACATAAATTTTCCAGTGTATGGATACAATCCATAATCATAAAAATGTTTTCATTGAGGAAGTCTATACTCATAAACCCTTCATAATGGTTGGTAAATAAAATGAGAATTATCCTAAGCGTATCCCCCAGGAGTGTCATAACCGTGAGTGAAGAAATGCACATTGTTGTGCACCAGTTCTCATTCGAGTCTAGCTCAAAGCGGTGTTATCGGGGTTTACCCCAAGGTACATATGTGCTAAATCCCCCTCTACCTGCTCATATCCAGACTATGATGTATTTCTCGGAAAACTCACAAAATCTCGATAATACCAAAATTCTAGGAATTTATTCTATACTAATCCTCAAAATCTATCTGTTGGCTATGTGCTCTAATCACAGTTTATCTAAATCTAGCTTCCAAGGTTAGTACTAAACTGCCTCTGATACCATTTGTAATGCCCCGAACCCAGTTACCCAGAGTCGGTGTATTATTTCATAACATTGGCATCATCACAAAATATCAAGTCTCGAAGGACCGGTTAGTTTAGTAGCCTTGGAAACACTAGATACATTCATAAGTCTTACATTACATCATAAAGTAAAACAAAACTACAACAACATATTGTATTCATATCCCCTCATTCTATCCCTACAGGTCATTCATAATATACTTCTTCACATCCTAGAAAAATTAAAATGTTGGAAGGGGTGAGCTCAGATGCTCATTAAGGATAACAATATAGCGAAAGCTTTCATAAATAAACGTTAACATTTAAGGAAATGTATAACTAAAAAAGCCTTTTAAACTTGAACTTCAGCATAATATGGAAAAAATAAAATGAAATAATGCCATTTACTTATTCACATTGATATTCTACTAGTTGAATAATCACATTCAATATCAATAACCACTTTCATAATGATGGAATACATAATGTCAGACTATCATAACCACGTAGCCAAGGCCTCGTTCCAAGACTACAAATAAGATTTTGTCAAGGCCTCGTGCAAAGACACTAGATTGTCTCATGAGACCTACCGATGCATCCAGGAGCTATATCAGGCTCCACGAGTCACTTATTAAGTCCAATGCATTCCTCATATGAAAAGGTTTAAATATATCATAAACCATATCATAATCGTATCACAAAAAACATGCATAAAGGAAACATAAAATTTCCATATTTCAATCACAATATATCAATACAAAACATTGATATAATAAAGTAAAACTTTCAAAACCATTTTCAATACCAAAATAAAATAAAATTAATACTTGGTATTTATTTTTCATTTAAGTTTTTTTTGGCTTGTAGAGGAATCCGAAACTCAAATAATTGTCACGGCGGCGGAGAGGTCTTTGTCTCCACATACGTACGACAAAAAAACATTCCCTTGTGTTGTTTATTAAAAGGCTTCATATAAATAAGATTCCTTTTGAATAAACGTAAAAGTCAAAGGGGTTTATACAATGTATAAAAGAAATTTGTGTATAAAACAAATTATGCCTCAATGAATGGAGATTGAGACGAAATCCCTTACAAAGATCATTTTTTAAATAAAATGGATCTATTATGTGTATTCACTATAAGTACACATAATGAAAGTACAAATACAAGATAGGACATAATAATATCATGACATAATTTGGAAGTAGGAGATTAACCCAATGAATGGAAATTGGGTTAAGAAGTTCCCTTACCTCGTGTCTGAATTGACTCGACCGTTCTTTAACCTCATGAATAACAAACTACATTTAATTTAAACATTATTAAGAACCTTTTTTAAGTTCATTATTAATTTTATATTACTTATTACCATGTTATGAACATTGTGTAACTATTAAAGTTAATAACGGTCGTTTTGTCGATCTTTGGTACATGAGTCAAAAATAAACTTCTTATAATTACAAGTGGTTCATGAGGTAAAATATCCATTATATCCAGAATTATATTCATGATTTATATATCATATATATCATAAATATCAAGTATATACATTTAATCATAATATTACGTAACATTTAGAGGTAAGAAATGAAATGCACCGTTCATGGAGACGGTAAGCCGCACGTACGCCTGAATGCTACTTTCATTTATATTTCGTATTTAATGAAATAATAATGATATAAAGGTGTATTATAATTCCAGTATAATATAATATATAATATCATTTACTCCATCCCTTATACGTCCCACATATGGCATCAACAATTCATATCACTTTGAGGGGGCGGTAGTCTGCACTTACTAAAATGAAATTATCCCGTTTACCCATAATGGAAATCATAAAGGTATGCCATAAATGAAAAATAAAGAAGCATAAGAAAAACATAAAAATAATATATATATCATATATGAAAATAGTGTCATCATAATGGCCACCATGAGAGGTGTTAAAAGAAGATTGAATAATCATCGTTTCACGAGGCAGTAATTCACCACCCACAAAAACAGTATGTTCTTTAACCATTAGAAAAAGGTGTGTGTAAGTGTAAATAAAATCCTTATCATAACAAAAAACTAGTAAATTTTATATACTGGTGTTGTTACAAAATAAAGGAATAAAAATAGTTTAAGGGGTTGGAGAAGCAAAATAAAACAAAAGAACATAAGAGAAGACATTACCTTAAAATCGGGTAACTCTTTTTTATTGGAGCCAAAGGCTTCCTTGGGAAGACTTATAACCAAAGTGAGGAATCTAGGAGTAAGAGTGGGAATTTGAGAGAGTTTTTGGGCAGATTTTGGATGATACAAATGGCTTTGATGGTGTGAATAATGTGGTAGAGGTGAGGGCCTTTTATAAGAGGAGAGGATGGGCACTCTTGGTAAGTCATGAAATGTTACATTATTATGAAATGATTTTCAGATTTCAAAGGTCCCACAATGATATATTTCTAGGATAATATGATAAGTGTTCTAAATATACTCATCTAATAGGTCTTTTACAAGTCTAAGTCTTAGATTTTGTATTATCTTTTCATTTTATTTAAATTTTTAATTAATGAAGTAATCGCTGCATCATCATCGTGTCATACAAAATTTAATTTATTTAATGTCTAAAAATTACAAAAAAATTACCATGTTGTAGGAAATATTTTTTTCTTTCCAATGAATATTTATAGTCAAAAATTTAACTTATATAAACCCATGTAATAATTGTTTTAGTAAAACGACACATGTTTGTGACAATTTTATTTTTACATTAAATAAAAATTTATTAATGTAATTTTCTTACCCAAGTGGCTCCATGGGGTCCCCAAGTTGACCCATGTATTTTATTGGTCGTCCATCACTCATCAAATAAGTGTAGGACAATTGTCAAGATATTTTTATATTTTTATATTATAATTTTTGACCTTAAATTTCACTAATTACCTTTAATCGCGATTAATAAAACTTAAAAGTAACTCTTCACCAAAAAAATTATTTTAATACCATTTAATGAAATTTTACTTCCTAATGAGAACAATGGATTTCAGATTTTTGAAAATCAAATCACGGAAGTTGTAATGTTTCATTTACACTAAAAATTAGTTTTTAAACTACCACTTAGTGGTTTCACTATTCATCAAAAATTGAAGTTTTTCAGAAAAACACCAAAAATTCACCCTAAGATATATTTGATATTACTAATTAAAAAATGATGACTATTTTAAAAAATTAAAAACATATAAGTTGAATTAATTAATTTAATAATTAATTACCACTGTCACAACAAATAGCGTGTTTTTAAGAGACAATATATATCAAAAGATTGACAATTGTTTATGTCCAATTTCAAAGTGAAATTAATTCTAATGACCACAATTGGATAAAATGGTAAAAATATATTCTAATTATACTGTAAAACCACTAAATAGTATAATTTATCACTATAAATTATTTTGATTAAAAAGTTGTTTTTAAGTATTTTCTCTATTCATAGAAAATTGGATGTTCACAGAAAAATACCAAAAATTCAAAATAGAATAATTTCGATATTCCGAATCCAAAAATGAAGTCCATTTTGAAATATAAAATTTACAAAATTTCAAAAAGGTAATATTACTATTCCAAAAGGCTATTTTTATTGGTCGCAGTGTGTTAGAATCTCGAACTTGCGTACAATGCAAGCTATTGCATTATTGAAAGAGAAGCGTATCATGGAAGGTTGGGGTGTTACAATATTGAGAGTGAATTTAATTATATAATATTATCACTGAAAGAATTTGGGTAACCTGTTCATAAGGGAGGATTCTGTGAAGGAGAAAGTGGTTTGTGAGGGAGAAAATCTATAATGTATTATGTGAATGAGTTGAGGTTGTGAATGAGTTGAGGTTGTGAACGAATTTTATTTTATGAAGGAGGTGGTATAAAGATTATGATTAGTTCATGAATGTAATTTGAGGGACACTATAGTCTAAAAATGAGAAGTGTTTCATGAGTCATCATCCGTATACAAAATTGAAGTAGATCGTAAAGAGATGGTATCCCACAAAGTGAAGGTATATTAGGAAGAGAATTCAGACCAAAAAGCAAATTAAAACCATGAATCACTATCATTAAACTATTTATGGTACCTCATGAAGGGATTGAGGTTGTTCATAGACAACCATAAATAGACCGTGAAATTTATTTCCACAAGGAAAATGCCTTGTGATGAATTTTACATCATCTATCGGATGAAAAAAGCTCTTTATATAACACCTATGTGTGAAAATATTTCAAGGATCTCACACAAGGAGATAAATTCTAGGATTGGGTAGTAAAAATTAACCTTATTATATGTGAATTCTAAAGTAGAAGAAGAATATAGAGGATCTTCACTATTCGAAAAATCATGCAGAAAGAGTTTATTCACTACTAAATCCAAGATAGTGAGAAGAAGAGTTGGCATCTATTTAAGGTCCTTCAAAATCATGAGTTTATAATTTATATTTATACAGAAAAATATATGGTTTTTCTATGTGTCTGGAAATGTAATGTGTTTCATTAAGGTAAAATTGAAATAACATCTCCAAAAGAACTTTAATAGATCATCTACCTACAAATGTGGATGCATTAATTATTGATAATGAAATGACCTACATGTCCATAAAATATGTTTGAATCCTTTCCAAGTATGTGAGAAAAGTAAGAGGAAGAATTTGATCCTTTCAACTGGTAGTGATACATCAAAGGAAACATTGAGGGAGTTACCCTTAGGAAGTAGTGAGTTGTCTTTAAACTTTGTAAAGACAGTGTTTCTAGGAATATAAGTGATATAGACTAAACCATATATTTGAAGTGAGCCATAGTGTATTTGGTACATTGGAAAACTGATTTTGTATGCTCTTTAGACCTAGCCTAGTGAGGGTAAACCAAGTGAAAAATCATTATGTCATTGCACTTTCTTTCCTTCTTAACTTTCTATGCATCATCATGAGATAAATTTAGAAATGATAAGATAAATATAAACACTAAATAGAAAAAAAATGTGGACATTATAATAAAGAGTTAAAAATCTAATGGATAAGAATAATTCTGAAAAATATATCCATACCCTAATTCACCACCTTTCTCAGTGTATGTAGACCCATTTTGGACCTAACAGCTGCTGATGGTGGACTCATACTCAAGATGCCAAAAGTTGACTTGGTAATTTTGGATGAAGTATCTTACTATTCCAATTTAATGAAAATTGATTAAGGGCCTCCTCGACATAGAATTCATCAAGTGGAAGAAAATACCCACCTTTCTACTCAAGTGTTGCAACTTACTAACTATATGAAATAATTATAGTTACTTATTATACCACCACACCCTCATGCTTCAACAATGTAAATACAACCCTATGAGATGTTCAGAGGCCCACATTCATACCAATATGGTAAGGAAGGGATGATGGAGCTCCAAACTCAATATTGTAATTACATTAATTACAATCAATATATCTAACAATACTAGCAATCATAGTAGTACCAATAGTACAAAAACAACCAAAAAAGATCGGCATAGCCGTAAAAATAGAATAAAAGTTACTTTTAGCATTTGAGTGCACAAATTCCATAAAGGAATCATGGACCACTTGGGAATCCCCAAAAAGGTCAATCTCTGTGACCACGAAAAATCCAAAAATATTTCCCTAGAGATCAAAAATATACACCAGTACCACAATAACTATATTAGTAAGCACCACTCAGACCACCACCACAAGCCCAACCACTCCAAACCAATCTTGAAAACCTTCTCACTACATTCATGAAAAACTAAATCCAATGGATAATTACCAATTAAATAGAGATCTAAAACTAAAAGGCTACACTATACAACCTATAACACCAAATGGGAATGATTTTTAAAACCCTTTTAGAAGAACTACCTATTAACACTGTAATGAAACAAAGTGAATAAAAAAATAGTTGTTCTTATGAGTTGTAATATTTTACACTTTCAACAACCATGAAAAAAGAATATGGGAGAACCTAATAAATAAGCTATTTCCATTAATGAAGATAATGATGATAAAAAATGTATAAGATAAGTATGTAAGTCTATAATAAGAAGAAACTTCAAAAAATCCCATAAAAGAACATCCCCAAAAGGAAGATGTTTATATAGGACCACCAATGTTCAAACCCTCTCTTTGATTCCTAGAAAAAATTGAGGAACAGAATGATAGAGGAATAAAATAAAATGTTTATAAAAATGACAAATAAATTTCATATCAATATCCCATTTTCTAAATCCATTTTCCAAAATTCAAATTATGAAAATTTCCCAAAGGAAATACACTCAAACAAGATAAAGATAGAAGAATAAGGTGTCATCTCTATAAATGAGGAATTGTCTACTGTCATTCCTCATAAGCTTCCACAAAATATAAGTGAACTTGGAAGTTTATCAATCCCTTGATCCAAAAGAGAATAAAATTTTGGGATGGAATTATGTGACCTAGGAATAAACATCAATCTAATTCCTGTGACTATTTTCAAGAAGTTAGATCTTGAAGAATTAAAACCAATAAGAGTGGCCCTTCAACTGGCTGATCAATCAGTCAAGTATCCTAGATGAATTCTTGAGGATATCTTATTTAAAGTTGTAAAGTTTATTTTTCCTACATATTTTATAATTTTAGCCATGGAGGAAGAATGAGTCATACCAATTAATTTAGGGTGACCATTTTTATCTAATGGGAAGTCTTTAATAAATTATAACCATAAGAGATTAGTATATAGAGTGGGAGATAATAAAGTTGTGTTCTACCTAGAAAAGGATTCCAAAAAGGTAATTATTCTTTTGATTTCCAATACATCTCTCATACTGATGAAGGATATGAGTTCATGACCATTAAAGACATATAGAGGCCCTTTCCCTAGATGAAGAAGAGGATAAATATCATGACAATAAAAACTACTTTTAACCATTTATTAAGAAAACTATACCACCATTCATACCCCATGTAATTAAGACAACTGCATTGTAATTCAAACCATCATCAAGCACACTCAAGTACACATTCCATGAGACTGCTGAAACACTTCCAGACATTATCAGCTAATATCTAACTCAAAAATAGGAGTATAAGTGGATTAAATTCCTAAGAAGTCACAATAACTTAATATATTATGGATTGGATGACCTTAAAGGGATCATACCCACAATATTCAGCCACAAATGTTCATTAGATGATGGTTCTAATCTCAAATGAGAACCCCATTGTCTACTCACCCCACCAATGAATGGTGTGGCTAAGAAATAAGTGTTGAAACTTATAGATGCTAGAATAATATTTTTAATATCTGATAGTGAATGGGTGAGTCCACAAAAATTCATTCCAAAGAAGGGAGGAATAATTATTGTGCAAAATGATGAATTAATAATTAATCTCTACATTAACCTTAACTATATGGAGGTTATGCATAGAATACAGCAAGATCAATATGACAAACTGAAAAGATCATTTTAAACTACCCTTTATGGAAAAAATTCTTAAAATACTAAAAGGTCATGAATTCTATTGTTTCTTTAATGGATATTCATGATACAATAAAATTGAATCTGGTCCATATGGACATTCCAAAACTACATTCACTTGTCCCTTTAGAAAATTCACCAACCAAAGAATATCATTTGGTAAGTGAAACTCGCCTGCATATTTTCAATGGTGTATGACACATATATTACATAATATGGTGAAGGAATTACTAGAGATTTTCATGGATGAATTTTCAGTGTATGGGAGATCCGTTGAGGTATTTCTGAGTAACATGGATATATTCTTTCAACGTTGTAAATAGAAATTTTTGGTTTTAAACAGGGAAAATTGTCACTTCATAGTCCAGGGAGGAATAATTATTTGATATAAAATCTCAAAACAATCCATGGAAGTTGATCTTGAAAAATCAAAGTGAACGAGACATACCTGATACTACTATAGTGATGACTGTCGATCTATTCGGTACAAGATAGATCCTATTGTTTCTTTGTTTAAAACATTCCAGTAGTTTCCCACCCCTTTACACTCTTCATATCAAAAAACAAAATTTTTGATTCCACCAAAGTTTATCGATTGGAATTATTTACCCTAAAAAATAGTCTGCTGGCCACTCCTGTCATAATTTCATGATATTGGGACAAATATTTCAAATTGATGTATGATTAAATTGACCTTCCTATTGGTGTTGTCCTAAGATAGTGAGTTGAAAATATCTACCATCTCATTTAATATTCCAGTCACACACTGAATGAAGCTTTGGTCAATTATAGGACAACTAAAAAGTAACTTCTGAAAGTCAACTTTTCTTTTGAAAAGTTTATCACATACCCTGTTCTTTCAAAAATTGTGGTCTAAACTAACCATGCCACACTAAAATACCTATTTATCAAAAGAGATGTTAAAACACATCTGATACAATGGATTCTACTGCTGAAAGATTTTGAAATTTTAATAAAAGACACAAAAGGAACTAAGAATGTCAGCATAGATTCTTTATCCATACCTCCATAGCCCAACATCAAATATGACAATAATCATGAAATTTAGGATAAATTCCCCAATGAAACCCTTCTCATGATAAATACCCAAGTTCAACCATGGTTTTCAAATATTTCAACATCTCTCTCCTTAAGATCACACTACCCATACTCTATTTTTCAACTGAGGAATATATTTTTAACTGAATCCTCACATTACTACTAAGATGAGCCACTAATTCTTAATTAACGAGTTGAAGGATTTACGTAGTGATTCATCCTAGAAGATGAAAAAAAGTGTCTTCAACATGTTCTCTGCATCAACAATAGGAGGGAATTATGGATCAAAAAATAACATGATAAAAATACTAAAAATAGGTCTATTAAATACCATGATTCATCAAGATACTATAAAAAAATTTCAAACTCTTTATCCATCCCAGCGAATAAGGACAATAGGAAAGATACATAAAATTCCCTCAAACGCCATCCCAAAAGTCAAAATCTTTAAATTATGGGGAATTTATTTAATGAGACAATTCATTAATTATCATGGTATGTTTTATATCCTATCCTATATTAACTATGTCTCAAAATATGTCAAAGTTGAAGGCACTACTCATGACATAGAAAAAGTGTTAATGATCATTTTAAATAAAATTATCTTTTCTATATTTGGATTCCCCCAATTAATCATAAGTGTTTGGGGAACACATTTCAATAACACCATTGTGAGAGGCCTACTTGAAAATTATGATAGTTGACATAATAATGGTACTCCCTTACACCCACAAATATGTAGACATGTTGAAGTGTGAAATAGAAAAATCAAAAAAATCATGGAGAATACATCAAAAAACAGCTAATAGGATTTGAGTGTCAAACTATATGGCTCACTTTAGGCGTATAAAATAGCCTATGAAATATCCATTGATGCTACTCCATTTCGACTAGTGTTTGAATATACATTCCACCTTCTTGTGTAGTTAAATCACATATCTTTTTAGGAAATTAAAAACTTAAACATGGATGCTATAAAAGGTAGAGATGTCTGAATTATCCTAATAGATGAGCTAGAATAAATACAAAAGGATTCCTATGAAGATTCCATAATTTTCAAAGAAAAACAAAAACAATGGTCTGGAAACTGAATCACCCATCGAATCATTACTCATTGGGATAAAGATATATTAATAAATTTTCATTAAAATTATTTCCTAGAAAGATGAAATCCCAATGGATGGGTTGTTACCACTTCATTATGGCTTTCCCTTAAAAAGATATAGTGATTCAGAAAGGTGAAGAACCATCATTCAACATTAATGGGAAAAGGTTGAAAATATACTTAGATCCCTTCCAAGAAGGGTGCTTCGTTTCTCTAAAATTCACTTGAAAAAAATATGTTTGGATGATGACATCATTGTTAGTTCTTTATGTGAGGAACCCCATATTTTATTTGTTTTCTTTATTCTCATTATTTTTTTTCATTTTAGTAGTATTTTTGTTTATAGGTCACTTTGAACTTCATTGTACCCACATATTTCCATGGATATGCGCTTCATTTAATTATTATTCACTATGTGCACATATCCATTTTAATTATTTCATACTATTTAAACCCCATGGACTAATTTTTTATCTAGTAAAGAATTTTTTTTCTAACACATTCTAAGGGTATCAAAATTTAACTATATTTATCTAAAAAGTTTCCCCGTGTAAATATACTCATCAGGGTGACCTCGATTCCCTTAAAACAATTTCAAAATTTCCATTTAATTTTTTCTATACTATATCTCTGATATCTCTCTCATAGTTATTTCCAAGACATTATAGACACTATCTCATTTTCAGTGTGTGGGAGTCTTTCTTGATCATTATTGTCGATACATTTGAATTTTTTCTTATTTTAATTTATTTAGGAGACATTTTTCATTAAAATCATACTTTGAACCTAAAAAATCATTGTAACCATTTAAATATAAGATAAAGATTGGATGGAAAATTTTGCAATCGATGTTATTATCTTATTTTTATTTTTAGAACGATTTTTATGCTTATTAATTTAATTCAAGTTCAAATTTTAAAAATTTATTTTTATGGACTTTTTACATGGGTTTTTACCTTGAGTAGTTTACAATTTTCGATGGTGTACTCTCATTATTAAGAGGATTATGATCCCACTACTTCATATTCTATTTTTTGTATATTTCATTAGAGTGACATGGGACATGTAAACCTATCAAAACATTCCTTGAGATCTTATAAAGGTTATTACTTGATAAAGAAAATTTTAATATGATAGAGGAAATCTTTATTGTTCCACATTTCCTGTGACCCACATTAAATTGTTTTCTTCTTTAGGTTATAGTTCAATGAATGACCTATTTAGGATGTTGTTATTCCAAGATAAGTATCCCTTCCTAAAATACTCTTGGTATTTTTCATGATCATCCTTCGAACAAGTGTGGGGGAGTTTTCAGTTGGTGGAAATGAGACATATTTATTGAGAATATGTATTGTGGTACTTTTATCATACTCATATGTTATGATCCATGATTTCTTTTAAAATTTTACTCCTATAATGTTTAACTAAAATAAAAAAAGAAGAGAAAAATATTTTGTGTTGTGTATTAGGAAGGTCAAAAAATGAACATTTATGGATCGATGAATCCTTTAAGGAGTTATATATGGTTAGGTGTTGGAAGAGAGATCTAGAATAAACATGTATTGTTAATAATAAAGGAACAAGGTACACTTTTTATTAATTATTTATAGAATCATCGATTCACTCAGGGAAGCTTGGAACATGTACAATTATTTTATTTTAAAGGAGACACATAATTACTTTTTTCCCACTTATCATGAATTATAATTTAGCGATTACACTCATTTTTATCTTGATTATCAAATTCTACACACCTATTCTCATACTTAGAGTCTTTGAAACACCTTTTGCTGAAGCCCCCATGGTTGATTTAGTATTTGTGTTTATGAAGTGGAGATGATAGAACCAATGAAAGACTATGGTTTAGATGATGTATTTTGATTATGAGAATTAATATTGTAACATTTTACCCTGAGTTATGAGAGAAAATTAATTTTGTGGTAAATTTATATTTGGATAAATAATTTAAGATATAGTTTTGAAATTATAATTAAAAGAATAATAATATCGATAAATGTAACTCCCCGAGACATTAAAATATTCTCCTTTTCTAATAAATAAAATTTTATTATTATCATGATTTATACAAAAAGTTAATCTTGTGGTACACAAAACACAAAATTATCTATCATTACATGAAAGATCAATTTTCACTACCTTTTAATGGCCCACCAGTTCTGAAAAAAATTGGCACGATTATAAATTTAATTTTTCAAAACAAACATCATTTTTAACTCAAAATTTCAAATTATATCGTGATGATTTTTTGGTTTTTTTATGAGAAGTTTGATTTTTTTGAAGAATATTGAAAAATATTACATTAGTTAAAAAACTTATTTTCATTTAAATAACTATTAATGTTAAATTATATATTAAATTGGTTATTATAGTCAAAGTGTATCAATTTTATTGGTAAATGGAATCAATTTTATATTAAAATTGGATATAAAAACATACTGAACATTTGAACATTATTACTCCTCCATTCTCACCACATCTGTAGGATTAGTGAAACAATGGATATAAATGGTTTTAATTGATATAATATTTTAGTTAAAATTCATCCTCTCATTTAAATAACTATTAATGTTAAATTATATTTTAAACTAGTTATTATTGTCATAATGAATTAATTATATATATATTAATCCAATGTAGTTCATTGGAATCATTTTTATATTGAAATTGGATATAAAAACTTATTGAAATTTTGAATTTTATTACTTTAAAAACTTGCTTTCTCACCACATCTGTAGGATTAATGAAAAATGGACATACACCGTTTTAATGGAAAAACATAATTTTCCCAAATATATAATTTATATTTATAAAAATGGACATACATATTTTTAATAAATATAATATTTTGTTCTAATAATATCACATTTTTTACTAAAACTATTAGTGAAATTGATTAAAATTAAATACGGTGATTAAGGTAAAATTAAGCTTAAAATGGGAAGAAGGCTTAATGATAGGGAAAAAAGGACCTATACACTTGTCCAAAAGCAATTGGATGCCAATACTTTGCAAATCTCCCCTATTGGTTTGAATTTAATGGTTTATTTTTATAATATTTAATGAAATTTCCCTATATGATAAGTTAAGTAAGGAAAAAGACAAAAAGGGAACCTTCGTTACCATAAACATTTATAAAACTATTATATATGTATAAAACATCATATTTTCGCTTATACATATCATTTTTCAATATAAATCATCTATTTTCCTCATAATAATTTATCATTAATATTTATAGATAAATTAGTTATTTAAAATGCATAAGGGAGACCAATATAGTTATTATTTTTTTAATAATCAATTAAAATTAATGGTACTATAAATATTATAAGTGAAGTAAATTTATTGAATTATTATCATTAATTATTTTATAGATTAATTTATCATGTTAAACATACGTGAACATAATATATTTTAATTCCAATATTTTTTTGATATAAATAAATTAAAATTACATACATAATGTCAAAAATGACATTAATGTTATTTTACAAAAAATTATATTATATTAAATGATTTAAAATTAATAAAAATATTTTATTCTTCCATGTGATTTTCAAGTTTCAATAAATATTAAATATTGTCTGTTAGTGATCCAATTGATCTTTTATAATTAACCTATTGACCCATAGTTTATAAAAATATCGTTAGCATGGTTTGGATTAAAGTAGAGTTTTTTGTGTTGCAAGCACCTGTTTTAAAGTTAATTTCCAACCCACATGGGTATTATATTGTAAATTAGATAAAATATTTTTAATTCAGTGTATCTATTTGTCTAATAAATTTCACCCAAATTTATTCTTAACAGTTAAATTAAATAGGTTAGAAAACTTGTTTAATTTATGAAAACCAAAATGATAAAATTGGGGAACACAGATGTTAAGAAACCAAATTATGAAAATACAATAATTTTTGTGAGTTAGAGTATTTTATCGACCATTATTCCCATTTAAACAATTAGTTTTCCATTTTGGAGGAACATTGGGTAAAGGAGGCCTCCCATTAATGTATACCATTTTTGTAATTACCTGAGTGTCACTCTTGCTCTACTATAAAAAGGAATCCTATACTCCCACTTCCTCACACCTCTCAAGAAACTTTGGATCAACCAATATCTACAAAAATATCATCTAAACATCTATAACATCATCCTAGAATAATCTTCTTGGGCATCAATCCATTAAAGTAATCCTTTTGGTACAAACCCAAATGAGTTACCTGATTACGAGGTCACATCTTTCCTCAAGTTCTTTAGTTTTATTTCCATTATCCACTCCCTAAAACTTCCTTATTAAATTTTTATATAAAACAAAAGTATCATAAAAAATTATGTTTTTATGGTAAGGGTTATACCTAAAATTACACACATTTCCAACTAATGGATAACTAATATATTGTTTACGTTTATGACAAACTGTCGCCTCCTGAAATGATGATTGCTGATTTTTCCATTACCATATATCATGGTGGTCACTATGAAAGTAAACTATGTTTATATATATTATATATGATATTTATTATTTCTTAAATCTTCTATAATTTTTTTATAACACATACCTTTATACTTTTTATTTTTTAAAATACAATAACATCTCTTATGGAAGTGTGGACTACCGCCTCCTCAAAGTGATGTAGTTCTTTCACACTATACATGGAATGCATAAATGAGGGTTTTAAATAAAATTATGTGAAATAAACCACAACTATATTATATTAATTAAATAATTAAATTTCTAGTAATATAATATATAATTCTTCATTACCCTTTTCACACACAAAAAGTGATAATGTCAATCGTGGACGGGTGGACTACCATCTCCACAACGCGATGTTATTAATTTTACATCACAAGAATTATATATATACATATATATGATTTAATAACGTGGTATTTATGATATAATTATCATAATTTAAATATATATACTTGCATACCTTCTTTCTATAACGTTCATTGAAAAATGGAAATGTCACTTATGCGTATATATGGCATACCATCTCCATGATTGTAATGTTGGTTCATTTTTCATAACTATATTTAATGATTGATTTTAAAATTATAACTAATGAAAAAATATGATAATTATTTCATGATTATTATTCTATCATGGTTATATAATGACCCCTTTAACCATAGTTGACTAACCATAGTTGTTTTGACACGTAAATTGAATTTTCTCAGAACACCCCCTGTAAACATAATTGTTTATGTAGTTGTATACAACATGGTAATAAGATAAATAAAATAAATGATTGAAATGAAAATGGTTATGATTAAACTAAATAATTAACATAATTGTATAATTCAGTAATATAAATACACATGAGAAAAGTCAGACTCAATGTAAGGTATTTTCATCTAAATTTACATTCCATTGAGACTTAATTATTGTTACGCATCTAGTTTATTTTATTTGTTTTATATAATATATTTGACATGTTATATCACGAATCTATTTATTATCATTATATTATATGTTTCACTTAATGTTATTCCTCTAAAGGGATTATGGTTCTAAATGTTTCAAAGTGCTATAGGACACATGGGGATGTTTAAAAATTGTTTTCCTCAAAAATATTTTAATGGAATTTAAATGGTATATAATAAAATTAACTATCCTCAATTGGGGAAATTTTTATATGTACGTATTCTTTATTAAATATAGAAATTTAATAAGGAATATTATTTAATTTATATGAGTAATGTTTTGTAAGGTATGGGATGAGGACCGTTCACGGTAAGCTATTATGGTAGGGGACCGATTAATAAAAGTCTCTCAATGAATTAGTAATCTAATGGGAAAAAATTAGGATGTAAAACCCATTTGCAGGAGGGTATAATTACATTAAAAACACACAAACCCCACACACATAGACCGAAAAGGCCATGCATTCCCCATCCTAAGAGATAACCCACCCATCAAGCCTTATTTATTCTGTACATGGGGCAAAGGACCAGTGGGTATGATTCCCATAACATATCCTAAAGGCCAACAAACTAGCTTGAAGGACCAGTGAAGCATCATGCATGTATCATAGTACCTACGTCACTAGGCCTGCATCATGGCTTCATCACCACCTCCCTGTGTTTTTCTTGTATCACTATATACCTGCTGATATTTTCTCCTTCCTAGATTTGAACTTGAGTTTGATGCATGATTAATGGGTGTATAGTTCAGGTTGGATAAACCAAATTTGGTTTATAACCAATATTTTTTGAAATTTCTTTTAAAAGGTCTTAACGAAAATGGTTCCATGTACCTAGGAAAGATGACATCCAATAATTGATAATTTCTTTTATCTATAACTCGTTTATTATTATTATCTATGACATCATTCAGTAACATATGTTTGTATGCATTCTATTCTCACATTTATTGTTTATGTGGCATGCGTTTTAGTTTCATACCTTTCCATAGGAATATTTCCCTGTCTAATTATTTGAGTGGAATGTGTTATCAGTTATTTACCTTTACATGTATGTTTATTTCCATTGAATCGTTATTTATTACGCTTTACATAACCTTACTGATATTTTTAGCTCACCATTACTGTGTTTCCTTTCCCAGGCTATGAAGAATAAATCATCGAATAAGTTTTCAAGGATGAAATTTATTTCATTTTATTATGTATCATATTTGTATTTTATATTTCCAATGTATTAAGGGTATCATATATATAATCTGGATATCCAATATTGTAATACTAATCAGACCTATAGGATGTCATTACATATAATCATGGAAATGTAATAAAATAATGCATCAAATCCGAGATTTGGGGTTGGGTAGTTATAGTTGCCACCAAATAAAGTTTAGTAGAAACCATAGAATCTAGATTTAGAAAACATAGATTAGGGATCAAAACCCAATGATAGATATTGTGGATAATTATACAAGAACGTCAAGGAAATTTGGTAAGGTAGAGACTATGTGGGTATTTCACAAAATACACCCTTATCTGGGTATTACAAGTTGGTGTGGTTATAGAATAGATTTACCTATGAGTAATATCTCTAACATGGTGTGTCAGGCCTGACACGAAATAACCTGGTACATGACAAAGAGCCTTATTTCATACCTGGTTTGACACTCCTAGGGGATACTCTTATGATAATTCATGTTTTCTTTAGAAAAAATTATAAAGGATTTAATGATATCCCTAATTAAATCACATTTATGATTACCAGATTAGCTATGCATATGTTTTTCAATTTATGTTATGTGGTGCGCCATATTATGAATTATACCAATTTTATATTTTTATGAGCTTATATAGAATGTAAAATTGTCTAGAAATGGTACCTATAAATAATAAGTGCATCAACACTCATGGTTAATGTATATGTTTCACTACTATGAAATTCAATGTAGCTGGTATTATAACTGATCACGTTATGGATAAATTGGGGCAGCTTAATTAGGTAATGACATGTAACATTTCTCATATGGTTCAACCGATTTCATAATGAGACTCCCCTATTTTGGAAATCTTTATGTGAGAGAGGACCCAACCATTTAGTAGTAATATTGATCTAATTACATCTTAGTAATGGATTAAGTCTTTAGAGAAGATATTTGAGGTGTTGGGATGTGTTGAAAAGTAAAAGGTTACATTTGTTGTGTATTATCTTAGAGACAATGTCGATCAGTGGTTGTCATTGACCCAAAATACCAAGGAATTAGAGGAGATATAACTCATGGAATGGAAAGATTTTATAGAGACTTTTTTAAATAAATGCATCATATATGATCAATAATTTTTAGTGAAGAGGAAGTTCTTAAGATTAAATAAAAAGGAATAAGAGAGTGTTGTAGATTATAAATCTACCTTTTCAAGGTTAGCCAGGTATGCTAAATATTACATACACAACATGGAGTGAGAAATTGTTAAGTTAAATAGATGACTCCAAGTATCTGAAGGGAACTCATCTCCCAAAGATTTTCATTATATGACAAAATAGTTTTATGTTTCATCAGGCCAAAGAAAGAATTATATAATTTTTATTCCATTTAAGGGAAACTAGATAATAAAAGGAAGAATGATTAGATAAATCATACAAAAAATAATATAATGAATTAATTTTATGAATGTGATAATTATAGAAAGAATCATCCTAGTACATTCTTGAAGGGAATGGGAGTTTTTTATAAGTGTAGAGAAAATGGACACACAGTTCGTGATTGAAAGGGAAATAAATAAAATTCAATTTTTCAATGCTTAAATGATAAAGAGATTGGGCACTATACAAAGAATGCCCCACATGTCAACAGAATATACCTCAGAAGAAGCTGACATATAATGTTCAAGCTTACGTTATTGATACTTCTGAATAATATTGATTAATATAACTTTGTATTTGGATCCTTGAGTGATGTTGTAAAATTATCTTAACAGTTATGTAATGGTTATAATAATTATAAAATATGTAAGGATTGTGCTGCAGTACTTTTTCATCAATGATTTAAAAGCTCATTTTGATAAGTAATATAAACCAATAAAAGTGAATCAGTATAATATTGAACTTATCATAAAACACATGGTTTAGGAAAATATAATCCCTCCTATGTCTCTAATGTTGAGTTAATTGTTTTTAGAAAAATTGATTATTCATATTGATAAAATAAACCAAATACTACTAACTACCAAATAAATGATTCTTAAGTGTTGGATCATAATCTTTTGTAATGTTTAACCATTTACAAAATGGTTTAAGATGATATTTCAATTAGGTTTTAGAGACTGATGTGTTACTTCACAATTTGAAACAACTTTTTCTAAGAAATGAAGTAGAAATAGTTCAAATCACGAACAAAGTATTAGATTATGTTTATGAATTGAAATATATATTTACTTATATAAAATGAATTAATCTCTGAAATGTATGGAAAATGGCCTTGAAACAACCATTTTGTCTTATTATCATCATTTTTTTGATATTAATGACCTTTATTAGAACCTATGGATTATGGTTTTGTGGACTATAAATTTCAGCTGAAAATGTTCTCTATCTCTCTCCATCAGAACAAGATGGTTAGATTTATCTTCCAAATCTAGGTTTTCACTAATGTTATATTATTTTAAAGCCTAGTTTTGTGTCAGTATTCAAATTTCATTTTCCCAATTATTAATATTATGTGTTATTGATCCTATTTATGATGTGGGTATTTCAACAATATTATTTTCAAATATCATTCTCTTGATTACCAAGATCAAGTTTAAATTGTGAGGACATAATTTAAATAAGTTGAGGAGAATGTAACACCCTAAGAAATTACAATATTTTCCTCTCATAAAAAATATTTTTTTACCATTATTTATACACAAAGTTAAGCTTTCCTAACACACAACACTGAATTACATTGCATTACACGCAAGATCAAGTTTTTCCACCTCTTAATGGTGCACCTATTTTTAAATTTTTTTTGAAAGATTTACAATTTTTTTCAAAATCAAAATCATTTTTTAATTTACAATGTGAAAATTATCTTTGGGTGAATTATTGGTATTTTTCTGAGATGTTTCATTATTTGATGAATGGTGAAAATTCTGAATTTTAGTTAAAAATGCATTTTTTAAACAATTATTAAGGTTATTTATATTTTAAATTAGTTATTATTGTCAAAATAGATCAATTATACATATAATAATACAATTGAGTTTATTGGAATAATTTTTCTATTGAAAATAGTTATAAAGACTTATTTAGCTTTTGAACTATTTTACTTTAAAAACTTGCTTTCTCGCCACGTCTGCGAGATTAGTGCTATATATAAATTTCCAACCACTCTGATTTGAATTTTTAAAAATGGGAATACATGGTTGTAGTTAGTATAATATTTTTTTTATAATAAGAAAAAATTAAATTTTTACCAAATATATTAATAAAAGTAAATAAAATTAATTACGGTGATTAAGGAAAAATTAATCATAACAAGGGACTAAAACATAATATTTAGAGTAAAAATGACCAATAAACTTGTCCAAAATACATTAGCATCCACTAGTTCGATCATACTTTCTCTGGGTTATAATTTTTTGGTTTATTATTATAAATTTTAATGAAATTTTCCAATATTATAATTTTATTAAAAAGAGAAAAAGGGAACATTACTTAACTTTAACATTTATAACAATTTGAGATATATAAAAAACATCATATCTTCTATTATAATTATAATTTTGAAATGTAAATGGGTTATTTTTATCAAAATAAATTTTCATCAATTTTTAGAGATAAATTTTTTACTTAAAATTCTTGAGAAATGGAAACACAATTATTATTTATTTAATAATAGACTAAAATAAAGGTCACTATAAATATTAAAAGTAAATAAAATTGACTGAAATATTATATTTTTTTTATTTTTAGATGATTATATAATTTGATAAATCATTGAACTTAATATATATTAATTGTATTTTTTTTTTGATATTTTTAAATTAAAATTAATTAAATAATGTCAAAAATGACATTAATGTTATTTTATAATAACTTTAATTTTATTAAATGATTTAAAATTAGTAAAAAATAATATATTCGACCAAGTGATTTTTTTAAGTCTTAATAAATATTAAATATGGTCTTTTAATTGACCAAATTATCTTTTATAATTAACTTATTGACTCAAATTTTTAAAAAAAATTGTTAGCACGATTTATTTTAATGTAATATTTTTGCGGATTGCATTAACTTATTTTAAAATTAATTTAAAAAAATGAAATTATAAATTTTTAAATTAGATATTATATTAATAATTCAGTGGATATATATTTTCTTACAAATATCACCTAAATTTAATCTTAATGGTTAAATTAGTTAGGTTAGAGAACTAATTTTTTAATAATAACCAAAAAGATAAAATTAAGGAAGGATAGTAGTTAAGGGAAAAAATTATTTAAATACACTTGTTTTTTGTGTGGAAGAAGTTTTATAGACCATTAATCCCATTAAAACAATTATTTTTCCATTTTGGATGTACATTAGGTAAATGATACCTTCTACTAATGTATACATTTTTATATTTACAAGAGTACTACTCCTCCTACAATACAGAAAGGCCTCTTATCCTTAAACTTCCTCACACATATGAAGCCACCTTGGCTTGAACAAGATCTTCCCAAATAGGTCATAAAAATACCTACCCTTATCATAGAAGCCTGTCCTATACAGAAATCCATCCAAGAAAACCTTTTGGTATAAACCAAAAGGAGTTAGCTGATTAAGAGGTAAAATATTTCCTCAAGTACATTAGTTTTATTCCCATTATCCACTACCTAAAATTTATTTATAACATGATTATATAAAAAATAATTATCCTAAATATACTGATATTTTTTATTATAAGGGTTTTATGTACCCTTACACACACTTCCATCTAATGTGTAATAAAGATATTGTTTATGTGTATGGAAAACTCATGCCTCATGAAATGATGACTGATCATTTTTCCTTTACCACCTTTCATGGTGGACATTATGATAGAAACTCTATTTATATATATTATATATTATATTTATTATTTATTAAATCTTATTTAATTATTTTATTACACATACCCTCATACATTCCATTTTTTAAATTTGATAATATCATTTGTGGAAGCGGGGACTACCTTCTCTTCAAAGCAATGTGATTCATTCATGCTCTACATGGAATTTATAAAGGATAGTTTTACTTAAACATATGTTACATACATAACATATTTATGGTATTTATTAAATTATTTCATTTTTTTATATATTATATATTATTTTGTATATTATCCTTTTCAGACACAAAAAGTGATAAGGTCGATCGTAAACATGTGGACTATTGACTTTTCGATGCAATGTGATTCCTTTTTCATCATAATAATTTTATATATATAATTAAATAAAATTATATTTTTGATATAAGGATCATTATGGAAATATATATAGTTTCTTAACTTTTTTATAAATATCATTTAAAAATGATAATGTTTCTCATGTGCACGTATGGTCTACCATCTCCATTATTGTAACGTGTTCATTTTTCATAACAAAATTTAATGATTCATTTCAAAAGTATAATTGATGTATAAATATGATAATTATGTAATGGTTATTATTCTAGATATGTTATATAATTAACCCTTTTAATATATTTTACCAACCAAAGTTTGTTTGAAACATAAACCAAATTTGGTCAAAACAACCAAAATAAACATAATTGTATAATTAGTTGTATAAAACATGGTATAAAATAAATAAAAATAATGATTGAAATGAAAAAAAAATTATTAGTAAAGTAAATAACTAACATAATTTTATTAATTTGGAATATAAAGACACACAAGACGATTCATATTGAAGGTAAGAGATTTTCGTCTCAATTTAAATTCCATTTAGACTTAATTATTGTTATGAGTATAGTTTTAATTATATGGTGTATATACATACATTTAAATTTTATATCATTAATATCCTTATTCTTATGATATTATAAGTTTCAAATAATTTTATTCCTCCAAGGGGATTATTGTTCTAAATGGTTCAAAGAGGTATCATACACTTTGTGATGTTTAATGATCATTTACCTCTAGAATGTTTTAATGGTCTTTCAAAGTTATCTACTTACATTACCAATCCTCCAATAAGAAATTTTTGATAAATCTATGTCCATTATTAAATATTCATATTTGATAAGTCATATTATTTATTCTATATGAGGAATGATGTGTATAGTTAAGACACAGGTTCGGGACCTTTTAAGGTAAGGACTGCAGGTTGGGGACTAATAAATGAAATCCCCTCGATGAATCGGTAGTCACATGGGACGAAATCAGGTTGAAAAACCCTTAATGTTTGTAACCATTATTTTATAAAATTTCTTTTTAATGTTCTTGACATTATATTTAAGGTTGGACAAACTAAATTGGTTTGTAACTAGTATGTTTTAAACCATCTTTTGAAAGTTCTTGATGATAATTGTTCTATATACCTAGGAAATATTATATCTAATAATTAAGAATTTCCATTTTTGAGAACATAGTTATCACTATTATCCATGATATTATGCATCAACATATCTATATGTTCATTCTATCCTCATTTTTATTGTTTAAGTGGAATGCCTTTTTGTTTCTTACCTTTCCATATTAATATTTCCTTATCTAGTAATTTGAATTTCATGTGTTATCAATTATTTACCTTTCTATATTATTTTATTTCCATTGATTCATTATATCTTTTTCTTTAATTAACCTTAACATGTATTTTAGCTCATTGTTTTTATATTTATTTTTCCTAGGTTATAAAGAATAATGGTTTGAATATGCATTCAAGTATGCAATTTATTTCATTTTATTTTGTATCATATTTTTATTTTCTATTTCCCAATGTATTATGAGTATCATTTATGTAATATGGATATCAAAGACTTATAAAATAATTGGTCATTTAGGATTTGATTATTTATAATCATGAAAATGTAAAAAAATAATGCACCAGCTCTGGGCTGCAAGGGTTCGGGTGTTATAATAAAGAACTGAACCATGAGGGCTGACTACTTTTCAATGCATGATTGATTTTGGAGGAATAACTTTTTCTTCTTACACTTAGTTCTATTTTCTTGGTGTAATGCATGTTTCCTATTTTAAAAATTTTTACTTTTGGAATCCCTATTGAGATTCTTTTTTCTAAATTATAAGAAATTGTTCAAGTGTGGGAGAATTTGATTATCTGCAATAGTAAATACATTTTGGATGCATTTATATAATGTGTATTCATGAAATGTTTGATTATGAACTAGATTTTTGATTTTCTTCCTAGTAATTAGGAATTATGGGATTGAAATAATATATGATTATATAGTTCCAAAAATATCCTTTACACGCTGTGTTTCTTATACATGATGTGTAGCCTCCATAAATAGAATTCCTGCAAAGTCGTAGACCATCCCGTGGTGTTTATGAATGATGTGAAGACATTACTTAGTGTGAAACTCAATTACATGATTTGTAGCTTTAAAAAAATAGATCCCCTAAAAAATTTTAAATCCATGAATGACATGTAACTCAATTACATGACATGAAATCATCGAAGGCATTCCCAGTCATTGATTTGTGTAGATTATTTGGAAAGAAAAGAGGATCTTAGTTACATGGCTTAAAACTAATTTACATGATGTGAATATATCGGGAATCAAATCATTTAATCTATTATGTGATGTGTAGGACTTGGATGTCATGTATTTCATGGGTATATTTATATTTTATAGGGCCACCATGCACAGAGAGTTTAGATGTCATTTTATTTTCTATCTTGTTCTTCTCCTATATTGATTCAGTTTTTTCCAAAAGTAGTTATCATTAATTCCTTTCATTTTTTCATTGAACCTATGTGAGTTGATTAATCATTTTTCATCCTTTCTTCTTCTATGAATTCCTGTTTTCTTTTCTGATGCATATGTTCACAACATCCTTTCATTCTTCATCATTTCACTCCAGTTTCTCTATCCATTCTTGGTTTTTAGTAATTTTTTTATTGTTTATTTTTTTTATTAAATATCACTAGTTCATCATTATTTTATCATAAAAATTCAAAATTTACTTATATTTAAATTGTTTCCAACTATTTTATATTGATTTTTTATTTCTTAAACCATCATTTTATTTTTTGCAACTACTTCTCCTTTATTCAAAGCATGCATAATGCTTTTTTTATTTTGATCATCACTCCAATGTGTAGCTAGTTCCCTTAAGGATAGGGTCAAGAGTAGGGGTGTTTCCAAAACTAATGAATCTTTATATTGATCCTTTAAAAACCCTTTAGCTGGTAAATAAGTTAAAACAATTGTTCATCATATTCATTTACCAAACCTTGACCATGAGAAGTGTGATTGAACGAACCTGAACAAATAAGAGTTGACCAGAACTATGACCATTAGACTGTGTTGATTTCTTCATAATATATAAAAATAATGAACTTATATTTTATCTTATACCTTGAACATGGGATAATTACTTCATAGTTATATCCAATTGGTTTCAACAAAATAAATTGGTGAATTTTTCACTACTTCACATCCTAAGCCATAGGACCATTCAATGTTAAATATTGGATTATCCTTTGTCAAGAGACCTAAAATTGACCATAATAACCTCTTTATTAATATGAATTAAAACTCCAAGATACATATTTTTAGTAAACACCAAAATTAAAGAGTGAAAGTGAGGGATCCTTATAAGGGTTGTATTTGATTTGCTTCAAAACTTCTAATAGTCACTATGGGATCGACCACATTTTTTCACTTTATTATTCCATAGTAGTAAGTGTGGTTGGAGCCTATAAATTATAATATTATCTCAGTACACATGAGTTCAATTATTATTGTAGGATGAGTCATGAGCTCATATGGCTAGGCCTAGGATATATGGTTTGTTTTCCACTATGTCTCTTATAATAATAGAAATCAATCCGCATGAAGTTCTTGATAAGTGATATATGAATATATTAGTCTTATGCTCAAGAGAAAATATAAGGATTTCATTCTAGTGTAGAATTGTTAGGGAAGAATCTTCTTAAACTGGTAAAACCAAAAACTATTAATTCTTACATATATTTGGATCATACATTATGGAATCGAGTCATATAGAATATACCACTCTATTGATTTAAAGGTATTATAGGATGGTTCATTAATTCATCCATTTTATGTTCTTGTAATAAGGACCATGCACCCTCAAATGGATCTTTTAATCTAATATATGAATGTAACATCAGGTTTCTCTAAATGTTTTATTTGTTGATAGACCTAGTGAGCATAAATCAATTTTTACTAGGGAATAATGGTGAAAACTATGTTCATTATGTATTTTAATATTTACCCAAACTATTACCTAATCTATTGATGGAAAGGAGTAGTCTAAAAGGATATGACATATACTCTAGACTCCATTTTTGGTTTTCAACATGATATTAATTGTGTGATTTTTTTTTCAAATGCTCTCAATTTTTCCTCAAGACAAAATAAGTTTATGCATAGAGATAGGAGACTCAACTTTTTACTTGGATTCCCTTGAGTTTCTATATAATGATGAGTATTAGGACTCTTAGCTTGTGAAATTCAATGTCATGAAATTCTAACCATATTAGGTGGTGTCTAATGTTATAGATCTTTGATTAGAGGTTGGGATAGTCTATATAGGAAGGACATGGAAAACGTGACATGAATGTAGAACCCAATTCAAGTATATACAATATTAAGAATGTATCCAGACGATTGAAGTTAATAGGGTTTTGACCAAAATATAGAGGGGATTATGTTTATACAACATTGATCACAATATGAGGGGTGAGATTGTGAGTATGGCATAGAGGAATGGTTAATCTTGCATGAATGAGTTAAGATAAACACTCATATAACAACCTCTAAAACATTCCACATGGTGTACGATCATAATGATTGGACCAGTGTTTAAAGTATATTATCAAGTTCACTAAAATAATTAAAACATATTTAAATCTAAGTGTAAAAAGTATCTTTCAAATATAGATTGATTTTTCCATCTCTAATAAGTTTTCAGAAAGACACAATAATCAAATTCAAGACACATTGGGAATGAAGCAGTGAAAACATACAATGGTTTATCTTTGTTCTTTAATATCTAATAGAAGGTTCAAAAAAGTGTTATTTTATAATATCATAAATCAGATCATATGAAGACTCTATAATTGGAAGAATAGGGTCCTCATCAAGCCGCTGATGGGGACAATCCTAAAATTAGAGAATGTTATTAAATTATTTCTATAGGATGAAAAATATTCAGAAGATGTCATTTGGAATCATGGAAATGAATTGAAAGGCTGATATAAGAAAAATTCATTGGAGTACCTAATGTGGAGAAAACTGTGCGGACCATGCAAGAAAGGTTGGTGTGGTACATATTCAAAGAAAAATCATTATGGGAAAAGTTCATAAAAGATGGGTATGGGAAGACTAGAGGGGGTGGAATGTTCAAACTAGGAGATTGTAAATCCTATCATGGTGCATGATCAATTGAATATAGGAGATGCTCAGGGAGGTTCACTGGATAATGTGTCACATTGACATAAATTTATGGAATATGAACTGAACATGAGAAACACCACATTATATTGGGTTCCTAGTTGCCAACATCTTGTTCAGTGATGCTAGCATGAATCTATCATTCCTATAAGCTATCATGAATCAAGACCAGAATAATATTCATGAGAGAATTAGGTTTGAGTACAAAAAAGACATTTTTATTTTTATAGGATCGAACTCTAGAAGTTTTTACATTCAAGAAATCAGGAAACTAGTACACACATGAACCAGCATTAATTATTGGGCTTCAAAATGGTGTTTCAAATAGATAAATAGTAAGAATAATTTTTTAGTTTGGTAAATAATGAAAAATGTGATTACTAAAGATAATATTTTATAGGGAAAAGGATTGGTCTTGGAATCATGATGACAGTGTTGTTCAATCCCACAATAGGAGACAACATGACACATATTTCTCAAAGGAGAATGAGAGAAGTGGGTCTAGGAAATCATGCAATAAGAACTAGATTTAATCACTATTGAAGATTTAGTGTAGGGGATACTCGAGGCATAGTCCCAAGGATCTATATAGAAAGGGATGGAGTTAATGGTCTATGGAATTGTGCCTGTGTCTATGTACTAGATTCTTTAGGAATATAGAGATAATGCTAGAAAAAGTAAAAATCATTTCACCATTTTTTCTTGGTTTTCATGATACATTTAGTGGAAAAGATGGTGGATTTGATTGAAGGCATGATGCATTCTATATCTCAAAGAATATTCCTTATAAAGTTTTACATGAACATGGGAAAAAACTAAGGTAACCATGGATGGTCAGTTATATGGAGACCCCCTAGTATGGGGTTGAAATAGAATATGGGTGGATCATGTCTTGATGGGGAGATGACAAGGGTGTTTTTGTGAGAGATAATAGGGGTTTGGTGATAATTTTTCTAAGGACCCAACCTTAAACCTTACCTAATATTGAATTAAATGAATAATTCACATTGGGGATCTTTTCAGGTTTAGAGTTTTAGAGAATTAGGACATAACTATTATATCTCAAAAGATTACAAAGTAGAAACTTTTACTAAGATTCAATAAAATAAAAAATCTTAAAAATAAACATGTATAGTTCCATGTTTTAGGTAGCACGACTTTCCCTTGATCGCATCCTTGACCCTATTCCACGTTAAGTCCTCTGAAAAACATTTCAAAAACATGGGATGAGCATAAAAAACTTAGTAAGGGATACACAAAGAATGAAAATGGTTAGTTTTTCAAAACAACTAGTAAACCATGTATACTTTTTCAATGTAATACTTTTCACCGTTTCGAAGTAGTAAAAACTCTTCACTGAATAAAAGTTCATTACTTACCCTTCTGTAACCTAAAGATTACCATAAAACCCATATAAAGATCACATAACATATAAAGTTAACTTGGGACATAAACATACTTAAGTGGAATAACCATAAGGTCGACTTCCACACATATCACTTAATGGTATAGCCATTCGTCCAAATTCTATACATACTTAATGGAATAGCCATACGACCGACTTTCATACCCAATGCATTGGAGGTTATAACGTAACCACCCATCCTGGTATTCACGACACCACCCATCATATGGTTTATCACATAACCACCCGTAAAATGTCCAAGTGCCATCATTACACATAAAATATTGAAAATATAAACATTTCAATAACAACATTTCATTTTCAATCAAAATAA
This sequence comes from Viscum album, assembly GCA_963277665.1. Lineage (NCBI taxonomy): Eukaryota > Viridiplantae > Streptophyta > Magnoliopsida > Santalales > Viscaceae > Viscum > Viscum album. The sequence goes on along the minus strand of OY728140.1, from coordinate 1,440,905,918 downwards.
GTAATTCCAAGATATTGAATTAATCAATCCATTTTCAAAAAGCTTTTAAAAGAGATTTTTGAATCAAAGTGTCTGATACCACTTTGAGGCCTTTGTTGGAATTATAATTTTAAAACATTAATGTCCATATAAATAAATACTGAAAACCATTTTGAAAACATGGACATTAAAGAAAATGATTTAGAATAATAAATCTTTAAAACATTTAAATCGATATTTTTATTAAAGAGTTTTTAACAAAATGAGAGAATCTTGAATATAAATAATAGCAGAATAACATTTAATCCGAACATTATAATTTCATGATAATAAAGGGATTAATGATATAATATGTAAAAGGATAGTATACACACCATATAAGAGTGAATTGGTGCATAAAAACAATGAAGTCTCAAAAGAAATGTAAAATGAGATGAAATCCATTATAAAGAAGGTATCCTTAAATTAAGGATAAATCAATCTAATAATTATGTGTGAAAAATATAAATACACCCAATATAATTGGATATTATGTGTAAAAAAATCAAAGGTTACTCACACATATTCAAAGGATGACATATTCAATAACTACATGTTGATCCCAATGAAATCAAAATTGGGTTAAGAAGTTCACTTGGTAATATTCGACAGTCTAACAGCGTCACATAAAATTTAAAAAAAGGGTTGATGAGAGAGATAAATGGGATCTCATCACTTGGACATAAAATTTACATAAATAATGATATATAAGAACATATCCCAACATAATAGTATGTGAATTAAAATACATTACAAAAGAAGTCTTTTAAAAAAAAGGAGGGTGAAAGGTCCCCTTACCGAGTTTGGTAACTTTTGAAAAGTACACCCCATGTAAGAAGGGTCATACAATGAAGATGTAAATACCCATAAATGAAATTATACTACAAAAAGTGTATAATAATTGGTAGTACATACACCACTCAAAGGAAATAGTGGCAAATATAGCATAAATGTCACTGGAATAAAAGTAAGATGAAAAATCCCTTACGAAAACTCGGCAGCCTAACGGCGCCACTTAAAACTTCCAAAAATGGATTTATGAGATCAAATAGGGTATCCCATAATATGAAAATAAAAATTAAAGTTTTAGGAATATAAAATAACATCCCCAAACTTAAGAAATATGGTCTTAAAAGAAATGAAATAAATGAGAGTACTTAAAAAGAAAGAGAGAGATTGGAACCCTTACCTTTTGTCTAACATGACTCGGTCATTATTTAATCTCCTGAATAATAAAATTTGGTCAATTTATAATTGCTTAAGGACCTCCTATAAATATTATTATTCAGTTCATATCACATATTATAATGTTATAATAATTGGTTAATAAAGTGAGTTCATATCAGACGTTTTTGTCGATGTTCAGTACATGAGAAAAAATTGAACTTGTTGGAAAATAACTTTCCATGTAGTAGTAGGTACATCATCTCCAGAATAGAATTGATGTTCTAAATATCATATATATTAAATATATATTCATTTTATACAATTCCATAGCATTTGGAGATAAAAAATTAAAAGCACTGTTCATGGAGACGGTAGGTCGTACGTACGCATGAACGCTACTTTCATTTTTTGTCATATTAATGGAATTAAAACAAAATGAGAGATATATATATTATAATTCCAGAATGATATAAATCATTTAGATGTAATATATTACATATATATCCATTATATATATGAAATTATAATAGTACATAACATTTGGAGATAAGAAATTAAATGCACCGTTCATGGAGACGGTATGGCGTACGTACGGATAAATGCTACTTTCATTTATATCTCATACTTTAATGGAAAGAAAATAATAATGATATAAAGGTATATTATAATTTCAGTATAACATCATATATAATAACTTTAAATCCATCCTTTATATGTCCCACATATGGCATTAACGAATCAAATCACTTTAAGGGGGCGGTAGTCTGCATTTCCTAAAATGAAGATATCGCGTTTACCCATAATGGAAACCATAAAGGTATCCATAAATGAAAAATACAGAAGCTTAAGTAAAACTTAAACATATTATATATCATATATAAATATAGTGACATCTTAATGGCCACTTTTGAAGGTGTTATATGAGTGTTGAACAATCATCGTTTCGTGAGGCAGAAATTCGCCATCCACAGAAACAACATGTTCTTTAACCATTAGATGGAGGTGTGTGTAAGTGTAGATAGAATTTCCTATAACAACATACTTGTATATTGACGATACTGGATTTTTAAAAAAATAAATGAATAAAAAGATTTTAGGGGGTTGGAGAAGCAAAATAAAACAAAAGAACTCAAGGGAAGACATTACCTTTTAATCTGGTAACTCTCTTTGATTTGATCTCAAAGGCTTCGTTGGAAAGGATTATTCCCAAATTGAGGCTTCAATGATGAATATAGGGATGTTTAGAGATGAAATGAGAAGGGTTTGTCTGAGCCAAAGGCTTTAGAGGTGTGTGTAAGGTGGTAGAGGTGCGGACCTTTTATAAGAGGAGAGGAGGGGCACTCTTGGAAAGTAAAGAGATGTTACATTATTTTAAAATGAGTATTGGATTTAAAAGGTCCCGCATTGATATAATTCTAGGATAAGGTGATAAGGGTTCGAAATTCACCCATACAATAGGTTTTAGACATGTTTAGGGCTTAGATTTTACATTATCTTTTCATTTTATTTAAACAGTTAAATAATGAGGTAATCGCTGCATCATCATGATGTCATAAATAATTTAATTTATTTAATGTATAAAAATATTTAAAAAATACTATGATGTAGGAAATATTTTTATATTTCCAATGAATAATTATAGTAAAAAATATGACTTGTATAGCCCCATTTAAAAAATTATTTTAGTAAAACATCTCATGTTTGTGTCATTTTTACTTTAACATTAAATAAAAAGTTATTTATGTCATTTCCCAACCAAAGTGGCTCCATGGGGTCCCCAAGTTAACCCATGGATTTTCTTGGTCGGACATGACACATCCAATGAGGGTAGGACATGTTTCAAGCTCATCTCATATTATTAAAACATTATTTTTACCTTAAACTACACTAATTACCTCTAATCGCGATTAAAAACTTAAAAGTTACTATTCACCAAAAAATTATTTTAATCCCACTGAACATTATTTTACTTCTTAATGAAAACAATGTATGTCAAATTTTTTAAATTCAAAACACAAAGGTGGTAAAATTTCATTTCAATGAAAAATCAGTTTTTTAAGTACCACTTAGTGGTTTCACTATTCATAAAAAAATAACGTTTTTCAGAAAAATACCAAAAAATAACCCTAAGCTATATTTGATATTCCTAATAAAAAAATAATTTCTATTTTACAAAATTAAAAACATATAAGTTGAATTATTTAATTTATTAATTAATTCCCGCAGTCAAAACAAATAGCGTGTTTTTATGAAACAAAAAGTATCAAAAGATTGACACTAGTTGAAGTCCGATTTCAAGGTGAAATTAATTCCAATGTCCACTATTGGATTAAATGGTACAAATATATTATAATTTCACTTTAAAACCATTTCAAAGATAATCTAATCATATTAAATAATTATATTAAAAAGAGGTTTTGAATTAAAATACAATATTTTCACTATTCTTTAAAAAATGATCTTTATCGGAAAAATACAGAAAATTTACACAAAGTAAATTTTGATGTACCCATTATAAAGAAGATTTTTATTTTGTCCAATAGAATGTATAAGAGTGACAAAAACTATATTTAATGACGGTTCACCGTCAAAAGTTGATAAGTGGACCTTTAGCGAAAATTAGAGTATATATGCCTAAAATTGAATTATTTTCATATTTTAAGCCTTTATCCTTTATTGGATAAATGTAAAAACATTTAAGAAACATATTTAATCATATTTTAGTTATTTCAATTCATTCCCTCCATTACAACGACTACGTGTTAACTTACATTTAAAATAATATTATTTTATTATTAGAGCGCAACGTAAGATTTCAAAGGAAATCGTTGTTGCGTATTGGGTAAGCCATCAAGCATAACATTCCCTTCAAATTAATATTAACATTTTATTCACAAATAGGGATAAATATAAAAATGTCATATTATTTATTTAATTGGGGTGTTACATCCTTCCCCCCTTTTGGGAATTGCGTCCTCACAATTTTAAAATTGGGCTTGGAAAAATCCTTGAAAGTCCCTCATCGGAACAAGAGTCGGTAAAAAATCACCTTAAAATAAAGAAAGATAAGTACAGAGTCAACCGAGTTAACCCATACTAGGATTCCATGTAGGAAAACATGGAAAAGGAGGAGAAAACATAGGGTCATGTTCTGATTGAGAGTGATAGAAAAAATGGTTAGGAGAAAGTTAACCACAAGAAAATCACAAACTTGTGATGGGTTAAACGGTATTCGATTTCCCAGTAGGAAAAGTTAACAGACAAAATTTTTGTTTTAAGTTACTATTCATTGAGGAATTTATTTTTTATCTTAACTAAATCATAATGAAACATACATACTTGTCACGTAGACTTCCAAATTTTACTAGATTCCTTAATCAAACTCATATTTTCTCCAAAAGATGAGTATTTAGGAAGACTTGTTCGCATTAAGAGTTCTATAATCATCCTCCTGAGAATCACCTAATCCACAAAAGAGAACTATATATTTCCCATGTCTTTAGACAAAATCCAAAACCAAAATTGTTAGTATGAGATCAGATAACCCACAAAAGTATAATCCTTTATAAAAAGAAAATCCATTCTTAATCTCCAAAATTTGTCCACAAAAAAACCCAAAGTTCAAAGAAGACCATTCGATAATCAATTGTCCATAAAATTATTCAATGTAAACCAAAATATGATTGAAACCCAAATATTTTAAGGATTTATTCACATAATCTTCCTTGGTACAAATTAACTTTTATCTAAAAAATAACATCAGTTTATCTTAAATTCTCATATTGAAAAGTAATTAACCTAATCACATATCCTCCATGATAGGTTAATCATTTCCATAGATAACACAAAATAAACATACTCTTGATTCCTAAAATCATCTAACTAAAAATAGTTAGTCAAACTAACCAGGGAATTCACGTAGTCCAGTGGTAGGCGATAAATACCAGTCGCACTTTGGTTATGGGTTCGATTCCCGCAGCTTTTTCCGACGCGACGGGTTGTCACACGGTATGCGTGTTGTCCTTTTTCCAAAACTATATAATTCCTAAAACATTCCCCAAAACCAGATAAAATCTTCAAAAATAATCATAACAAATTTTAACCTCAAGATTATCTCATGCCTTTCATTTTCCATCATAACATATAATAACCCATAATTACGTCCAAAGTAAGGATCATATAAACTCTAATGGTTACCTTTATAATTATTACCTGAACATCCACATCGATTGGTCATCTCTTACATGATGCATTACAGAACATACCAAGGTTCAAGTGGTTGATCATGACTCCTTGATAGTAGGTTTAGAACAACCATGAGTTTCTTCATTGAATCCCCCATTTTATCTAGTATCTTAATTAGAGAACCACCACAGTTTCCTTCAAACCTATTGTCTCTTTGGTGCCTGCTAGATCCATCGATTCACTAAAAACAGAAATGTCAGTGTGAGTATATGAACAAAAACATCATGTACTAATGAGGAAGGTAAACACTAAGATATACTTACTCATTCAGTTTACCTAAAACCAGGACTCCTTCTGGAATCCTAACCATTATTGTACTATCAATTATGCTTAGAGAATACCCCAACCTCTAAAGTTATCTAAATTGACCTCTGATACCAACTATAAGGCCCCGGCCTTAAACATAACTTAATATTGAATTAAATGAATAATTCAAATTGGGGATCTTTTCAGGTTTAGAGTTTTAGAGAATTAGGACATAACTATTACATCTCAAAAGATTACAAAGTAGAAACTTTTACTAAGTTTCAATAAAATAAAAACTCATAAAAAGAAACATGTCTAGTTCCTTGTTTTAGGTAGCATGACTTTCCCTTGATCCCATCCTTGACACTATTCCACGTTAAGTCCTGTGAAAAACATTTCAAAAACTTGGGATTAACATACAAAACTTAGTAAGGGATACCCAAAGAATGAAAACTGTTAGTTTTTTAAAACAACAAGTAAACCATGTATACTTTATAAAAGTAATACTTTTCACCTTTTCTAAGATGCTAAAACTCTTCACTGAATAAAAGTTCATTACTTACCCTTCTGTAACCAAATGATTACCATAAAACCCATATAAAGATCACATAACATATAAAGGTAACTTGGGACATAAACATACATAAGTGGAATAACCATAAGGTCGACTTCCAGACATATCACTTAATGGAATATCCATTTGGCCAACTTCCATACATACTTAATGGAATATCCATACGACCGACTTCCATACCCAATGCATTGGAGGTTATAACGTAACCACCCGTCCTAGTATTCACGACACCACCCGTCATATGGTTTATCACGTAACCACTCGTAAAATGTCCAAGTACCATAATTACAAATAAAATATTGAAAATATAAACATTTCAATAACATCATTTCATTTTCAATCAAAATATGTAATTCCAAGATATTGAATTAATCAATCCATTTTCAAAAATCAATTAAAAGAGATTTTTGAATCAAAGTGTCCCATACCACATTCAAACATTTATTGAAATTATAATTTTAAAACATTAATCTACATATAAATAAATACTAAAAAACATTTTGAAAACATGGACATTAAAGATAAAGATTTATAATAATAAATCTTTAAAACATTTAAAACGATAATTTTGTAAAAGAGTTTTTAACAAAATGAGAGACTCTTGAATACAAATAATAGCAGAATAACATTTAATCCAAACTTTATAATTTCATGAGAATAAAGGGATTAATGATATAATATGTCAAAGGACATTATACACACCATATAAGAGTGAATTGGTGCATAACAATAATGAAGTCTCAAAAGAAATGTAAAATGAGATGAAATCTATTATAAAGAAGGTATCCTTAAATTAAGGAGAAATCAATCTAATAATTATGTGTGACAAATAAAAATACACCCAATATAAGTGGATATTAAGTGTAAAACAATCAATGGTTATTCACACAAATTAAAAGGATTACATATTCAATAACTACATGTTGAACCCAAAGAAATCGAAATTGGGTTAAGAAGTTCACTTGGTAAAATTCGACAGCCTAACGTCGTCACAAATTTTTTTTCCAAAAGGGTTTATGAGAGAGATAAAGGGTATATCATCACTTGGAAATAAAATTTACACAAATAAGGATATAGAAGAACATATCCCAACATAATATTATGTGAATTAATATAAATAACAAAAAAAGTATTTTAAAAAAAGGAGGGTGAAAGGTCCCCTTACCGAGTTGGTTAACTTCGAAAAGTACACCCCATGGAAGAAGGGTCATAAAATGAAGATTTAAATACCCATAAATTAAATTATACTACACAAAGTGTATAATAATGGGCAGTACATACACCACTCAAAGTAAATAGTGGAAAACGTAGCATAAATGTCACGAGAATAAAAGTGAGATGAAAAATCCCTTAAGAAAACTCTACAGTCTAACGGCGCCACTTAAAACATCCAAAAATGGATTTATGAGATCAAATAGGGTCTCCCATAATATGAACATAAAAATTAAAGTATGAGGAATATAAAAGAACATCCCCAAACTTAAGAAATATGGGCTTAAAATAAATGACATAAATGAGAGTACTTAAAAAGAAAGAGAGTGGTTAGATCCCTTATCTCATGTCTGACATGACTCGATTGTTCTTTAATCTCCTGAATAATAAAATTTGGTCAATTTATAAATTCTTAAGGACCTACTATAAATATTATTATTCAGTTCATATCACATATTATAATGTTATAATAATTGGTTAATAAAGTGAGTTCATATCAGACGTTTTTGTCGATGTTCAGTACATGAGAAAAAATTGAACTTGTTGGAAAATCATTTTCCATGTAGTTATAGGTACATCATCTCCAGAATATAATTTATGTTCTAAATATCATATATATCCCGTATATATTCATTTTATACTATTCCATATCATTTGGTGATAAAAAATTAAAACCACCGTTCATGGAGACTATAGGCCGTACATACGCATGAACACTACTTTCATTTTTTTTTTCATATTAATGGAATTAAAAAAAATGAGAGATATATATATTATAATTACAGAATGATATACATCATTAATATGTAATATATTAAATATATATCCATTATATATATGTACTTATAATAGTACATAACATTTGGAGATAAGAGATTAAATGCACCGTTCATGGAGACGGTAAACCGTACGTACATATGAACGCTACTTTCATTTATATCTCATAATTTAATGGAAATAAAATAATAATGATATAAAGGTATATTATAATTTCAGTATAAAATCATATATAATAACTTTAAATACATCCTTTATACGTCCCACATATGACATTAACGAATCAAATCACTTTGAGGGGGCGGTAGTCCGCACTTCCTAAAATGAAGATATCGTGTTTAACCATAATGGAAACTATAAAGGTATGCCATAAATGAAAAATAAAGAAGCTTAAGTAAAACATAAACATATTATATATCATATATAAATATAGTGACATCTTAACGGCCACCTTTGAAGGTGTTATATGAGTGTTAAACAATCATCGTTTCGTGAGGCAGAAATTCGACATCCACAGAAACCGTATGTTCTTTAACCATTAGATGGAGGTGTGTGTAAGTGTATCTCGAATCATTCCTATAAAAACATCCTATTATATTTAAGATACTGGATTTGTTACGAAAGAAATTAATAAAAAGAGTTTAGGGGGTTGGAGAAGCAAAATAAAACAAAAGAACTCATGGGAAGACATTACCTTTAAATCGGGTAACTCTCTTTGATTTGATCTCAATGGCTTCCTTGGATTGAATTCTGCCCAAAGTCAGGATTCAATGATGAAGAGAAGGATGTTTATAGAGGAAATGGGTAGGGGTTGGCTGAGCCAAAGGCTTTATAGGTGTGTGTAAGGTGGTAGAGGTGGGGGCCTTTTATAAGAGGAGAGGAGGGGCACTCTTGGAAAGTAAAGAGATGTTACTTTATTTTAAAATGAGTTTCGGATTTAAAAGGACCCACATTGATATAATTCGAAGATATGGTGATAAGGTTTCAAAATCCACCCATACAATAGGTTTTTGACATTTGTAGGGCTTAGATTTTACATCATATTTTCATTTTATTTAAATCGTTAAATAATGAGGTAATCGCTGCATCATCATGATGTCATAAATAATTTAATTTATTTAATGTATAAAAATTATAAAAAAAATACAATGATATATGAAATATTTTTCTCTTTCTAATGAATATTTATAGTAAAAAATCTGACTTGTATAACCCCATGTAATGTTTTTTAGTAAAACATCTCATGTTTGTGTCAATTTTACGTTAACATTAAATTAAAAGTTTTTTATGTCATTTCCAAACCAAAGTGGCTCTTTGGGGTCCCCAAGTTGACCCATTGATTGTCGTGGTCAGCCATGACACATCCAATGATGGTAGGACATGTTTCAAGCTCATCTCATAATATTAAAACATTATTTTTACCTTAAACTACACTAATTACCTCTAATCGTGATTAAAAACCTAAAAGTTACTATTCACCAAAAAATTATTTTAATCCCATTGAACCACATTTTACTTCTTAATGACAACCATTTATGTCGGATTTTTGAAATTAAAAACACAAAGGTGGTAAAATTTCATTTAAATGAAAAATTAGTTTTTAAGTACCACTTAGTGGTTTCACTATTCATCAAAAAATAATGTTTTTCAGAAAAATACCAAAAATTCACCCTAAGCTATATTTGAAATTAAGAATTCCAAAATAATTTCCATTTTACAAAATTCTAAAAATATAAGTTGAATTAATTAATTTATTAATTAATTCCCGCTGTTAAAACAAATAGCGTGTTTTTATGAAATAAAAAGTATCAAAAGATTGAAACTAGTTCAAGACCGATTTCAAAGTGAAATTAATTCCAACGACCACTATTGGATTAAATTGTAAAAATATATTCTAATTTCACTTTAAAACCACTTCAAAAGAAAATATAATCATATTAAAAAATTAGATTAAAAAGAGGTTTTGAATTAAAATACAATATTTTTCACTATTCATTAAAAAAAGATCTTTATCGAGAAAATACAGAAAATTTACACAAAGTAAATTTTGATGTCCCGATTCTAAAGAAAAGTTTATTTGGTCCAATAGAATATATAAGAGTGACTAAAACTATATTTAATGACGGTTCACCATCAAAAGTTGATAAGTGGACCTTTAGTTAAAATTAGAGTATATATGCCTAAAATTGAATTCTTTTCATATTTTAAGCCTTTATCCTTTATTGGATAAATGTAAAAACGTTTAACAAACATATTTAATCATATTTTAGTTATTTCTATTCATTCCCGCCATTAAAACGACTACGTGTTAACTTACATTTAAAATAATATTATTTTATTATTAGAGTGCAATGTAAGATTTCAAAGGAAATCGTTGTTGCGTATTAGGTAAGCCATCAAGCATAGCATTCCCTTTAAATTAATATTAAGATTTTATTCAAAACTAGGGATAAATATAAAAATTTCATATTCTTTATTTACCTGGGGTGTTACAATTTTACTCGTATCCTTTTCTGGTATAGGTAATTCAATTAGAGCGAAGGAAAGATCCTTGACCACTTGTCTTTTTCTGTGTGGGAAATTCAAAATATAAATTGTAGAAGTTGAGATAGACTTAGCTATTCTAGTTAGGTTTCTCTAAGAAAAGAATGATATACCTTGGGATATGGCATATATTTTCTAGACCAACAAAAAATTCATCAATCTAAATATTATTGTTAGTCATACCTGGAGGGAAGGAAATTTTGTAGCTGATGTGTTAGCTAGTAAAGGGAAGTCATGATAGAGATTGATTTTATACAGTAATTTATTTTCATTACCTATTGATTTAAATATCAATGTTATGATCGATGATGTCAGGCTTCATTATTTTTTCCAGCATGTTTTTGTCGGGCTTTGTTAGTTTTGTTGCCTTATCCTGAATAAAAGGTTAATCTTGAGTCTTCATATTTCCAAAATGTTTGTCTTGACTCAAATAATTTGGGACTTCATATAAGATGCACACCTAGATATTAAAGGGTATAAGAATATAATTTCATAGTCATTCTTTGAAGGTGGGTATGATGAAAAAATGTGTAACATATAGGGTATTTGAATCCATATAAACAGTTGGGTTATGGATTGGTAAATAATAACATATTAATTTTTGAGTCAATGGGAAAGGGAGATAGGTGGGAACAAGTTAATCATTAATAATGGAGATACATTCAACAAACAACTAAGAAAATAAACCCTAATAATTTAGGGTGACCTTTCAACCAGGTTTGAAAAAATTTCATAAGGGTTACATACAAGATCAAACACAAATTTTATGTTCTCCAATCAAAGAGGGACCCATTTGGATAATTAAAGAATATTTTTACCAATATCTATGAAATGAGGAACCAAATGGGTTTACATAAGGCTACGAGGTTCCATGATGAGTATCTATACGCAAGGATTGGGTTGGTGATGATTCAAACCTCATAGGTATGTAGTAGGTTAAAAAATAGAAGGTTATTCAAGAAAGGTTCAAGCTCACCAAATGTAATTCCACTTCTTATTGAACACATTATTTGGGAAAAGTAATATAACATGAAATTTATTAAGTATGTGATCTTATGAAAGGTAATATTGGCATAATATGAAGATCTAGTCTTTTATGAATGATAGTTTACCCATGGTGTTGTTCTATCTCATAAGCAGGGGGTAGGATGATAAGATCTAACTTTTTCTTAGTTTAACAGGCTTGGAATGCATAGATTTAATATTTTTAGGAAATGTTTTTAACTCTAAAATGATTATTCTTTTTTTTCATTTAGTACATTATATTTTTCCTAACTTGTTAAAATATAATTCTTCTAACGAATAGACCTAATTTCTACATAGGGTTCCCTTTACAGGCTTTCATCTTAACAAGACATTATGTATCTTTTATTATTATTTTTACATCATTCAATTTGGAAAAAAATCGAGTGATTGAAGTTTTAAATTTTACAAATTTCACCAAAATCTATGGAAACTGGTCATTTCAATGTTTCAGAAAAAAGATGATATAGTTTATATAGAAGAAATGGAAAGGAAAACCTAATATTAATGGAGAGCCTGATGTTTTTATAGACAACCTCATGGACGGGTTCATGAAATTTAAGGTCCTGATTCTAAGACCAAATTTGTGACTAGTCCTATGATAGAATATCAAGGTTTCACTACATATCACATGGTAATAATAATTAAACCACTCATATCTTCTGTAAGTGAATATCTTTGAAGGGGGTGGTATATTAATTATTTTCCTAGATTGAGTAATAAAGGAGAATAATATGATACAGATTATAAAGACCCAAAATCTAAGATGATGTTTATGAGGATGGTTCTTGTTTATCAAATCATAGTTTTATAATAACAAAATCAAACCTCAATGACTCTTACATGTATTTGGATCTCATGTAATGGGATTTAGTCAAAAAAATTAAACTACTTTGATAAATTTAATGTCATATAGGATGAATCATGTGTTGTGAAGTTTAAATCCATTTAACTAGGACTCAAAATTTACCAATTTAGGGGTAAATAATAAGGACCTATATCTCCAGAGTATTATAAAGATCTCTCTTACATGAAAAAATGAGATGTTACTAACATAGTAATAAAACCAGGGAGAATTATCAATGTGAATAAAGAGGGATCAATCACTAAGATAGAGAGATCATTGAAGTTAATAGGATTTGTAGTTGAGCATAGGATATGAGATTCTTTCATCACTGTGTATCCTGAAATAATAGGAATTATTCGACATGTATTTATTAAATATATTTCTATAGGAATATGACTCATGTGGAAGGGGGTATTTAAATGAAGTGAACGAATATCTTTGTACAATATGGCTGGAACCCCAACATGAGTGGATTCTCATCAATAGATTAGAATGAGTAATGAAAATAACATGTTTTTCATTGGCCGTGGAAAAGAAATCTAGATTTCAATACATATCTTAAAATGATAGGAATCAATCTACACATAATATATGTTAAAATACAAATTTACTATCATATGTTAGGTGGAACATGACATTGGGATGGATAATACATCTATATCCATTGAATCCTTGGTTAATAAAAACTCTACTTTAGATTGAGCTATTATGAGGGGTAATTTTCATTTGAGATTCAATGGAATATACCTCTCTAAAAAGTTTATGGTGTTATGGGATGAACTAATTAGAGAATTTTAGTTTCCTACGGTATGGATGGTGGGTCATATAGTTTAACATCAAATGAAAGGGACTATTTCCATTTAGTTTGAAGTTATATAGAGTGTGGATTATGTAATATAGTTTAACATCATATGACAAGGAATAATGTCACATAGCTTAAGGTCATGAAATAGAGACTTTTGATTCATGTAGTTTAATTTCATAACGATTTGACAAAAGAATTGTTAGAGGCGGTGTCCTGAGAACCAACTGTTTATACATTGATTACATGAATGTACACTAATTATACATTGTTCATTGTTCTTCATCACTATAATATAATAATGTACTGGAATATTTGTTGCATTAATAAGGTCATGGAAGATCCCCGTTGTGATGAGAACCTTGAAATACTATAAAAATATTTTTAAATAATGTTCTATGGTTGGATGACATACTATGATAAGACACATAGTATACATATCGTCAGGTGTGAGTACTCATAATAAGATGATACTCTCTCTCATGGAGGTCACACTTGGTAATCTCCATGATGGGAGACTATGAGAACAAACCTGATAGTAGTAATTCTGCATGTCTTGGTGTCATCAAACATTTCTATCTATGAGCGTGTGTAATGGTATTTAGATTGGAAGATTATCATTAACTCATGTCATGATTCACGCACTTAGATTTTTTGAAAAAAAACCATCATGAAGACAGTTGGCAGGAAGTAAGGTACGTTGGGTGCATCACAAATGACCTGTTGTTAAATGATAAGTCAAAGAAGTATTATTCCCCTCCATATTTATGGATGTAGATATCTCAGGACCTTTGATTGAAGTAGAAATGTCACCCAAATTCCATGGACATGGTGTCACAATGAGTTTATTTTTGGAAGTCAAAGAATAACTGATCAAGCATATAGGTTTATGACATTGCCATGAAACCCACTTGATGAGATATTGAGACAAAGGGATTAAATTACACGGTAATAATTTTTATGAGGTGACACATCAATGGAGAATCAAATTCTTTCTCTGGGGTGCCTTGACCCTTTTCTAGATAGTAATCTTGGATTTAGGAAGGCCTGCCTAATGCCAATGAGAAAGAGGCCTAGAGGGTCACACACTATGTGTATCCAAGTATCTCAAGTAGAATAAATATTATTCCTGTATGTGGTTTAATGATTATTCAAGGAAGCCTAAATAATTTTAATGTTGGGTGAATAATAAAATGAAAACAAATATACATGATGTGTACACTAAATGTACATGCCGTGTAGTTTTCATTTTTGATAGGAAATGAAAAACGATTACACACCGTGTATTAATGATTAAACGCCGTGTAGTTTTTCTAGTTGGGATTTTGAGGAAATAATATTATTTTATTAAATGATATTTAATATAATCAGTGTGGGCACATTTTAAGGAATTAATGATTTGATGTGGGGGTTTTCAATAAGAGTTAATGAAATAAATAAATCACGTAACGTGTTATTTATTGTCATAACTCTATAACATCAAACTCAATCATTAATATCCTCACAAAACCAACTCTTTTCCCTAATCATTGTGCACAACAATTCTGGAGAATTGTCTAAAGGCTAAAAGAACTCCTTCCTCTAAGAACGCTCTCAAGACCTAGAGAGATCATCCCCCATCAGATTAAGGAGATCTATGGTGGGCAATGCAAGCAAAGGCTTCTCCACGCTAGCACCCAGAGATTACTATGGCGACGTCCTGAGATACGTGGTGCAGATGTGGATCACCACTAGAGGAATTCTACATTTGGATTCTATGACGCAATGAAAAATCACATCAGAACGTGATCAAAAAGATCAATGAAGAACAAACACCATAAAAGGTACTTCTTTTCAATTAATCAAGTTAATTATAATCAACTTGGGATGATCCTCCTTTGTGGTTCTGAGATTATTCCTCTTCTTTGTTTATTTTTGTGATTTTATCAGTGGAGTCTGGCATTTATCATCATATTGATCCCATATTGATCATTTCTAATTACAAAATGTAAATTGGGCACATCCACCCATGAGCTTATGCTGCACTCAAGTCATTCAAGTGGTATCAGAGGGAGGTTATAATGTTGATTATAGTTATTTAATTTTCATTGATAATTTACACATTTATATTTATTAAATTCAAGATAAATAATTATATAAAACTAAATGAACAATATTTGTTCTTACTCCTTCATTTCTCAATTCACATTATAGAAACAACCTTTTAATTTTAATTTATATTAAAATAAAAATGAGGAACTCATTCGGATGAGCCACTCATTCTATATGTACAAAATAAGAATATAGGGCGTGTAGTGAAATATACACGCTGTGTACTTAGGATCGACGAATTGGTACTGGTCTGCCAAAACACGCCATGTGAATTGAGAATACCTTAGTTTGTTTAATACACCATGTTGACCAGAACTGAACAGCATGTAGAAACCGGAATACACAACGTGTATGTTGAATCAATACGCCGTGTCATCCGATCCGGCCCAAGTGAAACCATGTACAAGGAGAAGTCATGTAACCACGTACATGGGATTTCCAGGCCAGTAACCGCGTAACAAGGAAGTACATGCCATGTTAGATTATTCTACAGACCGTGTACTCCAAAATTTCCAATGTACAGAAAACACGCCAAATCCCCTGTCGTGTACTTTGGATAAAGGCTAAAAACACTTACACACCGGGTAATATAGACTACATGATGTGTACTTTCCATAAATTTAATTTCACTTTGGTTTCCTTATAATGTAAAAACACCCATACAAGGAATATGGATGAGAATAATCTCAAGTAAATTCATAAAGGAATTTAAGATAAAAAATTGATTAATTATAAGATCACAATTAATTGAATTCAAGCACGACATATCTTGAATAAAAAAATGATAAAAAGAATCTAAATACTAAATATGAGTAAATGACATTGCATGCTATGGATGATCATGAGATAGACCAAATACCCTTTGTGTGTGTATGGTTTCATTTAAATTTATTTAATTTAAATTCGTTGTTCAGCGATCCTTATTCCAATAAAATGTAGGGCCTACGTGCCCATGGTTTCTTTAATGTAAACCCCATGTATTGGAGGATCTCGTAAGCCAGAGATGATGGTTGAAAATCTTAATTTTAGGAAAAACCAACCCAAGAAGATGCAAAGGTGGACAGGTGGGAGTTTCAAAACACAAACCATTGGGTTCAAGGTGTTTTTACCTAGGTTAGGGTTATCTTATCAAAACCGCTAGATAAGCTAAACAATAGAATCTCATGATCATGCTATCTTATTTTATTTCTATTTGATTGCATGGTTTATTTATTATGTATGTGTTGTCACGATCACATTGCTAATGAAATAAACAAGCATGAATAGATGAAATAAAATAAAAACCGGACTATGCGTAAATATAATTAGAACATGGTTAATCACTTAAGCAAGTATCAATTAATATTAACAAGAATGTGATAATGAGAAACTATTCATAAATTATTCAAATCCCTCAAATACCATATTAAGTTAGACCAAGCCTTTGGTTACTTGATTAAGGGCAAGACTTAATAAAACTATGTGTTTTACCAACCCTTGTTGGGACACATTCTTTTATAAAATTAGCTCTTATGAATGTTTTGGGTTGACTTAAAAATTTTACATCAAGAGGAGCAGCCTTTACTAGATTTATTATAAAATGCAGACAATTGTTGAGGAAATCCAAGTTAGGATTTCTGGATTGGGGAGTCCACTCAACAGATCAAGGAACTGTAAGCTCATAGTTTGCAAAGACCTGCCTACCTAAATACCTTTAAATAGCTTGACCAACCCTTGTTTGGGTTATGTAAAGGGGAATATGGATCCTTGCCACTAGAATGTCATAAAAACTAGGAATTCCATGTTCAATGGTGGGGGTCATTGTGACATGATAAAACAGTGGGAGAATTAATAAATTCAATTATTATTTTTAATAAAATGTAATCAGAATTCACTAATAAATCTGACCTTTTAATTTGTATAATCAATATGACAAACTCGTCACCAACATTTTCACTGTGGTCGATTCTAGATAAAGACAATATCCTCACTAGCAGTAATTTTTAGGAATGGTTTAGGTGCTTTCAGGTTATCCTACGCCATGAATGAATGTTTTATGTGCTGGAGTCCTCACTTCCTGATTCTCCTGCCCAAGGGGCGAGTGATGAAGATTTTCTGGACTATGATCAACATTTGAACGATGCACTATATGTTCAATGTTTCGTGCTGTCATCAATGTCTAGTGAGCTCAGGGAGTCTCATTAAGACATGGATGCCTATGGCATGCTCGAGCACCTCCATGGTCTATACCAGGAGAGAGGATAGCAGGAAAGGTTTGAGATCTCCCAAACTCTATTTTTGAAAAATCTTGGAAAGGGTGCCCCAGGTGGGCCTCATGTAGTTATGCTCATTGGCTACATTGAGAGATTGGATGTTCTAGGGCTTAAACCCTCTAAAGAACTGGGTACTGATCGCATTCTTGCATCATTCCCCCAGAGATTCTCTAACTTTGTTGTAAATTTCAACATGAAAAACATTGGGAAGTCTCTATCTGATCTTCTTATCCTCATTCGCCAAGTTAACAATGATATGAAGCATGAAAATCCTTTTTTCCATATAGTTGATAAAAGGAAAGGGAAGGATAAGAGCTTAAAGCCCAAAGATTCTTCAAGGAAATCCATGAAAAGGAAGATCAAAGGAGAGGCAAGAGATCATGAGGCTGTTTGTTTCACATGTAGCAAGAAGGGCCACTAGAAGAAAAACTACACCCAACCAAGGAACCAAGGGGAAGCTTTTGGAGCATTTTTTATCGAATGCAACCTATCTATTTATACCAATTGGGTATTAGATACTGCCTGTGGTTCTCACATTTGTATCCAAATATAGGAACTAAGTAGATTCAGAATGATTGACCGAGGAGTGGTGGATCTGTGAGCAGACAACAGAGCAAGACTCACTGCTATAGCTATCAGAGACTACAACCTCACATTGCCTACTGGGATGGTCTTGGTATTAAAAGGATGTTCTTATGATCCCACTGTAACCAAAAACATTATTTCATTATCCAGATTAGATACTGATGGATTCATCTTCATGTTTGGAAATGAATGTTGCTACTTTTATAAAGATTGCATTTGTTTTGGTAAGGAACATTTATATAACATCCTTTCTTTGTGAGACTACCCAAACCAGGTAATGACAATTGATGAAAAATTTAATTAACATGACTCATACCACACCCAAATTTGTCATCACCAGCTAAGTCATGTTAATGAGAAATGCTTGACAAAATTTCATCAAGATGGGTATTTAGATTCATTCGAACTAAAACCACTTGGTGTATGTCATGCGTGTTTACAATGAAAAATGTCCAAAGCCCCATTTAGTGGGAAAGGTGAAAGGGATAAAGAGATTCTAGAATTATCTCACACAGATGTGTGTAGACCATTACTAGTTTAAGCAAGTGGTGGGTTCTTATACTTCATAACTGTTTCTGATGATTTTAGTAGATATGGATATATTTACTTAATGAGGTATATGTCAGATTCTTTTGATCGGTTCAAAGAATACAAGAATGAAGTTGAGAACCATCTTGTTAAGAAGATTAAGAAACTCTTCTCAGACAGAGGAGGAGAATATCTTAATAAGGACATCATTTCTTTCTTACAGGAGTTTTGGATTCTATCTCAACTCACACTTCCTTAAAAACCTCCATGGAATGATGTAAATGAAAGGAGGAACCAGGCCCTATTGGACATGGTGAGATCAGTGAAGAGTCACGTGAGTCTTCCATTATCTTTTTGGGGATATTCATTACAAACAGAAGAACACATACTAAACCAAGTACCAAGTAAATCCATAAATGGTATTCCATATGAGTTATGGAGTGGACGCAAAGCTAGGTTGTCAAATTTACATGTGTGGGGGTAGTGAAGCATTTGTTAAGGCCTCTTCAGATATCAAACTTGCACCACGAGTCACAAAGTGTACCTTTATATGATATCCCAAGGAAACAAGTGGATATTACCTATACAACCCCTCAGATAAAAAGGTTACATTTGTAAGACATGCCATATTCCTTGAGAGGGAGAACATCTCCAAAGGAGATAGTGGGAGTGGGAGATACATCAATTAAGTCGAGTCTCAAGATACACATGAGTTGTTACAAGAACAGATTCCAAAATCCTCATGGAAGAAAAATCTATTCCAAAGACACAAGAACTGTATAGGAGCACGAGAGAGGTGAGAGAACCTGAATGACATGATTTTCCTATCACTGAGGATGGTGACTCATTATTGGTTTACAATGATGATTCTCTAACCTACAAGGAAGCAGTTGAAGGCACCGACATTGCCATGTGGAAAGAATCCATGAATTCTAAAATGGATTCCTTGTACCAAAAACAAGTCTAGATTTTGGTAGATCCTCTAGTTGATATATAGCCTATTGGTAAGAAATGGGTATTCAAGAAGAAACTAGACATGGAGGGACACGTCAGCACCTATAAGGAATGACTGGTTGCAAAAGGTCTTATACAACGTTAAGGAATTGACTATGATGAAAACTTTTCACTAGTTGCGGTTCTGAAATCCATCAGAATCCAATTGGCCATTGCTACTTACCATGACTATGAAATTTCGAAAATGGATGGAAAAACAGAATTCCTTAATGGGAACCTCCAGCAATATTCTTACATGACACAACCTGAAGGGTTTGTGACCCCAAAGGTCTCCAACAAGGTATAAAAGTTGCATAAATAAATTTATGGATTAAAGAATGAATCAAGGTCATGGAACTTTCGTTTTGATGAAGTAATAATAGAATTTGGATTTTTTAAGAATTAATGTGATCCTTATGTCTACAAAAGGTTTAGAGGAAGTGCAATTGTTTTCCTAATAGTATATGTTGATGACATGTTACTAATGAGAATCGACGTACCTGTCTTACAGTTAGTTAAGGCATGTTTTGATAAATTCTTATCTTTGAAATAATTGGGCATGTAAACATATATTATTGGGAACAAGATCCATCATGATAGATCCAAGAGAATACTGGGCCTTAGTCAAAGTACATACACTGACAAGATAGTGAAGAAATTTCATATGGAATTGTCCAAGAGGGGATTGTTGCTGGTGTCAAATGGCATTGATCTTTCCAAGAAAATGTGTCCTCAATCACATGAGGAAATAAAAAAATGGAAAGGATCCCTTACACATCTACGATTGGTTAAGTCATGTATGCTATGCAATGTACATGTCTAGATGTTTCTTACACATTAAGTGCAGTAGGAAGATATCAAGATGATCTAGGAGACTGCCATTGGATGGAAGTCAAGATTATACTTAATTATCTGAGGCGTACTAAGGATATGTTCCTAGTTTATGAAGGAGATGAGGAACTAGTCATCAGAAGACAGGTAGATGCTAGTTTCTAGGCTGATCAAGATGACATGATGTTGCAGAATGGATACATCGTCAGTTTCAATGGAGGTGCAGTGAGATGGAAGAGCTCAAAGCAAGGTGTGGTCGCAAATTCTATAGTAGAGTCTGAGTATATCACAGCTTCTAAGGTAGCTAAAGAAGTAGTATGGATACTAAGCTTCATCTAAGAGCTAGATGTAGTACCTAGAAGTAAAGATCCTATCACACTCTATTGTGATAATACTGCAGCGGTGGCCCTTGCAAAAGATCCATGGTCACATCAGCAGAAAAAGCACAATACATTGGAAGTATCATATCTTGAGGGATTTTTCTCAGAGAGGTGAAGCTGCAGTGAGAAGTATTTCCATGGAAGCCAATGTGACGGGCCCCTTGAATAAATCATTGACTCAGTAGAAACATGATCATCATGTGAGGTCTAGAGGACTAAAAGTTGTAGGCCGTTGGTTCCAGTCCAAGTGGGAGTTTTTTAGTGTTGGTGTCCTGAGAACCAACTTTTTATACTTTGATTACATGAATGTACACTTATTATATATTGATCATTGTTCTTCATGACTATAATATAATAATGTCCTTGAATATTAGTTGCATTAATAAGGTCCGGGAAAATCCCAACTATGATGAAAACCTTGAAATGCTATAACAATATTCTAAAATAAAGTTATAAAGTTGGATGAAATTCTATGATATGACACATAGTATACAGACTGTCCTGTGCGAGTACTTGTAAGAAGACAATACTCTCTCATATGGAGTTCACACTTGGTAATCTTCAATATGGGAGATTATTAGAACATACCTGCCAGTTGTAATTCTGCATGTCTTGGTGTCATCGGAAATTTATATCTACGAGCGTGTGTATTCGTCCTTAGATTGGAAGATTACCATTAACTCATGTCATGACTCACACACTTAGATTGGCTGACAAAACCGTCACGAAGATTGTTGGCGGGAAGTAGGGTATGTTGGGTATGTCACGAATAACATGTTGTTAATGGATAAGTTGAGGAAGGATTTTTCCCTTCCATATTTATAGAAGTAGGTATCTCAGGACCTTTGATTGAAATAGAACAGTCTCCTAAATTCCATGTCCATGGTGTCATGGTGAGTTTATTTCTGGAAGTCAGAGAATGAACGATCAAGAATATAGGTTTATAAAACAGCCATGAAACCTTCTTGATGAGATATAGAGACAAAAGGATTAAATTACATGGTAAGAGTTCGTATGAGGAGACACATCAATGTGGTGTCATATTCTTTCTCTTGGGTGCCATGACGTGTTGCTAGAAAGAAATTTTGGACTTTAGGAAATCCCGCCTAATGCCATCGAGAAAGAGGCCTAGATAGTGACACACCAAGTGTATCCAAGTATCCCATGTAGAATAAAGATTATTCTCGTATGTGGTTTAATAATTATTCAAGGAAGCCTAAATCTTTTTAATGTTGGAGTAATAATAAAATGAAAAAAATATATACAGGGTGTGTACATTGAATGTACACACCGTGTAGTTTTCATTTTGTAAAGGAAATGAAAAATGAGTACACGTCGTGTATTAATGATTAAATGCTATGTAGTTTTTCCAGTCAAGATTTTGAGGAAATAATATCTTTTTATTAAATGATATTTATTATAATCTGCGTGGGAGTATATCAAGGAATTAATGATTCGACATGGGGTTTTTGATAAGAGTTAATGAAATAAATAAAACACATAATCTATTTATTTATTGCCATTACTCTATAACCACAAACCAGATTATAAATATCCTCACAGCCCCAACACTTTTCCCTAATCATTGTGCCCAACAATTCTGGAGAATTCCCTAAAGGTCGAAATAACTCCTTCCTCCAAGAACGATCTCAAAACCATGTGAGATCCTCCAATATCCGATCAAGGTGATCTAAGGTGCACAACACAAGAAAATGATCCTCCACGCTAGCACCCAGAGTTTCCTTTGGAGACTTCTAGAGATACGTGGTGCATGTGTAGATCACCACTCAAGGAAGTCTACACTTGGCTTCAACGATGCAACGAATAATAACATCAGAACATGATCAGAAATATCAACAAAGAAAGAATGCCATAAAAGGCACTTCTTGTCAATAAATTAAATTAATTATAATCAACCAATGATGATCCTCCATTGTGATTCCAGGACTATTCTTATTCTTTTTCTATTTTTGTGATTCGATCCATGGAGTCTAGAATTTATCATCGTAGTGATCCTGGATTGATCATTGCTAATGACAAAAAGTCAAGTGGGCACATCCACCCATGAGATTCCGCTGTGCCTGGGACTTTCATGAATTATATAGTATATGTTCATGTGACTCAAATCCTACTAAATAATGTCTATAATGACTAAGTTAATAAAATATAGATATATTTTAAATCTTTTAGAACATGGGGAAGCTTATGTGGTAAATCATTTCGGGAAATTTTTGAATCAGAGATAAGGGAATGTTGATGTGTGGGAATAGTTTAACCATTAGTTATAACTATAATATCACCGAATTATTGGAAATGAGTGAATATTGTTAAGAGATACCATTCCATAATGACCAGAAACATATCTTTTGGGTTAATTAGTGACTAAAAGGAAACATTGTTGTTCACTATTCCATGAGGGATCTGTTCAAACTTTCAATGCAACGTGTCACCAATTTCTAAGGAAAGGGAGAACCAAGAGGATTGTATCAAGGTTCCTAGGAAGAAAATTGGTGTATCTCAAATCCATACATTTTTTTAAAGGTGATTAAAACATTGAAGGATATGATTTAAATTGTGTTGAAGAAGATAAGTTCAAATGGGTTTGAATACATTTTTGTTATACCACCCATTGTAAGAAAAGATATTTGAGAAAAAGGAATAAACCAAAATACAAATGGATTATAAATTAAACCTCATGAGAAATAGAGTAAGGTAAAAATATGAAATTGTGGGAATATTGTACATTGGTTATTAAAATGTGATGGGTCTATGAAGAGCAGTCCACTGGGAAAAGAAGGGGCACAATTTTAACTTCATCTATTACTGACCACTCTCAGTAGTTTAAGGTCATATGAGATGGACCATTACCAACATGGTTTAAGGTAATGTGTTAAGGAACTCATTACATTTAGTTTAGATTCTTACAAATAGGATATTATGTTTCATAGACTTGATTTTTGCAGTAATGAATAATTTCATACAATTTATCATCTTACGATAAGGACATTATTCATTTTATAAGATATATCTAAAAAGACGATTTTCTATTGGATTGATAATAAATCACATTAATATAATTTGAGTTTCAAGATCCTCTAACTCTATAAATATTTTATACATCTTATTTTAGAGATAATTATAAAAGATAAAGCAGTCTCTGATTGTATTTACCACAATATGGTGGAAAGGTAAATACTTAATATGATATCACAAAATTTCCTCCTTAGGTATCTTGATATTTGGAATCATAATATGGTTACACTCTAATGAATATATCATGTATGAATTCATATGCTCGAGCCTGTATAAACAAACCTTGTTTCATCTATCATTAAGAGATGGGAAACCCGGATTCTTTTACATAATTTGTGATGTAAAATTGTGTTCCCCATACCCAAATAAAAATAGTACTTTTTGATTACCATATAATGTATATAGTGAGTTATACATTATGTATTCTTCCTACAGAAGTGTCAACACATATAAACCCACTATTAACATTGTAATTTCCTTAGAATATTTTTCATATTAAAAGTTTATAGTAGTTCCCAGGATAGAATGAGAACCTTGAGATGTAATGAAATTAATATTAATCGAATGTAATATGAACTCGATACATAATTATGACTACATAGAGATGATATTAGACTATAAGGTGATGGGGATCAAAATCATTGAAACTTATTCTCTTGAATAATTCACTTGGAGATCCTAAGTAGATGATATTATGATGTATGAACCACTAATAATAACACAAAATGTTTTAGTTTTTATTGGTATTTCATAAATATAAAGAAATATAATAACCCCATGACTTGAAATTGTTATCAGTGTATAGAATTTGATAAAACATTAATGTAAGGATAAAACCATGAAATTAAATTCATAGTGAGGTAGCTTGTGTTGGGTGTGTCTTTTGGGGTATGGAATAGGTTGAATGACTAAAATATAATTTTTCTCTTGTGAGTTAAGGAAGTGATATCTCAGGCATAATTTTTCATGATGGTTGTACCTTATTAAATCCATGTATTTGGTAGTCAAAGGTAAGTATGTCTAATAACATCAAAAAATAATAAATCATGAATGGAAAATGACACAAGTGTGCATACTTATTTATGATATATTGATACAAAGAGATTATATTACATTGTGTGTGTTCAAAGGAAGGTTGTCTTTGTTATGACCACTCAGTATCTCTTTAACAGACATTATGGTTTGTTAGAATCTGCTCCAATTATATCAATAGTATTCACTACAATTGAGATAAGGACATATAGGGTCACAAAATAACTTTATAAAAAATTCTACCATGTTTTGATGAATATGAGTTTAGGACATGGTGGGCCCCAAGATGGGGTTTAGGATATGTCTGAGGATATTAGATCTCCAAGGAAGAAATAAATTAATATTAATTGATTTTAGAATAATTATTATTGAATTTATTTGTTAAATATATTTACAGATATTAATGTAAATACATGGAAAATATTATATGAACGAATTTTATTTTAATATTCATGCTTCATTTAATATTTTTATTAATGATGAGTTGAGATGATGACTTATTTTTATCATGTAATATATTTATTATATTCCAAGTAAGTGATAAAAATATAAATGATATTTATGGATTATTAATTCATTCATAAGAGTCCATTTATAGCTTATGTGTCGAGGAATAAATGTTCGGGGTCTAGGGAGCCTTTTCAGGTAATATTATAATTCACTATATAAGGAGGAGGAGGCATGCATGGATGGTACTATTCATTTCTCATTCATTGAGAGCATCTCTCTCCTATCCCAATATCTAGAGAGATAATCTCTCAATCCAAGGAACTAGATCAAGCTATCCTTTACCCATCATATGAATATTAATGCAGCGACCATCAGGACATCAAAGGCGTTGTTGGAAATTAGTGCCATCACCCAGAATTCAATGATCGATGCTCTTGTAGACTTTTAAAGCATGTGTGGATGATCTAGAGGGGGTTAAATTCAATTACTTTGAGAAACTATCACCAGTGATGATCATATTTCATGAATGGATTCAAATAATATGAGGCATATCTATTTAAATTTTTGAATAAAATTTATTTCATGGGATTCTCGTGCTTTTATTGGGGTTATGATTCACCAGTGATGATGTATTTACATCGATTGGCGGTGGAATTTTTAAAAATTTTGACCCATCTTCTTCCACTAAATTCCCTCTTACATTTAATTTTTTCTTTATACTAAAAATTTTAACATAGGTAGAGTATAGATTTTAGTGTTGATGGCTCCATTATCCCCCCATCTGTATGCTTCTTAAGACAATCCTTAAAGACTAATATGTTATTGATTATATATCCAAACAACCAATAGTAGAGGCATTAATTGAAATGGTCTATAAAATATTCCATCACAAGTCTCTTGATCAGTGGGAGAATAATAAAATTATTCTCTAAGGAAAAGGCCAAATACATATAAGCATTATCTTATGGAAAAAAATATACCTTTCTTCAACAATCATTGAGAAATGGATGAAAAAATAGTTTCCAATGTGTTTCATATATTCCTTGATCACTATGAGAACATGGTTAAATTTATGATATGGGAATTACTGACTTAATATAAATTGATTCAATGGAATATTTAGAGGCTTTTTATGTCCAATATATTAATGATTCAACCTATAGAATAGATAATTTTAATTGTATTGTGGTTTTCTTGTGATTACAATGGTCAAATAATGATTAAAATAAACCCAATTAGGGTGTGATTAAAATGAAAATTTATATATTACTATGGGTAAGGTTAATTCACTATAAAGAGGACCACTATAGTAGGATTCTATAGTTTCACCATGGGGAAAACCTCTCTAAAGAAACACCATAATTATTTCCCACATATTTTCCTTTTCTTCACTACAACTAAGAAATATATTATTCTACATAGATGGACTTGTTAGGTATGGTATCTTGCCTTTTTGTTACATAACTATTCATTACATTTTACAAACATAGGATCTTTAAAGTCTAGTGTCTTGGAAATCTCGAACATAATACATGAAAAACAACATAAAACATAATTATAATACACTTGTAAGGATTCATCATATGGTTATACTATGTACAATTACTACATCTCATAAACTGGGGACATACATTCAAATGAAAGTGTGAGCAGAATGACCCGTAAGTGTAAACAAGGGAATCAATTTACTTGTGACATCAATAAGGACTTGAATAAAAACATAAGGACATGAACAATGGATGTATAGACATATCATAATAAAAATAACATGAATAATAACTTGAATATGCGGCTACACCATTTCATTTAGACATTCATGAACATATCACAAAGTTTTATCCCCAAGGTGCCATAAAAATTACCAAGGTTATTCACCAAGGTATCGTGAAACTTGTCATCTCTAGAGATTAATTATTTACCCAATGCATTGGACTGCTATCATGGCACACCCTTAATATGTCTTTATTTTCATGTGATCCACATATATCATAATCAAACATTTCATTAATAACACTTATAGAATAAATGAAACGGGGTTCATTTCAAAATCGTGACATTTTAAAAGTTCTTAAAAAAAGATCATTATATCATTTATAACCAATGGAATGGGAGTGAGGGTTATATGTATATCCATTACAGAATAAAATATATCCTTCAGATATATTAATTAACACCCATAAAAAAGAAATTGGTTTGGTTGTTCACATAAATAAACAAGATAATTTGTTGAGATAAAGAGATAGAAATTTTGAGAAGAAATTTCTACAGCATAACAACTATATAACATGGTTTTTGAAAATAATAAAATGAGAGGGTACAAGGGTTAAACACTCATAAATAAATCATATTACAATATAAATATATAATTAAGTGGTGGTAAGAATATGGTTTGGATATTTTAATGACATACCCTAAGAAAAGGAAACTTGAATGTTAGGAGAAGATTCGATTTCTTTTATGAGAAATTCTGCTGCCTAACGACGTCACTTAAAAATTTCAGAAAACTAATTGATGAGAGAAGAAAGGGTCTCCCATAATTTATACATGAAGTGGACAGTAATAAGAACATATATTAACATACCCTAAACATAAATAGATGGAAAATATAAGACACAACAAAAAAGAAGTCATGACTTAAAAGAAGAGGGTGAAAGGATCCCTTACCTTGAAGAGTAACTTCAGAAGCATGAAGGTCAGGACCTTGGGAGGCTTGAGGGAACCTTGGGAGGACTCCTTGGGAGTTAAGGAGGCCAGAGTGTCGTTTATTTTGATTTTGGAATGAAATGAATGAGGTAAATGGCTTGGTATTTATAGAAAAAGTGAGTAAATAAATTATTAATTTCCAAGGGACACCTCATCGATGGTATTTGAAAAACCATGGGATTTCCCATGGTATTTGCCCATGATATTGGACACCCGGGACACCCCATAGAATATCTAACTATTAATAAGTCAACCAGAAATCTGACATCATTATTACAACATTAATAATTTCATTAAACACCTGAATCTCAAAACTGCATTTTTACTATTCACTGAAAATTCAACTGTTTTAGAAAAATCCCAAAAATTTACCCTTACCTTATATAGTTGCTCTGAATTCAAAAATGAAGTCCATTTTATGAAAATAATTTTCTAAATATTTTTAATTTTATATTTAAATAAAATAATTATTTATTCAATAAATAAAACTTTAAAACTATAACTCACTTTGTAACACCTTAAAAAAGTAATCAAGGTCCCATTAAAATACTGTATACCCATAAGAGAATAAAGTAACAATTTATGATTAAATTTTATGAAAATACATTTCCATTTTAAATTATTAAATTAATTATAAAATTGTAAATAAATTAATTATGGCGTAAAAAAATACCAAAATTTAAACTATTATCATTTTTTCACTTTTATGATGTATAAAATGTATTTATCCATTCATGGGTGAAGTTTCTATTTTTTTAGTGAAATTAAAATTCATTACTATTCATATGGGTATGTTACTATTCCTACTTTACTATTCACTAAAAACCAATTTGATCTTATTAGAGTCTAAATTTCTCATCCATCATAACTGTAGAAGACCATTTCACATTATTAATTATTTAATGATTACAAAAATATTTTAAAATGCCCTTTTTCCAGGATTCCTGAATAATACACATCTTATATTTATCTAGATATTCTAAATTCACAATCATTTCCATATGAATAAATAACAATTTTATTTATATAAAAGGACTACACAAAACATCTATGTTCTTGTTACATATCCCCTTATAACACCAGCATAGGATCTAAGTGTAAGGTGTGATATGGTGATAGAATCTTGGGGTGGTTCAGATGACATTTCCCGAGTGGTGATTTATATAAGCTTGAACTTCTCCCTTAGGCGATTCAGTTCAGGCTTCATACGTTGAAGTTCGGCATGGGCTTGGTCTAGAGCAAAGCCCAGTGATGCTACCTCCTTCCCAAGCTCCAACAGATGGGAATCATATGGCTCGATTCTACTGGTTGAGGCCATTCAATCTTCTTCCTGTATTAATTTACCAAGATAACCATATTTATAAAAACACAATGTTATGATTATAGTTTCTAACGGACATATTGACCAATGATCATATAACAGTCGAAACACAATGGACACATTTTAATTATACCCACAAAATTTGGAAACAAATATAATTGAAAATTTCAGGTCGTTACATTCTTCCCCCCTTATGAAATTTCATCCATAAATTTTTTTCTCATACCCTCTGATGGGAAAATATGTGGGTACTTCTGTCTCATAGACTCCTCCAGTTCCCACATGGATTCTTCACATTTTTGGTTCCTCCACAACACCTTAACAAGGTGGGTAGTCTTGTTACGTAGAACCTTGTCTCTATGATCCAAGATCTCCATCAGCTGCTCCTCATAAGAGAGGTCATGTTCCAGTTGTACCACATCTAGATTTAGTACATGTGAAGGGTCAGGTATGTACTTCCTCATGATGGATATGTGGAAGAAACCATGAACTTGGGCTAGATTTGGAGGAAGTGCAGGTCGATAGGCCACTAATCTCAAGCGATCAAGAATTTCATAAGGGCCAATGTACCTAGGGATGAACTTCCCTTTCTTCCCAAACCTCATGACTCTCTTCTAAGGTGAAATATGAAGGAAGGCTTTGTCACCAACATCAAACTCCATGTCCCTTCGACGGTTGTTGGCATAGATCTTTTTCTAACTCTAAGCAGCATTAATGTGTCGTCGGATGGCATGGACCTTTTTTGTCATCTCTTGCACAAGATCAAGACCAAGAAGCTTTCTCTCACCAGCTTCATCCCAACATGTAGGATTTCTTCATCTCTTCCCATATAGAGCTTCATAGGGTGCCATATGAATGCTCGAGTGGAAGCTGTTGTTGTAAGAGAACTCAACTAAAGAGAGAGGATAATCCCATCCACCTTAAATTTACATTGATAAAGTTCTCAACATGTCCTCGAGTGTTTGAGTAGTCCTTTCAAGTTGGACATCAGTTTGGGGGTGATAGGATGTACTGAAATTCAATTCAGTTCTCAGATATTGTTGAAGACTTCTCTAGAATTTTGATGTGATCCTTGGATCATGATCATATATGATAGAAAGTTAAACTCCATTCATCTTTACTACTTCTTTCACATAATTCTTGGTAAGTTGATCAAGAGAGAAATCTTCACGAATGGAGATAAAATGGGCAGTCTTTGTGAGACAGTCCATAATAACCCATATCGCATTATTTCCTTTGGAAGTTCTCGGGAGACCAGTGACAAAGTCCATAGTGATATTGTCCCACTTCCATGTTGGTTTGGGTAGTGGTTGTAATACCCCTTTAGGATGTTTTCTCTCTTCTTTCACTTACTTACATACCACGCACCTTGAAGTGTAGTCAGCTATCTCCCGTATCATATTATCCCACCAATAATGACCACGAAGGTCCATATACATTTTTGTGCTACCAGGATGTATATAGAATGTAGAGCTATGAGATTCATCCATCAACTCATTCTTTTTTTCCGGAATAGATGGAGCACATAGTCTTGTACAGAATTTTAGTACACCTTCCTGATCAGTATTGAACTCAAGAAACTTCCCATCCTTCACAGCCTCAATCTTCTGCTGTAACAAAGGATCTTCTTTCTAATCTTTCTTGATCTTCTCTAGTAGTGACAGTTGAGAAATAATTTGGGTTAGGGTTGATGATGTCCCTTCCCTTATAATTACCATGTCCAGCTTTTCTAGGTCATTGATCAAATGATCTTTTAGAATCCTCATCATGGAATGAACAACTGGGTCTTTCCTGCTTAATGCATCAGCAACTTTGTTTTCTCTTCCGGGATGATAATGAATTGAACAATCATAGCCTTTATAAAGTTCCAACCATATCCATTGTCTCAGGTTCAATTCCTTTTGTGTGAAAATATATTTCAAACATTGATGGTCTGTGTATATATCACATTTATCCCCATAAAGATAGTGCCTCTATATCTTTTGAGAAAAAACGACCATCGTTGTCTCTAGATCATGCGTAGGATAGTTCTTCTCATGAGTCTCCAACTAGAGAGATGCATAAGCAATGAAATTGTCATTTTTCTTGAAGATTCACCCAATCCCTTTCAGAGATGCATCAATAAAAATAACGAATCCTTATCCACTTGAGGGTAGAGTGAACATAGGTGCAGTAACCTATCTCTTCTTCAGCTCTTGGAAACATTCCTCACACTCCTTTGTCCAGATGAACATGACCCCTTTTCGAGTTAACATGGTTAATTGATTAGAAAGTTGTGAAAAGTTTTTCACAAACCATCTACAATGTCCTGCTAATCCAATGAAACTATGAATATCAGTTATTTTTGTAGGCCAGGGCCACTCCTCTACAACTTTTTTCTTTGCAGGGTTAATTATGATTCCTACATTGGTAACAATGTGCCCCAAGAAAGAAACATGTTGTATATAGAATTCACATTTACTACACATTCCAAAAAGTCTCTCCTTCCATAGATTTTTCAAAATAACCCTTAGGTGATCCTCATTCTCCTCATGACATTTGGAATATATCATAATATCATCAATAAAAACTACCACAAAGTTATCAAGGTTGTCTTTAAAGACTCTATTCATCAAATCCATAAAAATAGCAAGTGCATAAGTCAGTCCGAAAGGAATAAAAACAAACTATTAATGCCCAAATCTTGATCGGAAGGCAGTTTTTGGAATATCTTCTTTCTTCACACTCAATTTATGATAAAAATATCGAAGATCAATCTTAGAGAAGAATCGAGCCCCTATGAATTTGGTCAAATAAGTCATCAATTCTTGGAAGAGGGTATTTTTTATTTACTATGATTCTATTTAGTTCTTTATAATCAATGCATAGCCCCATCGTGAAATCCTTCTTCTTCACAAAGAGAACACGTTCTCCCCTGGAGTCACACTCAGTTGGATAAACCCCTTCTCTAAAAAATCATGGAGTTGTTTCTTTAATTCCTCCTGCTCCACAATTTCTATCCTATATGGGGTCATTGATATTGGATGATATCCAGGTATGAGTTCAATGGAGAGCTCTACCTCTCTTTCTAGTGGGGGTCCAAGCTACTCCTCATAAAATACATCAATGTATTCCAAGATGATGGGTAAATTTCTATCCTAAAACTCTCATTTCCTTCTTATTCTTTACCAATCAACTCCATAGAGAAGGTTATATGAGGTTCTTCTAGACAAATATCATGTTGAGATATCTCTCCTTAGAAAATAACTATAGGTTTTCCATTCAAGACTACTGATATTTCATTACTTCTGAATTTGATCTTAGCATTATCCTTTGAGAGCTATTCCATCCCTTGTATAATGTCGAATTCCATCATGGGATTGACTACTAGATTTGTGATAAGATTGTGTTCACCGAAGTAAATACTAGATTTTCTAAACACTGATGATGCTCGGATAATCCCACTAGAATTCTTGACCGATAACTCTTCTTTTATAAATTCGGGGGTCGATTCTAAATTCATTGAAAACTTATAAGAAATAAAGGAATGTGTAGAACCATAATCAAACAAAATAATTTCTTGATTTGAGGTAACAACAAGAGTACCTGCTACCATATCATTTAGAGCTTCAACTTCAACTTCGTGCCATAAAAATCATGACCTTGCTCCCTTAGCCTTTGCTGAGGCTGATGGTGGTTCCCCTCCACTACCCTCAGATTTGAGAAGTGATTTGAAAAGTGCCCAAGTTGTCCACACTTAAAGAACTGGACATCAGGTAGGGCTTTCAACATCTTCCCCTTGTCTTTAGTGTCTGGAAGTTGAGGTCTCACCTCACTATGACAATTCCTCGCAATATGGCCATCTCTTACACACTTGTAGAATTTCCCGCTCCCAAGCAGGTAGTTACCCGAATGCTTATTCCCACATTTTTTACACATGCGGCATTGCAATTTCTTTCCTCCTCTTCCATGATCAAAGCTCCTCCCTAAGCTTGGCTCCATCTATCTCTATTTTTCATTTGATCTATGAGAACACTGCATCTCTCCAAACTGTAGTTCGACTTTCATCGCACATTGCATGTTCTCCTCATAGCTATCATAGTCTCGATTGGCTATATTATTCAGAAGATGAGGTCTCAGTCCACCAAATAATCTATCAATCATACCATTTGGATTCATGAAAAAGCTAGAGGTAAATTGTGAAAGTCGGGTGAAGTTCATCTCACAGCTTCCGAAAAATTCGTTCTCCTTCTGCTTCAGCTCGAGAAACTCCGTCTCCATTATAGTTCTCATTGACCGAGGGAAATACTTACTGAATAAAATCCCTCTAAACTCTTCCCACTACAATGCTTCAACTTCCACTCTTGTCCTTTTGTTTTTAATCAGCTCCCACCACAGATCAGCTTCTCCTTCTAAGCAATAGGCAGCCAGGGCGTCCTTCTCTTTCTCTGAACAGTGGAGCACATAAAATATCTTCTCGATAGAGATGATCCACTTCTTAGCAATCAATGGGTCAGTCAATCCACTGATGTTTGTTGGTCATTGACACATAACGGACTCAATATAATGTTGTTCTCTTTGTTGTGAGATCAGTCTCTCTGCTTGATTCAAGTTATTTCACCTAACTTGAGTCATTTGGTTCATCGTTCGCATGAATGTTTCCATTCCAGCTTCCATCAGATGGCCGTCAGCACATGTTCCATTGCGGTCACCATTTTCATGGTTTCCCCTATTTCTTTCCATTTTCTATAAGAAAAAAACCTTAGTGAGAAACTTATTTCATTTACGAATCTTTTTAATATAAAAAATTTTATGTCTTAAAACATCATTCTTAAACAATTAAATTTCTCTATAATTCCTTCATAATGATTTATAAAAAGCTTGTGATTAACCAAACATATCCCCCATGAGTGTCGTAACCAAGAGTGTAGTAAGGCCCATTGTCGTACACTAGTTCTTGTTCGATTCTATCTCAAAGTGTTGTTTTCGTGTTTTACCCCTATGTACATCTGTACGAGAGCCACCTCTACCTTCTCGTATCTAGACATGGATGTATTTTTTTGATAAACCACTTACTCAATATTCACCACAATACCATTAAGTTTTCATATATTAAAACTTTTTTATAGGATTATTCCTAAAGAATTCATATCATAATTTACATAAATAACAAAACTATCCTTTGATACTAACTATGGTATCCCATATTTTTATTACATAACTTTTCATTACATTTTACAAACAGAGGATCTTTCAAGTCTAGTGTCTTGGAAATCAGGAAAATAATACCTGAAAAAAACCATAAAACATTATTCTAATCCACTTTTAATGCTTCATCATAAGTTCATCCTAAGTACAATTACTGCATCTCATAACCTGGAGACATACATTCAAATTAATGTGTGAGTAGAAGGCCTAGTAAGGGTAAATAAGGGAACCAGTTTACATGAGACATCAATAAGAAAATGAATAAAAACAAAAGGACATGAGAAATGGAATTATAGGAATATCATAATAAAAATAACTTGAATAATAACTTGAATATGTGGCTACAATATTTCATTTAGTCATTCATGAACATATCACCAAGGTTTATCCCCGAGGTGTCATAAATATTACCAAGGTATCGTAAAACTTTTCATCTCTAGAGATTAATTCTTTAACCAATGAATTGGAGAGATATCAGGGCACACCATTGATATGTATTTATTTTCATGTTAGAATAAATATATCATAAGAAAAAATTTCATAAATAACCCATATATAACAAAATAAATTGGTTTCATTTCCAAATCGTGACGTTTTTAATGTTCTTAAAAATAAGACCATTATATCATTTACAACCCATGGAATGGGTGTGAGTGTTATATGTATATCAATTCCAGAATAAAATATATCTTTTTTATATATTTATGAAAACCCATAGAAAGGAAATCGTTATGGGTATTCACATAAATAAACAAGATAATTTCTTGAGAGAAAGGGATAGAAATTTTGAGGTGAACTTTCTACAGCATAACGACTATATAACATGGTTTTAGAAAATAATAAAAAGAGAGGGTACAAGGGTAACTCACTCATAAATAACTCATATTACAATATAAATACATAATAACATGGAGGTATGAAAATGGTATGTATATTTTAATGACATACCACAAGAAAAAGAAACTTAAATGGTATGAGAAGATGCGATTTTTTTACGAGAAATTCGGCAGCCTAACAACGTCACATAGAAAATTCAAAAAACAAATTGATGAGAGGAGAATGGGACTCTCATAATTTGTACATGAAATTTAATGTAATAAGAACATATAATAACTTACCCTCAACCTAAATAGATGGGAAAAAATAAGACACAACATAATGGAAGTCATGACTTAAAATAGGAGGGTGAAATGATCCCATACCTTGAAGAGTAACTTCAGAAGCCTAAAGGTCAGGACCTTGGGAGGCCTAAAGGCACCTTGGGAGGACTTATTGGGAGTTAAGGAGACCATATATTCGTTGTGGATGATTTTGGAATGAAATAAATGGGGGAAATGGCTTGGTATTTACATGAAAAGTGAGTAAATAAATTATTAATTTCCAAGGGACACCTCATCGATGGTATCTGAAAAACCAGGGGCCTGCCCATGGTATTTGACCATGGTATTGGCCACATAGGACACAAAATAGAATATATCACTATTAATTAGTATACAAGAAAGCTTAAATCATTATTACATAATTATTACATCATTAATGATGTCATTAAACACCCGAAACTCAAAACAGCATTTTTACTATTCACCAAAAATTCCATTGTTTCAGAAAAATACCAAAAACTTTTCCCTAATATAATATCAATGATAGAAATTCAAAAATGAATTCCATTTTATGAAAATAATTTTATAGATATTTTTAATTTACTTTTTAACTAAAATCATTATTTATTCCAAAAATACAACTTTAAAACTATAACTCATTTTGTAACACCTTAAAAAAGTAATCAAGTTCCGATAAAAATATCGTATACCCATAATAAAATAAAGAAACAATTGATGATTAATGTTTATGAAAATAAATTTCCATTTTAAATTATTTAATTAATTATAAAATTGTAAATAAAATATTTATGGCGTACCAAAATACCAAAACTTAAACTATGCTCATTTTTTCACTTTTAAGATGTCTAAAATGTATTTATACATTCATGGGTGATGTTTCTATTTTTTGGTCAAATTAATATTCATTACTATTCATATGGGTATGTTACCATTCCTACTTTACTATTCATTAATAACAAAGTTGATCTTATTAGACTCTAAGTTTCTCGCTGATCACAAGTATAGAAGATCATTTTTTGAAAATCATTTCATATTACTAATTATTTAATGAATAAAAAATATTTTAAAATACCCTTTTTTCCTAAATTCATCAATAATAAATATCCTATATTTATCTGGATATTTTTAATTCAAAAAATTTTCCATAAGAATAAATAAGAATTTTATTTATATAAAAGGATTACACCAAGCAGCTAAGGTCTCGTTACATATCCCCTTATAACACCATCATAGGACCTAAGTTTAAGGTGTGATATGGTGATAGAATCTGGGGTGGCTCAGACAAAATTTCTCGAGTGGTGATTTCTATGAGCTTGAAATTTTACCTTAGGCGATTCTGTTCAAGCTTCATATGTCGAAGTTCAGCTTGGGCTTGGTCCAGAGCAAAGCCAAGTGATGCTAACTCTTTCCCAAGCTCCAACAGATGGGCTTCATGTGGATCAATTCTACTGGATGAGGCCATTCAGTTTCTTTCTATATTAATTAACCAATATAACGATATTTATAAAATCACACCGTAAATATTATAGTTTCCAATGGTTTATATTTACCAACAGTCATATAACAGTCGAAACACAATGGTAACATTTTAATTATACCCACAAAATTAGGAAAGAAATATAATTGAAAACTTTAGGGTTGTTACATTAGGAAGAAGGGGGATAATTAGAATATAAAGAAAAACCCTTGACTTTCCCAATGGAATAAATGAGTGGCTGGTGATGGGTTCCTAGTATTGGACCATAGTGATTGGATGTTTCATTAAAATCTAGAACATTCTATATAAACATTTCGTTATGTGCCATCAATAGTGTTAATGATTCCTTATTTATAAGAAAGATGGATATCACCATGTCATTCCTCACTAACGATTGGGGTGGACAATGGGAAAACCTATTGATACTAGGATGATTATAAAAGTGAGTGATGATCTCTATCAAGAGATAACTCATTAAAATTGGATGAAAATTCTTCATAACTAATTGATACCATATTTATGAAAATAATAGATCCCATTTCATAAAACTCTTCTTTCTTGGTGTAATTGTTTTTCACTTGAATGAAATTGACTAGGGATAAATATCCTTCCTCATCATAAGAGCATCATATTTGGTTCAATGAAACCCATTGACTTATTTTGTGGGATGATTTTCAATCTTCTATTTGGTGGGATATTTCACATTATTTTGTCTGTTGGGATGTTTCTCATTATTCTATTTAGTGAGATAGTTCACATTATTTCATTTAATTGGAGGTTCCTATTATTCTATTTGGTGTTATGATTCTCATTATTCTTTTTTGTTTGGGTGGTTCCCATTAATATATTTGGTGGGATGGTTCCCACATTCTATTTGGTAGGATAGTTCCCATTCTTTTATTTTTTTGGATAGTTCCCATTCTTCTATTTAGTGGGATGGTTCCCATTATTTTATTTTGTGGGTTGCTTCACATTCTCACAATATAAAGGGTATAATGTCCATATGTGTATTTAATAGTTATAGAATCCTTAGGGACTTGACCTTATCTTTTTATTAGATTCACTGATTATATTAGGTCTTCAAAGTTAGAGAAGTATAATGTCTTTCAATTAGACATATAGAGGAAATTATGTTTATAAATATTTTATTTATTCCTTCATTGATGATGTCACTATATTGATTCATTTATTACAAGATCATCCATTAATAGAACACTTTTGAATCCATATAAATAGAATTTTCTCAAACTTCTTATTCTTATTCTTGAAGAATGGCCAACAAACATGGCATGTGTAAATAATTGAGTCTATATGGGTATTTATTTTTGAGAAAAGTTTGATTTTTTATTAATATAGTGGTCATATTTTCTATCTTCTTTCATATTCGAGTTACAATGGTTTAAAACCCTAAATATAACCTTTTTTCTTAGTTAGAGGTTATCTATGGGTTTGGGAGGTGACATGTGAGTTTAATAAGCTCATTATGTGGTTGTGTAATGTATCCAAAGGGCTGCATTATCACTGGATAGTTGGTGGCCTTCCTAGGGACCATAGGATTTGCTAAAGATAGTTATCTAGTTGAGGAGCCTATCACTGGATAACTAGTGGGTCCTGTGTTGATTTTTAGGGGTATAAAGTTTAATTTATCCACTTCACCACCTTCTATATTAACATAAAAATGTCTAATATTAGGTTTGTTTTATAGGTTCATAGAAACTCACCTTCCCCACTCATTATCCATAGTGAGTTTCCTCTGATCTTAGTGTCTTTCACTTATAATCAAATGTGTTTGAAGCTTAGAGGTGAGTCTAGGAGTTATCTTCATCCCTTTTCTTGTATCATTGAATTTCATGTGTTCTTACACCATATATATGGGTTATTCCCTATTTTCAGGGCATTTATCTCATTTCTCATTTTCTTTTGAATAAGGATGAACCAGTAGATAATACATAATGAGTGGGTTTCACATTGGTTGGGGTATATGGTACCTATAATTTAACCCACATTATCACCATATTTTCTAAGAGTGTGTGTAGCATGGTGATACCTAATTTACTATGATTTGATTCCTTTTAAATTAAAATTTTAAGGTTATGTTTTTCTTAGTTAAATTTACCCTTTAATATGAATTAGAATTTAGGAAATGGTAATTTTAGTGGAGTAATTATTAGTGGAATAACCTTGAAATTGATTAATGATATTAAATTACTTAGTAAATTTAATAGTTCAATTATGAATTAGAATGTGAATTTAGTAAATCACTTAGTTAATGGTGGTTGGTTCCCTATGTGTGGTAAATCCTAAATTAAATTTAAGTTGGAATTCATGAATTAATAAATGGTTAGGTTTTTTTTCAAATGGTGATTATTTTTTATAATTATTAATGGGTATTAAAATGTAATGTTAAGAATTTGGATCATGATTAGTTTGATAAAATTGATCCAATGAATAGTGATGTGTGGTTTTAAGTGATGTCTTGTAAAATGAAGTGGTGATTCAAATTATGTAGTTTAGATGTTGTTAAAGTGACTCATGTCAATATTTAAAATGATATTTGTGTAAAATGGTAAACTGGTTTGGTTTATTTAATATGAATGAATATATTAGTGATAGAATGTGTTGTTATTTGTAATTTTTCTTTTGGAAATGATGTTTTAAAATTTTACTTGAAATGGTATTTTACATATAGATTTGGGAAGTGGTAAAATGGAATTTTATTTATAAGTGGAAAATAATTAAATCTACCCATAGACCTAACGATAATTAAGTGGGAAAATAGTTATATTAATAAATGGTTAAAATGATATTAAATATTTAGGAATTCAAGTATGGGTACTCAGATTCCACATGACATAATCTACCTGGTAATGTTAGTATGATCAGATATATTCTCTATGAATTACTATGGGTGTAACTTCTAGGAATAACACCCAGATTCCATGTAATTGATAATGAATTTGGAATTCCTGGATAAGAACCTAGATTCTATGTGATTACTGATGAATGTGGAATGTCGGGATGAGATCTTGGATTCTATTGAAATAAAAAGATGAGTTCCTAGATTACATGTGATTATATATGAATAGGGAATGTTGGAATGTGATTTTAGATTCCATGGTAATTCTAGGATGAGTGTCTGGATTCCATGTTATACTTTGTGAAATGGGAATGTTTGGATGAGCGCTCATATTCCACATGATACTTCATGATAAAAGGGAATTTCTGGACAAACCCATATAATCCATGTGTTTATTAATGGAGGTGTGGTCATATTTATGTTCTTGGAGACACCCTCTCACTTGTTAATAAAGGTATGGTCAATAGGTTCCATGTGACTAAGGATAGAAAACTATAACCATCCTTGGGTGTCACCATAAGCATGGGGAATCTATGGTAGCATATTATTTTTATTTTAAATTGTTAGAGTTATTAAATTATTTATGTTTTTTAATTAACGAAATTATACATGCACTGATTTTTATATTGTTTTTTTTAGTTACACCATTAGTGGCGGCCTACTTTGTTATAACCACACCATTCTAGGGCCTCTATGGAACATGGGTGCCTAAGTAGACATAAAATTTGTTCACATGGTTATTTCCAGGAAGAGTATAATATTTATGGTTTAATACTTAGTTTCATATGTTAGATACAAATGAGGTATAAGGTAAGACTTGAGACCATTTTGGAACAGTGAATTGGAGTTTGTTATATTTTTATTTTTTATGATTCTTGTGTATGATCCACCCATAGGGGATTCGGTATGTAAGACAAATTAATTATTACCACATCTGATGTTGTTTTATTTTATCATCACTTATCTAGGTTGTGAGGTCTATCTGGAATCTATATATGATTTATTATATTTATTTTTTTTGATTTTAAATCATATAAAAAGGTAATAGTATTTACATGGTAACTTCATAGGCCCTATCCACTAGTTGAAATCATCTAGCACATGAGGAGGAATGCTTAAGATCACATAACAAGCCATTCCAAATATTGTTCATAGAATGAACTATGTAGAGATTTTACAATGTCATATTAGAGTTTTTTTATTTTATTTTACGATTTGGGGATAGTAGAAAGGATACTGGGATGTTTTTGGAGAATGATAATTAAATTGCGCATGATTGGTAGAGTCTCATATACAATGTAAATACAAATTTATTGGGATATAAATAGTTTTTTGTATTTTTTTATTTTATAGTTGACCAATTTCCACCTTGATTAGTACACATGGGTGTGGTGTTATTAATTAATTATATTTTTATTCTTGGTTTTTATGTGGAAAGGGTGTATGAATTTTTGCATCATTTTAGATACATATGATTTATATATTATCCTTACGATGTGTTTGATTGATAGTTTTCTGAGATTCACATATGTTGATGCTTTACTTACTATTTATGGTTTATTTCTTTGGTTAATTTTATCTACCTATGGTTTTAAATAATTGATAGGGGTATGTATTTAAAGTGTTTTAATCCATTTACATGGTATATATGTAAATTTGTGGTTTTACTATACTTGATTAACTTGTTAGGTGTTTTTTGATTAATATGTCTGTATAAATGAATTATAAAGTAATGGTTTTTGTAAAATAAAGTACTAGTAAGCAACATATACAGTTTTTTTTCATCATTACATGTGAATTAAATTTAATTTAACGAAACCATGGAATGTCAATCCTAATAAAGTTTGTGAGTTTTAAAATGATTTGTAATTAAATATTTTAAAATTTGAATCCGTGGGATTAAATGGTAAAGTTTAATTAAGGTGAAATAAGAAATCATGATACCTTTTGGGATCTTGTAGATGAGTATCCATTATGATTATGACACGAAATTATAAATGGTTATTTTGGGTCTACAGAGAGAGATAAGGTGGTGAGGACATTGGATATTGGTTTTGACACCTTAGTGGTTTTGGTTTTTTGAGCAAGCAGGATGTTTATAGTTGTTCCTTCATTTGGGTTGTGAACTTGGGACCATGAGGGGTTACCTTGTAGCATGGTACCTTGTAACCCTTGTGTGTTGTGACCTTCTATAAATGTTTAAATCCCTTGAATAGGTGTTTTGGATAATAGTGCCTATGTAAAATGACTGTGTGTATATCTGGGTATGAGACCTACAGAAAGTTGTTTGCCTCAGCACATTAGATGTTGTGTGTTTCAGAAGAGAGGTAGGATTGTCACCCTAGAGAATTATCTTGTTTTAGGTATTAATAGAATCTTTGGTGTTTGGAATTGTTTCAAAGAAGGTTCTCTCATGTTTTTGGTAAGGTCATATTTATGTCTTGAGAATTTTGTATGGGGAAATGCTTTGGGTGATTGTGTTTGGTTTTTAAGACCTGTTGCAAAGGTAATTATTACATGGATTCTTAAAACCATTATTTATGATGTTTTTTTCATTTTAATTAGTGTTTACCCTAGGTAGAATGTTCTAGGTATGATATAGAATTTTTATATGGTTACAATCATATAAAAATTATTGGGATGATGGGTGGAAGTGTGGATAGACCTAACTCATGAGATATGCCTGAAATATTGGATAGAAGAATAAATTATTCCTTTAATTCAATGAGGTTGATGTTCCAGGATTCATGGTCAGATTCTTGAGTGGGTTCATGAGTAGATATCTTGTAATTCATGACTCATGGGGTCTAATGTCATGTTTGGAAAGTTGTTTTTGGGGAGAATTTGACCCCTGAGTATTAATGAGTTCATAGTGGCATGTTCATGCTCGAGATACATGATATGTTGGGTTATGTTATAAAATGGATTAGGAGTAAGAACCCATTAATTTTCAATGATATCAAGGTAATCACTCTGGTTTTTCAAGTTGATATGGAAGGTCTTGGTTGACGAATTCTAATTTAAATGAGATAACAGAGAGTTTATGAGATGATTGCGGGAAGGGAGTCATAGGGCTATTGTAAGGGGGTTAATGTTTCCTTACAATAATAGGTGATATCGTGGAATAATAAGGGTGTGGTGGTACAAACACTTGGTCTTGACCTAGACGGAGATGTAAGGGGTTGATGGATAAATTTATTGTGGTTCAAAAGAGAGTCATGTGTTTGTTTTAATATAGAACTAAAAAGTTTTTTTGATGAGTGGTATAAGTTAATTCATGTAGTGGGGAGTAAAATATAATCCTTATAAGGTAGATTTCCTCATTATAGATCAGATTTTGGAAAATTTCATGGGTGTCATTGATGGAAGATAATAATGGTTGGTAGTTGAGTTTTTATTTTTTTTCTCTAGTGAGCGTGAGAAAAACATGTCCAATCCTTGAGTTTAATGATAAATAGAATTTAGGTCATGGTGGTTGGTAGTTTCTAAACTGAAGTGATGAAAATAAAACTAATGTGGTGAAGAGTTATGTGTGGGTCATAGGAGTATGACCCCTATGAAGTAAGGGTCACAGACATATGGAACTAACCATGGAGAATTCATGGTGGTATTTAGATACTAATGAGGAAAAACTAAAATGAATACTTGTATTATTGATGGAATTCCAAATATAAAAATTGAGTGTGGTGGTGGATTGATACTATGCATTGTTGTCAATCTCAAGCTGGTTTTAATGTGATCTAAGGGTTCTTGGGTTAGAGATGAATTGGTGTGTGGAAGAGAAAGATGATGGTTTGGAACATTGAGGATCTAAC
This sequence comes from Viscum album, assembly GCA_963277665.1. Lineage (NCBI taxonomy): Eukaryota > Viridiplantae > Streptophyta > Magnoliopsida > Santalales > Viscaceae > Viscum > Viscum album. The sequence continues at coordinate 1,440,861,807 of OY728140.1, read as the reverse complement.
TATGGAGTCTCCCTAAGAGTCAGGTACAAAATCCAATTATTATGTTTGGGTGATTATGGGATGCATCTGGGCATAAGGGAATTGTGATCAGGTAAGTTGGTAACACATCGGTGGTTGGAGCTGAGTGTTTTGTGATGAGTTGGAAAAATATGGTTCAATGTAAATTTGTGTTTGTAATTGGATGTGGTAGGTTCCAACCACATATAACATATATTTTTTGGAAAATAAAGTTTCATTTTATGAATAAAACTAGGCTTTCAGTTAAAATAGCACGTGTACCTAGTATTTTCCTGGAAAATAGTTATACATCCATTCCATTTTGGTGTTCAGAAATAAGGATTGGTACCATTATTCAATGGTTTTCTTTCATGTATTTGGGTGTGGTGTTTCGAATACCACCCCAAGATGATAGGTGGACCACCATAATTTTTACATGGTGAGAAATTCCAATGGCTTGAAGCATCATGTCATGGGATTGGATCATTTTGAATGGTCTTATAGTGGAGAGTATGATATGGACTAGTTAATCATGTAGACCTCATTTCAATAAATTTCTAGTATGTTTTGAGAGTGACATATTAACAAACCTAGTGGATGAGGGTTCAATTCTTTGGTAAAAACCAAGGTTTGGGTGTTAGTTTTTTTGTTTTGGTTTGAATTGGTTGGTTTTAGGTTGATGACCCGTAGTTTTGGGGCGATGACTAGGTATTTGGAACAAATGTCAGTACTAGAAAGTAGGGTGGTTGGATGACTAATCTTGTGATACTTTATAGTTTTTAGGTGGAGTATCGATGTGAATTTTGAGGTGATGCTTCATGAGATAGATATTCTTGGTAAGGGTGACTATTTGTTTTGGATGTAGTTTCATGTGAGAGTGGTCTGGTGTGGATCGATGAAAGAAACCCATGAGGTGTGATTTTAGTGAATCTAGATTTCTGGGATTCCATTGGAACTGGGATGTTGTGCTTGTGTTGCGTGCTAAATTGACCCCGTGGTATGCATGAAATGGGATTTTAATAGGGAATTTAGTTGGCATGGTATTTGTATAACCATAACTAATGACGCATTTAAGGTTTTTCATGATCCCAGGAATAAAAACACCTAATAGTATAGCATGGTAAGGAAAAATTGTATAGTATAGAGATTGTAATACCCCATGCCTATACGGGTGTTTGGTTTATTAGAAAAAATTAAAAAAAATAATAGTGTTGGGATCACATTTTCTAGTTGATTTTGGATTTGAGTTTTAAATATTGTAACCCCTTAATAAATATATTTTTCTCTTGGTTTGAGGTTCTCTCGGGGTTTGGGAGGTCATGGGTGAGTTTAGTAAGCTCAGGAGGTGGTCATTGAATGTATCCAAAGGGATTCATTTCTAACGGCATGCCAACAAGAGGCCATCGACTATTTTTCCAAAGGCCACTATCCTATTGGTGACATTTCAGGGGGCTAGAGTCTTCTTTTAGACTTACTAGGTAACTCATGAGTCCAACATTGGTCAGCCAATGGGTCCTAGGGGTTTTTAAGTTGTTGAGTTTCATTTAACTTCTTCAACCCTTCATAACTACACAACACCAAATATATATATTTTATTTCAAATCCACTTTGAGGGAGATGTGGGGAACCATATAAGGAAAAAAATGTTACACCACGTACTAAAGGAACTGACATATTTATAAAAAACAAGACTAATATTTATAAAATTAGACACCCTATATAATTCCCAATAAATTGTAGTTACCTGTATATCTTGGTCATCATTGTTAAGATCTTAAAATTTATTCTCCATTCTATACCATGTTTATATAAATTCCTCCAAATTTATTTTATATTCATTAAAACCTCAAGCCATATTTCGTTCTTGTTTTTTAATCCACACCCTTTTATCCTCATTGGTATCAACTCAAATCCATACCAAAAAAGCCTATCAACCTCATCTCTTGAAACATTTATCCTAATAATTCATTCTAGCATTTCAAACTTCTAGTGAAGAATAATATCCATATAATCATCTTTTTCTATTTCTCATTCTCCAATTTCTCCAGTATGTTCTCCTTTAATAATCGATCCCAGGTCCAACACAATTTCTTTGCTTTCAATGACTCTATAAGTCTCTTACTCTCCCACCTGGTCATGGACCTTGGTTTCATCTTTATATTACTTACTATCTATAATTGGACTCTACTTTCCCATCTTACCAAAGAACTTCTTGACCCCTTCAACAATTAATTATTCACCTAGTTTTTCTTCTGTCTCATTTCTCTTTTCCTTACCTGATGATATGGTAACTATTTTTTAGAGTGTTCAATTAGTATTTGAAATTTCTTTCTTTTCCCCCCTTTTGGATTGGGATGTTCCCAAGAAGGATAAATCGTTTCTTCCCCTTGAGTTAGACCCACCCAATATGACCCCTTGATATTCCAGATCATAATCTGGCGTTGTTTGGGAGTTCAATTCTTTATCCCAGGGATTGTTATCTTTCGAAGACCTTGACCCAACCTATTTCTACATCCTTATTAAAATGTATGTTTTCCATCCATCAAGATCCACATTATATTCTATATATCCAATCAAGGAGGATAACTGATTTGGGATCTTAATTTCCTTTGATGTTTCCCTATGATCATCCACCCCTTGATTCAGAGACAAAAAAATATTTAGATCTATAGTATCATTTTCTATGTAAGTACCGTTGCATCAACAAGGGTGATAACACCACTGGTAGTAGTAGATTGACGATTCATTCCCTCACCAAGATGACCATCCATGACTGTATCAACAAATGATGAAAATGTGATGGTGTGGAGCTCTCATGGGGCTAATTTTGTCATATTGGAAACACCCAAATCTTGTTTCAAAAAAGTAAAAATATTCAAAACTCATGGTTTATGAATCACAATCCATGACTTGACCATAAGAGGATCCATAATTAGAGCATGGTTGGGGTCCGAGGCACATAAAAAAGGATCCATGGGAGTTGACTCAGTAGGTTTATTGAGGTCAACCACCCCATGAGGACCCCCTCATCAAGAAGATGGAGCATAATGACCCCAAATCCTACAAGTAGAATATAACTATGTCCATGACTTTATGATTAACTTCTTACTAAATGAATTTATTCACCAATAATAATCCATACTAAATCAATCATTTGATTTTAAACATCAACCTCAATGCATAACCATGGTGAAATAGGATGGAAAAATTATTATTTTTATACTATTCAAGCACATGAAGTAGCCAACCATGTTCCTCAGTATATGAATTATCGTTGGATTTTGAAATTAAGAGGAAGTTCAAGGAGAGTTACCCATATCACCATCGTTGTATCATCACATTGTTAGTTTAAATCATAATACTAATAGAATAGAATGAAATGTGATTTATTACAATAATGAGGAGCTTTGAACCATTCTATAATTAGATCCTCCTCTAATGAGAACCAAATAATGATGTGATGCTTATACAGAAGAACAATAATCATGGAATCATTAAAACCCAAATACCTGAATGAATTTTTTTAAAATGAATAAATTAATTATCAATTTCAAATAAAACAAGCCACCAAGGATAGGTTATGTTTGGATGAAGCCTCCATGAAATTTATAATTGATTTTGAAAGCTGAGGAAGTCTGGAAAATTGGTCAACCACGTTAGTTAAAAGATAGATTTCTAGGATGGGCAGGAAAAAATTTCATATTGATAAATGGATGAAAGGGTGGAGGTGGTCTCTAAAGGAAGAAAAGAGATTCCCCCTCCTCTCCTTGTCCATGGTATATAACCTTTGATCTTTGTCTATTTCTATTATTATTGATTGAATTGGAGGTATAAAGGTTAGTCTAAGTTTCCATTTCCTATATTTTATTTCTTATTTTACTGTAATATTTTCTCATTCCATTTATGTAATTTATAACTTATTGTTTTTTTAAATTTATATAGTTTCTCATTTTCTTCCCAATCTAGCCAAACCAGAGGATGATAATTGAAGATTGTGTCTCTTATAGGTTTAGGTATGTGATCCCTTTAATTTAAAATATAGCCTCAGCTTGTTTTACATGTTTTTGTATAGTGAATTCAAGATATCTTTGTCGTTCATTGATCATTTTTTAAAATTAATATTTATTTTTCTGTTTTATTTAGTTAAATGTATCATGTAATATACCTTATAATTTAGGGAATGGTAATAATAAATGGTGTACTTAAAAGGGAAAGAACCTTTAAAAGGATTTATAATCTTAAATGATATTCTAAATTAAATGGTTTAATTATGAATATGAAAAGTAATTTATTTCATCACTTGGTTAATAGAAATTTTCCCCCTTTATGTGGTAAAACCTAAAAAAAATTAAAGTCTAAATTCATGTTTAATGAAAAGGATTGGTCTTTCCAAATGGGTCTTTTGATTTATAATTATTAGTGAATATTTTATAATATAATATGGTTATTATTGATCATGATGGATTTGATAAAAATAAATTAATGAATAGTGTTGTGTGGTTTTATATTATTTCTAGTAAAATGAATTGATGAATAAAATTACGTAAATAAGAAGTTAATAAAGTGATAAATGTGAACAATGAAAATAGGAAATGTGTAAAATGGTAAAAAGGATTGGTTTCTATAATTGGAATGAAAATATTATTGATGACATGTGTTGGTTTTTTGAATTAGATTATAGAAATGATAATTTGAAACATTTGTTAAAATGGTATTTTTTAAATGAAAATTCAAAGTGGTAAACCGAAATTAGTTTTAGAAGTGGAAATTCATTAAATATAGCCTAAGTACAAAATAAATTTTTTTGGTTAAATGGTTATATGATTAAATGGTTATAATGATATTGATTTTTTGGGAATGTTAGGATGAGTACCTAGTATACACATGAAATATGATACTTGGGGATTCCGGGATGCACAATCATATTCCATATGATTTACTATGGGTTGGATTGCTGAGATAAGGGCTCAGATTCCATGTAATGGATAATGAATTTGGAATGGTAGAATGAGTGATTGAATTCCATGTGTTGAATGATGATTGGGGAGTATCGGTAGGAGATCGTTGATTCTATTTTAATGTTATGACGATCACCTAGATTCTTTGTAATGATTGATAACTAGTGAATGTCAGGATAAGATCTCAGATTCCATGGGAATGCTTGGATAAGTGCCTGGATTTTGTGATATACTTGATGAAATGGGGATTCTGAGATGAGAACTCATATTTTGTATGATACTTCAAGATATAGTACAATTCTTGGATGAACCCCTAGATTACATGTGTTTATTTATAGAGGCGCAGTCCTCATGACATGATTAGAGACACCACAATACCATTCTGAGAAAGTATGCTTCATTGGGGCTATGGGGATGATGATCTATAACTCTATAGCAATCCTCGATTGTCACTATGAGCCCATGACATTAGTGGTTGTTTTGTATTTTTATTTTAAATTGTTATACCTATTAAATTGATTAAATCATTTATTTAGAGAACTTCTGTATGAACTTCTTATCAGATATGTTTTTTTAGAGGCACTATTGGTAATAGACTACTGAGTTATACTGACATCATGCTCGAGCCTCCATGGAACTTGTGTTCTTGATATAATATTACATTTTTTCATAGGTATATGTTTCAAGTCAATTTCATTTATTGATTCTTGTTAACTTAGCTTACTAGGTTGGATATGGATGGTGGGACCATGCATGACTCTAGACCAATTTAGGATAGTCTATTAGCCTTAGTATTATTTATATTCTTTATTTCTGGTTGTGTATGATCTTAACAAGAGTGATTCATTATATATGAATCATTAATTATTACCAAATATGTTATTTCATTATTTTATCTATAGATTCCCTTGTTGGGATGTCTATATAGACTCTTTATCTAATTTATTTTATTTATTATTATGTTGTGCACTCTGATTAAGAGGTCATAGTCTCCCTATGATAACCTATATGGCCCTCACCACTAGTCAAAAGAATCTATAATGGAAGGCATTATTCTTAAGGACTTATAATGAACTGGTCTGGTTACTATTTATAGAGTGGTCTGGGTTAGGACATTAATTCACAAGTTCTTTGGTATTGTCCAATCGAACTTGACCATCATCAACCATGATATATCACACGTCCTTGAAGAAAAATCAATCATTGATCATGTGACCAAGTAGTTGATGGAATGGAAAATAATTTGGTTGATCATTCTATCCCACCTCATCTAGTTTATTGATATTTGGAAATGTGATTAGGATGTCTTCTAAGGCAGAGATAAAAAACACTAGAACCTAGTCATTATGGTAGGAATAAATTTTGTTATTCTTACATTAAAATTCACGTTTCCTCAATATCATCTACTTGAGGGTGATAGTGGTTTTTTCTTATTTTTTAGAACTCCTTATTTTTGAAAGCAGTGCTTGATGAGATATTTCCTTAGTTTAATGAATAACATCCTAAAAAAGTTTTTCTATATAATGAAACTCTCATAACCCACCAAGTAACTTTGATGGAATGAGCACAGATGACATATCATCTAGAAGGCTCTCCAAACAAATATCCAATATTTTTTTTTGGGAAAATGTATTTATGAAGAGTATTTAAGACTCCTATATGTTACAATGAAATCCAAAACTCTATCATTATATTTTTACTTATAATTATAATGGTTGAGGGTAGTTTTTCTCCCCTAAATTGAGTTGAATTGATAAATAACTCTATAACACATATCATCTTATATTGTAATAGACTTATCTACAAGGTTTTTATACCAAGAAAACGTCAAACAAAAATATAATTTTCATGAATAATTTAATCTTACAATCCTCTTTTGGTTATGGTTTTCCAAACATTGGGCCACATCAAGAAGTGAAATGGGTGATATGCTATTATAGATCTCATATTATATAGAATAATGAGAATTTGGGATTCAAAAAGTTTGGAAATAGAATATTAAAATTATCCAACTCAGGACACGACATCCTTTCCTTTGATATTGATGCATGTTGGCCTTAAATAACATCTATCTAAGTAGTATTGTCATCCAAAAAATACTAAGATACCGCCACCTAAGTTATACTTTAAAATCGTTCCAAAACTATAAATTTATTTAACCCCAATGGTTGGAAATATTGACAATAAATTAGTTTTACATTAAAATAGGCTAATTGATTGGATCTCATGTTGATGAGGTGTCTCAAATATAATGTTTTGGATTGATCACTCTACACCCATTGGATAGGGACAATTAATAGAGGCAAGACTACATCAACCTAAAAATCATACCCAATGGGTATGTTTATATTGAGTAGTTTATTATTTATTTTATTAATATCTTCTATCATGGCCTTGAGATAGGAAATTTTCTCTTCTACTAAGATGAATTTACCATTATAAGGTGGTGGGTGGGATATTGATGTGTCCATAACTTTTTTTATCATTACTTTCCAACTAAGTTTATATACCTTTATATACTTCATATCTTCCCTATTCTTTGGAAATATCATGTTTTTTATCATCATTAGGGATAAAATTGATGAAATTTATAGTTCAGAAACCTATAGAAAGAAACATGAATTCCCTTGGAGAATAAATATCCATAATCAAGGTATATTAATATTCAATGGATGATACTAGAGATGACTATGGGGGTAATAATTCCCCCAACCCCATCAGATAGGGTTGCCTCTGGTATATTGTTGTTTAAACTACATCTTTCCTTTCCTATAAAGATGATACTATACTGGGTGACAGATGTGATGGGATATCACTTTGAAGACCTCTATATAGGTTAAGGCCCCTATATAAAGGTTATGGTTCTGTTGAATCAATCAATAAGGCCATCTTTAATGATATCTATAGATTTTGGCTAAAGTTGATCTAAAATTGGCCCAACTCACTCTAAAGATATGATTTTGGGTGCTGAGGGTGTTGTAAGTAGCAAAGACATAAACCCGCTCTTGATATGTAGTCGTTTTTCTACTCCCAATGGGCTCTCCTTCTAGGTTCTCTAGTCTAGATTACTAGGGATGTCATAACTTATTACATTGATTCTTTTAGAATTAGGTTTATATGTTGATGGTGATGAAAACGGTGAATAGAATTCCTCCTAGGTATCTCTTATTTGGTTTCTTGGATGTGTAAAATTTCACCCTCCACTTCCCTAATATAAGGGAAGTCAAAATTTATTCACTCTTGGGAGAGTCTTATAATGTAATTTGATAATTATATTGGGGTTTCTTACCCCTTACTCATTTGTTTACATGTTGTTGGAATTTGTTGATTCAATCCCCCCATATTATCATGGGAAATTTCAATGATTGTAATTAACCTTCATGGAGATTCTATTTCAACATTACAATGACCGTCTAGCATTGTAGGCACTAGGTTGATGGTATAGAATTTCATTAACTTAGAACTGATGTAGTTATAGTCATGAAAGAAACATATAATTAAGTATTCATCAATTATTTGTTCATGGAAACCCCCAGTGACGCGTAGCTTACCCCGTACTTGATGGAAATATTGACACCTTGTATATTGTTCATCATAGATTCCATTTGGATTCTGAGAGATAATAAGAAACCCATTAGGTCAGTATCACCAATAAGAATGCATGGTCGATAAAATTCATTCCAAACTAAGGATTCACATCAAGTTCACTATTCTATTTATAACATTCCCCTGCACCTGTGCATTTTGAGAATAAATAGACAAACATTACAATGATTTTCAATATTTGGGACTTTATCATTGATGCCTTGGGTAATGCATTGGTCTAGAGGATGTGAGTTTAGGAACATTTAACCCTTTTAGGAGAAATTATTTACTACTATAGGAATATCTAAAATATTTAATTCATGTTCATGAAACCTTTGTAATAATAGTTCTAGATACATTTAATAAGCTGATTGATTAAAAATATGAATTTTCGTAGTCACTACATATATGAATTTTTTAACTCAATTAGCCTAAGTAGGTTTGCACTCTATATTTTGGATCCATATGGATAGAAAATTTGGAAATCATTCCTTTAAAAAAAGGAATTGTAATCTTATGTAATGAGGTGGGATATATTATAGAGTTAAGACCAGGCTCAAGAAAGTGGATTCCAATTTATACCTACAAAGTGAATCATAACCATTTTAGTTTTGTGCCACGTAATAGGAAACACCATACCTTTTTTGGCCATGTGATGGGGACCATATTTATACATTTAAGGTGCAGAATCCATGACCAAATTAATTTCAATTTAATTTTTTTTTCTTTAGACCACTTCCAACATTTTTAATAACATTCAGAGTGGACTATAGGTCAATGATACCTATAAATAGCTTGGGTGAGTCCTATGCATGAGATGCCTTGTTTGGTTCATCTTCTATTTGGTAACTAGATATAAGATGGTATGATTATGTAATACACCTATTAGAAGGCCTATATATGGTTTTATTCCCATTTTATATTAGTAAATGTATTAATAAGTAAGACGATATAGAATGGGGAATACACCTAGTGGGAGGCCCATATATGGTTTCCACCTATTGTCTATTGTTTACTAGATAACGAAGGAATACTAGAATAATTTGAGAATATATATTGTATGATACATATACTTTTATTTCCTCCTCATATCTATTGGTAAATGGACAAGGAATGTATAGTGGAATGTTTTGGGCTTACACCAAGTAGGAGGCCCATGTAGGGACGCCAACCTCTTATCTCTTGGTAACTTGATGAGGAAGGATGACTAAAATGGTTATGGATTACACCTAATATAAGGTCCGAAATATCGATTGTGTTTTTGGGATTAAAACATATAGATTAATATTATATATCATAGTTAATAGGAATCAAATATTATATAGTTCAAGTTTCATTGTTTATGGTCATATATCAGGTTTATTCAATGTAGTTTAATGTCAAGTGGTTTGGATGTTTGTGTTATAAAAGGTGTGGTAATAGAAAATTGAGAGGCAATTTTTCATGGGATTAACATTCAGGTTCAAACTAACACATGATTTAGGGGAATTTATTTTTTGAGCCAAGAGAATTATATCGACTCAGGGCATATCAAGGAACCAATAGGAGAATATTGTCTCTAGGTGAAAGTCATAGGTATCATTACCCAAATCCTTTTTAAACTTATCTGAAAAGTTCCTTGTAAGACTAATGTTTTTTCATAGGGGTAAAACGTGATTGTATAGGGATATATTTGAGTCCCAAGACTCCATATCATCACTAATATTGGAAAGGGGTGTTTTGGTAGAGCCTCATGGTATGAACTTCCAAGCACTCGGATAAGTAACCTTGGTGAAATAATGGGTGTAAAGTAGGCTAAAGTGTCTTCTATGGAGATCCTTATCAAAGTGAACAACCATAGATTATATAATTCACAATTATGGAATATTATAATATGACTAAAATGTACATTGGTATTTTAACACCCCGATATTTCTATGAGATAAATGTTTGAATTTCTTATATGTCTAGTGTTATATACTACACTAAGATTAGCTTGTGCAATATGAAACATCGACTTAGCTTGTGATATACATAACGCTATGCTTGTCTTGTGTTACACAAAATTTGAATTATTTTTGATATGATTCAATTCACTCAAGGCCATGTATAAGTAAACAACTAAATATTATTATGTTACCTTATAACCTAGTCATTATAATTTTGGGTATGAACATTATTAACTTTCTTTTTAAAAACAATTTAAATGAAAATAATTGAGTTGATAAAATATAAATATCACTCTTGATGTATTTTATTAATAAAATATATGCATAAAATATTATATATAATGTTTAATGGCTATCTTATATGTTTTCTAGACATGGTATTAGAACAAATTAGGTTTTTTTTTCAGATAAAAGATGTAATTTTAAAACAAATGCAGTTTCGCCTCCTTTTGAGGGAGCCCCATTTTAAATTTATTTTTTCACACTGTTATACATTCTATTTAAAAACATAAAAATTTTATTTGGAAGTGGTATATAAAAATTTAACTTGGATTAATTTTTTATATTTTTCTAATAACATTCATGTTTTAATGAATAGAAAAAATACCATAAATTTTAAATGAAAATGACTTTTTTCATCCAAATAATTTATATGGATAAAATATATTAATTAATTTTTTAAAATATAAATAGAATATATTTTTATCATTAAATATAATTTATTTCATTATCATTAACTTTATATTTAATTTTGATTTAAAATCATTTCAATCTTTTGTAATGTTTTATCTTTTAAAACCCGTTTTTCATTCCAACAAGAAGATTAATGTTTAATTAATTAGAAGAACTTCAGAGTTATGAATTTTGAAAAATGGATTACGTATTTTTAATCATTAGGTCCAAATTATGTAAATAGCATTCTTTTGTTTTTTGGTATATGAATAGTAAATTTATTAATTATTATTAATATGGTAAAAAGGTTAATCAGGTAATTAAGGGTAAATATCATAATATAAAATTACCTTAAACATGTAATAATGTGATTAGATGAGTTATTTTAGAACTAAAACATCCCTGGGTCAAAATTATTCCCTTTGGAAGCCACTTGGATGAGATTAAGATAATTAAAATATTTTATTTAATGAAAAGTTAAATATGTCTTACTCAAACATTAAGAACATAATAATTTTTAGTATAAGTTTATACATAAGATAAATTAGATTATGAATACTCAATTGAAATATAATTTTTTTTCTTTATCATGGTAATTTATTTTTAATTATTAATAAATAAATAATTACATTAATAGTTTTTATATTGACGACGCATAAATTTGTTAATTGACGAAAAATTAATAAACTAATTCTTATTAAATTTATAATAACCATTAAAAGTCATATACACTTGACAAAATCATATATTTTCAGTATATACTGACCATAATCATCCTAGGGTCGATATAATGACCCCTTGGATCCTTATAGAAGATATTATGACCCTTATATTATTTTATTTAAAGTGATGTTTAACATGTCACATTAATGTTTTAATAAGTATAACATTTTTAATTATATATTTTACAGAAGATATATTTGACTAAAATAATTCATCTAAAATATAGTATATTTATAATCATCTTAGTATTTTAAATTTAAATTTTATTCAAAATAATTTTATTAAATAATTATATAAAACTGATGTTGAAATTATTTTATTAATGGAAATATCAAATTGATGTTATGTAAAATAATAAAATTAATATAATATCGGATAATTAATATATACAAAAAATTTAAAGATTAAATTGATTTCAAAGGAATTTAATAAAATATTTTTTTCTTGGGTACCATCTTATCTTCATATTTTTAAAAATACATGAATTGAATATTGTCAAAATTGACAGTATTTTTGTTTTGTTAAAATAATGTTTTATTAAATTATTTAAAAATCATAAAACATATTAAAAAATATATAATAAATATTATATTATCTAGAATGTTATAAATTATTTATTTATGATTTAATTTACATCAAATAAGTAAATATTACACCCCATTAATATTGAAGTATTTGTTACCATTACTAAAATGAAATAGAATAACTAAGTGATAAATTAATTTAATTATGTTTAAATGGATAGAAAAACTTGTCTAAAATTTATTAGGGGATTATATAAATACATTATCTCATGTGATATTTGAAATTAGTATATTTTCAAGGTTTTTTTAATATGGTTTTATTTTATTCTAAATTAATACTTTTGGAGATTCAAAAAGTTCCCTCACATCAATTATAAACGAGCACCTCCTTCCTAACCTCTTCAATTCGCTTTGAGCCTTCTATATCAGAAATCCCTTGACCATTTCCCTTAAAAACATACATATTTACATTATAGAGGTTCTTTTTTTCTCAAAATACTAACTTTAGTTCCTTTAATAGGAGATTTGGAGGGAGCACGTCGAAGAAGATATAATCTCATGTACTGATTATTTCCAATTATTTCTTATTCTACTTCATAGTCAAGAGTTTCTTTCATTTTAAATTATTAAATAAATTATAAATTATATTCTAAGATGTTATATGGTTTTGGAATAACTATATTATACCTTTTATCCATACTATTAAAAATTGAAATCACCACGCGTGCTTAGCTACAACTTACCATCTTCACGCCGTGGTGTAATCATTTTTTCACCACCATAATACATGGATGAATATAATGATGGAAATAATATCTATATAGTATTATTATAACATGATATAGATTCTGTAAAATAATATATACCATATACATCGATACAATTTTACAATTATGGGAAGGATATCATCACTCAAGAGTAAATATGACCTACCGTCTACAAAATGTGATGGGATAAAATATAAATAATATTCATTAAATAATGATTATATAAAAGAATTTAATTAAAAAATATGAAATATATATATTATTCTAATATAATTCTATAAATGATATAACTATAAGAGGAACTTATTCGACAAAACATGCGTAAGAAAATAAATAAGTCAATACCTAATAGGTGAGTAATAATTTTACTAAAAACAATATGATAATATAATAATATATGATGAATACGATCCTATAATAAGTCAATAAAATCAATAAAATCATTATAAATGAGGTTCAGAATACATACACAAGATATCATGCCAAAAGTAAGGGATAATTTCACAATCTCATTTTTATCTGAAATTCTTTATATGTAAGTATATACTGGGGTATATTTATCAACCATGTCCATTTTTCATAAATATGTATTCCAAAATTTTCTCTATAACATTATAAATTTTTTTAAATTAAATTTTACCTATTAGTAAATTTTTATTAAATTATATGAATGGAATCATTTATTATTTTCGATATGAGGAACTTTTTGACATTCCAAAAAAAGTATGAGAATAATGTTTTCTTTTATCCTATATGGAATGAAAAGATTTTTATTCTTTCATAACACATAATTTACATGAATTATACTTTATAATATTTCATTATTATTTTTAAATAAAACATTTTATTTTAATATTTCATGGAATTTAAAGAAACAAAAAACATTTTTGAAGAAGAATAGATATTTTTGAAAAAAATTAATTCCAAGTGTTTTATCCAAATTATTTTCCATATAAGATGAAATTATTTAAATAGAGTTATGTTTATATCCCTATTTTCACTATGATTTTTTTGTTTTTATAATGTAATTTTATTTATTAATTTTATTTATATTTATTTTTATTGGAATGATGTTTAAGAAATTCATTTTATTCATTGGGTGACGCTATGATGAATGATTTATGTTTTTGTGGAACACATAATAATTTTTCCATTATGAGATATATATTACCTATATCTCCCTCTAATACATTGGGTAAAGATTTATATCTCTCGAGATAGAAATCAAAATAATGGAAAAGAAAATTGGGTTCATTAATACATGGTTGGAACGATTAGTCAATTTGGTTTAGTAATACAGGGATTCATTGAAAAGTAAACCTGATTCAGTAATTGACCTTTTCCACTATGATGGTCTTGTAAATGAGCTTTTGATAACTTGGACATGATTTTCTATACTTATGTGTTTCCCACAATTCCATGTTTTATGACAATGATATTTTCTTGTGGCACTTGTTCCTTTATGATTTTTTCCTAATTTACTACCAATATTTATTTCATGACTCATGATTTGGATATTTTTCATACATGGTATGATTTATAAATGTTATGTTCATGTTATTACATTGTTAGGTTTATTTGTTGTCTTATATTTTCCATGATTGTCCTTACCGAGCATTTATGCTCACCTATTTTTATGTTTCTTTTCCCCAGGATATATAGAAGGTTATTAAGTAAGATGTGTCCAAAAGGGGTTCACATTTTGAAAGATGATATAGGACATGATATAGATGTTTTATGATCCACTTGTTTATGTTTCATAGTTTCTAAGGACACTAAACTAATGCGGTCTTTGGGAATCCATTTGGGTCCTGTATTAAGTATTACACAATAGTAATTTAATTTCCATGTACGTCAAGCTTAGAGTCTTCAAATTTGGCATCAGAGTGAAGGTTTAGTCATACTTTGGAAACTAGGATGTGAAATATTTAGTGAGATCACTATAATTATTTGTAAAGTATGTATAGGGATGTTCCGAAAGATAAGTATAACTATAGGTTACAATTATTTGGTAAGGATCATTCTTAACCTAAGATTAAAACTGTGATATTAGAGATTGAAATTAATTCCCCTTGAATATGTTGTTTTCCAAGTATGAAATTTTCCTCTCACACTATTATTTTTGGGTTTTAGACAATGACGGCAACCAAAAGGAATCATGTTAATGATGAATGCAATGGTCAACACAATTCTTATCCTCTGGAAAAACCAAATGTTATAGGAGATGGAATTAAAATCTTATCGTTATACTTATACATGATATGAATCATTATGGACTTCCAAATGAGCAGATAATGGAACAACATTCCACTGAGTCCTTCATGAGGCAACATCCACCTTATTTTAGTTGGTATTTTGATCCACTTGTTTCAAAAAAATGGATCTAAACCCTTAAAAATATATATTATATCCTTCGTTTTTCATAACATGAAAAAGTCATTTTGGTCTTTTATCATTTAGAAGGTGATGTAGAATAGTGGTGGACCCTAATCATGAATAAAAGATAATAATATGAAATTGAATCCATAGAATGATATGAGTTTATGAACTTATTTTTTAATAAGTAAATTATTAATATTATTCGAATGAATATGGAAAAGGAGTTTCTAGAGTTTAACAAAACGGTTGATGAATCTATTAGTACATATGAGTAAAATTTTTCAAGACTTTAACTGTATGCTTCTGGAATTGTTATCCAACCTGAAAGTAAAGTTAGTCAATTCTTTAGTGGCGTAAAACCAAGTATTTAAAGGTTATTATCTATAAGAAACTTTAGTAACTATGATGATATTGTGTGTTGTTCTATCAAGGTAGAAATGAAATTTATTTTTCCATATCAATCACATAGTTTTAAAAAGAAATTTAATATGGAGTTCAAGGGAAAATCACTAAATAATGGTGAAAATAAATGAGGGTTTCCATATGCTCAAAGTGTGGAAAGAATAATGGTGGATATTTTCATAATGTGACTAGTAAATAGTTTATGTTTGGAAAAGAAGGTCATTGGGAAGTTGAGTGTTAATGTAATTGGAAAAGGTATCTAATGATGTGAATAAGGAAAAGGATGCACAAAATGCACCTCCCACACTTCGCTGTTACAAGTATAACAAAATTGGGAATTATGATAACCAGTTCCCTAATCCAATAGTTATATATGATGGTCAATGTCAAAAACCTATTAATTCCAAATACAAAGTAAAATAACATGAGATAACTATTGGAGATGTTGAATATGAAAACGAAGTGGTGGAATTATTGAGTGTTTATGTAATGGGATCCCAGAATAATGTTATAGAATCTATTTTATAGTGTTATGGAATATTGGAATATCTATGTAGTGGTCCACTATGTTTTTCCACACATATTTAAAAGTATATGTTGAGTGGTACCAGTAACCATGAAAAGCGATTGAGGTAATAATGTTAGGTTTTTGGAAAATACGTGATTGAGGTAAGGATAACACTTAATATGAAAATGATGTTGAGATAATGATATTTGGATAATGATATTTTTTATAGTAATAAGTAAATTAGATGATATTAGTTACCTTGTAATTTTATATGGATTTATTGACATGTGGGTTATGCTATAATAGATGATGTTTATAGATTTTTGGATTTCAGAATAAGGAAACAAGCTTGTTTTTAATAAGGATGTATGATAATTCATGTTATTACCATGACCTAAGAAAATACATGATGAAGGTGTTCACACTTTTTGAATGTGGCCAAAAAATAGATACCTTATGATATATTTGGGATAAATGTTAAGAAGATTTTGTGAACCTTTTTTTATATTTTTCAATTTCCAGCTATCATAAGGATTTTAAGGTTATCAATTTATGGAAATTTTAATTTAAACATCAGATGATGTTTGTTAGAATAAAGTATTATCTCACTATAGGTGGACTTATACAAATTTTATTACTTTTGATAACCTTTTTGTTATTATAAATATAGATGTAATGACCTATTATTTTATTTATGGATCTCATGAACTGCTAACACTTCAAGAATGACAAATTCAACTTTATTTCGTTGAATAAGAGATGAAGTGGAAATTTTTCAAGGAATGACTAATGGTGAGATTATACTAAAATCAAGTAAGTATTTCTTCTCATGTTCTTAAACTTTAGGGAATGGTTCTTGAAAACCAAAAATTTTATCCTAGTACATTCTTATCTGATGAATCAGAAGGTCCCCTATATTATCACAGATTTATAGATTTGTGATTGTTAAAATTTTCCTAACCATGTTCTCTATCAATCTCTATCAGAACGTGATAGTAATATTTCTCTAATATATACATGTTTTACGTCCCACATGTGTTTTCTATATGGAAACCCACCGATAAGTTACTTTGGGTAACCTTTATGTTTCTAATTTTCAAATTAAAATGATGTTTTAGTATTCCTTTTTTTGATGTGGGTTTCTATAAAAGAAACATTCAAGTATTAAACCATTTATAACCCTGAAATATTTTGAGGTATAAAATCATTTTAAGGGGGTATAATGTAACACCCCATGATTTTTATGAGATGGTTTTTTTATTATCTTTGATGTTTTTTGTACACTAGCCAAGATAAGCTTGTGCAGTACGCAACGTCTGATGGGGTTGTGGTATAAAAAACGTAATGATTGTCATGTGTTACAAAAAATTTTATGTTATTTGGACAAGATTAATTTCATGAATGACTAAGTATATTTAAATAACTAAATATTATTATCGTACCTTATAACCTAGTCATTACAATGGCGGGTATGAATAATATTAAATTTCTTCTAAAAAGATATTTAAATAAAAATAAGTGAGTTTATCAAATAAAAAAACACTATTAGTGGACTTTATTAATGGAATATAAGTTTTATATATTATATATAATCTTTACAATTAATCTTATATAATTTCTAAACATGATATACAAAAAAATTTAGTTTTTCAGATAAAAGAAGTAATTTCCAAACAAATGTAGTTTTACTGGCATTTGATGGCGCACCCAATTTAAATCTAGTTTTGATAATATTATATATTATATTTAACAACATACAAATTTTCTTTGGAATTGGGTTATAAAAATTTACTTTTGATATTTTTATGATAACATTCTAGTTTGTATAAATAGTAAGAATACACTAAATTTTAATTGAAAAAAAACATTCCTCGAAATAATTAATATGTTTAAATTATAAAATTGAAATTATTTAATGTATAAATAGATTATATTTTTATAATTAAATATAATTTATGTCATTTTCAATAATTTTATTTTGAATTTTTATGTAAAAACCTTTAAATCTTTTGCAATGTTTTTTCTTTTAAAACCTGCTTTTCATTTCAACATAGAGATTAATTTTAAATTAGTTACTGAAGATTCTAAGTTTCTAATTTTTAAAAATTTATTCAATATTTTTAATCAGTGGGTCCAAATTATGTAAATAGCATTATTTTATTTTTATACATTATGAATAGTGAAATCGGTAATTTTTATCAATACAATAAAAAGGTAAATCTGTTAATTAAGGTTAAATATCGTAGTATAAAATTACCTTAACACTTGTCCTAATGTGATTGGATGAGTTATTTTAGACCAAAACTGTCCTTGGGTAGAAATTACACCCTTTGGAAGCCACTTGGATGAGATTCTGACATTTAATATATTTTATGTATTGAAAAGTTAAATATGTCTTACTCAAATTTTAATAACTATATCATTTTTAATATAGGGTTATATAGAAGATAAATTCAATTATGAATACTCAATTAAAATATAAAATGTTTTCCTTTATCATGGTAATTTATTTTTAATTTTTAAGAAATAAATAATTACCTTAATGGTTTTTATATTGATGATGGATAAATTATTTAATTGAATAAAAATAATTAAACAAATTTTTATTGAAATTATAAAACCCATTAAAATACATAAAAACTTGGAAAAATATTATTGTTCAGGTATATCTAGAACATAATCATCCAAGGGCTGATATAGTTACCATTTGAAGCATTATAAATGATATTACGACACTTATATTATTTTATTTAAAGTGATGTTAAACTTGTCACATTCATTTTTTAATAAGTAGAACAGTTTTAATAAACGATTTTCTAGAAGATATATTTGAATAAAAATATTATTCTGAAATATATTTTATTTATCATTATCATTTTATTTTAATTTTTATTTTTATTGAACAAAAAAGTCTATGAAATAATTATAGAAAACATATAATGAAATTATTTTATTAATGGAAATATCAAATTAATGTTATTAAAATTATTAAAATAAATATAATTTCGGATGATTAATATATCAAATGAATTTTATAGATTACTTTGAACCCATATGGATATAATAAAATATATTTATATAGAGTAACATCTTATATTTTTTAAAAAACTAATAATTGAATGTTGTAAAAATTGAAACAATTGTTGTTTTGTCAAAATAATGTTTTATTGAATTATTAAAAAATAATAAAACATTTTTAAAAATATATAATAAATATTTTATGGTCTATAATGTTAAAAATTATTTATTTATGATTTAATTTATATCTAATAATTAAATATTTTACCCTTTTAATTTTGGAATATTTGTCACCCAAGTTAAAATGTAATAGTATAACTAAGTGATTAATTAAAATGATAAGGTTTTAACGGACATAATAACTTGTTTAAACATTATTTTTTCATTATATTAATACCTTATATCATATAATATTTGAAATTAGGACACTTTTGAGATTTATGGATGTGGTTTTATTTTAGTATAAATTAATACTTTTAGAGATTCCATAATTTCCCCTTACATCAATTATAAAAGGGCACATCCACCATCACCTATTAACTTCACATTGAGCCTTCAATATCAGTCATACCATACCAAATTTCCTTCCCAAACCACGTAGTTACATTATAGAGATTCCGTTCTTCTCAAAAGACCAACTATAGTTCTTTCAAGAGGAGATTTAGAGGGAGCACGTCGATAAAGTGGTAATCTCCTTTACTGATTCATTAAAATTATTTCTTCTTATACATCCCCTTAATGAGTTGTTTCTATTATAAATTAATAAAAAAAATTAAATTATATTAAGAGTTGTTATTATTGTTATGGAACAACCATATTCGATATTTTGTCAATACTATAAAAAAACAAAATCACCATGTGTGCGTATGTACGGCTTACCATCTCCACACCGTGGTGTAATATTTTTTCACCACCATATTACCCGAATAGATATAATGATGGAAATAATATATATATATGATTATTATAACATGATATGGATTCCAAAACAAAATATATACCATCCACTTCCATACCATTTTACAATTATGGAAGGATATCGTTGCTCATGAGTACGTACGACCTACCATCTATACCATGCGATGAAATTCATTATAAATTATCTTCGTAAAGCAGGATTATATTAATTAATTGAATGAATAAATATTATACATATATTATACTAATATAATTCTGTAAATGATATAACTATAAGAGGAACATATCTTACAGAACATGTGTAATAGAATAAAGAATTCAATACCCAAGGGATGAGTAATAATATTACTAACAAACTTATGATAATATGATCATATATAATGACTATGATTATATAATAATTCAATGAAATAATTTTAAAAATTATAATGGAGGTTCTAAATAAAGACAAAAGATAACAGATCTATGGTATGGGATAATTTCACAATCTCATTTTTTATCAGAGATTGTATATACATAAGTATTTACTGGTCTATATTTATTATCCACATCCATTTTTCTTAAATATGTATTCCAAAATATTATTTATGACCTTATAAAATT
This sequence comes from Viscum album, assembly GCA_963277665.1. Classification (NCBI taxonomy): domain Eukaryota; kingdom Viridiplantae; phylum Streptophyta; class Magnoliopsida; order Santalales; family Viscaceae; genus Viscum; species Viscum album. The sequence goes on along the minus strand of OY728140.1, from coordinate 1,440,840,825 downwards.
TCATAAAGAAAATTTTACCCATTGGTGAATTTTTATTAAATGGTATGAATGAAATATTTTATCCTTTTTTGATACGAGGTACTTTTTGACTTTCTGACAAAAGTAAGAGAGGAGTGTTTTCTTTTAACTTATAAGGAATGAATATGTTTTTGTGATTTCATAACACCTCACTTCTATGAATATTAATTTACAATATTTCATGTTTATTTACATATAAATTAGTTTATTTTAAAATTTCATGTCATATTTTGAAAAGGAATCATTTTTGAAAAATAATGGATATTTTTTTCAAGAATTAATTCCATGTGTTTTATCAAAAATATTTCCCATCTAAGATGACATTATTTTAATAGGGTTAGGTTTATATCACTTTAATAACTATTATTTGATTTTTTTATTATGTAATTCTATTTATGAAATCCATTTGTTTAATATTTATTATGATGGAATGATGTTTAGGAAACTTATTTTATTCTTTGGGTTATGCTATGATGAATGATTTATGTTTTTGTGGAACACATAAAAATGATTTCATTATGTGATGGGTGGGAACTGTATCTCTTTCTAATGAATTGGGTAAATATTTATATCTCATGAGATATAGATGAATGAAATGGAAAAGAAAATATGGTTCTATAATACAGGACTGAAATAACAAGTAAATCCAGTTCAATAATACAAGGCTCAAATGGAAAGTAAACATAGTTTAATAATGGAATTTTTCCACTATTATGGTCTTGGAAATGAGCCTTGGATAAAATGTAATTTATTTTCTATATTTATTTGTTTTCCACAAATCCATGTTTTTCTCCAATGATTTTATCTTGTGGGTATTTATCCTTTATGATTTTTTCCTTATAAACTACCTTTATTTATTTTATAACTAAATATTTGGATATTTGTAATACATGGTATGATTTTCAGAAGTTATGTTCTAGATTTTATATTTGTAGGTTTATGGTTTGTTTGATATTTTACATGTTTACACTTACTGAAAATTTTGAATCACCCCTTTTTATGATTCTTTTCCCCAAGATATGAAGAATGTTATTAAGTAATTTTGGTCTAAAAGGGGTACATAATATGATAAAAAATATGTGAGATGATTGAAAGGTTGTATGAACCAATTGTTTATGTTTCCCAATTTCCAAGGACCCTAAACTAATACAGTCTTGGGGAATCTGTTAGTGTCATGTATTAAGTATTCCAAAAAAGTAATGCATTTTCCATGAACGTCAAGATTAGGGTCTTTACAGTTGGAATCAGAGTGATGCTTTAGCCAGCATTTGGAAACTAGAATGTGAAATATTTAGTGAGATCCCTAGAGATATTTTTAAGGTATATTTATATATGTCCCTATGGATGAGTATAATTATACGTTACAGTCCTTGAATATTTTTAATTATCATTGTTAACCTAGGATTAATCCTATGATATTAGATATTGAATGTTTCCCCCTTGAATATGATGTTTTCCTAGTATGAATTTTTCCTCTGACACTATTATTTTAGGGATTTAGAAAGTGGATGACACCCGAAGAAACCGTGTTAGTGGTCAATGAAATTTTCAATGCAATGATTATCCTTTGGAACAACTAAATGATATGGGGTATGGAATGAAAAATTTCATTTCTATACTTATAAAATCTAGGAATCATTCTAGACTTCCAAATGAGTAGAGAAGGGAAAAACATTCTGTTGAGTCCTTCATGAGGCATCAACCACCGTATTTTAGTGGGTATTTTGGTCCACTTGTTTCTAAAATATGGATCAGTACCATTGAAAATATATATTATATCCTTCACTTTTTGGAACATTAAAAGTCATTTTGGATTTTTATAATTTATATGGTGAAGTTGACAAGTGGTGGACTATAATTAATAATACGATACAACAAGATTAAATTTAATCCATGGAATCAGATGAGTTAAAAAATATACTTTTAAATAATTACATTCCTTATACTCTTTGATTGAAGACAGAAAATGAGTTCTTATAGATTAAGAAAAAGGATGATGAGTCTGTTGGTACATACGAGTAAATTTTTACTGGACTTTAAAGGTAAGATTTAAGCTTTACTATCCAACCTGAAAGTAAAGTTGATTGATTCTTCAGTGGCTTAAAAACAAGTATTCAAAAGGTGGTAGCGATAAGATACTTTAGTAGCTATGAAGAGATTGTGTGTTGTGTTGTCAAGGTAGAAATTGAAGTAGTAGTTATATATCAATCTTATGGTTTTGAAAAGAAACAAAATATGGATTTTAAGGGGGAATCTCAAAATAATGGTGAAAACAAGATGTGTGTTTCATTATGCTCAAAGTGTGGAAACAATCATGTTGTAGATTTTCATAAAGGGACTAGTAATTGTTTTTAGTGTGGAAAAGAAGTTTATCAGGCAGTTGAGTGATAAATTAATTGGAAAAATGTTTCTAATGATGTGAATAGAGAAAAGGATACACAGAATGAACCTCCCACAATTCAATGTTTCAAGTACAAGGAAATGGGGAATTATTCTAACCAACGCCCTAATACAAGTGTTATATATTAACATGAATGTACACAACCTATTAAGTCCAACGAAAATGGAAAATAACATGTGAAAACTATTGGAGATGTTGTGTATGACAACTATGTGGTGGAATTATTGAGTGTTTATCTAATGGGATCTCATAATAATGTTGTAGAATCTATTTTATAGAGTTATGGAATATTGGAATATCTATATAGTGGTCCAATGTGGTTTTCCACATATATTTTAAAGTATATTTTTATTGGTACCGGTAAACATGAAAAGTGATTCAGGTAATAAGGTGATGTTTTTAGAAAACACTTGATTAAGGGAATGATGAACCTTAATATGAGCATGATATTGAGATAATTTTATTTGGATAAAGATATGATGGATAGGAATACGTAAATTGAACGATATTAGTTACCTTGAAATTGGTTAAGGATTTATTATCATGTGGGTTATGTTTTCATGGATGAAGTTTACAACTTTTTGTAATTAAGAATAAGGAAACATGCATGTTTTTAATAAGGATATATGATAATTTTGGTTATTACTATCACTCATGAGACTACATGATGAAGGTGTTGTCATTTTTGAAATGTGATGAACAAGAGATACCTTATGAAATATTGGGGATAAATGTTAAGACAATTTAGATAACCTTATTATACAGTTTTGGATTTTCATCTTTCAGAAGGATTGTATGGTTATCAAATTTTGGAAAGTTAAAGTTAAACATAGGATGAAGTTTGTTAGAATTATGTATTATCTCACTATAGGCGGAGTTAAGCATATTAGATTACTCGTGATAACCTTTGTGTTGTAAAAATGATAGATGGAATGACCTATCATTCTATTAATGGATCAGATGATCTACTAACACTTCAGGAATGAAAAATTTAACTTCATTTCTTTGAATAATAGATGAAGTTGAATTTTTTCAAGGAAAGACCAATGGTGGAATTTTATTGAAATAATGTAAGTATTTCGTATCATGTTCTTCAACTATAGGGAAAGGATCATGAAAAACAAAAATTTTATCCTAGTACCTTCATATCCAAAGAATCAGATGGTCCCTTAGATAATCACAGATTTATGGATTTTTGATTGTTAAATTTTTCCTAACTATGTTCTTTATCACTATCCATCAGAACTTGATAGTAATATTTCTCTAATATATCGATGTTTTCACTTACTATCTTATTTATTATATATGGAAACCCAGTGAGAAGTTACTTCAGGTAACTGTTATATTTCAAACTTTCATTTTTAAAAAGAAGTTTTAGTATTTCTTTTAATTAGGTGAGTTTCTATTGAAGAAAATTTCAATTATTAAACCATTCATAACACTGAAATATATATAAGGAGAAATTAATTTTTAGTGGTGTATAATGTAACACCCCATTATTTTTATGAGATAGATTTTTTTTAATTTCTTTGATGTCTCGTGTTAGATGCTACACCATGATAATCTTGCACAATATACAACATTGACTTAGCTTGAGGTATACAAAATGCTATGATTTTATTATGTTACACACAATTTGAAGTTATTTTGATATGATTCATTTAACACAAGCCTGAGTATAAGTGGAAAACTAAATATTATTATGTTACCTTATAATCTGGTCATTATAATGGTGAGTATGAAAATTATTAACTTTCTTCTAAAAAAACTATTCAAATGAAAATAAGTGTGTTTATAAAATAAAAAAATCACTCTTAATATATTTTATTTGTGAAATATATATTTATTCTATTAAATATAATGTTTAAGATTCATCTTATATGTTTTCTTGACATGATATAAGAACAAATATAGTTTTTCAAATAAAAGAAGTAATTTTCAAACAAATGAATTTCTTCCACCTATTGATGGTGTACCCATTTTAAATCTAGTTTTTTAACTTTTATATATTATCTTTAACAACATAAATAAGTTCTTTGGAAGTGAGATATACGAATTTACTTTTGATGAATTTTCTATAATTTTCTAATAACTTTCATGTTTTTATGAATAGTAAAATACAATAATTTTAATTGAAAGCCACATTTTTCATTGAAATAATTTACATGGTTAAATTATAATATTGAATTTTTATAAAGTATAAATATAATATATTTTTATAATTCAATATAGTTTACATCATTGGTATAAATTTTATATAGAATTTTGATGTTAAAGCATTTTAATCTTTTGCAATGTTTTAACTATTGAAACTTGTTTTTCATTCCAACAACATGATTAATATTAAATTAATAACTGAAACTTCTGATTTTTTAATTTTTAAAAATGTATTCAATATTTGTAATTGGAAGGTTCAAATTGTGTTAATAGAATTATTTTATTTTTAGGCATTATGAATTGAAACTTCATTAAGTTTTATTAATACCATAAAAAAGGTAAATCTGTTAATTAATGGTAAATATAATATTATAAAATTACATTAATATTTTTCCTAATAGTATTTGATGATTTATTTTAGACCTAAAATGTCCCGTTGTCGAAATTATGCCCTTTAGAAGCCTCTTAGATTATAATATGACATTTAATAGATTTTATTTAATGAAAATTTAAATATTTCTTACTGAAATTTTAATAAATACATTATTTCTAATATAAAGTTATAGAGAAGATAAATTCTATTAAAAATACTCAATTTTAATCTAAAATTTGTTTCTTTATCATGTTAATTTATTTTTAATTTATAGGAAGTAGATAATTACCTTAAAGGTTTTTATATTGATGATGTAAAAATTATTTAATTGATGGAAAATCAATAAATTAATTTTTATTAAAATGATAACAACCATTAAAAGATATAAACACTTGGAAAAATCTTATTGTCTGAGTATAAATCAACAATAATCATCCAAGGATAAATATAGTGACAATTAGGATAATTATAAGAGATATTATGAAACTTATATATTTTATTTAAAGAGATGTTAAACTTGTCAGATTCATGTTTTAATAAGTATAAATTTTTTAATGATGGATTTTAAAGAAGATATATTTCACTATAATTATTTTTCTGAAATATATTATATTTATATTCACTATAGAATTTTAATTTTAATTTTCATTCAACAAATAAATGTAATAAATAATTATTGAAAACAGATGTCGAAATTATTTTATTAATCGGAATATCAACATAATGTTTTTAAAAGTATTAAAATAAATATAATTTTGGATAATTAATATATCCAATTAATTTTCATGATTACACTGACCCAATTGGGATATAATAAAAACAAATTTCTAGGGTAAAATCTTAATTTGATAATTTCTATAATCCAAGAATTAAATATTGTCAAAGATGAAACTATTGTTGTTTTTTCAAAATAATGTTTTATTAAATTGTATAAATATTAGTAAACATTTTAACAAATATAGAATAAATATTATATTGTCTAAAATGTAATTAATAATTTATTTATGATTAATTTACATCTAATAAATAAATATTTCAATCTTTTGATATTGAAATATTTGTTACCCTAGTTAAAATGAAATATAATAACTATGTGATATATTAAAATGATAAGATTTAAATGGATATAAAAAGTTTTCTAAAATTGATAGGATGATAATATTTCATTATCTCATATTATATTTGAAATTATGAAATTTTGGAGGTCTTTATAGGTTTTATTTTATTGTAAATAAATACTTTTAGAGATTCCAAAAGTGCCCCTCACCTCAATTATAAAAGGGAACCTCCTCCATCACCTCTTAGCTTCACTTTGAGACTTTTAGCTTGGTCATACCCTACCAATTTCCCTTAAAAACTTCCCTAGTAACATTATATAGGTTCTTTTCATCTCAAAAGAATAACTCTAGTGACTTTAAGAGGAGATTAGGGTAGAGCACATCGAAGAAGAGGAAATATCCTCTACCAATTCTTTCAAATTATGTCCTCTTATAATTTCCATTCATGAGTTTTTTTCATTATAAATTAAAAAATAAAAAATAAAAAATAAATTATATTATGATATTTTATTATGGTTATAGAACAATAATATTCCACCCTCTATCCATACTATGAAAATACTAAATCACCACATGTGCGTACGTGTGACTTATCGTCTCCACATCATGGTCTAATCATTTTTTTCACCACCATCATACATGGATTGATATACTAATGGAAGTATTATTTATATATATGATTATCATAATATTATATGGATTATATAATAGAATATATATCAACTAATTTCATACAATTTTACAATTTTGGTAATGATATTGTCGCTCTTGAGTACGTAGGACCTACCATATCTACAATGTGATGTGATTCATTCTTAATGATCGTCATTAAATAATGATTATATAAATAAACTAAATGAATAATTTTGATATATGTATTATACCAACATCATTATATAAATGATATTACTATAAGAGGAACTTATCTGACAAAATATGCCTGTGAAAATAATGATGTTAATACCCGATGGACGAGTAATAATATTAAAAAAACATACGATAATATAATCATATATAATGAATATGATTATAGAATAATTCAATAAAATCATTCAAATCATTATACATGAGGTTCTAAATACATACAAAAGACATAATACATAACATAAGAGATAATATTTCAATGTCATTTTTATCCAATATTGTTTATACGTAAGTATTTACTCTTGTATATTTATCATCGACATCCATTATATAAATATGTATTCCATAATATTCATTCTAACCATATAAAATTTATTAATGTAAATTTTATCCATTTGTGTGTTTTTATTAAATGGTATGAAAGGAATATTTTACCCTTTTCAATACAAGGTAATTTTTTACATTCCAACAAATGTATGATAATAATGTTTTCTTTTAACTTATATGACTCGAAAATATTTTTATACTTTCATAACACCTTATTTCCATGAAGCTTCCATTATAAGAGTTAATTTTTATTTGAAAAAAATTGTTTTCTTTTAAAATTGTATGAAATTTTTACGAAAAGAAAATGTTATTGAATAAAAAAGGATATTTTCCTCAATAATTTATTTCAAGTGTTTTATAAAAACTATTTTCCATCTAAGATGAAAATATTTAAATTGGGTTATGTTTCTATCCCCTTTACCCCTATGAATTGATTGTTTTTATGATGTAATTATATTTATGAAATCTATTTGTTTTTATACTTATTATGATGGAATGATCATAAAGAAACACATTTTATTTTTAGGGTTATGCAATGATGAATGATTTATGTTTTTGTGAAAAATTTATGAATTATATAATTATGAGATGTGTGGGACGTATATCTCCCTCCAATCCATTGGGTAAACATTTATATCTCATGATAAAGAAATGAATGAAAATAAAATTAAATATGGCTCAGTAATATACGGCTGGAATCAAAATTAAACCTAGTTCAATAATATAGGGTTGGAACTGTAAGTAAACCCAGTTCTGTAATGGACTTTATAAACTATTATGGTCTTAGAAATGGGCCTTGGATAATATAGAAATGATTTTATATGCGTATGTGTTTTCCAAAATTCCATGTTTTATGACAATGGTATTTTCCCATGGCTCTTATTGAATTATTATTTATACCTTATAAACAATAAAAATTTATTTCATGACTCTTGATTTAGATATTTTTTATACATTATTTGATTTGCCAAAGTTTTGTTCATGTTTTTACATTATTATGTTTATGTTTTTTTTGATTTTTCCCATTTTTACCCTTTCTGAGCATTTGATATCACCCATTTTTATGTTTTTTTCCCTAGGATATAAAGAAGGGTATTATGTAAGATGTGTTCAAAAGGGGTTCTAGATGTGAAGGAAAACGTTGGAGACGATGTAGATGTTTTATGAACCTGTTTTTTATGTTTCCCAGTTTCCAAATACACTTAACTAATAAGGTCTTTGGGCATCCTCTTTTGTCTTATATTAATTATTCCACAAAAGTAATGTAATTTCTATGTACTTCAAGCTTATGGTCTTTACCTATATTAATTTTTTACATATATTAATTTTTTACATATAATTAGAGTTCTTTGTGGAGAAGCTTCATAATATTATTTCATGAATGGGATTCATAGGATTCCATCATGAAGGTAGTTCTCATGAGTCCATCAAGAAAGGGTATTTTCAGGATCCCATTAAAAAGTGGTTTTATAGGTGTTAGTCATGAATGGGCTTCATGGGAGTCCATTACAAAGGGGATTTGTGAGAGTTCATCACTAATTGGATTTATAAGATTACTTCATTCAATTGGATTATAGGAGTCAACAATAAATAGAATTCATAGGATCACATCACAATGATAACTTAATTGGAGTATTTTGTGAAGTATTTTATATTAGAGGGTCCATGAATTTCTATGTAGGGAAGGAATTGCCAGGAATTTATTTTTCAATTCCCTTACCCTTATCTCTGTCTCAGATTCTAGAGTTACCCTATGGGTATCTTTGAAGGTTTGTGTAAAGGAATTTCTTATCAAAATAACCTTTATATCATATAAGTATGGATATTCTTGAATTATATTTTCTTGATCCTTTTTTTGAATCTTGTGTTGGGTATTTATAGGTGATACCCCATAACCACCTTCCTGGTATGTGAGGTTACACAGGATGTTCGTAGCCACCACGTATTATGTAGTCCAGAAGGATCCATCATGGATTTTGGAATGATTCTCATCCATTAAAGATTTACATAGTCATAAACAATTTAAATAAAAATGAATAATTATTTTCATGGATTCACTAGAGATTAATAGCCACAGAGGATTTACATGGCCAATAAGGATTTATACATCCATGAAGTATTTTCATTATGGATTTTCAAATGAATCCCAACCATGAAGGATTTACAGAACTATAATGGATTTACATGGTGATGAAATATTCTCACTGTATATTCAAAAATAATTTCTAGTCATTAAATATTTACATGGAAACTTATTTCAAGGGAATTTTATATTTTCCATTTGTTTATTGTTTGAAAAAATGAATCCCAACTTCAAATGACCATATTATTTGATGTGTATGATTAATTTGGATCCACAAAAAGTTGTATCATTGCCTATAAAACAAAAATACATCCTTGACTACCATTTTTCACATATAATTAGTTTTTAAAGGAAAAAAGTGTTTAAAAAACCCTAAAAATAGGTTTTATGGTTTTTAGAACCTTTCATTAGAAATGGATAACATACATGGATTACTCATGATGGGAGGTCCTCACCACCACATCATTGAACTGGGTATGTTTTTTAGTAATATCCATCACAAGTTGTTTAGTAAATATTATATTATATAAAGATATATTTTTATCTTCTTTATGAAAAGATATACCTTTATACACGTAGTTGAATTGGGTTTTCTGAGAGAGTATTGTATCATAGATTCCATAAAAAATTCTATGATACTCATTTTCTAGTGAAAAAAGCTACATTGACTGGATATATTAAGGAAACAATTGGTGGTGTCCTATTAAGTTTTACTCTCACCCTTTTCTAGAGGCCCCAATGAATGGTGCCCAAAAAATCCATAATATCATAGGTACTAGTACTGTAGAGGCCCAATGTTGGATGGTTGAGATGCATTACTTAGATGGATTAAAGATATGGGAATAGGTTGAGACTTAAGCCCAAATATTAGTTTTATTTTTTATTTACTTTTAGCCAAAGTTTTTCATAATCTTCCCATAGGAGATATTATTCAAAGGGTTCTAATATAGCCTAATAACAATTATTAGAGCCTATGATATTGATTTAAAACCCTATTTCCTAGATCCCCATTCAAGAAATATGAATCTACAATAAAATCTAAAATAAATAAAATTGTAAATGTTTGTACATTACATTAAAGAGCCACTACATCATCATCATCTTCACCATTGACCATATTCCAATGTTATAGATAAAGATCACATGAGTGGAAAATGTATTAATCCCACCTCCATGGAATATCCATGGGCCAACTAAATCACCTTTCATGTATTCATGACTCTCTATCCCCTATGAGGTTCTAGAAAATCAGGATAGAAATGATGTAAGAGAAAGAGAACTTTGGATCAAGGATTGTCAACTGAATATCCACACAAGACCCATTTTCATGGCACTCTAGTTCTTAAATAACACCCTAGGATGATCCAAAAGTGATATTAACTTTTTTAAAGAATTTTTAATTCATGAATAAATGTTATTGTCCAGAATATTTATCTCATACATGAATGCACTCTTCCAGATGTTTCATCTAAGGAAATAGTATAATAAATAATAGTTGTATGGTTGATCAAACTACCAAAAAAATATTTTCATTATAGGTAGTATAAACATTAAACCCCTAATGGATTCAAATCTAAATTTTCAGGAAAAACTATATACCTCATATATACAAATATATATAATATATATATATATTCATATCATTAAGTAATATCTCCTTCAATATCCCACTTGTAGTAAAGCCTAATAAACGTTTGTTCCATTTTACCTTTTATTTATTGCATACAATATCTTATTAAACTATATCTAAAACAATTTAATGGATAACATCCAAAACACTTTTGTAATGATATCATTAACGTATCCTTATATCACATTATATGAAATACATTTCTAATACCCATACAAAATACTTTTGGATTAACTTAAATAGTTTTAATATATCCCTATGATTCAAACTCAATCCTCATTCAGTTAGCCAAAATATTATTCCCCACAAGCCTTTATAGTGTTGGAATAATATACGAATCTTTGGATATATATATGTAATAAAATATTGGTCTATATCCAAGAGTCAATGGTACAAAAGTAATAAAGGGATATTTCATGATCTCTATAAAACACATGGATCTCTATAATTATGTCTACCAGTCTGTATAATATTAAGATGTGTATTCACATATTTTCCCATTGTCCAAGACATCGTGTGACCTAAGATATGGATCATGTAAATCCCATGTATCCAAAACATATGTTCTCGATTCTAAGAGTGCATGTTGATCTTATTGATGAATACATCACATGTCATTTATACTTATAGATAAACACATCACATTTCCCTTATCTAGATATATATATAATATCTTGTTGTTGTCGCACACTCCCATAGTCTATATCAGTTGAAGTGATTGATTTTATACTCAACATACAAGAGGAAAAAACTTATTCTTGGTTAAGATCCAAGTGATGAGATGATAAAAAACATACCCAACCACACCCTAATTAGCTAATTTCATATATTGAATTTTTTAGTAGTGTATTACTGTATAGAGGTTCTTATGCTAGGTATATTTCTAACCTCAGGTTGTGGGGACTCAAATATGATCAATACACCCCTATTATACAAAAGAAATTGGTGTGTGACACTCCATGTGGTATACTTATTAGGTCATCCTACACAAAAAACGAATAAAATATTCTTTTTTTATTCCTCATTTTCATATTATAAATCTTTTTATAATAATCTTACTCATGTTATCCTTATAATTTTATCATTGCCTATAAAAAATCAAGTAAAACAATTGTTTGGGATAACTCAAATTCAAACATTTAGAGTTTAATTATCATTTCCACTTCATGAAAAGTATATATATATACTTTAATGTAGATGATTTGAAATATTGATACAATGGAGGTTTACTTTAATATTATACATTTACATATTCATTGAATATTTAAAAATACTCAAAAAACCAACATAATCATCAAATCTTCAATCAATGTTCTAGATCATCCTTATATTTGCTAAATTTTTTGGGTTTTGTTAAATACTTAAATCATATATAGTAAATCTGACATATCTATGTTACCATCTAATAAAACTCTACTATTAAACTTTTCAGTGATATACATCTATGACATAATCCATTTTTAATAATAGTGAGACTTAGGATTCATATTCATAAATGTTCAAATTTTTGTACATATTTAATCTCTTTAACTTTACAACATCAAATGTTATGATGTAATATTATTTTTATACTTATACACTTTCTATGTTCATCATCATTATCCGTGGAACACTATTAAATTAAAACAATTCCATGAAATAATGTATCTAATTACATTATTGTTTCCCTATCATCCTATACTATTTTATGATGAAGTGACAATCACATTAATATGGAAAATAAATGTAACTCTTACATTTATCTTTACCACCACAAACTATATTTTTTTATGATAAAGTGATAAAACCTTTTTATGATACATAATATAAATATTGACATTTAACTTTACCTCCATTCCCAAACTCATTTAGGATATCAAGTGAAATTCACTTTTTATTTTGGCTGGTATAATAGTTCACAAAATTTTATCTTCTGTTTTCATGATAACTAAATATAACTCTTTACATTTTTCTTTATTATCAGATATCATAAACATTTTTAATATATAGGTGGAAAATTCATTAACTTAAACTGGTATAATAGTAAAATCCACTTTCAAAATGCTAACTAAATGTATTACTTTACATATATCATTACCATAATATATCATAAATATTTTAAGATATTATGTGGAAAAAACATAAACTTAAGAATGGTGTTATCCATAATTTGTATATTTTTAACTTCAATAAGTCCAAACATTCTTCAGTTAGCCTCTTAGAGACTATATTGTTTCCAGAATATCATACTACGAAACAAAAACACTTTTGTGTAACGAAATTACATTTATTTCCTTTTAGTAGTCATATTTAACAAATAAAATATAATTTTCATTTCATATATAGTATTATATGTATTGGGAACATATCTCTTTTAAAATGATAGTTTATTGAAATATAATAATTATGGGTGGGGGGGAAAGATACCATTATATTTTAGAAAATAAAAAGATAAATTCTTTTATCCTAGATAAAAACTTATGTCTAAATCACCTTCTCAAAAAATGTTATATAAATTGATGAATTCTAAACCATACCTATACATATAATCATATAAATACTTTTTTTATAAAAACCCTTTCTTATCAAACATCTTCTCTTATTACATAAGAGAAATGAGATGAAGATGCACATATTTTATTGAGACTCATCTAACCTTGATATTATCCTTTACATTTAGATGGATCAACTCTTTCCATTGTGAATTTAAACTATAGGCTCAAATAATTATTACTTTTATTTTTAAATAATATTTAATTAGTACACTTTGTGAAATATGAATTTGATATCACATGCCTTTAAAAATTGAATAATTAATTTCCATAACATCTATACCAGACATAGAAATTCAATGAAGTTTCATAAAACCATTTAGGTATATCTTAGATAATCTAATAATATTGAGCTATTATTCTTCCTTATTGACAAAAAAATGTTTCAATAACCTCGATTGGCTTATTTAAGAAACATTGTTTAACTCTTCATCCAATCTTTATTCTTCCGATTTGAACATTTACCCACTTGTATTGTCCCGACTATACCAAAATCAATACATCATATTCTAAGTTCATCTATTCTCAAAACATTTAAGATATTGGGTAAATTTTATTTTAATTCAATAATATGGTCAAAATGATTACATAGATGAAAATAAGATAAATTACCTAACCATAAGAATCCATATTTAGTCTCCCATTAAAGCATGTTATATAATTAAACAAACCATATTAATGTGTATCAAAAAAACTTATCATATTTCATTTAAAAAAAATATTATTTACAACTCTTCTCAATATCGAAATGTGATAAAAATACATGTCTTATTATGATTTTATCCACGATTTTTGTATCTGAATTATTAATGTATAAAATACATTATTCTATAACTTGGAAAAAATAATCCTTTAATTATTTTCATATTCTTACCATTTTTATATTTACAAAAAATTTAAAATATATACAGTTGATATCATATATTTTTCTGAATAATATAATTGATTTTTATAACCACTAATGTCTTAAGGAAACCATTAGTCATATCACATAATTTAGTATATTCAATATTATTGAATATAATTTTACATACCCAATCATATTGAGTATATGAATCGAAAATCATTGATGTACCCAATCATATTGTGTACATCAGTATAGAATAAGATTCCTTTAGTAATTATTCTTCTAATTCTTATGTAGCCATTAAATGAATCACTATATTCGTCTATAAAGAACTTGATTCAATTTTTGGAAAAATTTAACACTTGGTTACTAAGGAAGGAACTATTCTAACACATAGAATTTTCCTTAAGAAAAATTAAAAATACCACATAACAACTTTTCTTAAGTAACCAATTTAAGGAATATATTACCTTAAAATTATCCTTAGCAAGGATTGATAAAAGAGTTTATATATATGAATATGATGATATTATCTACAACACAAGGTTTTATCCCAAGAATATCATGAATCATTAACCATTTAATAATGAATTGTATTAAATGGGATCCAACTAAAATAATGGCCCCCTTTAAATATCGACCATGTCCCTTAGTAGGCTAAGATCCATATTTCACTCAATAATGATTATGGTTTAGAGTTTCTCACACCACTTAGTTATTTTCATTGGGTACCATACCAATCATATCATATATGATTATTGGATATTTGAGTAGAAAACCCTTTGTATAATCTATCATATAGATAAACTTAACACTATTCCTCTAGTAGCACGGTCTTATTGGGGTATTATGGCTAGTGAAACCCAAAGAATGGTCCAAGAACAAGCTAAAAAAGGAGAATAAAAAGGCACCAAAATTTGGTATGACCTACCCAAGGACATTCTAGTCTCATATATCCTATATTTCTTTAGAAATGATAATATAGGAGCACCCAACAATAGTATTAACTACCCGGTTAGATGATTGAGATCATGAAAAATGTCAGTTTGGAGGGAATCTCACGCTTAATATTTAAAGGGGATTTTATATCACGATCTTATCCCATGTTATTTCAATTTATGTATACATGATTTTAATATTTTAGTTGAGAATATTATTTTCTCCACCACCCAAATATTTTCGACAGATATTGATTTGTAACACTTTACACGACCCACAAGTTTGTGTTACTCAACCAAAAATAAAATCCCAACATATTCATAAATTTTCAGATGCATCATATGCATAAGGATTATGAAATATTCAAATAAATTTATATAGTTACCCATATGAGTGGTCTAGAAGTGATAGATATCCAACCCAATTAACCAGAATAAACAAGGTATAAGCCTCCAGGTCGGTAGGTAGTTTGGCCCCAAGTCCCTCTTCCTAGTAATACATTACTCATATTACAATCAAATTTATCATAACTATAAAACACAATATTCAAAAACTATATTCAACAACTAAATTTAAGTTTATTAATTTAATAACAAACTATAGTCAAGGTAGATAAAAAACTATGTTCATTATGAATTCAATCCTATTGTTTAATGCGAGGATCTATCCTAGAAACATTTTAACATTTTAAACTAAAGCATACACATTATTCAAATTTCTTAAAAAAATTATAAATATGAATAAATAAGGGAATAAAATTTAAATAAAATAATTATAAAAATATTTTAACATGAGATAAATTTTTATGAATCATGAATAAAGTCTAATTATAGTCCCTTTTATAATTTTTATATTTAATTTTATTAATCTTCCATAATTTTTAATATAATCGTTTTATATTAATTTCAATATGTATTCTTTTATATTTATCAATATATAGCATTTCTATTTTAAATATATGATATTATATGATTTATAAAAAATTATAATTCAATGTCAAGTATGTAAATATTTTACATAATATAGGTATCAAATACTTAATTATTATTTAAATATTGATCATATCGATCATTAAAATTCTTTTATATGGCTTAAATAATATCTAAATATGGAAAATATTTATTTTTAACAATTTAACATAATTAATTATGAATAATTTATTATTTAAATATAAACATTTAATATTTTTGGACTTATTTCATAATCTATTACCTTTTATAAATTATTTTTTATGATTTATAAATAATTTTTTTTTCTATATCATAATAATGATCATATAATTTAAAATGTATTTTAAATATATTAAAATTTAATATTTTGGGATAAAATGTTTCCTAATTTTTTTTAATTAATTATAAAAAATATTAATTAATTCTTTTATAAAACATTTATAAAAAAAATATCCCATTATATCTTTTATAACAATTTTTTAAAAATTTATAAACAATTAAAATTGTTAATAAAATTAAAAAATATTATTTAAAATCATTACAATTTAGGATTACATAGGAGGCATATTACGCATAATGATAACTTCTTTCTACTCTTACACATACAAATTGGATACGCGTAATCTTCTCAAGATCCTCTATCTAAGGGTAGAGAAGATGGCCCTTACATAAAACTCTTTAACATAAGGGTAACCTTGAGATTTATTATGTTGCCTAAAGGTAACAAAAGGATAAACTTTATGTACACCCCACTGCGTAAAGGTACACGAGGATTACATTTTCATATACCCATTTGTTTAAAGGTAACCTACTCTAATATTTAAATAAACCCTCTATATAAAGGTATAATGAAAATGAACTTTACATGAGCCTTCAATACATACAGGTACAGAAGGTATCTCCTTTACACGATATTAGAAAAACCCTTCTTACCCTCACATAATGGAAGGAAAACAATGTTTACCCTCATGTAAATGCCTTCCCATAAATTTAATACATGGGTTACCTTTACAAGACCACTCATATAATTTTAATATCCAAGATACCCTTATTCATCTCATCTGCATAGGTGTAGGTTGTCAGTTACCCTTATATAGTCCAATTGTTTAAGGGTAAACCATATTTTCCATATTTAATAAAAACCTAAAGCATGATTCTGCGTTTTTATATTCTTATTTATTTCCATATATTATATAATAAATGTAAAACATGTATCACTCTAATATTAATAAATAGTTTTAAGAGAGTCTAATAATAATTATTTGAACATGTGTAAGAGATTTAAAACCTTATTTCCCAAATCTCCATGCAAGAAATCTGAAACATTAATAAAAACTAAAATCAATAATAATATAAATGTATGTTCTATACACTGAAGAGAAACTATATCATCATTTTCTTCTCCTTTAAATATCATATAATGTTTTTTATAAAGATCACATGAGTTGAAAACATAACTATCCCACCTCACCAGTGTATCCATAGACCAATTGAATCACAAGTTTTAAATAAAAGACTTTATATCCTCAATGATATGCTAGAATCTCATGATGAAAATGATATAAGAGAAAGTGAAATTTATATCAAGGAGTTTCATTTGAATATACACACAAACAATACACTTTCATCATATGGTAGTGTTTATATAACACATGAGGACTCTCCAAAGGTGTTGTTACATTTATTCATGCTTTTGTAACATGTGAATAAATATTATAGGCATGTAATTGTTCCACACATATAAATAATACTCCTCCAAAAAATTCACCTCATGAAATGTTATAATTAATTATTATTGTGTGGTTGATCAAACTTCAAAACAATAATTTTTTTATTTAGTATAATTGATATACCTATAATTCTCTTAAATGTAAATTTTCATGAAAAACCATATATTATATATATATATATATAATATATATATATATATTCAAGGATTTAGGTAATATCTTCATCATTATTGGAATCTTTTGGACTCGTGTGATATTATATATAGTTCATTTTCTTATATCATGTAGTATACATTGTCCTTTGGGATGGTGTTATATTTATTCAGTTAGATATTATTGAATATAATACTATGATATTTACAATATATTATTCTTATATGATATTATGTTATAGTATCCTAACAGTATCACCTCATACAATCACTTCTAGTTAGAAATATTTGGCATATGGGGGGGGGCATGGATAAGGTCATCTGGCACTTTGATCAACTTACTATAGAGTGAGATCTGTCAAGACTTTACAAAGTGGTATTATGTTGATGTTTACTTTTATCCATTTTGGGATATTGTATAATGGATATTGGACTAGTCAAAACATTGGATAGACAATATGCAATGTGCCTGACCAATTCATACATGAGTTAAAGTCTAAGTTTCTAGGGATTCAAGATTGATGTTTCTTCTTTTCAATGTTACAGTTGAGGTGATTTTGGATAAGTTTTATATTTTTGATTTATTAATTTGGGGTTTTCCCATTGAATCAAGCAGGATAATATTCATGATCCAATGCATTATATATGGAATGTAAGATTACATGACATATGTATGTTTGTGTGTGATTATAAAACTGGTTCAAAAATAAAAATATTTTCTAGTAATTTAAATTCTCAATAATTAATTATTTGTATTTTTACTATCTAACGTATTTTTATAATTATACATTGCCAAACCATATGGGTATAATTTTATTAATATGGATCACTATATGGTGATGTTATTATATGAAAGTTGATATGAACTTGGTCGTTATGGGGTAGCCTATTAAATAGATTTATGGTGAGTATAAACACTATAGAGTTGGCAGTAATATTGAGTATGAGATGAATTATATATGTATATGAGAACCCTGGAGTGGGGGTATTGACCTATGAGTTTCCTGATGGTATCTAATACTGGATCATGGATATTACACCATTAGTTATGAATTATGTTGGGTGTGTTTATGGATTAGGTGTGAGAGCCTAGTGATGTTGAGATGAAACATAGGTTATTGGTGATCCAGGAATTATTATTAAGTAACATGAAAAATTCATGTTATTGTTAGAGATGGTTTTTCATGTATGATGGTAAACAAACAGAGGTGTTATCCCAAGCCTAAGAGTGTCTTTAGAGATGGGAAGCACTTATATATGATTTTTGTTTGAGCTAGATTCATTGATGGTGATACAAATTATGTGGTATAAGCTTTTTGGGGATGCCTTAATTATAGAGATAAAATATAAATAATAGTATATTATTTTTTTAAGGGATGGTTATGACATAAATGAGAGTCATGGTCAACTAATTAATTAGGAAATAAACCCTATAATTGATGATATGAATACACATGTGATACATGGACAGTTGGTGGGTTGGGTGTGTGAGCCTAGGGTTGACGGGATATTACCTAATATAGAATTATTTGAATGGTATGGTAGGGTAACATTGGGGTGTATTCCTACTTGGATCTGATTTGTTTTTATAATAGGGTTTGTTGAGCACCATTACGAAATTGGTTGGATAGATACTCTCTTATAATGGGTCAATAGAGTAATATTTTTCTTTACCTACATAGTCGGTGGATTTTTGTGTACAAAGATTAGGCAATGGTAAATAAGTTATTATTTTATTATGCATAATTCTCCTTGGATGACAAGTAATACTTGATGATTGGCATATTTATGGAAATTTCATGGGATAGTGAGATAGAGTAGTTTATGTTCTATGACTCTTTGGATGAGTTCATGATAAAAAATTAAAATTCATAGCAGAGGAAAGGGAATATTTTCTAGTGTGTTTATATCCCATTTTTTGATGTACCTATTCAGTACTTTGAGACTAGTTTAGGGGTAGGACCCTAGGAGGTTTTCATATATTGTGATGTTTTCTATATCACATTATTTTTCTAACTACATGGACTTAATTCATGGATTTCTAATGGGATTGACAAACAATAATGTGTGCTTTATGGTCATATATGAGAAGATGGGGGAAAGGTGTTGGTAACTTATTCTGATAGATGAATAGTAAAAAATGGTCTTGACCCATGATATTGTGCTATATATTTCATAGAATAGCGATATATCTAAGGTATGTTCAAGTGCGGTTTGACCTGTAAAGGTCAGTGTATTTTGGTATAACTAGTTCAAAAGATGAGATATTGGCAGTACAAGGTTGAAATGATTAAGGGTTCATGATAATATTGATAAGATGAGATGGTTATATCATATAAGATATGATTTTTAACCCTTTGTGAAAAGTGTAATGCAAAATTTCTTCAGGTCTAGTGGATTGGTGTGATGTATAATGAATCATGAGAGTTCTTTAACTATGGTTAGTTGGGTATGATATGGATACTGAGTTGCTAGTGAGACTAGGTGGGTGGCATAATGATATGGAATGTGAGATTATCATGATAGTGAGAAAGGTCATGGACCTTGATTTAGGCCGATCAGGACCAGTTGTATAGTGTTAGATTATAGTTAGAGTTGGAAAGCAGTTTCAGAAGGAACCACGATATCATTGGACTCTCAAAAAAGGCTTGGGATGTGAACCTATTTATGAAATATTTTTGGGGATCATGATTGATAGTGTTAAAATAAGGGTGGATATTAAGAAGGATCATGATAATGGATTTATGATAAGAATGTTTTCTTTATGGGGAGCACACCATAGATTATTTAATCATCTGATGCTCATTTTATGTGATTTTTAGTGAATGAAGGGAATAATATGTTAGAGGATGAAACCCATAGGTGGTTTTGGTAGTGTAATGATTCTTGGATGAAATTTTATAGGGTATGTTTGGAAAATATATAATTCTAAAATTTGGGTTTTATTCAATGATAATAAAGTAGAGCGAGTATGTTTGGTAACCAACAACCACAAAATGTGGGATGATGATCAGAGAGTATAGATGGTTGTGTGTTTTGGGAAACATACTAATATGGCGACAAGGTATATAGCATATTTTTACTCATTGATAAGTATGATGGTTATTGTGTTAGATATGGGTTTCATTATTTGAATATTGTATCATAAGTGAGACTACGGGTTCTGATAGGAATGGTTGAGTGATGCGTGGGTGTGATTTTAAGTGATAGTTTGGAGTAGAACAACTATGTTTACCTATGGTGTATGATATATATGGTTTAAGAATTCAAAAAAAAATCCATTATATTTTGGGGATATTTTTAGATTTAGTGTAAATAATCAGTATTGTGATGCAATAGTTTTAGAGGTTTTGATAAGTGGAGCTGGTTTGGGTGCAGTTTTGGCATAGCCATAACTTGTGAGAGACATAGAATTTGGGTAATTTTTAGAGACTTGGTGACCAAAATAGTTTATATAGGATCCATGAGGAGACTTATCAAAGATGATAATTTTTATGATGGGGAGTTTTTAATGACATGTGTTTTATGGGTTGGTGAAAAGTATGGAAAATTTTAATTTTCAGTCCCGAAGAAGGGGAAATTTTGAGAATTGGGTTAAATTACAGAATTGAAGGAATAATGAAATCCCTAGATGGGTTATTTTGTGTGTTTAATGGGTTTATAGATGACTTGGGTGATTAAATATGCATAAAAGTGGGGTCGTAGAAACCCATCTTTATATTTATACTTCTGGTGATAGGTCTTACGTAATAGTGGGGTGTCATGGAATTGTGGGTGTTTCATTGTTTAAAATTTTAAATTAAATAAGAAGGTTTTTCTAATAAGAATTATATTTTAGTGTGTCATGTGATTTTTAAGGATCTCCCTAGGATTAATTATGTTTATGTTGTGATGTTTAAGGATCATTCCGTACTGGTAGTTTATAATTTCATGGTGATAAACCCTTATGTATTATCTGCAAAAACATACTTATGTATTTTCACACATATGGGTGCTTAAAGAATCATATTTTTCTTGAGGGTGTCATGTCTTGTTGATAAATATTATGTATTCCCTTGCATAATTTTATGTGAGGAAGGATTTTCATGTCATAACCCCTATGTCTAAGTTATGAGGGTTAATATGTAAAGGTTATTCTATTTTAATGGAAACATGTAAGGTCTTCTTGACCTTGAATATAGAGAATTTGGGAATTTTTAGAGTTATGATGTGATGTCAATGTGTAAAATGAGTATAACATATGAATAATATTGGAGAGTAAATTGGTAAAATTATTACGTAAGGGTTATAAGATAATTAAGGGTTCCAAATTTTACCAAATTGAGTGTGAGGATATGGTCATGTTATGTCCTATGGTTGTTTCGTGAATCCTAGTAAAGAAGGATTCCATGGAAAGGGTTTCATTACATGAGGTCAAGTAAAAAAGGATATTTTTTCCATGATGGGATGGTAATTCCATGAAGTCCATGGCCACAAGATTTATTGTTCTACATATAGGTAAAGTTTCATGTCATGAAACCCAGGTTTTCATCATTATGAGGGTCACAATAAGATGCGTTCTTCTATAAGGATGGGGTCCACAACATGGATCCGAGATGTTTCACTATGATGGGAAGGGTTATGTATTCATGTGTTAGTGATATTAGGTATCAAGTACTAATAAATAAGTGTTTTCCATATAATGACTTAAAGTGCCACATTGTGAGAAATGTCTGGTAGAGGAATCACACTGTGAACCATTGGGTTTCTTTTCATGATGAGAAATTTTTCTAGTTTATTTTAAATAAGTTAAAGTTGTAATTTTAGTGATTTAAAATTAGAAACCCCCTTCTGGGCTCGTCATTTTTATGATGTTCAAACAAGGGGAGGAAAAGGTAATCTCTCCTTACTCTTCTCCCATTCAACCTCCTTGATCTATTTCAATTAGGGGTGAGTTTATTCATCATTTAAGTTATTATTCTCTTCTTATTACAATATTATTATTCTACCTTATTATTCTTTAACCATGATATCTTCAAGATAAGGGTTGATGTATGATACCACAATGGTATAGGGGAATCATCCAGATATGATAGAGTTTATCTCAGATTGGAAAGATGGGGTTTATAGCTGAATAACAAACTTGGTTTCCTAAACTTTTACTGAGTTAATCCACTAAGATAAATTACAATAGTTTTTCATTAAATTTTAGTTTAGTTGAGTGTAAAATATTTGTTATGTGTTAAGTAATATGTTGGCTATAATCTCAGGGGTGTTTTTAGTGATTCTCACCATATTTATTGAGGTTTCTTCATCGTTATGATATACACTTTCATATATCTCTATTAAACAAAGGATTGGTTATGAAAATAATATTATTTTATTTTTTTAATTAATTTTGGGTGTTTTATGGTATATTTAGTTGTTATTGAAGTAGTAGGGTCTTATTTTGGTAAAAAAATGGCCAGTTGGGCTTGGAAGAGCGTAGGTGATGGTGGTCGAGCTTTGCCTAAGGGGAATAACATTTAATGAGGCTGGTGATCCGGAAAACGTCTTTAAGGTTTATGTTATATTTAATTTATCTTGTGAAATTATGTATTTCCACTTGATTAATATTTAACTTTAATTATTATTGAGTTGTTTGTCTTCATCCACATGAGTAAAATAGATGTCTCTTGGGTCACAGTGGACCCTTGAAGACATGCTTGATGTCTCGCTCACTAATGGCTATGGTATTGACCATAAAATTTTTTATGTGATATTTAAATACCCTAGAGAAATGTAAATTCAATTATTAATACATATTAGAAATTGGTATTGGATTCCTTAGTTCTCTCTAGGTGATGTAGTGTGTTGGATTGGGAACAGTGAGCTTATGATTAGTCCATATGAAATCTGGGCTTATTTGTTTCTTCTTGATTAGTTTATTAGTGGCCGAGGTGATTATTCCTTCCCAACTAATATATGTTTCTCTAGGTGTTATTGAATACATATGAGATTGAACCAAGAAGGGGTGAAATTACCACTATTTATGGGTATATGGGATTGAACCATAGGGGGTGTCATTCCCCTCTATGTGTGGATTTATGATATGGAACACAATAGAGGCATCATTCCCCATGTTTGTGATATTATGAGATGATTTTTGGGTGAGGAATCATTTCATGGTGTCTATTGATATTATGATATGAAAATAGGGTGGGATGTTATTTCCCCCAGTGTGTGGATGTATGTTATAGAACTAGGGAGGGTCAAAATTCCCCCTTGTGTGTGCGATATATGGGATGGTTATAAGGGAGAGAATCATTCACCCTATTTGTGAAATATATATATATATATATATGTGTGTTTGTGTGTCTGTGTCTGTGTGTGTGATATTATGGGTGATCACTTATCTGACTCTTTATTTATTGAAGTGACATATTCATAGATTGCCAACACTGATTGAAGAATGTATGGTCCCTCCCTGGTGGATTGGAAAGTATTTATGGACATGAAAAGTATTATGTTTATAATTTTTTATTTATTATTCTCAATCATATCACATTATACATTTAATATGTTTACTAGATATATTAGGGACACAGTGGGTGGTTGCATGTTGGCTTATACTCACAAATTTCTAGAGCATTCCTAATAGATTGGTAGTTGATTAGACCACATGATAAAGGGTACCGATATAATAGAGGGCCAATGTTGGATGGTTGAGCTACATCTCTTAGATAGAGTAAATATATGGGACTGGGTTGACAGTCAGGACATGGTTTTAGTTTTTAGTTTTATTTATTTTTTCTCCAAGTTGTACATGATCATCCCATATGTGATCTTTTTGGTGTTTATCAAATACTTGTGACATTATAGATAGTTTATTTTGATATATCATGCATAACATTTTATCCTTGTGGATGGATGGGGCTATAGTGTTCCTTTTATTTATTTGGATATTTTGATGATTGAAGATATGACATTTCTGTTACTTTTTTCTTCTATGATATGTGGATATGGTTTCCCTATGGTATCAACATAGACCCTCCCGGCTAGTGAACAACCTCTGTCATATACAGAGGAAGTCATGAGGCCATGTGGTGCTCTGATCTAGTTATTATTGAGCAATCTGGGTCAAGCTGTAAAACACTTATATTATTTACTTCAAATATATGAATTTATTTTGAAACATGTATTTCAATAATGGTCACACATTCTAGTAGTTCATACAACCTTCCACCTAAGCCCCTATAACCTATATTTTCCTCTAATTAAATAAATTCCAAAAATTCAAATTATTTGATATCATTTTTAAATTAATTGAACTTTATACTCAACTCAATAATAAAGATGGGGATTCATAAAATAGGTAATAAATTCATTATATTTTGTTCTTATTCAAGTTTTTTACAATACATTTATTAAATAATTGTGTTTTATGATATTTTTGGAAATAAATTGTCATTACAATGGATTTTTTAAATATTTCATAAAATTATAAAATTATAAATTATATTTATTAATTAAATTTATAGAATAAATATAATTACTAGATATTAATAAATCATTTTTTTATTATTTTGAAGTAAAATAAGATATTTGAAGCATAAAAGGATAAATGAAAATATTTATGAAAGTGGGAGGATGTATTATTGGAATATTTTTGAATAATTTGATAAAGAACTCAAAGGGAAAGAACCCCATGTATGGATATAGCTGATACATAAGAGTTCCTGGCTAGGTAGTATGAGATATTATTTCAAAAGAAAAAAAACATAAATATGTGTTTAATGGTACATAATTGTTCTATTCTTGTCACTAAGAATAATTTTGGAATAATTAATAATGGAAAGAAATATAATGTGTGATCTAACTGATATGTAAGAGTCCTCATCCAAAACCCAAAGTATTTTATCTATCTATCTGAGGATTTCATGCCCATAAAAGAGAGTTACCAGAAAATACATAAGACTAACCAAGAAAATATAGGATATTTTTTCCTTTATAATAGGAGGGTTCCATAGCCAATACATAAGAGTACCCCGTGGTTTAGGTGAAACATAAGTTTTTTACCTTTTTCACTGAAGTTATTTTCCTCTTATATGTAATAATTACCCATGGATACTATGATACATAAAGAAAATAATTTTTTTACAAAGGAGAATATCTAATATGTAAGATATTGACGTTTATACATAAAGGTTATTTCCTTTTTAAAATCATTATAATTATAATTAAAATGAGAAATTAATATTTTCAATTATTCAAAAGACCCATGTTCATTATGATAAACTCAAAGATGGACGATATGAATCCAAAAATATTAATCCACGAAGATGATTTAAAATATTTACTTGACCATGTTTATATATTAAAAAGATAGTATTTAAATATCATAGATAAAAAGAATATTTATAAGAATAATAAAATATTTCTTCCACCTAGAAAAATATCTTCAAAGTATGATGCATCTATGGTAGCCATCCTCTTTTACACAGTGAATCTTGTTGAAACAGATATCTCCTATTTAAATTTTAATATATACTCTTTATTGTTGTCTGAATCTATAATTTTCTTTTTGTTTCTTTTCACCAAACCTCTATCTTCCATGTCTATACTATGATCTATAATATTCAGAATGGTGAGTAACTAACCCATGTCTTTTACATGGGGGGTTTCCCACAACATTACCAAATCTTTACTCTTCATTTGTTGACGTCTATTTTATATTTATAATAAGGTGACATAGGAGTGTTGTGGGTTATTTTTTGGATTTTCCATCATGCCTTGAAAACAATATTAGCCTCATTTTAGTCCCTAAAAAACATCAATTCTCAATATTTTGTCAAAAAAATCTTCAAATGATAAAGGTAATAATTTTCAAGATATAAAATAGAATTTTATGTAGATGGGTCTTTTAAGATGTCACAAGCTTGATTGAGAAGTGTTTATCATTATTGAAAATTTTAGGAGGTGATATATAGGATGTCAAATAAATTTTCCAAGCATGATAAATTTCAATACCAAAGTAGGGAATGATAGTTTATGTATTATGGGATGGGCTGTCAAATGGAACTTAGACAATGGAATGAAGGTACCCAAGTTGCTAGTCCGAGGATAAAGACCTTTCTTGCTAAATATTTGTCAATTTTACATAATATTTTCATTTATTTTCAAGATTTAATCTATCTTAACCCTCCAAATTCTTTTTTTCCTTCAAACATAAAATACCAAAGGAAATTATTAATAATTGAATTAAATTAGTGAGTAACCAACAAAACATTTTATGAGAGATGACCACAGTTAACTGTTGTGCTACCCTAATGGTAATATAGATTATATTATATACCACCCTATGATAGTTATGTCAAAATCTGAAAATTTTTTGGGGATCCATGTTGATTACATTTTATTCCTTCACATTTTATAATTTCTATTTATTTGATTTCCTAAAAAATATATAAATAATGGAATCAATGTTTGACTAGACCTTACCCATTGATGAAGTTGTTTTTAGTTAATAATGTGAGGGGTGTCTGATGTAAAATCTATAGAGATAATTAATTCTAGAAGATCATCAAGGATATAAATAAATACCTAATGTAACTAATTTTAAATAAATTAAACTAGAATCATTAAGAGTTATTTCATTACATTCTAGAGTTCCATTAACACATGGCTGAGGCACAAAAAGATTGCATCCCTCTTAATTTTGAAGATTAATATATAAAGGTGGAAACTAAAATACACAACCCTTAACTCCCAAAATATTCAATATTCCTCCCAATGAACTTAAAAGAAGAAATAAACAAAAAGATAATTGATTGGAGGGTGTGAACATAACACTAGATTCTCTTTTTTTTTTAAAATTAATACTATTATAAAATCCAATTCACTACCCTTACATTTGTTTTATAGAACCCAAAACATTGATTTCTTTGTAATGTGATGATAATGAGGTTGAATTGACAACCACCAAGCAGAATATGGTGGTTTAAATCAAATATGAATAATTCACAAGAGTTGTGCATGTTAAAATAGAGTGAAAAATCCAATAAAATGAGGGGGTCATGAAAATTTTTGTTTTCCTTTTTTAATCATCATCAAATATAAATTTAAAATGATGTTAATCATTATTTTGAATTATATTTTTAACTTTTGATAATATACTTGGATGTTACCAAAGTGACCACCCAAAATATGGAGATTGAAGAAGAGGAAGTGCTTGAGGAGATTATGGATATGTGACTAACCATATCATCAGTGAGAATGTGAAAAATTAATTAATTTCAAAACTCACAAAATATTACTTAAGTGATAAGTAATAGTATCAATTCCATAGAGATGGAAAAAGTTTTTGTGACCAAACAAACAAATTCAAAAAAAAATCAATGTGGATGTGTGATTGTGATAAAAATTTCACAAAAAAAGAAACAAATACAAGAAAAATATGAGATAGGGAAATCAAATTTCATAGAATTGAATTTAAAAAGTATTATCTACTCTATTACAATTAATTTTTATTATTCTAGTGCTTAAAGAATAATAAAATATTCTCCATAATTTATCTTCAACAAACTTTCAGAGTTAAACTATCTCTCCCGTGAAATAATCTCTCGATCATCTCTTAGGAGAAAATATTGTTAATTAATCGAAAATAAAATATTAACCTTATACTATTTTTGATAATTCAGTTAAAATTAAAAATTATAAATATTCACTTTCATCACCTATTGGTTATTGGAAAAGTAATAACTGACACTCATTAAGAATTAATGAAGACCACTAAACTAAAATTTCACTGTAAAGATAGAATCATATAGGGAAAAACGAATTTAAGAATTTTATTCCATCGTAGTCTGATTAACCCTAAAAATTAATCATTCATAATTAAAGTACAAATCACGAAATATTTATAGATATATATTCCATGAATTTAATAATAGCAGAAGCATGAAATAAGGAAAGAAATATTCTCTATTGAAGATGATTTTTCCTCCATCTTGAGCTCCAGTTGTTCATCATTTTCATTCCACTCTACTTCTCATCTCACTGTGTGTCCTCCCTCAATCTTGTCTCTCATTTATTCCAAAATATTGTGTCTAGAATAACATGTATATACCTATTTTTATATTTTATCTAGGTTATAGCCTCTGGTTCACTACTTCCATCAGTTACTGTCAAATAGGAAAATTCTTTTTCGTCTTTTTATCACTATCCATGGGAATTTAATAAAACTATGCACCAACTCTACCTGCACCCACTGACATAATTTCACATTCATGATTTTAAAAAAATCATAACATAAGCTTTCTGAAAACACACAATTATTCAATCTCAGAATCTAGAACCCACTTCACCAAACTTAGTCAATTCATCCTTAATGAACAACAATCAATATCAAACAAAAATCCTCCTTCATTAATTTAGACATACACGTAACTATTTTTTTGCATCCAACTTCAAAGAATCAACTAAGGATAAGAAAATAACCCCACTATCTTTATCCAATCAAGAACCTGTAATCCAAAACAATGGAATCCATGAGATAACAAACTCAACACCAACCAAAATCAATTCCTCACAATACCCAAAATTAAGAGCAACATTTCTTGGCCTCAATGAATCTTCTTTCCAAGAGATCACAACTACCTTATAAGGGTTCATCTTCAACACATTATTTCCTCGACCTATGGAGACTCACATATCCGTCACTAGCTTTAATTGGGTGAACCATCAACCTTCGACTTTGACCGAGTATCATTTTGGATTCAATCCCAAAAGGGTGAAACTCGGTGGTGGCTTCCCGATCAATGACATCTTCTTCACTAGGTTCTTTGAAAAATTGGGTGTCAGAAAAATTCAATCCCACAATAACCAAACCTATATGAAACCACGGTGTTTACATTTAAATGGTCTCTACATCAGCACAATCAATGGAATCTTTGGAGGATACAAACTTTTCATTTAGAACAGCGACTTCAAGTTCGATTCAAAGAGATTTGAATATTAATATTCAGCACAGTGTTATCGATTCAACTTCTAGATGTCATCATGGATTCGACGACAACTAAACATCTCAGGATTGGTCAAATTAAATAATCTAAAAATCCTCTTTGATATCAAGGCTTCCTCAATTTTTAGTTGTGGACTCCCATATATGGGATTTGTAACCATCGTTCTCAGATATCATGATCACCGATGAAGACATTCACTTGACAGTCTACATTAACAATACTACTTGACTAGATATTGGTACAATTTTATCATCAATAGATCAACTAACCTTCATCATGAAGCAACACTGTTGTTATCTCAACCTTTTCCATTATTGATGCTAATGGTGTAAAACTCATATTCATAATTAATCCCTTACAGGATCAGGTTTAGATCTTAGATCTAGGAAATATGCTTGTTCCCCATTCAAAACATGTATTCAAGGGATTTGATTGTGGCACTATAGATGGAATGGAGAGATTGAGTTTCCTTATAATATATCTTGGACAACCTTCATCCTCTTTGGTGAGAATAGATTCATTTATCTAGAGGTTTCCTAGATTCAAAATCCTCATCTGATTTTAGTTCGTTCCACCCTTGTATAGGTCATAGAACTCACGTAAGATAAATTCTCTTATAAGGAATTTGATATCTTATGATAACCATAAATTTCTCTTATTTCTGGTCCATCAATCTTATAATTATTTTATATAGAACTAAATAATATCTTATGCTCTGCTCTGTTGTGGATAGCTAATTCCCAATTGTTAAGATTATCTTATATCGTACCTCAACCATTTATCACACAGTTCAACTTCTAAATATATCTTACTTAGATCTAAAAAAAATTATTTCCTACACATTAGAAGAAAAAAACTATTGAAAAATAAAAATATAATAACTATTTAAATTATTAAAAAAAACAAAATTTAAAAACAATATACTTAAATTAATCAAATTAATTGATTGATTAACAAAATATATTCAAGATAAATATTATGAAATTATGAACTAAATATAATGAAATCATTAATTAAATTAACATAATTATAAATTTATATGAAAATCAGTTAATTTAAACATTAAAACTAAAAACTAAAATAGAAAAATAATTAAGTTCATAGAAAAGAAAATTAGATAATACTCAATGGATTAATAAAATAAAATAATCAAACAAAATTGAAAAATAATACACAAATTAATAAAAAATATAATGGAAAATTGAAATATTTAATAATAGAAAAATAATTATTATTATAAAAACAATTAAATTATTAATTCTACAATAAATTAACCATTAAGTGATTTTTAACTGGATTAAAGTCATTTTAGAATTAAATATATTTAAGCCCCCCTAAAGGATGTGGAAAATTTAATGAATAAAGTTCACATCAGTGAATACCTCTTGTTCTAAAACTAAAACATCTAATAGGGGATTACACCAAGGAAGTTGATAAGGAGTTCCCCTTATTTATTTCCCTTCCCCCAATTCTTACTTATTTTCATTCCCAATTCAAATGGTGGGATTATTTTTTTATTTTCTTGGGAACCTCCACTTTTGGTGTCTTCTTAATGAAAATGGCTAGAAACTATTTTGGTGGTTCATGTCACAAAAAACCCCAATAAGATTTTTTATTGGGGTTGCACAAATAATTTTCTAACTATAAGTACTATAACTTTTAGTATTTCACACATAGAAAAAACATGAAATCATGGGAGAAAAATCTCACCACGATAACAATGACAACATTATATGTTGAGTGATTTCACTTGGCTCATAACTTGAGGATATTGTTTGATTTAATTAATAAAAATAAATAGAATCAAAAAAATTCCTCATTGAATATTAATTGGAAAAAAATTCCCACTTCATTGATTATTTCTTCTAAAAGGAACCAAATCTATATGAAACACCTGGAGATTTTATAATTTATTACTTTAAGTAAATATCATATTGAATAATGTGAGATATGTGAAAAAAATGACAAAAGTGAATAATAAATTATTAAAATATATGGAAAGAATCATTACATTATGAATTAAAACATGTAAAAAATTAAATTAACACCCAATAGTAACTGATATGATATACGATTAATAACACTTAAATTTTAAAAAGGTCATTTTTCTAAAAAAAATTGATTTTTCTTTATATTTTATATTTTATTTGAAATTTGAATTTATTAATTTTATAATTTTAAATATATAAAATGATATCACAACTTAGACTCTAAAAACCAAGAGTTGAAAGTTGTATTACATTATTGGTACAAAATATCCTGACCTGTCCCTTGGGGCCCATGCCGTGACTATACCAAGTCAGCGTTCCATAGGCCAGGGGCTGGCGACTAGCACTGGAATGTAATATCCTTAAAATGGGAAGGCATTTCCTTTTTAACCTGCATAAACACACAGTCGGAAAACAAGACAAAAAGTAACAACTACGTAAACTGCGGTAGTAAAAAGAGTGTTGAATGTAAAGGGGCCAGAATACAAGACCAACAGTAAAAGTAAAAGTACAACTGAAAGGTACTATACAACTAAAAAGAGGAAATAGCTCCTCGGTCATCCTTTGAGGATCCAACCTGAAGGGTTAGTACAAATCGACACCTTAGCACTCCACGTTCGCCCGTCTCCTCCGCGTACCACCTAGTCCTGGCTCCCTCAAACCTCATCCCAACAGCTCATCCTCTACACAATACACAACAAGGTGTGGGCAAAGCCCATGCAGGGGTGAGTATAACAATACCAAATAGGGACCCCGATACCACTGAAGGTCTCCCAAACAATGGAAAACCAAAAACAATGATCTCAATCACAAAGCACAAAATAATAGACAACGCTCAAATAGAGTCTCATCTGAAACCAGTTTTTCAGTGAAGTATAGAAGTACAAATGATTAAGTGCAATGCTAGATCATCTTATTCTATCAAGAGGCACTGCTTAAGACCAAACGAATTTTGAATCAAACGAGATCAATAGGTACTAACCCCCAAAATGATCCACATAAGATCCGACTTTCATAGATTCCATAGGTACTAACCCCCGTAATGACCCACACAGGATCTGACCTACATAAGATCAGTATGTACTGACCTATACAAGATCATTGAGCGCTAATCCACACATGATCGGTATGCGCTGACCCACATGTGATCAATGAGTGCTGACTGATATAGAATCTGACCCACACAAGATCTATATGCTCTGACCCACACAAGATCACTGAGCATTGACCTCTGTATGATCTATCTCCAACCTCTGCCTCACTGCCAGCCATTGGATTCCTCACACCCAGTGCACTTGAGTTCGGCAGTATCTAACCCTCAAGATATCGGTTGAACCTCGACCACCACTAAGCTCTATAAAGGAGTAACCCAAAGGACCTTCACGATGCAAGGGATCCGAAATGACAGATGGTGCATCAATCAGACGCCCGGTTTGTGAGTTATAAGCATTTTAGATCTAGGGGCCCGATAGGGGTTTAATTTCGGCCCTGCCCGGCCCATCCTTGCCTGGATAGGGTCGGGCCAGGCTGGGCCTTCCATGAAAGAAGTCGGGCCACTGACCACTATTCGGGTTGGGTCGAGCCATCCCGAACAACCCCATGAGGTGACACGAGCCCGACCTCAAGGAGACCGAAACCATCGGGTCGGGCCTAGCTTTTTGGGGCCGGGCTGGGCTTTTTCGAGTTGGGCCATAGAGGGTTTTTAATATTTTAAAAATAATTTTCTGTTTAAAATTTTTTTTCTTTAATTTTTTTAACATTTATTTAAAACGATTCTTTACATTTATTTTTAAATGCACGATTTTTTGTAAAAACAATTATTTTATTTTTGATTAAAATTTTACAGTGGATGGATGTGTTTTTTTATATAAATAGATTTATATATTGTGAATATATATATATATTATTTAGAAATTGTCAAAAAAATAATGTGGGGTAAGCAGTTGTACTGGGTGAGTTTAAAGCCTTATTATTTAAACATTTTTCTAACATTTAATTAAAAAATTATTTATATTTATTTTTTTAACTTATTTATAATTTTTTGAGTCTGTTATTTTTTTTATTTTATCATTTTTATTTAAACAATTTTTTAACATTTGTTTATATCATTTTTTATATTGATTTTTAAATGATTAATTTAAAACATTTTTTATTTTTTTAAAACACATTCTTTTTATATGTATATTTTTTAAAACATTAAACTTTTTTTCATATTTTAATGTTATAAGTACTTTTAAGTGTTGGTTTTTGAAAAACTTAATTTAAATGTTTGTTTTAAAAACTTTTTGAGAATTTTTATTTAAGCCATTATTTAATTTGTTTTTTAACACCTTTTTAAAATGTGTATTACATTTATTTTTAGACTTTTAATTTAAAACGTTTTTAAAGGCATATTTTTTACATGTAATTTTTAAAACATTTAACACATTTTATGTAAAAACATTTTATAGTAGGTGGATATGCTGTTTTTTTCTAAATAGATTTATATATGTTTGTGAATTTATATATATTATGTACGAATAAAAATAATAATGTGTGATTGGGGGGTGTGGAACAGTGGGTGGTGGGTATAAAGTGTTGTTATTTAAGGATTTTTTATCATTTATTTAAAACTCTTTATAACATTTTTAACTTATTTATGAATAGTATATTTAAGTGATTGTTTAAT
Organism: Viscum album; assembly: GCA_963277665.1. Classification (NCBI taxonomy): domain Eukaryota; kingdom Viridiplantae; phylum Streptophyta; class Magnoliopsida; order Santalales; family Viscaceae; genus Viscum; species Viscum album. The sequence continues at coordinate 1,440,806,128 of OY728140.1, read as the reverse complement.
TTAAAACATTTTTTAAACGTTTCTTAATTATTTTGTAGGACAGGCTTGATCCGACCCTGTCTGGACAGAAATTACACCCTTAACAGGTGCGTAGTAGTATGTGAGTTAATTTGTTTTCTTAATATGTTTATATATGAATATATAGTATATATAATATATGTATGTTTTATCGTGTTTAAAAAAATCAATGAGGTTGGGTGTGTGAAAACATAATTTGTGGAGTAGTTATTTTTTTTGTTAATATGTAATAATTTATTATATATATATATATATAATATGATAAAATTTTTAAAAAATAATATTTGGTTGGGGGGTGCGCCGCAGTGGGTAGCTTAATTTTTTTCTAAATAGATTTATATATAATATCTGTAAGTTGCAACATATTTAAAAATAATAATAATATTTGGGAGATGTGCACGAACATCATTGGTCAAGTGTGTTATTTTTTTATTAATATAAAATAAGTTATTAAATAATATTAATTCATTGACACACACACACACACATATTATTAATGGATTTTTAAAAGCCACTCTTAATTGATATAAATTAATAATGGATTTATATATATTATTAATGGATTTGTTTATATATATAAATATATTATCATATCATTGACATATATATATATATATTATTTGTAGATTTGTTTTTATATATACATATATATAATATGCAAGATTCATCATATTTAAAAAAAATTGTAAGGTTGGGGGTGTGCGCGAACATCATTGGGTGGGTGTTATTTTTTTAATAAATATATAATAAGTCAATATATATATAATGTCAAATGATTGATACATATAATTATATATATATAATATGAGAAAATTATAAAAATAATAATTTTGGGTTGGGGGGTGCGTTGTAGTGGGTGAGTTAATTTTTTTTTCTAAATAGATTTATATATGTATAGTAAATATATTATATGCATGATTCAACATACTTAAAAAATTAATGAAGTTGAGGGTCTTACACGAACATTATAAGGTGTGTGTGTTATTTTATTATTAATACACAATATGTTATTATATATATAATATTAAATCATTTATATATATATATATTAATAGATTGTTTATATATATGTTATATTAAATCATATATATATATATTTTATTAATTGATTTTTAAAAACCACACATAATTGATATATATTATTAATGGATTTTTTTATATATACACGCCATTATATATATATATAATTATATATCATTGTATATATATTTATACACACATTATAATTATATATAATAATAATTATATGCATATATATAATATTTTTTTGTTAATATATATTGATATATATATACATATATATAGATACATATATATATATATAGATACACACACACACACATATGTATGTATATATATATATCTATATATATATATGTATATATATATATATGTCGATATATATATATATATAAATACACACACCCACACACAAACACACAAACACACACACACAGACATATATATTTAGGCTCGTGATATGTTAATAGGCGCATCATTAGAAGCATGTGGTAGGGAGATCAAATCCCCTACTAGTAGATTCCCCTATAATTTTTCTACAGTAGCCTGGGCTTCGCACGGGCCAGCAGGCCGGGGTTTTTCGGGCCATCCCGACCTAGCCTGTGGGCCTTCTTGGATAGGCCTTGGTTCGACCCATTGAATCTATGGCCCAAGCTCGGCCTGCCCCAATGCAGGATTTTATGGGTCGGGTCGTTCGGGCTTTCGGGCCTGGCCTATTGAGCTTTCGAACCCAAATTACATCCTTAGGGCTCAGTTGGATTCAGGTTCGATCTAACCCATACATACTCCAACTGTCTCCAAAACACCAGTTGAGTATACCAAAAGGACTGTCTCGATCCAAGGATCCCAATGCTGTAGATGGTTCATCAAACGAACATTCGGTTCTCATGATAAGGACCTTTATGTGTTTCTGGGCCTAGTTGGGCTTGGGTCCGGTCCGAATCGATTGGACCGACCCTGTCTGGGCTAGGCCGAGGTCTAGCCTGGCCTACAAGGGGGGTGGAACGGCCCACAAAGGGGGCCCGCAAAAGCCGGCCCGAATAGGGCGTGGCTTGCAAGAGGGGTGGCTTGGCCATGTAGGGTGCGAACCAAGGGGGAGGCTTGGCCCTTTAGGGCGCAACCCATAGGGAGGGGGCTGGGTACTTAGGGCGCAACCCGTAGGGGTCAGCCTAGCTACTTAGGTCACAACCTGCAAGGGTGGCCCGATCATTGTATGCCTATGCTGGAAAGGGGGGAAACATACCCCCCAGTATCCCTAATGGCCCGGAGGCCGTTCAGTTTCATGAAACGGTGACACCACGTGGGCACCGCTTGGTCATTGCAGAACCCGCACTGTGGGTTCTTCCTTCATCGCAACTTCTTCTATGGATTCTTCTCGCTGACGGCGCACTGGTCGAGCCACCTCCCATTTTGTGGATAGCCGATGTGTCGGTCGCATCCTCCGTCTTCCGCAGCTGATGAGCGATGGCCACCATCTCCCAGGTGGCGCACCACGGTGCACCTCACTTCCTCTACGGCTGGCCAGTGTCAGTAGTTCCGACAACTGCCGTGACTTTGTGTCGCGGCCACCTCTTGAGATGTTCGTTGGTGCACACCTTCTTCATTATCCATCGATATTTCCACTTTGTCAACATTCCTCAGAGAATGAAAGGGTGTAGCAATATAGCAGAGGGTCCAAGCCGGGTTCGTTAGGCCAGCACCCTCCACATTATATCGTAACATGAGGGAGGATTAAGGGTTCAATAAATTCATTTGAAATAAATGAGAATCAAAACCCCTACCTTGTAAATCCATTGGAGAATGTATGTTCTTGAAAGTGGGTCGTGTAATTCGTTCTTCCAATAGGTTCCCAACAACGTCGCTCGTACGTCATCCTTCGGTCCCTGGTTTGGTGTCACCCATAACCTCCCACTGGGATTTGCTCCATCCTCTAAGGGTTCAGAGTAACATCACTCCTTCATCACTTCATTGCTTGGTGAAGTTGTGCCGACACCTTTCCCCAAGATCCATATAAATAAGAGAGGGGGAGGGTAAATAACGACGTGAGAAATTATTGAGGGATCCTTAATTACGAACCTTCATAATTCCCCATTGACGTCGTTAATTAATATTGGTAGGTCAAGCCATTTATTTGCTTGACACTTCGCGGTTCCCACACTCCTCTTGTCTATTGGAGGAAAAGAAAGAAAATAAAATAATATAATTATTTCATTTATTTTCTTTTAAAAATTCACAAAACTCAAATTTTTCTCTAAACCTACTGTGGTCAAAGTAATGACTTTTTTAAGTGAATCCTTGCACTTCGGATTCAACGGTGCCCTCCGATATTTAATCTGAGCACAGTTTCAAAATTTTGAAAACTTCGCTCACGTGTTTACTCAACGTACATTAAAAAAAGTCCAGAAATTCATTATGGGCACACCGAGCTTTTGAATCAGGCACCGTCAATTTTCACAGACTCGTAATAATTCCATATTATTAAAAAAATTAAATGGAAAATTTGAGTCCTTACATTCTCCGACCTTAGGGATTTTCATCCCCAAAAGACAAAACATAGACTAATGAAACAAATGGGGGTACTGAGCATGAATATGAGTTTCCACTACCATGTGGTCTCCTGAAGGTTCCCATGCTTCTAGAAAATGCGCACCAGTGGTATCGACCACCCATGAAGGACTCCCTCATGTCAATCCTAAATCTCTACTAGAACATCCACAAACGTCACCCCATCATCAAAGTCCAGCACGCCATGGTCGATAATGTGAGATGGGTCATTTATGTATCTCCTTAGTTATGATACATGGAAGATGTCCTGCACTCTCTCCAACTACGATGGAAGTTCCAAGTAGTACGCCACCTATACTATCATCTTATGTATCAAAATGGTCTGATAAACCTCAGTGATAACTTGCCACCTCAGCCAAATCTCTGTATTCCCCTTCGAGGATAGATTCATAAAAAAATGTTGTCCCCCTCATGGAACCCCAATGGTCTTTATCTCTTATCAGCATAAGACTTCTTTCTGCTCTGTGTAGGCTTCATCTGCTCTGGGATGATATGCACCTTCTTAGTGGCATCATGTACCATCTCTAGACCCATAAGTGCTAACTCCCCTAGGGTTGTCCAACACAGAGGTGATCTATAAGGTCGACCATACAAGGCCTAGAATGGTTCCCTATCAATGGTGGAGTGATAAATGTTGTTATATGAGAACACTGCCATGGGAAAGTGATCCTCCCAACTGCCTCCAAAATCTAGTACGTGTGCAAGAAGCATGTCATATAACATTTAAATGGTCCGCTCCATCTAACCATCCATCTAAGGATGAAAGGTGGTGCTCAAATGTAGCTAAGTCCTGATTGCCTCTTGTAATCCATTCCCCAACCGGGATGTAAAATGTGTGTCACAATCAGAGATGATATTCAATGGAACCACATGACGTTTTACATTCTCCTATATGTTGTGCCATCCCAAGCCCTCTACTAATCCTTGATCTCGTATGGGTAGGAAGTGGGCCGACTTGCTGAGCCGGTCAATAATCATCCAGATGGAATCATGTCCCAAGGACATACGTGGAAGCCCTGTCACAAAGTCCGTGGATATCGCAACCCACATCCACTCTGGTACCTTTAGTGGTAGTGCTAAGCCTACTGGAACCTGATGCTCGGCCTTCACTTGCTGAAAAGTGAGGCATCAAGAAACAAACTCCACTACAACCTTCTTCATCTCGGGTCACTTGTGTTGATGCCAGAGGTCCTGGTATATCTTCTCTACACTAGTATGTACTACCAGAGGGGAAATATGGCACTCCCTCTACACCTCCTCTAATACCGCCACTGGTACCTTGGTGCATCCTGTGAAGAGGATGATGTGCACCCCACCATTAGAAAATCCATTAGGTGTCTGTCCTGAGGATATCTGAGCACGTCGATACTCATAGTCAATGTCCCCATGCTATGCCTCCCTGAGTCAATAAAAGAGTTGGGGAGTGACTATCATAGACTGAAGGTTTGCTTCCCCATATCTATCCACAAAGGATATCTAAAACACTATTAGCTACTCTATTGCGTCAGTCCGCAACTACAGACTAGAACTCCTGCTAGGTGCATCTGCTACCATGTTCCCCTTCCAAGGAGTATAGACTATCTCAAAGTCATATCCCTGGAGGATCTCTAGCCATTGCTGCTATCTCAGGTTCATGTCCCTATGACAGAAGATTTACCTGAGACTCTAATGATCAGAGTAGACTGTAAAATGTTCACCCATCAGGTAATGTCACCACAACTTCAAAGAGAAGTCCACTACTGTTACCTCCATGTCATGGGTAGCATAGTTATGTACTTGTTTCCTCAGTAATCGTGAGCCATATGTGATCACTGCTCTCTCCTACATCAGGACACACCCAATTCCAGTCCCAGATGCGTCGAAGTAGACTACATACCCAACACCCTCTTCTGGTAGCGTCATGATTTGGTCACTCGTCAGTCTCTGACTTTGCTCTTGAAAATTTTCTAGCATCTCACCATCCATACGAAGGGTTTTCCCTTCCATTTAAATGATGAAAAGGGTACCACAAATCTGGAAATTTTAGGCACGATTCTACAGTAGTAACTAGCCGACCCCAGGAAACTCCGTACCTTGGTCACACTCTTATGTGGCTCCCAAGCAAGTAAAACCTCTACCATAACTATATCCATTGCAACTCCAGCCTCTGAGATAACGTGTCCCAAAAAGTGGGACTCTTGTATCTAGAACTTGGAATTTGAGATCTTATCATAAATTTGGTGCTCTCTGAGAGTATCCAGAACTATTAGCTGATGATAGGCATGATCCTCCTCCATCACTTAGTAAACTATGATTTTGTCGATGAACACCACCAAAAAGCGATTAAAGTATAGATAAAAGATCCTGTTTATGAGTCTTAGGAACAATACAGGGGCATTGGTCATGACGAATGGCATAATCAAGAACTCATAGTGTCCATACCAACATCTGAAGGGTGTCTTCTGCAGATCCTCATCTCGTACACTGAGCTGATGATAGCCTGATATGAGGTCTATCTTCAAAAACCAATGAGCTCCATTCATCTTATCAAAAACATCTTCAATCCTTAGTTGATACCTTTTATTCACGGTTACCTGATTCCGGAACTGGTAGTGTACACGTAGTCTCAAAATCCCATCCTCCTTCTCGGAAAACAATATCGAGGATGCCCATGGGGAAATGAAGGGCCTTATGAACCCCTTCCACTACAAGTGCTCTAATTGTACCCATAACTCAAAAAGCTTCACATAAGCCATCTGATATTATGGCGTAAATATCGGTGTCATCCTAGGGTGTAGGTCAAAGTAAAATTCTAACTCTCTACATGGAGGCAGTCCTGGAACGTCATCAGGAAACACATAGGCATACTGGTCCACCACTACTGGATAACTTGGACTCTCAACATCTACAGCCTTGAGGGTAAGGCTAGAAAAATGATGTGTGATCGACTGCACCCTCCCCTGGGTAAGTCCATCCTATACTGCAAAGGTTCCCTTCTCACCAGTGAAGGAAAAACTGCTCCCATCTGCACGAACACACTAAACATTGTGCCCAATACTGCAAATCTATGCATGGAGTGTGGATAACCAGTCCGTACCCAATATGAAATCATAAGGCCTTGGCGCCGCTATTATAAGATCCCAGCCAAAGCTCTTGACTCGTAGAGTAAGCTCAAACTATCGACACCATTGCGTAATCATCGAATCTTCTCCCATAGGAGTCTCTAGATGTAAGGATCGGGCCAACGACTCCACCAGAATCTCTGAGCTCTGAATGAGGGCAGTGACAACAAAAGAGTGGTTGACACCTGTGTCTATAAGTACTGAATCTAAGGTAGAGTAGACACAGATTGCACCTCTAATCAACTCCGAAGTGTCGTGGTCGTAGGCCTTGGATACCTGGAGATGAGCTCGTCATTGTCCACCTGCTCCCTATGGTCGGGGTGGACCACTTGGTGGTGTTGGTGGTAGAAACACGTATCATTTCCCACCGCTTTCTGCATGGCAAGATCCTCTGCCATGTCCGCCTATTGCATGCAGACCTTCTCGATCAAACCATTGTGTCTACCTTGGCGGTCCCTCGACCTTCTGTTGTTTGTCCATACGGTGGGTCAAGAAATCACGAGCCATGTGACTCTGTCCGCCGCACGTGTAGCACGACCTATCCCTCATCGGACCTCTTTTTCCTCACGAGCCCCGTACCACTGACCCTACGTCCTGGGGCTGTCCACTAGAAGGTCTGGTCTGCTAAAACCTCTGTGTCATCTACCTACTACTATATGTAGATTATTCTACTATGTTCCACCTGATGGTGGGTCTCTCTATCTATTCCTACTCAGATAGGAATATCTCCACAAAAAGTGCTCTGTCTAGCACCCAAGCCTACGTCGGTACGCTGAGCGATATCTTCGTTTCTATGATCTCCCATCGGAGACCCTGCTCAAAGGTTCGGGCCATGAAGAAAGGGTCTAATACCATGTCGGTGGAGTTGCGAGAGAGATGACTGAACCTCACAGAGTACTGGGCCACAATCATGCTACCCTACTGTAGGTGCAGTAGCTCATGTGTACGTATAGAGCGTAAGGTTGCTGAGACAAACTCTTCCCTAAAAAGGCTCTCAAATTCTGCCCTAATGAGGGTAACCTAGTCATGTATATGTAGCATCAAGATCAACCATCTCCCATCCACTTCTGAGAAGAAACTGGCTACAAGGATCCCCATAAGGTTCGATGGTGTAACATCCATGTGCAAAAGTCTGACTACAGCCTCCCACTAGTCCACTGCTGCCTGTAGGTCCATCACTCCTTGGAACCTCTAAGGCCTCTTCTGTTGAAACTCATTCACCACGCTTAGTTAGCATGAACCCTCTACTAGTGGGGTTGGTGGCAACAAATCCCCCATGGGTAGTGGTGGGCTGTTACACCACCTGAAGGCAAAAACACCGTAAGAGGGCCTTGCAGTGAAGCCTCACCGTTCGATTGGACGTCATCGCTTACTCTCCCAGGAATCCTGGCTGGCTATCTATGTGGCAGCATCCTAAAAAATGTTAAGTGTTCCACAGTCAAAAATTTATACCTAGGGAGTTAACTCAAAAATATCACAAGAAAAAATCTTCAAAAACACGTGCAATTAGTGTTTTCATGCACTGGGTTGGAAACCAGAATTCATGGTCCTTGTTAAGGGATACGTCGGCCGCCATACCAACACTAGATTCCCCAAACTGAAAACTATAATAATAATACTTAACATTACTACTACGTTGAAAAGATCAGAGTTTTTAGTTCTTTAGTAGAACTAACTCCTCTGATACCACATTTTTATGACCCGTCCCTCAGTGCCTGTGTTGTGATTACCCCAAGCCCGCCTTCCATAGGTTAGGGGCTAGCGACTTTCACCGGAGAGGCATTTCCCTAAAATGAGATGGAATTTTCTTTTTAACCTGTACAGAGACACAATATAAGAACACGACATGAAGTAAACACTAAGTAAACTAATGTAGTAAAAATAGTACTGAAAGTGAAGGGGTCAGAATACAAGCCCAACTATAAAAGTACAACTACAACTGAAAGGTACTATACAAATGAAAAAGGGGAAACATCTCTCAGGTTGTCCTATAAGGATCCTACCAGAAGGGTAGGTACAGATTGCCTCTTCATCACTCCATGTCCACCCCTCCCTTCCACATACCACCTAGTCCTGGCTCCCTCAAACCTCAGCCTAGCAGCTCGTCGTCTGCACAAGACAAAACAAGGTACGTGCGAAGCCCCTTCAGGGGTGAGTATAACAATAACTAGTAAGGACCCTAAGACCCCTAAAGGTCTCTCAAAATTCCAAAAATGAAAACCAGAATGCATGAACTCAATCAAAAATCACAAAGAAATATAAATATCTCAAAAATAGTCTCATCTCAAACTAGGTTTTTAGTGAAGTATAGAAGTAAGGATGATTAGTCGCAAAGCTAGATCATCATATTCTTTCAATAGGCACTACTTCTAAACATACAGAGTCTGACCCACACAGGATCGATAGGTACTAACCCACATAATGATCCATATAGGATCTGAGCAGCCCAAAGTCGATAGGTACTAACCCCCGCAATGACCCACACAAGATTTGACCTGCAAAAGATCAGTATGTGGTGACCCACACAGGATCACTGAGCGTTGACCCACACAACATCTAACCCACACAGGATCGGTATACGCTGACCCACATAAGATATGACCCACACCAGATCATTATGCGCTAATCCACACAGAATCTCTGAGCACTGTCCTCCGTATGATCTATCTCCAAACTTTGTCTCACTACAACCCACTGGATTCCTTGCACTCGATGTGCTCGAGTTCCATAGTGTCTGCACCTCAAGATATTGGTCATACCATGAACACCTATAAGACACACAAAGGAGTAACCCAAATGACATTCATGTCGTAAGGGTTATAATGTGATAGACGACGTTTCAATTGGGTTCTCGGTCTATGAGTTATATGTATTTTAGTTCCGGGGGACCAGTTGGATTCGTGTTTGATCCAACCTAGAACTACTCTAACTGTCTCCAAAACTCAAGAGGAGTATACCAAATGGACATTTTCTATCCATGTATCCCAACTACATAGACGGTTCGTCCTACATACGTCAGGTTCTCAAGATATGGCCCTTTAAGTGGTTTTGGGCCCAGTTGGGCCTGGGTCTGGTCCGACCTAGTGGGACCGACCCTCCTGACCTGGTCTGGGCAAGGTCGCGGTGGGTTCGGCCCACTGGGAAGAGCTCTGGACTGCATAGGCGGCCCCAAAGTGTGGCCCGTAAAGGAAGTCCCTCAAGGGGGTGGCCCAAACCATGTAGGGTGCGGCCCGCGAGGTGGGAAACCCGACTATATAGGGTACGGTCCGCAAGGGGGTGGCCTGATTGCTTAGGGCGTGACCCAGAAGAGGGCGGCCCAACTGCTTAGGGTGCGGCCCGACCATTGTATGCCTGAGAGGGAAAGGTGGGAAACGACCCCCCGGTATCCCAAATGTCCTGGAGACTATTTGGTTTCGTGAAATGGTGGCACAATGAGGGCGCCGCCCAGTCGTCGCAGAACCTGCGTGGCAGGTTCCTACCTCACCACAGTTTCGGTCGCGACCTCTGCTCACTGTTGGTGATCTGGTCGTGCCGCCTCCCCTTCCAGAGCTGCCCGAAGCTACGGATGACGAGCTGTAACCTCCTGCTCACCGGCGGTGCGCGACAGCGCACCACACCTTCTCCGCGACCCACCGGTGCCTACCATTCCGATTACTATCATGACTTTGTGTTGCAGCCTAATCTTGGGAGTGCGTCAGCGTACAGCTTCTTCGTATCAATTCGGTGTCGCTGCGCTAGTGGTATTCCACAGAGAACGCAATTTTGTATCAATGAAGCGGAGGGTTCGAGCTGGGTTCGTTGGGCCCGTACCCTCTATGTTATCCTGTAACTTGAGAGTGGATAAAGGGTTCAATAAATTCACTTGAAATAAACAAGAATAAAAAAACCTACCTCGTAAATCCATTAGAGAACGTCTGTTTATGAAGGTGGGTTGTTTAATTCGTTCCCACAATAGGTTCCCAATGATACTGCTCATACTTCGTCCTTCGGTTTGTGGTTCAGTGTCACCCGTCACATCCCACTAGGATCACCTCTGTCCTTTAAGGGTTTGGCGTCATGACACTCCTTTAACACTTCATTGCTTGGAGATGTTGTGCCTACTCTCCTCATGATCCATATAAATAGGATAGGGGGATGGTAAGTAACAACGTGGGGAATTCATGGGGGATAATTAATTAGAAACCTTCTTAATTCTCCAACAACGTTATTACTTAAGACTGAAAGGTCAAGCCATTTATTTGCTTGACATATTGTGGGTCCCACACTCTGCATGTCCTTTGGTAGAGAAGAAAGAAAATAAAATAATAAAATTATTTCATCTCATTTATTTAAAAATGCCAAAAAACATAAATTTTTCTCAAGACCTACTATGGTCAAAGTAAATTCTCCCTCAAGAGAATCCTGGTGCTGTAGATTCAAAGGTTCCCTCAGATATTTAATTCAAGCACTGGTTCAAAAGTTAGAAAATGCCGATCACATGTTTATTGAATGTACCTTAAAGAAAATTCAGAAATTCATTTTGGGCACAACGAGCCTTGGAATCAGGCACCATCAATTTTTGTCGACTCATAATAATTTCATATAATTAAACAAAATACATGGAAAATTGGTGTCTTTACACAAAATAAAAGTGTTCTCGTAGGATCCAGTAGCTTAGTAGTATTGGTATATTAGATACTTATATACAATACATTTGAAAGCATAAGATGAAACATGAATGTATAATTAGAAAATTATTATCACTTCCATTATATCCTAGAAAATTAAATATAGTTATACTCTAGGATTCCTAGGGAAAGAAAAATAAATAATCGTGGGAACAAATGCTCAGTAATGAGTAGTATACAATGGAATATATCAAAACATAAAAAATGAACAAATGATATGGTAGGAATAAATAATCAACTTGAAGCCATAATTAACTAAAATTGAGGGAATTATACATCCAGAAAAAAAATTAAAGCATGGATAACAATAATAACTAATCTCATACTGATTAAATACATAATATAAAACATCAAAACATATTGTCAAGACTTTATTTTGAGACACTATACTGTTATGAAGAGTGGTATACACCAAAACTGAAATTATTTTGTCTAATTATACCTATCAATGCATCGAGGGGATATATAACTCCCAGCCAAAAACATCACTTGATTAAGTCTAATGCATTCACCATAAGAGTCTGTAAGACATTTCATATCATTCCCCAAAGAACCTATGACTAAATAAAAACATAGAAATATATAAAATGAAAAATATAGAATAGAAAAATAATTCCTCATTAAATGGGAAAATTTGGATGTCAATAAGAACATCCTTAAATGAACTTAGTTATTTTGGAGTATTAACAATGTAACAAGAAATACCCTTATAAAATAAATATAGTGGTGAGGGTACTTTCAATGTGTTGGGTTATCTATATAAACTAGTGCATGGGTTCAATAAGTTTCATTGGTAGTAGACCAAGGAAATGGTAGAATAAATCCATCATATTGGCTCATAAAGTACATTTGAATTTTCTTAATAATATCTCCTAGGAGTTTCTATATAGATAGTCAGTCTTATGCCCACTCATATTACATTTGGGTGATGGTTGAGTTAATACTCAACCAACCCTTCATAGGGTGATTACCACTTGGTGCATCGTTACCACAACCACAACGACTTGATTGTATTCAGATAGGGATGTCACTAATATTAAAAACATACACTCTTTACTTTCTAAAAATTTAGGATTTTTGAGAATTACAATAGCTTAGTAAAAGGATATAATGAGATGGAAAATCATTGTTAAAATATAAAATGTGTGATAATTACATTTAATTATAACAATCATGATATTATGATAATGTTTTGTAATTAAAATGGAATGGGTTGAATCACTACTACAAAATTGGTTTTATCCACTACTAGGCTTTATCAGTGCTAGATAAAAGCACTGAAAAGGCCCCCTTTATAAGTGTTTGAAAAGGCCCCCTTTATAAGTGTTTGAAAAAGCGCTGATAAAGGGGGCCTTTATCAATGCTTGTAAAAATGTGATGATAAAATCCCCCCTTAAAAGTGATAATAAAAAAGGGTTGATAAATGTGGAACCATTATCCATACTATAAAAAACTGATAAACGGGGCCTTTATTAGTGTTAGAAAAAAATGCTGATAAAAGGGGGCTTTATCAGCGCAATTGTACAAGCATAGATAAAGTCCTCCCTTTATCAAAACATTTCTTCTAGTGCTGATAAAGGGTATATTTTATAAAAAAATTATTTTATTATAAAATAATATATTAATATATAAATATAAATATATTTATATTTATAATAATATAATTTATATTTTTTTAATATGTTTTAGATAAATCTAAATAGGCATTTACACTTATTATATATGATATTTAGTGAAAATGATTTAAAAAATATTTAAAAAATATTATTAATTATTAATTTTCAAACTATTATCAATTAATAGTAATTTAATAGCTATTAGATGTTGTAAAAATTATATGAATTAATGATCAGAATAATATAAGTTGAAAACATGATTTGAACTTCAAAGAGTCATAACATTTGATCTGAGTGTCTGTTTCAGCTCAACCACATATCAAATAGAATCCTACAACAATATCTATGTAATAGTGAGTACAGGGAGGCCCCAATTTCATTTTCTAAGCACAATAGTTCTAAATACCTCCAATGCTGTGATTTTAGTCGTGGTATCCAATTTTTTTAACATTTGATAGAGTTTCAGCCTTGTTTAATGGGGTCTTATAGTCTATTTTAGATGGTGACTGAATTTATTCCATTGTATTACATCTATATTGATATTATACTGTTGAAGTTTTGTAATATCTCATAATTTATTTTTATTTCTAATTAAATATATGTATATTATCTTATATTAACTTAAAATAAGTCACTTGTATAAATACATATATCAGCATATTTATTTAAAATGTATTTTTAAATATATAAAATAAATATTTATTGATCATTTTATTTTCCTTATACAAATGCATTAATATGTATATATATACCTATAAAAGTAATGTTTATATATAAACATGTGTGTGTCAACAAAAAAAAATGTGTATGTATATTCTAGTATATGTAAATAATTCATACTATATAAATATTTGTATGCGTATGTGAAAAATATAAATATTTGTACGCATATGTGAAAAATATAAATGTATACATGTGTGTACTGATATATGTGTGTTTTTGTATTATGAATATTTATCATATATAAATGTATTTTCGTAAATAAATCATTATAATTATCATTAAATATTGTACATAAACGTATATTATTGTAAATATTGATAAATACATTATAAGAAATTTATATGTAAATATAAAATTATATGTAAATATTTATATGTATATATATAATCATAAATATCATATAATATACAATAAAACAACATGGTGCAGTGGTAAAGGCATTCAAGTTACAAAGAGAGGTACAATGATCAAACCTAGATATACGCAAGAGGATGAAATTACATAAAGCATTGATAGGGGGGTAGGAAGTGTTGATAAATGTTGGTGAGGGGAGAATTCTGAAAAAATACACCCTTTTTCATTGTAGATAACGGGGGCCTTTAAAAGCTCTTTTTTCACTGATAAATGTACACTTTAATAGTACTGAAAAAATAAATGATAAAGGGTGGATATATCAACAATTCTTAAGATTTTTGTTTAAACCAGTCCATTAACATCACTCGTATTATCAGTGACTCTATAGCATTGATAAATCTATTTTACTAGCACTTTTAGAGGAAAACTTTTACCTAGTGAATGAGAATCCTTATAATGAAAAAATAATGGCAAAGGAAAAATTCTAAAATGAGTTGGGATAAGTAGTCTCTCATTAACTATTGGTTAAGGGTGTAATGAATGAGTTATCTAGGTCATGAACAACTTTTATTTTATCATGATCAATAATTATAATGAGATTTAAATGATGATAAATTTTATTATGAACATAATTAAATCAAATAATATTGATAACAAATAAAATATAGAATTAGAAAAGCAGAATCATTACATATTAATTATATTTAATTTAAGAAATTATAGAATTACCTTACACAAAATTCATTCTTTGTCGATGGATTTAACAATGGATCTATGTCATAAAATCATTACATTATAAGAATAAATACTAGATTTCCTCTAGCGGCGATCCACATGTGGTCCATGAATCTCCTAACATTGTCATAGGAATCTCTGTGTGTTATCACAGTAGATCCTATTGCTTGCAACATTGGCCTTTGATCACATTGATAATTGTGTATCAATGATTCTCCTTGATCTCTCTAGGGTATGTAGTGGCAGGTGGAGTAAGATGTCTCTCCTTTCACAGGATCATTATTAGAGAGGGAGCTCTCTACGGCTTGAGAGGATTCTCTCTGGATATTGTTGTTCATAATAAATGAATTGGATCTAATGAAAAATAATATAATTAGTTTAATACACCACTAGGGTTAGAAATATATAATTTCACACGTTCCCTTTTTATTTATTTATTACCAACAGAACCCCATGTCTATAATAATAATAATATTATTATTTCATGACATGTGTTAAACTCGTTAATTAAATTAAATATAATTTAATCAAATAATATTCATTGTATATATTATTTAGCACCAAACCATTAATAAATGTCTACCATTCATCTGTAATATTTATCATTCCTCAATAAATGACATTTTCTTTAATAAATAAATATCAGCATATTATTCTCCCCTAAATATATAGATATTATATTCACTCAATAGAAAATAAATATTTATAAATTATTCTGAACACAAAATATTCTCTCTAATAACTGGTGACTGATAATATGAATTCAATAAAAAATGAATAATTAGTATAAAATGTGAGGTAGTAATATTTATTCAAATTCCTAAACAATAAATAATAACATATAAAGTAACATATTTTTTGGATACGCTGAGTGTGTGACACTCTAGGCCTCGTTCTCTATGGAATTATGAAAAGAAGCTTAAAACCCAAGGTTTTCATATATAAACATTCCAAGGAACCCGTATAGAAATAATTTAATTCCTCAATAATATAATACCACATATGAACACTTACTATGTAATATAATCTTTTAATGATGATATTTCTAATCAATCTATTTTCCTGAATGGTTCCATAAACCTATGTGCTTGTTGTATCTTTTTTGACTTTCCAAAAATTGAACTTTCGTCAAGGAAACCAAGTCCATGGACTTATTTATGGTATACCATTTTTATCAAAGGGTCTAAGATATCAAATTCCATTGAACAATAGAAGGGAAAAAATCCTTTCTCTCATTATTCAATAATGAAATATCACATGTACACACCCAACATATCCTACCTAACCTTGAATATATGTTGTCATGGTTTTCATCAATAAATATAATTAGATGATCTATAACACTCAATAATTATAATATTAATATCTATGGATCAATACAAACATCCATTAATAAGAACATCTAATGACACATATAAATGTGGATTTTCTATTGGAAGCCATAGTTCTAATAATATCATCCACTAGATATTACCACAGTTTTACACCATGAGAAGGTGACACAATGTCTTATGAGTCACCATCATTAATAGCCTATATCACTTATGTGGCACAAACGAATCATCTTTCTATAGAAAATATATTTAGGAATAATGTCATAGCACTTCTAGGTTCTCATCATAGCGTGGAACTAATATTACATTTTAGTGTGACAACTACCCTTTTGAAATTATCACATGGTACATTATGTAGAAGAATAGTAATCATGTGATAAAGAGTTTATTAATATTCAAAACAATGAATGAAGGGTGTCATAAAGTGCACATAATTTGGTTCTAGGGAACTAACTTCAATTGAATCCCACTTACACTAGATCCAGTTGCTAAAAACATTCAGTTAGATAACTCACACATGATACTTATGCTTCTACATAGATAAGAATTTATTCCAAGGGTCAAATATGATTTCTTATATGACAAATCTTCTTACTAAAACTTCACCCCTATGATAAAAATCCATTAAAAGTTGATACTTTTAGATTATGTGCTTTTTATATTGCTGTTAACATAGCACTTTTACTTGATTCTCCACTACAATATTCTTACAATAAATTGTGATAGTTTTTTTCTAATAAGTACCTTGTCAAGATCTTGGATAAAGTTCCATATCCAAATATATTCCTTGTATGCATCAAAAAATGTTATATACTCAAACCTTAATAATGAATCAGTGATAACTTGGTGCATTGAACTCTTCCAGCTCATATTTATTACAAAGAGATAGAAAACATATACTAACTTTGACTTTAGATCATCATGATCTATTTGAAAACTAGCATCAGTATATCCCCTTATGATGAAATTGGAATTCATGATTTATACTATCTCTAAATAATATGAGATCTCACTCATTATCTCTCTCTCCTATTGTATATGAGGATACTTTTTCTATGAAATATGTATAACACGGGACACTCGAACCAATCCCCTCTTCGATTGTTCAATAAAACATATTTTTAGTATATGGTCAATGTATGTACTTTTACTTAGTCTGAAAATCCTCTTGGACATATCATTAATGATTTTGATCCCAATAGTATAGGATACTTCACCGAAGTCCTTCATGGAGAAACACATGTTGAACAATTCCTTAATAGACTGTAAAACTAGTATGTTGTTTCTAATAAGTAATTTTTCATCAACATATACAACTAGAATAACTACATCATTACCACTAAACCTATTGAAAACACATGGCTAAAATTATTTCTTAATGATTCCAAATTCATTTATAGATTTATCAAATTAAATGTTTCCTGACCTGGATAATTGATTCAATCCATAAATAGATCTATGTACCATATAAAACCATTTAAAATCACTTGGAGTCACAAACCCTTCAGGTTTTGTTATATATACATCTTATTTAAGGTTCATATTAAGGAAGTATATTTTTAAATCCCTCTCCCAAATTTCATATTCTTGGTAATATGTTATAACAAGTGGAATTATAAAGGATTTAAATATATAAATTGGTGAAAAGGTATCATCATAGTCAATTCTTTTATGTTGTTTAAACTCTATTCCCACTATCCTTTCTTTATTGGTATTTTCTATACCTTTTATGTCCAGTTTTCTCTTGAATACCCATTTTCACCTTATAGTATTTATATCAAATGTTACATTGACCAGAACCCAAACTCGACTCTAACACATGGAATCCATTTTAAAATCCATTTCTTCTTTCAATCTGACAGCTTCTAAGCTCTCTATGACATATTTGTATGGAGTGGTTCATCATAGTCAATGAAAAAAAATTCACAATATTTGGTGACTAGAAAACCATATTTCTCTGGTTCTCTTACCTCTCTAGGGATCTTATATAGTTCTTGTGTTTCAAGAGCTACTTGTTCCATGTGTACCTTTATAGTATTCTACAATAAAAACTCTTGTGTATCTTTAGAATCAACTTAATCAAAGTCAATACTACTCCCAGTATCCTTTTTCAGGACGTTCTCACTCTCATGAAATAAATATGGTCTTGAAATATTCTCTTTCTTATATGAGGGATTTTATAGTTAGTATACCTTTATTTCTATAGGATACACAATAAAGATACAAATTATGGCACAATGTTGAAGTTTAATTCCTGATAATTTCCTTAACAAATACCTCACTACCCCATACTTGTGTATGTGACAAAATAAAGTTCTTTCCACTCTATAGCTCAAAGGGAATTATGTTTTTCACTTTAGTTGGTACTCATTTTACTCTGAATGCTATATTTTGAAATTTATATCCCTAAAACTACAATAGAATATATGAATGGGGAATCATCGATTTTTCCATGTCTGATAAGGTACAGTTCCTCCATTTACTAACACCATTCCACTATGGTGTGTAAGGTGGAGTGAGTTGAGATATAATCCCAACCTCTAGTAAAAAATAGTTAAGATCTTGGTTAAGATATTCACCACCTCAATATGATCAAATCTTATGTATATTATTCCTATCTTTATTATGTTCTTCATTCATGAATTCTTTAAATTGTGTAATGTACTCAGACATATACCTCATCAAGTTGACATACCCAAATATACTCAATTTATTAGTAAAATTTATGAAGTAAAAATACAAATAACTAGTTTCCACTGAAAATGGTCCACACACATCAGTGTGTACCAATCCTAAAAGCTTTCTGGCCCTCTCCCCTGACCACTAAACGTTGTTTCGGTAATTTTTCCTTGTAAAAAATAATGACATATTTAATGAAGTTTTAGATCAAAATAATCTAAATAAACAACTTGATAGAGCTTTTAAAAACACTTCTCATTTACATTAACAAGATAGTGATTCCATTTATTGGTTTTATATAAGTCATATGAACATGATTCATTATATATTACCAATAATTGGTTTTCATAATTTAATACATAAATTTTATTATTTAAATTTTCCATAACATAAAATATGATTTCTTTATAAAATAAAATAAAAATTATTTCCAAACATGAAAATAAAACCTTCTGAATCTAGGAATGGCATATAAATTATGTTCTGAGTAATAGCTAGTATATAATTACAATGCATTTAAACCAATAAAATTCTAATTAGAAATGAAAGGTGATAGTCAATAAAGGATAGTGTAGCCAACCTTTCACCATTGGATGATTTCAAATATACCACTCCTCTATAAATAATTTGGAATCTACCTAGTCCCTTCATTTGGATATAGATATTAGCACCACCAGCTATATCTAATACCCAATGTATAGATATTGAAATATTAATCTAAATAATGAACATATATTTATCTTTCCCTTTCTTCTAGGTGCAGTTCTTCTTCCATTGGATATGATTTACACATGTAAAACATACATCCTCTTATTACTTACCCTTACTATAGATATTCCTCTTCTTATTGGGATGATATAAAGTAGATTTAGACGTATTATGATTCTTGGGCCCCTTATCTTTGTTCATGCTTTTCTTATTCACCATAAGGACAATGAGTTTATCATGACCCATTTCCTTATCAACATAGAGAATCATAGAAAGAAGTTTCAAAATACTCTTCTCATTATTAATCATGGTATAATTAACTATAAAACTACAGAAGGTTATATTTAATGAGGAAAGTATGAGATCTTTGTGAAAATCCTCGAGAAATATAATACCTAATATGTATAAGAATTATATATAGCCAATAATATTGGCTCTATGAGGCATAGTTGGCAAGGACTCTCTAAGAATATTTGTAAACAGAGAATTGGATATGTCATGTCTATATTGTCTCACTATATGTTGATAGAGACGTTGATGGTGTGACATCAGGATATACAAATCCATTTCCTCATGTTTCTTCAAAATATCATTAGTCATGGATGATAGTAGGAAACAATGAACATTCATATCATTGTTCAAAGAGAGACAACTCTCCACACAAGCCCAATTACTAAGCACATCAATAATAGGTTCTTCCATCATATACAATTTCCTTTCATGATGTCGGATAATGCGTAAAATCATTTTCCATTCTTGGAAATTTATTCCAGTGTGAGGGTTATCCTTCTCAAGTATTGATCACAGTGATATCTTTGAATTCATTTTTATTGTTTTTTCTAAAAATAATATGAGAAGATATTTTTCACGTTATCTGATTAAATTTAGAAAAATAAATAAATAGTATATTTATTAATCCGTCACTAATTTATCAAAACCCACTAGATGTCACCGTTTGCTTCATAATATCATGTTTTTATGAAAATATAGTGGAAATGGTCCATATTCCCCTTCTCATCATCCCACTACTGGCTGGTCATGAAATTATAAGTTTTTATATAGGCATTTCAAATGACAACTACATTAACTAATTGTTCCTTAATCTGTTGATTGGACTCCCCAATCATGAAATCCTAAAGATGGAATTCCTCAACATTTTCCTCTTAATTACCCAAATTCATGCTTTTGAAGTGAACGATTTATGTGAAATAAGTTAAGTCAACCCAAAACATGAAGTTATAATTACATTCTATGTGAAAGTACACAATCTTTGGAAAGTGAACCCCTTGGAATTATGGTTTTATTTTAACTAAAGTAGTGGAAGGATATACTGACTTAATTTATGAAATTGAGGGATTTTATCATTATGTATAAATTTCTAATTAATATTTTTATTATATTATTTTTAACATTTATTTTATTTACACAAGTAATTAACCATGAAATGGATAATATTTATGCACAGAGAATTTATTTTGGTTCTATATTTTGTGCTTATTAATTTATTAATTCATGTTATCACAAATGAACATCCATAATGAAATAACCGTGAAACATTTCAGAAACAAAATAATAAATTGGTATGATCATGAGCTTTTACTAATGGTTAGTATTTCTAGTGCCACGAAACATTTATGGTGCATGTTTTATCTTTCCACCTATCCACTTATATATCTCTGTTGGATTGGTTTTAACTCAGCTCCAAACTTGAACCACCTCCACTAAATTAGGAGCTCCATACATTACATATAATTTTACTCACATTCAAGTGAGGGTAATAAAAGTATTGGTTATGGGAATTACCTAAAATAAAACACAGACATAGAATACCTTACATAATGAGAGTAGAGGTGACACACAAGGCAAAAATTTGATTTAATAATAAATTAAATAAAACCAATCAAATATAATTGTCTAGTCTAGGATCAGGATCATCCCCATGCACACAACAAATTATGAATTTAATAAAATTATCATTCAATTCTAATAACTCTTATCGAAGTTAATTTTTTCTCAAGAAAATTAATTATCTCTTCTAATTAATTAATTATTTTATCTTAATTATCATTTTAACTACCAATATATTCCCATCCATAATAATTTAAAACAAAATAAATAAATATATTTAAAATTAACTGTGTACAAAAATTTACCTTTGAGTGAACACGGTGGGTATCCATCTGAACTAACTAATGTGTGTTATAATTTAATAATATTTACTCTCATGACCAAAGGCATTTACAACTTTTCACATAATTTCACAGTGTATACTATCAACTTAATCGCCACACGACTTGTATATTAGATATATATGAAATGCATTTTTATCACAATCTATCCTCAAAACATGCCTAAAGAATCAGTGTGTAATTATGCCATGTAAAATGGTGGAGTACCTGGAATGTACATTGGATACATGGTGTGTGGTCTCTAAGTTACATACCACTCGTCATGTAGGTTGTGTAAGAGAATAAAAGGCATGTTTGTGACTAAGGGAACATAGGTCTTGAACTTATGTTATACAATGTGTACTTTGGATGACTGTGCACCTGTCTGGCCCAATAAACACATGGTGTATAATTAAATTACCAAGGTGTAATATATTCACCTAACATGAATTAATTCTGAATAAATTCTTGGTACATTCAAAACTGGTACACAGTGTGTACCTATGGGTTACAAGGCTAGTACTCTTCTGTTATCCAGCTAGATTCTTCAGCACCTATGGATGAGATCTTAGAATTTATTTCATTTATAAAATTAATTTATTTGATTATATTTATGAGAAATTAAGAGAAGGAAAATAGATCTAAAAATTCAGATTAAATAACAATTAAACTAGAATTAAAATTTAATGATAAATATATAAATTAAAAAATGATATTTAAATAATTATAAATAATTTTTGGATCCCTATGAGACCATTTATAGGTTCTAAGAAAAACAGAATAATTAGATGTGTTATTCCCAACATTTATTTTTGTCATGATTGATGATTTATATAATATTTACACGATGATAAACAACATGATCAATAAAATGGAATCATATAATATAAAAAAATGGATAAATATCTGAATATAAGAGAAATATCGTTACATTTAATTTATAATTAATTGAAGTAATTAAATAATTACAATATATGAAATTATTAATTCTTTGACGTATCTAGTAATTGATCTATGTAATATCTCCATTGTGTTTTTACAATCAAGAATATACTCCCTCTATCATTGATCCACATGTGGTCTACAAATATTCAGATGCCAAAGTAAGAATCTCTAGGTGATAGCAAGGTAAATCCTATCACTTTTGTTGGTCACCTTTGATCTCCCCGTGAATCATTTCCAAAGGATTACCCCTGATCTCTCTATACTTGATAGTAGAAGGAGGCGGAAGATATATCTTTGTTATTTGGAGAATTTTTGGAGAGTGAGATATCTAGGGATTGAGAGGATTCTATTAGGATGTCATAATCCACAGCAAAAAATTATCTCTATTGAAAAATAATAAAATTTTGTTTATATATCGCTAGGTTTAAAAATAAATAATTACCCATGTGATCATTATTATTTATTTAATCCATTCAGAACCTCATGTCTGTAATAATAAAAATAATAATTTTTCTTAACATGCACTAAACTTGGGAATTAAATTAAATATTAATTAATCAAATAACATTTAATGTATAAATTATTTTTCACGAGACCATTAAACTCGGTCTTCCTTTTCTCCACAATATTTATTAGGCCTTGAATAATTACAATTTATTTAATAAATAAATATTATTTCATTATTTTTTAATAAATATATAAATATTATATTCAATAAATAGTAAATAAATATTTTTTAAATATTCTGCTCACATCGAATGACTTGTGATGGAATATATGAAATAAAGTAAACAAGAATAATTATTATACCATGTTTGAGAATAATATTTATAAAACTTATTAAATAATAAATAATAATATAATATTTAACTGAGATTCTAGAGATACATAGTGTGACCATCTAGGCATCTTTCTCAATGGCATTAGGTAAAGCATCCTGAATTCCAAGGTCAGTGTTTAACAAAAAACCAATACACCCATAAAGAATAAATTTTATTGTTTCAATGAAATAATTCCACAAAAATATACTTATAGTGAAATATAATCCCATTATCATAATATATTCAATAAATGAGGTCGGATGAGGGTTCCATCAACCTATATCCTCAATGTCTCTTTCTTTGACTTTCCAGAAATCAATCGTTCCTATAGAATACCATTTCCAAGGATTTATTTAGGTGATATCATTTCCATATAAGGGGATAATATATCAACTTTGAATAAATAATAAAAAGGAAAAATAATTTAGCAAATTCTTCATTAATGTAAAATTAGTCAGGATGCAACCAATTTATCCTACCTCAACACAATCATATATTGTCACAATGTTTTACAGTATATCAAAGTGTCTGACTTATAACACTCATTAATAATAATATTAAAGTCTAATGTTAAATACACAAATATTCTTATAGTAACATCAAATAAAACATATAATTGTGGATTTTTTACTGGCGGGTATTATTCTCATAATATCCTACACTGGATATTAAAAATGGCGTACACTATGTGAAGTGATAAAAAGTCTTAAAAGTCTCCACACTTGATAGCTTTGTGCCCCTAAAATTATTTTATATGGATATAGAATATATATTTATGAATATTGTCATAGAACTTCTTTGTTCTCATCATTGCAGGGATTAATATGAACATTTACTGTGACAGTTACTCTTAAGACATTATCACAAGTTATGTTATGAAGTAGAATAATAAGGATGTGATCAGAATTTTATTAGTACTCAAACCAATGAATACAGGTTATCATAAGGTACATAGAAGTTGGTTCTTGGGAACCAAATATAACATTAACAACATATCAAATGAGATATAATACCTTGAAATTATATATAGCATCCCATAGGTATTTCAATCTAAATTACCTGATTTAATAAAAATATTTCATTACAGAACATTCTCAAGACCATTTAGGTTTAGAATTTTAGGGAATTAAGAAAAACATTAACTAAAAAAACATGGGACTTTTCTTAACTAATGGATATGTTTTCTACTATATAATCAAATTCTTAAAACATAACAAGCCTTCATCAACTCCGAATAATTCTCTATATAAGATACTCTTTGAGAAATTTGAAACATTTCTAATCTTTATAACCTAGGGAAAATGAAAAATAATAACGATGTGAGGTTAGATTCTAAAAATGTGTAAACATAAGGGAAAATATATAAATATAATAAGTAATCATAAGATGATACTATGTGTATAGTCATGATATATAATAAAGGTATACCCAACAAATCATATATTTTAAATAATGGCATAAGATAAAAATACTTCATAAAAATGATTTATATCATAGAAACAGACTATACTTTAGAAATGTGGAACTTCAATAAGAATAAAAATAATAACATAGTGGATCATGTATCCCAACCTATTTTCCTTCGTTTATTAGGATTAAATTTCATATTTCCCTTTGTGAATCATGCATCATATTTCCCTTGGTGGTTATGGTTTCAATAAACTATTTACCTTAGTGAATTAGGCTCTACTCACCTATTCCCCTTGGTGGATCAATTCATAAAAACTCATTTCCCTTGGTCTCATGAGATATTAAACGTTAACTAATGCATTTCAGGTCAATATAGGACCCAACCTATAATCATCCACACTTATTTGTGACAAATAAATTAATCAACGTGGTATCATAAAAACCCCAGGGAATAAAATTGGGTTTATATTCTTTTTAAATGGAATCATTAAAGGAAAAAAATTAATAATTCCATCAATAATAATAACATGATATACCTATGGAAAATAAATGAGTATCCAAATATATTCATTAACATTATAGATAAATACCATTAACCCACAATAATAGATCATATTATATTTACACCATATAGATAAAGTTTATACAGTTAATTCAATATTTTATTTAATCAATATATGTATGGAATGTTGGTGAAAATCATTCAATTAAAGAAAATTAAAATAGATTATTCACAAATCAATGTCACTTGAAGAAATGTTTTACCTATTCGTGGTAGATAGTTAATAATAAAAATGCAGTGATGAATGATATATTTGATAGAAAATTACAGTACATAATATTAATAGATAAATATGGTATTTGGTAACATTTTAAGCATATTCATGATCTAGTATAGGATATATCAAAGGATAACTATTTAAATTAAAAGCACTTTTTAGGAGTCTTATAAAAATAACTATGAAAATAAGAAATATTCCTAATATTTGAACTAATTTTAAATGAAATATTTTATAAATCTAGGAGAGAAAATAACTTATTTTATAATCCATGGAAATATAGAGATAAATTTTCATATAAAATAAAAAATAGATTAAATATTTTTGTTCATATGGAAAATTTTAGAAACATATCTTTTTCATACTTTATTGAAAAAGAACTATATGGTAAACATTATTATTTTTTTAATTTTTTTAAATCAGTTCAACTAATTAAAAATTACCTTATTAATGTAATTATGAATATATAATTTTATTTGAAAATTTATTCATCGAATATACACATAAAAAAGAGGTCCTTAGGTGACAAGAAGAAATGATATTGGTTTAATTTATAAGAAACACTTAGGGTAACATATGAGTCAATGGGTAAATAAAATATTGAGGGGACATGTAAAACCACATGAATATACAAGGAAAATTATGATAGTTTATATAAATAATATTAATTCCCTATACGTATTATCAATAAAAAACATGATTTATTTGAAAATAATTTTTGGAAGGAACCCCATAGGTTTTGGTAACATTTTAATAAAAAAACCTTTTAAACATTGGTATATTTTGAATCGAAATAAATTTATAAGAGAATATTATATGGTTTTTAAAAATCCCATAAATATGGTAAAATACATTCATTAGGATGTATGTACACCATTTAAAATAAAACAATGTGTATAATAAGAAATATATCTCAAGGGGTGGATCTTTGGGATAATAAACCATTACCTTATTTCCCTACATAGTTGAGTGCACTCCAAAATCCTATATGACAAATATAAATATATTATTCACCTATTATTGGATTTAATTCATATAAATAAAATTTTATAAAATTAATTTAAAATCATTCTCTACTTATATATTAGTTAGTTATTATCTATTTTCAATATTGGGTTTGTGTAATCTTGAGTGTTTTGAAATAGTTTCTTATTAAAGGTGTTGTTATTTGTTATTCTATCAAATTGAATCACCAACACA
Source organism: Viscum album (assembly GCA_963277665.1). NCBI lineage: Eukaryota > Viridiplantae > Streptophyta > Magnoliopsida > Santalales > Viscaceae > Viscum > Viscum album. Next base: position 1,440,779,285 of record OY728140.1, on the reverse strand, counting down.
TGATAAAAGGTTCCATAATTAGTTATTTTTAATTATTTATAATTTTATAATTTAATTTCGTATGTATTTTAATTATTATTCTTAATTATGAAGACAGTGGGGAACTTGTTTTAGTAATTTATAATGAACAGATGGTGTTGTCTGAATTAATGAGTTTATTGTTTATATTAAATGTAAATAACCAAAAAAGACACTATTTAATTATTAATATCCTATATTATGTTTACAAATCCATCCTTTATAGAAATTTATATCATTGTTCATGGAGATGGTTAGACCTCTAAAATAAAAACATACAACAATCTAGGTGTGAGTATGGACCAGGAAGAGAATATTATTTTAATAATATCATTATAAAAAGTGTATAATAACATTATTTAGATGTTATTATGGTTTTTAATCATAATAGTTTAGAGTTATAAAATTAATTTAAATGAAAAATAAGTTTTCAATTATAAATTAATTACATTTTCTCTTTGTATGTTCATTTTAGACGGTTTGTTTTACCATGATACCTTATTAAAAATATTAAATATTGAATGAATGATTTATATTTACATAATAAAAATAAAAAAATAAATAATATATATTCAATAATCCAATTTTAATAAATATTTTGACAAAAAATGAAATGTGTCGTTCATGGAGACAGTAATCCGAACATGCACTTGAGCAAAATTTTCATTTTTTCAATTGAATAGGAGGGGAATACATAATGGTTATACCAAAATATATAAAACATTTAAGTATATTATATATAATTATATAATTATATAAATATGGTTATAATTTGTCTAGATAAGGGTGGATAAAAAGGGTAATGAAATAAAGTTAAAAAGAAAGTAACACTTACGTTAAGGATTGAGATCATCTTTTAAATTTCCCTTTAGAAATAAAAGACTTGAGGAGATTTATTGATAATCAAGGATAAGAAATGTTTAAATGAGATATATAAGAAGATAATTGGGTATATTTTCATGAGAGAATGTATCTATAGGTGTGGAACTAAATGGGTAGAAGTTATCTCATTTTATAAATGAAAAAGAGAAAACATATTTGCAAATGAATTTCAGATGAGGAGTAAGAAGGGAATTTCATGAGAGTTAGGTGGGAAAATTTTGGTGATAAAAATAAGTATGAAATTACACAATTAAAAATGAATCATATAAGTTATAAATGTCAAATTGATTTATTAGAATTCGAGCCACATTAGATTACCCAATTGAACACTTATTAATATTGATTTAAATTTAAACATTTATTTATCTTATCAATAAAAATAGTAGATGACCCACATTTCCAAATTCTAACATGGTGAGACCAAAACTGCACTCCATGTAATATAATTCAATTCCTAAATATTATAAAATTAACTCTAAAAAAGATATAATGTATTGAACACTGTTTTTTGAAAAAAAATGTTGGTTTAATGATTATATATTTTTAATCTTATTTTACATTTATTACCATTTAAGTGAGTGTTTAATTATATTTATATATATTTAAGAATAATATTATAGTATTTATTTGAAAATAAATAAATTTAATTTAAATTTTAAATATTAAGTAAAGTGGTATTCCTTGAAAAATAATTGTTTTAAAATGGTAACTAATAATTATCTTAGTAACATACTTTTATTAATAACAAATAATTTGACCATATTATATAATTTGAAAGTGATGATTAACAATATTTAAATCATTTTATATGATTAAACTTATAAAAAATAATATCAATGTGCATAAATTAGAAAATAAAATTAAGAAACATGTATCTTCTAAGTATATAATAAATTTACTACTTTCCTAAAAATAACTATTATATGGTTGTTAACTTATTTTATAGTATATATTATCAATAATTTTCATTTAAACCATTATCTAACCATAACATAATTGAATTCACATATTAGGAAAAGTACAATTTTATGAAAATATATTTTGACACATAAAATGAATTTATATATTATCTAGTTTTACTAAATGAATTTTATAAAAATAATGATATTAAAAAGGAAATTATTTTTATTTATACATATATTTCATAATTTGTTTACCTTTATATTTACCCACCAAATCCATGGATAAATTTTAATGGTTATATAACATTTTTTAATTCATTTTGGTTGGTTTTTCGAGTAATGTAATCTATTAAACACAATATTTATTTTAAGGAAAATGCATATTAAAATATTAGGTCGTTACATTCTACCCCCTTAAATAAATTATGACTTCAAAATTTTAATTTTTACTCAATAATAAAATTAGGTGAGGGTATTCTTAACATATTCATAATTTGGGATAAAACTTCTAATATGAATTCTCCCTTACTCTCTTATTTTATATCAAGTTAATTATCCTTACTCAAACAACATTAATCATTGATACAATCGTATACCCAAATATTTATATACCCTAATCATATATTTCCAATAACATACCATTCCCAAACCTATTTGAATATCGAATACATTAACCCGTAGTGAGTTCATGTTTTCTTATATAAATTAACATTATATTTAACACTAAAATTTATTAATCATTAGTTCATAAAGTCAAATATTAGCCAATATATATCATAATCTAAAAATGAGATAAAAATATCTAAAAATTCCATAGATCACTTTTTATTTAAAATAATAATCAAATACATGATTATCAATACTATCAAACTAACATTTCACCAAGTCAATCAACCCTTCCTTACATCAACATCATGTATATATTAAACCTAAAAGTTATTCATAACTTAATCGTGTGTTCTACAATAGTTATACCCAAAAATATAAAATTATCATAAAATAAATTTTTAATGTTATTTATAGAATTTAACACATTTTTTCAAAAATACTTTAATGTTTCACATAATCCTTATAAATTTTAGAATCTAACAGAATATCATCGATAAATATCATGTGCTAATTAAAATAGCTATGTATGACATTGTTTATTTTATATTATGATATCAACCTCACTAAAATATGAAAGATTAGGAATCTATCATTTCCCATCACAATAATAATATTCCAAGATTATTAACCATTTAAGTATACTCCCTTATTAAGTTATAAAACATCATTATTTCGAGATATATAGCTATCTAAACTTTACTTCCCTTCTACTATTTCATTCAAATACTATAACCAAAATGATTTGGATAATATCCAACATAATCATATTAAATTATCATATTAATATGAAAGATCAATCTTATGATGTATTCTCTAATGACACCTTCATTTAAACTTATGGAACATGAATTTAAACTATGTCACACATGGTTTATCTTATAATTATCTTGGTTAAAAATTGGTTAGTTTATGTTGTGTTCCCTCATAATTCTTAACTTAATGGTATAATGTAATGACAAAATAAATCCTTCCTAATGTCTTAAAAATTGTATTTGATAAACAAAATCACACCCCTAAAGAGTTTATTGCCATGATTTTAGTCTTCATCCCACTCATCATACACTAGAGTAAAGATCTATTCAATGATCAACCAACCTTTTTCAGGGTGATTACCCCTTGGTTCATTTATTCTAAAGCCACATTGACTTTCATGTATCCATAAAATGATGTATTTACTAGAATAACCACAAAATATCTAATTTATCAATACATTTGGATGTTATCATATACTTACACTTGTCCCTTAGACTTATCCCTATAGTTTTCACAAAAGTTAACTAATATAAATCCTCCAAATATTCAATATCACCTAAAAAAGATAAAGGTTTATCTATACCTTTCAAATTAGGATAAACTTTAACTTATAAAATATTTATGAATTATTAATTCCCAAATTATCATCAACTAATAAATCCTAATCTAGAGGGATATCTAAACCCTACCCTGATACTAGCCATAGTAGTCTACAGAAATGACCATCTAGATTACATGATTTAAATAAAATATTTCATTACAATACATTCTCAGGACCTTTTTGGAGTATAGTTTTTGATAATTAGTAAAAAACATTAATGAACAAAAATTGTTTCCTTTTAAATTAATATACGTTTTACACTATAAAAGTAACTACTTAATATATATAAAGTCCTGAACATGTCCCACTAATTATCCACATAATATGATCTCCAGGAAATTTCTTACTTATCATATCTTCAATAACTAGAGAAATGGAAACATAAGAAAGGGGTTGGATCAAATTCATGATAAGGGTATATATAAGTGATTACAATTAAAGGTAATAAGTGAGTACATGATAAGTATATAAGAATGATTAGGATATTTAAGAAAGTTATACCCAAGAAGGAATAGATCCTAAATAATGACATACCATAAGAATGCTTCATGATGATTACTCATATCCTTGAAATAATTAATACTTGAGAATTTTGGCGCTTCCATAAGTACATGAATCATAAAATAGTGGACTAGGTATCGCAACTTGTTTCCCTTAGTAGAATAGTTTTCACTCACCCATTACACTTGGTGACTCAAGCATCACTCAGTTATTTCCCATGGAGGATTAAGCTATAATCATTTGTTTACCTTAGTGGAATAGGATTCACTCACCTATTTGTCTTGGTGGATCAAGTCATCATGAACTATTACTCATTATCTCATGAGATATAAAACCTTAACGAATGCATTGGAGGGTGATACAATACCCCACCAATCATTATACATACATATGTGTTCCATATAAAATAAATCATCAACATATCATAAAGAAAATAAGGAAATAAAATGGTTTATATATCCCTTTTAAGTGAAATATCATAAGGAAAACATTAATAATTCCATCAATAATAATAACATGAAAAAATATGAAAATTAAATGGGAATCCAAATAAATTTAGTAACATTCTTGTAAAATACCTTTCATTCTTAATAAAAGATCATATGGTATTTACTCTATATAGATAAAGGGTATTTAGTTAATTCAATAATTTTTCTAATAAATTGAAGTATGGAATCTAGTTGAACACCCTTCTATCAAAGAAATGGAAAATAGGGGTACAAAACATATTAATTGGATGAAACATCATTCTTATTCATGGTGGATTGTAATCAGGACAATGGTAGGGATGAACCATATATTTTATAGAAAACATCATTACATAATCTATCTAGAGAATGAAAGTGTACAGTAACATTTAAAAAATATCCTTAATCAATCCATAAGTCCATGATCATAATAGGACAAACAACACCTCTCCCTCATCTAATTTGAGCCTTCCTAAGTGTAATAAACTGTTGGACCTTTGTCTTGGGACCATCTCTTAATGTTTCTTACACACTTGGATCCTTGTGACTATCATCGGCTACCTACTACCAAGCCCTCAGCTCGTAGGTGCCCACTACCAGCACCCACTATTGGCATCTACTATACCAAGAACCTATCCACCACCAAGCCCCGCTTAATCACCCCATTGTAGGTGGGATTGTAAATAGATACCACTGGGGCCCTGATGTCCCAACTTAAGCCCTACTCAATGTTTTCTTCTCTAAAAAAGGAATTCCAAACCATATCCATGGAGTATCATGTGATATCATTAAACCTTATAGAATACTCCACCATCGTCAAACTACCCTACAGTAGAAGTATAATCTCTTATATGCGCATTGATCACAATGTTGCGGGGTAGAACTCCTCCCTAAAGAGACCCTCAATGTTTGACTAAGAGAGAGTTGTCTCAACATGTAACTGAGTAACTATACTATAAAATCACCCAATATATCCATAAAGAAGACTCTCCATGGTGAACTCAATATAATATGAAAGAATCCTAAAAAGGTGACAAAATTGAGTGACTACATCTAACTAGTCCTCAGCCACCAGAGGCTCTGGCTTGCCTCGAAACCTAGGAGGTCACTGCCTAAAGATCTTGTTCAAGACACTCAGCCAACATGCATCCACTTCTGGCACTACCATTCCAATATTCTTCTCAATGGGTTGTGGTATATCTGGTAAACCACCTATAAGAAGTATCTACAGTACAAGCCCCTATACAATTTCCTTGTCACTCGACAGATCATCATTGTGATCATGTAGTGGAATCCTAGCAATCTATCTATGTGGAGGCATCCTAATACAAAACAAGATTTACTAGGTAAAATAGTATTTCTAGGGAGATGACTCAAAAATGACATGTGAAAAAAACTCATTCTAATTTGATGCATGTACTAACATTTTTTCCTAAAACCAATGACTACATGTACTGAGTCGAAAGGCAGGTGATCAGAGTCCTGGTGTATGGATAAGTCAGCAACCACACTAATATTTTATTCCCTAGCCTAAAATCTAAACATGAAACACAAAAAAAAATTCCCCCAACCAATATCACCCACTCTAGTCCTAAGGTAGAATCATTTACTTTGATACTAGTCAATCACAACTTGACCTGCCAGGGTTCGACCTGTGACTACCGCAAGCCCTCCTCTAATAGGGAAGATGATAGTGCCTAGGGACACATTGGAATATTACATTTATGAGAGACATTATCCTAATGTTCATGTACAAATTCAAACAACTCAAAGCCCATAAAACATATAATTTTAAATCAACTGAAACAAATGCGTACATAAATATATAATCTCACAAATAGAGTATTATACTAAGGTACTGAAAGAAAATAGGTGACAACTACAAGACCAACCAAAAACTATAACGTGTCCAACCATATCTAAAGGGGTGGAAAAAGATCAATAAAAAGTTCCTGAAGAAAACCTTGGCCTCTAAAGATCTACCAATAATCTACCCACTCTATGTCCTACTATGACATCATCAAAGGGGTCATCATCTATATAAGACATAACACATGTGGAATGAGACTGTGTAGGGGTGAGTATGACAATACCGAATAGGATACTCTGAAAACACTAAACACAAATCACCAAGTATTTTCCGCCCAATATATGATTTGAAGTTAATTTTTTAATAGAAACACGTAGATATACTTAGGAAGGACACCTCGCCACTTGACAGTCACAACCAACTTCCATCCACAAGATTGTGCTCAAAGAAATTCTTGTTCTAGGAGAATACACTCTAATATCCATGTTATCAACAAATACTTTCATTATAGAGGTCTAGATCATTGGGGCCCATCAAATAAAACTCACTAGTCCGAGAAGACCCTAATACTCAGATATGGGATGACTCCCAGAACTACTGGGGGACACCACAAACCTAATCTGGATCAAAACTATAGGTAAGGGATAATATTACAATGATGAAACAAACCCCACTAATATAGGATACTTGATAGGGGATAAATATCCTACTAAAAGAGGTCATGATGATTCCACCATCCCCAACTACTGTTTAAAGTTGATATGTGATCCCACTCTAGTCTCTCAGAGGGATGCTACGAACTATATCTGAGATTTATATTCTCGAGGGGATCACAATACTATTATTTTTTATGTAATATTGTATTGTACATTTAAGGGAATGGACCAAGAAAACTCACTTAACAAATACTGTTCTATACTAAACAAATGATGGGATTTAAACACCCTTTTAGGGGTTACATGGCATGTACTAGGGTTACACGGCATGTCCAGCTATCCCTATGTCTTCTCGTATGGTAAAGCCTCACACGACATGTAAAACATGATATACATGGAATATGAATGAATCAAATGGAATGTAGAGGTTTCTTAACACATGAATGTATCATATGGTTGTGTTATTGTATCTGAAGTCATTCATGTGTACTACCATGTTTACACCTGGTCGTGTCCATGTCCAAGTACATAGTTTTCCACTGGCCATGTACTTATGACTGTGTCCATGTACATTTTAAAGTACATGTTGATCTTCTTGGGGAGGATTACAAGGCATGTGACTATGTCACACAGCGTGTGATACTTAACTCTAACTCAGACCCTAGCGCTGCAGCTAGGGGGTCCCACATGGCTGTAACATAGGTCTACACACTTTGTAGACCAATATTTTCTAAAACCCATAGGTTCTTCTCCATTATTCCTCACAATATTTTTCATCTTCATTTCTAGCTGAGGATTACTCTAAAGATCACGAATCTAGTTCAATTGATCCCAACCATATCTTTCTTTTCAGAATATATATTTTAAAACAGATCGGGAATGCACCTCCTACATTTTCATCATCGTGTTCCACTCGAGAATACGAGGAACCATTATTTTTGATTCTTTATCCATTAAACTATCTTCTGTATTCATCAATTCTTAAATCAAAACCTATATCACAAGAGTAACCCATGATATTGATCCTTTGCTATGAATAATGGTTACACAATAATTGAAAACTTGGTATTATTCGAACCACTAGCCAAAGAAAATACTAATGATGATCAAATGGAGAAAAGTGGGAGAAATCCACAAGCCATAAAACATGAGGAAGAATCAACATTATTTGTTTGTTCCTAACTGATTCATATTCATAGAAATTTAAAAATAAAAAAATGATAGATAAAAAATGATTAATAATCCATCAATTTAAATATGAAAACGACGCACGTATACATTTTGTTCATTGGATCGATATGATTTCCAATGATATTAAGAAAAGGGATATAAAATTATATAAATAATCCTACCTAGAGTTTGAATTACTCATTGACGAAGAATAGGTGTGTTTCCTTCATTGAAAAAATCCACAAACTTCATAGGTGCAATGATCCTCGATCGAGTCTCGATATGTCGTCATTCACCCTGAATATCTCCTCCAATGATATCAAGGTCTCAAGGGATAAGTGGCTAAACCTATGAAAAAATCTAAAACAATATATTCATTGTTGTATTTTGTCACTGTATCAAATAAAATAAAATTAATTTAATTTAATTATTTATTTCATTAATTCGTGCTGGTGATAACGTTTTCACAAAAAACCCCACGCCGATAAAGGTTATCTTGCATATAGGGAAAAACATGTGTTCTAAACACAATGGTGCCCTTAGATTTCAAATTTGGGACCCCATTCAAGATTTATTCAAATTTTTTAGGGAAATTGTCTACATCTGTTATTAAATATATTTATCATATTTCAAAAACTTATTCTGAGAACAATGGGACTTAGAATCACATGTCATCTTAGTAACTGGTCTTAAAAATAATCCATATAACATCGAAAAATAATACATGGAAAATATGAGTCACTAAAATTTATAACTGATAAAAAACTATTTTATAATATAATTTGGGAAATAAAGTTGATTTTAGAAGTATGTAAATGATTTTTTGAGTTGAGAGTTTTTTAAATGAAAAACTTCATTATGGATTTTCATGTTTTTTAAAATTGATTGAAAATTTTATTTGAATTTTATATCACATAATGATATTTTTTTCCCATAAAATATTTTAAAATGTTTTTAATAGGGCCTAAGGGTTTATAAAATGTATAACATGGTCAATGGTAATACATCCTGAATGAACAAAAAGTATCATAAAGAAAACAATAGTGTAAACATAAGAACCTATTATTGTAGAAAAAAATTTCCCTTCATAGATGTTCTAGATTATTTATGTACTGGTTTTCCTAATTATATAAATCTATAAACATAAAATATTCTTGAAATTTAATATAATTAAATCTTTATTGTAAATCTTGTAATTACTGATAGAATAACTTATGGGTTGTCATAGTTGGTATCAATTTAGAATGTAAAGAGTATGTTTTTTAGCATAAGATCTAGGTGTATGGGTACAGATAATTATAATTCAAATCACAGTAAAGGTTTATATGATTTATTGTTTTTTATTTTATTTTATGAGAAAACCATAGGGTTTAATTGTAACACCCCAATATTACATATTGTGTTATTTCTTCAAAATAATTCAATAACTTTCACTAGACGCAACACTGAGTTAAAGCGCACCATGACTTACCAAACTAGCCGTCATGAATAGTAATACCTAATTTTTGAAATTTTATAAATTCTATCTCTCAATAAGGTCATCATTTTTTTATTCAGAATATCAAAATTATCCTATGGTGAAATTTTGGCACTTTCGGAATAACTTTAATATTTTGAAGAATAGTGAAAATTACTAAATTTTAATTAAAAACAACTTTTTTAATCAAAATAATTAATAGTGATAAATTATGAATTTGAGTGGTTTTAAAGTATATTTAGAATATATATTTTTTATTTAATACAATTTTGGTCATTTACATAATTTCACAATTAAACCGAACATAAACAAGTATCAACCTTTTGATAGTTATTATATCTTAAAAACACCCTTTTTGTTTTGACAACAGGAATTAATTTTAAATTAATTTCTGCCACTTCTGTGTTTTGAATTTGGAAAAATGGATTCCATATTTGGAATCAGTATGTTCAAATTGTGTAAATAGGTAACTTTTATTTTTAGACATTTTGAATAATTACTTCGGTAAATATTTTATTTACCATGGTTTAAGGGTAAATTCGGTAAATAAGGGTTAAAATATAATATTATAATAATAACAAATTACCCTCAAATGTGTCCTAACATTATTGGTTGATAAATTTCCGACCATGGGAATCTTTGGGTCGTTTTTTGGACCCCATGGAGCCACTTGTAATTGATAATGACACTTTATATTAATTAAGTTAAAATGAATACAAAAATAAAAGAAACATATATCTTTTAGAAAAAAAATTTTACATAGGGTTATATATGTTGGATTTTCGACTATAAAAATTCATTAGAAAGATCAAATGATTTCCTACATAATTGTATTTTATTTAGAATTTTTATACATTAAATAAGTTAATTTATTTATGAAACAAGGATGATTCAACAATTTCCATTATAATGAAAAATTAAAATAATTGATATTATAAATACAAAAATTAATATAATTAGAGACTTTTTATTAATTACAATAATTTTATAAGTTAATATTACATCTTAGTAATGATTTAAGAAAATTTTTTCGAAGTAATAATTCTGTTATAATTTTTTTTTAAAAAAAATCAATTATTGAATAGTGTCAAAATTGACATAAAAGAGTTTTTAAAACAAATAGAATATTATTAATTAATATTAAATTCTTAAAAATATAAGGTTCGGCCAAGAGATTTATATCATGATAGGTGTATCATTAATGGACCACTTGTGGGTTTCTTAGATGTATATAGTATTTTTATTAACCATATAATATAAAAATACAAAGAGACATTGTAAAAGTGAAACTAATTAACTTAGAGTTAATACTTAAAGATAAGGTTAATATAAGTACCCAAACCTGTCTAAATCCTATCGGTTGAGTGGTTTTCGACCCATACCCACCTTAAACTTTAAATAATCAACATTGGAGCAATTAGAAACCGAATATGAATTTATTATAAACAAATATTTCTAGTTTTCCAAAGGTGCCTCTCACCCCTCTTATAAAAGGGCACTCCTCCTTCTTATTACATCACATATTAAAAGCCTTTTGGATCGGCCAACCCCTTCCCAAATACTCTCTCAACTTCCCCCACTACAACATAGAGGCCTTAGTTTGATCATAAATCCAACCTATGGAGCCCTTTTGATCAAATCAAAAGGAAGAACCTCAAGAAGAGGTAATGTTTTCACCACCCATTTTCAAGTTCCATTCTTCTTCCACTTATTCTTTATTTGTTGTTACCATTCTAAAATAATAACTACAGTATCTTATATATATTTTTATGTTATTATAATTATGGTACAACTATATTAAGTATTCTATCCACCCTTTTAATAACATGTCACCATACGTGCGTACGTACGACTTACCGTCTCCACGTTGTGGTGTAATTGTTATTCAATATATTATTATTTGAATGGGTATAATAATGATTTTTAATTCATGTAAATAATAAATATAAGAAGATAATGATTCTGTATATATGATATACCATCAAATTATATATTATTTTAATATCAAAAGAATGATATTTTCGCTCGTGCGTACGTACGGACTACCGTCTCCACGAACGTGATGAGATTCATTCTCCATCATATCCATTCAAGTATAATTATCATTTGATGATTTAAAAATAATTTTTAAGGACTTTATATCATTCTGGATATGAAAAATATACAACCTAAACATTATAAACATGGCTTATGTAAAAAAACATATAAAAGAAAACGAGTAAGTTAACAACTGAAACGACGATAATACTAAGATATTATTAAAAAAGAAATGTTAAAAGATCATATATGATATCATATTAATATATATGATTTTTGTATAATTTAATAACAATTACTTCACCATTATAGAGGAGGTTAACCTACCCTCTACCAAGGAAATGTACAAGGTAAGGGTTTATTTCACAATCTCTTCATTATCCGAGGTTGTTTATACGCAATTATCTAATGGGATCTCTTTATCACCCACATCCATTTTCTTCAAAATTTATTTCAAATTTTTTTTACTATTAACAAAGATTATGGGTTAAATTCATTTATACCCTTATGTTTTTTTAATGTAATCTTTCCATCATTTTCCAAACAAGGCACTTTTTACGTTTTGACAAATTTAAGGTAAGAATGTTTTTTTAACTTATACAGTGGGTGCGGCTATTTACTGCCGTTAAAAAATCGTCAAAGCTTCCCTTACAAGCTTATAAGAATATTTTCAAAGTAAATGTTTTATTTTATAATTATATGACTTTTAAATGATTTCAAAATGAATATTTTAAGAATTTTTTAATGGTACTTTTTATCAAGATCAAAATTTTAAATGTTTTAATGATTTATCATTCTAAATATTTTTAATTAATGTCCATGTTTTAAAAATGATTTTAATGATTTATTTATATGGACATGAAGGTTTAAAAATGATATTTCTTTTCTAAAGTTTTAATGTGGTATGGGATACTTTGATTCAAAAATCCATTTTAAATTTCTTCATTTACAAATGTGTGACTTTTCAATGATTTCGAGAAAAGAGATATTTCTCTCAAATAGTTCTGATTTCATCTATGTCAACATCCTTTGATGGATTTTAAGCTTATTTGAAGTTGATTTATTATGATAAAAAACTTCTATATTATATTGAAGGTTTTGTGATATGTTTGATTGTGGATGTTCTATTTTTATACCATTCATGGTTTATGGTGAAAATATTGACATTTCGTATGCTAGTTTTAATACGAATGTTTATGTTATGTTTTAACCTTTTCATATGAGAATGCATTGGACTTAATATGTGATGGGTGGAGCCTGATATAGCTTCTCGATGCATCGGTACGTCTCATGAGACAAATTAGTGTCTTGGCACAAGGCCTTTCAAAAATCTTATTTATAGTCTTGGCACGAGGCCTTGGCTATGTGGTTATGATAGTCTGGCATTATGCATTCCATCATTATGAAAGTGGTTATTGATATTGCATGTGATTATTCAATTAGTAGAATATCCATGTGAATAAGTAAATGGCATTATTTCATTTTACGTTTTCCATACTATGTTGAATTTCAAGTTTAATAGGCTTTTGTTTTAGTTATACATAACCTTAAATTTTTATTCTTATTTATGAAAGTTTTTGCTTTATTGTTATCCTTTAGGGGAATTTGAGCTCACCCCTTTTCTATGTTTTATTTTTCCCAGGATTTGAAGAAGTTATTTTTGAATGACCTGTAGGGATAGTATGTGGGGATATGAGTGTGGAACATGGAGACAATATATTGTTGTAGATTTTCACTTATTGATGTAATGTAAGACTTTATAAATATATCTAGTGCTTCCAAGGCTACTAAACCAATCGGTCTTTCGATATTTGATCTTTCTTGTGATTATGACAATGTTATGTAATAATGCACTAACTCCGGGTAACTGGGGTCGGGGCGTTAGAGTTGGTATCAGAGGAAGTTTAGTACAAACCATGGAAGCTAGATTTAGATAAACGTTGATTAGAGCACATAGATTTAAGATTGACATTGAGGTTTAGTATAGAACAACATCCTAGAAATTTAGTATTGTAGAGATTTTGTGAATTTTCTGAGCAATACATCCCTGTCTGGATACGAGTAGGTATAGGTGGCTCTGGCACAGTTGTACCTAGGGGTAAAACCTGAAAACACCGCTTTAAGCTAGACTCGAACGGGAACTGGTGCACGACAACGGGCCTTGCTGTACTCATGGTTACGACACTCCCGGGGGATATGCTTAACATAACACTCATTTTCATTAAAAATCATTGTGAAGGGTTTATGAGTATATACTTCCTCAAAAAAAACATTTTTATGATTATGGATTATATCCGTAAACTATTTAATTTATGTTATGTGTTTTACAAGATTGGGATTAGGTATTGTTATTCATAAACTAATCTAGTGTATTCCATTGTTTAGAAATGGCACCCAGTAGAAGGAATTAGAACTCTAGAAATGCACATGATCCAAAGAGAATGAAGGATCATATCTTTCATGGTCTTAAGCTGGAATTTATAAGAGAAATAGTCTCCCATGTATTGTCATCATATGAAGAAATAATATCATGTGTTGATAAGATAAGTAAATAGTTTAATGAGTCTTATGGATTTGAAGGGAAGCAAGAGAAGAAAAGGATGGAAAAGGGAAATATGGATAAAGGGAAGAGGGAAAAGAAGAATTTTCCCATATGTGATAACTATGGGAAGAAACACCCTGGAACTTGCCTGCAAGGAATGGGAGTTTTTTATAAGTGTAGAGACAAAGGACACAAAGTTTGTGACTGCAAGGGTAAGAAAATGGTTTCAAATATACAATACTTCATTTGCAAGGAGTTTGGACACTACGAAAACCTATGTCCCAGTCATTAGACTATGCCAAAAATGATGCTATTTTGATAATAATCAAGTTATGATACTACCACAGATGAAGAGGAATAATTAGAGTTCTTATGTTGATTATGTAATTTGAGTGTTGTATCAACAATGTACTTGTTATAATAATTATGGAGTATATAAGGATTGTACTACAGTACTATTTCATCAAGGACTTGAGATTGTGTGGAACAAAGAAAAGTGACTCAATAGCAGGATAAAGTTTTGGAAAATATATGGGTGAGAGAATGATAAACAATTATATATTTCTAATACCGAGGTAGTGATTTTGGAATAATACATGATTGATTTGGATAAATTATATTAGATATTCTTGACTACCTTGAAACTGATTAATGATTTTTATATTCCATCATTATTGGGGTTTACAACATTTTTGGATTAAAGGAGTATATCCATTATTTTTTAAGGAATAAGGGATCATGAATGTAATCAATAAGGTTTTATGGTAATTTAGGATGTTGCAGTGTTATAAAATAATACATGATGAAGGTGTTCACATGTTATTACATAGAAAAAACGATCTTTTTTTTGGACTAAAGAATTTTGGATAGTTTTAGTTTGGATTATTTTTGGATTTCCATAAACGGAAAACCCAGAGGTTGGGCGGCAACCCGTCGCGTCCAGCAAGGCCGCGAGACTTGAACCCACAACTGAAGGGCGACAAGGGTGTATCACCTACCACTGACCCACGTGATGTCCGGGATTGAATAATGTAGTTTTTTTTAAAAGATCGGGTAGATGAATTATAAATTCATTTTTTTAGAACCCTATACGAATAGGATAAATAGAATATATTTTTTTCTTTCTATTATCTTTTAGAGTGAAAGATGAGTTTGTGGTAGAAATTAGTTAAAGGATGGAACTCTACTTGTCAAGAATATATTTTTCTTCTTCTCTTATTCTATGAAGAAATTAATTCTTATACTTTATTGAAGGAATCCTAAAACCAAAAATGTGTTATCTTAATACCTTATGTTTTGTTGAATCTATGATATTTCAAATCATCATAGATTAATGAATTTAAGGACCTCAATTTTACACTTGTTTGTGATTGATGACCACAATCACAACCTATAAATATTTACGTTTTTCCTCCAATAATATATCTCTAATTTACACCAATGTTCTCCTAATAGAGATCATAATTTTGTGGTGACCATTTCATTTCTCTTTTCCTCATATTAAGACTTAATTTTAGTAACCTAATTTCCGATGTGGGTTTTCCCACAATGATATTTTCCATTATCAACCTTTTATTTTCAAAGAACAATTTCAAATTGTGAGGACACAATTTATTGAAGGAGGGGAGAATGTAACTCCCCAAGATTTCATTGTGTGTTATTTCTTCAAAATAATTCAATAACTTGCACTACAAGAAACACCGAGTTAAAGCGCACAGTGACTTACCAAACTAGCCGTTCTGAATAGTAATACCTAATTTTTGAAATTTTATAAATTCTATCTCTCAAAATGGACTTCATTTTTGGATTCATAATATCATAATTATCCTAGGGTGAAATTTTGGTACTTTTCGGAAAACTTTAATATTTTGATGAATAGTGAAAATTACTAAATTATATTTAAAAACATCTTTTTTAATCAAAATAATTAATAGTGATAAATTATGAATTTGAGTGGTTTAAAAGTAAATTTAGAATATATTTTTATGATTTAATACAATTTTGGTCATTTGAAATAATTTGACAATTAAACTGAACATAAACAAGTATCAATTTTTTGATAGTTATTATATCTTAAAAACACGCTTTTTGTTTTGACAGCGAGTATTAATTTTAAATTAATTTCTGCCACTACTGCGTTTTGAATTTGGAAAAATGGATTCCATATTTGGAATCAGGATGTTCAAATTGTGTAAATAGGTAACTTTTATTTTTAGAAATTTTGAATAATTACTTCGGTAAATATTTTATTTACCATGGTTAAAGGGTAAATCCGGTAAATAAGGGTTAAAATATAATATTATAATAATAAAAAATTACCCTAAAACGTGTTCTAACCTTATTGGGTGATACATGTCTGACCAGGGGAATCTTTGGGTCGATTTTTGGACCCAATGGAGCCACTTATAAGTGATAATGACACTTTATATTAATTAAGTTAAAATGAATACAGAAATGACACAAACATATATCTTTTCGAAAAATAGATTTTAAATAGGGTTATATATCTTTTATTTTAGACAATAAATATCCATTAGAAAGATAAAACGATTTCCTACATAATGGTATTTTATTTATAATTTTTAGTGTAACGCCCCGACCCCAGCTACCCAGAGTCGGTGCATTACTTACATAACATTGGCATGATCACAAGAAAGATCAAATCCCGAAAGACCGATTGGTTTAGTAGCCTTGGAAACACTAGATATAATCGTAAAGTTTTACATTACATTTCAAAGTGAAAAACTACTACAACAACAAAGTCTTCATATCCACACTATTAACCCCTCATAATATCCCTGCAAGTCATTCATAATTTACTTTTTCACTACCTGGGAAAAATAAAACATAGAAAAGGGGTGAGCTCAAATGCCCAGTAAGGATAACAATATAGCGGAACATTCAAAATAAGCATAAACATTTAAGGCAATGAATTACTAAAACAAAAGCCTTTTAAAATTGAACTTCAACATAGTATGGCAAAAGTAAAATGAAATAATTCCATTTACTTGTTCACATGGATATTCTACTAATCGAATAATCACATGCAATATCAATAACCACTTTCATAATGTTGGAATGCATAATGCCAGACTATCATAACCACATAGCCAAGGCCTCGTGCCAAGACTACAAATAAGATTTTGTCAAGGCCTTGTGCCAAGACACTAGTTTGTCTCATGAGACCTACCGATGCATCGAGGAGCTATAGCGGGCTCCACCCGTCACTTTTTAAGTCCAATGCATTCCCATATGAAAAGGTGTAAACATAACATAAACATTCGTATTAAAACTAGCATACGAAATGTCAATAATTTCACCATAAACTATGAATGGTATAAAAATAGCACATCCACAGTCAAACATATCACAAAACCTTCAATACAATATAGAAGTTTTGTGTCATAATAAATCAACTTCAAATAATCTTAAAATCCATTCAAACGATGTTGACATAGATGAAATCAAAATTCTTTTTAAAGAAGTATCTCCTTTTATTTTGAAATAAAACATTTTCTTTGAAAATATTCTTATAAGCTTGTATGGAAAGCTTCGACGATTTTATAACGGCGTAAAATAACCGCACCCGCCGTATAAGTTAAAAAAAACATTCTTACCTCAATTCTATCGAAAACGTTAAAAAGGACCTTGTTTTGAAAACGACGGAAAGATTACTTTATAAACCTCTTATAAAAATTCAAACAAGGGTATAAATGACTTTAACCCATAAAAAATGTTTTGAAATACATTTTTAAGAAACATGGATGTGGATGATAAAGATATCCCAGTAGATTATTACGTATAAACAACCTCGGATAATAAAGAGATTGTGAAATAACCCTTACCTTGTACTTTTCCTTGGTTGGGGTAGGTTAACCTCCTGTATAATGGTGAAATAATTGTTATTAAATTATACAAGAATCATATATATTAATATGATATCATATATGATCTTTTAACATTTATTTATTAATAATATCTTAGAATTATCATCGTTTCGGGTGTTAACTTACTCATTTTCTTTTATATGTTTTGTTACATAAGCCATGTTTGTTGTATCTTATTCATATCCAGAATGATATCAAGTCCTTAAACATCATTTTTAAATCATAAAATGATAATTATACTTGAATGGATACGATGGAGAATGAATCTCATCGCGTTCGTGGAGACGGTAGTCCGTACGTACGCATGAGCGACAATATCATTCTTTTGATATTAAAATAATATATAAATGGATGGTATATCATATATACAGAATCATTAACATGTTATATTTATTATTTACATGAGTTACACATCATTATTATACCCATCCAAATAATATTATATTGAATAACAATTACACCACGACGTGGAGACGGTAAGCCGTACGTACGCACGTATGGTGACATGTTATTCAAAGGGTGGATAGAATACTGAATATGATTGTACCATATTTATAATAACATCACAGTATATGTGAGATACTGGAGTTATTATTTCAGAATGGTAAGAACAAGGGAAGAAGAAGTGGAAGAAGAAATGAACTTAGAAAAGGGTGGTGAAATCATTACCTCTTCTTTGGGTTCTTCCTTTTGATTTGATCAAAAGGGCTCCTTAGGTTGGCTTTCTGATCAAAATAAGGCCTCTAGGTTGTAGTGAGGGATGTTGGGAGAGTATTTGGGCAGAGTTTGGCCGAACCAAAAGGCTTTTAAGGTGTTAAGAAATGAGAAGTAGGAGTGCCCTTTTATAAGAGTGGTGAGGGGCACCTTTGGAAAAGTTAGAAATATTAATTTATAATAAATTCATATTCGGTTTACAAAGGCTCCAAAGTTGACTATTCAAAGGATGAGGTGGGGATAGGTCGAAAACAACTCATCCAATAGAATTTAGACAGGTTTGGGTACTTATATTAACCTTATCTTTAAGTATTAACTCTAAGTTAATTAGTTTCACTTTTACAATGTCTCTTTGTATTTTTATATTATATGGTTAATAGACTTACCATATACATACAAGCGACCCCCAAGTGGTCCATTAATGATTAACCTATCATAATATAAGTCTCTTGGCCGAACCTTAGATTTTTAGGAATTTAATATCAATTAATAATATAATATTTGTTTTAAGAACTCTTTTATGTCAATTTTGACACTATTCAATAGTTGATTTTTGTGAAACTCATAAAAGATTGATTACTTCGAACAAAGTCAATTAAATCAATCCTAATATATCATATTATCCTAGAAAATTAGTGTAATTCATTAAAAGTTTCATATTATATTTATTTGGGTATTTATAATATCAATTATGTGAATTTTCTACTATTTTAGTAATTACTACATCATCATTGTGTCATAAATAAAATAAATTATTTAATGTCTAAAAATTATAAATAAAATATCATTATGTAGGAACTCTTTTTAGCTTTCTAATTAATATTTATAATCAAAAATACAACATGTATAACCCTATGTAAAAATTTTCCTTCTAAAAGATGTAAGCTTATACCATTTTTATTTTTATTTTAGCTTTATTAATATAATGTGTCATTATCACTTACAAGTGGATCCATGGGGTCCCAAAATAGACCCAAAGATGCCCATGGTCGACCATGTATCAACCAATAGGGTTAAGACACGTTTTAGGGTAATTTTGTATTATTATAATATTATTTTTTAACCCTTATTTACCGGATTTACCCTTAACCATGGTAAATAAAATATTTACCGCAGTAATTATTCAAAATGTCTAAAAATAAAAGTTACCTATTTACACAATTTGAACATCCTGATTCCAAATATGGAATCCATTTTCCTAAATTCAAAACACAGAAGTGGAAGAAATTAATTTAAAATTAATTCCCGCTGTCAAAACAAATAGCGTGTTTTTAAGAGATAATAACTATCAAAAGATTGACACTTGTTTATGTTCGGTTTAATTTTAAAATTATGTCCAATGACAAACATTATATTAAATGGTAAAAATATATTCTAATTATACTTTAAAACCACTCAAATTCACAATTTATCACTATTAATTATTTTGATTAAAAAAGTTGTTTTTAATTAAAATTTAGTAATTTTCACTATTCATCAAAATATGAAAGTTATCCGAAAAGTACCAAAATTTCACCTTAGGCTAAATTAGATATTCCAAATCCAAAAATGAAGTCCATTTTGAAATATAAAATATATATAATTTCAAAAATTAGGTATTACTATTCATAACGGCTAGTTTGATCGGTTGTGGTGTGTGTTAAAACTCGAAGTTGCGTACAACACACGCTACTGTTTTATTCAAAGGAAAGCATACCGTGTAATCTTGGGATGTTTCATTTTAAATTTTTGATGTCCCCATTTAGTCAAAAAGTTTAAAATATTTTATTTAAAAAGGTTTCACTATTAAAAGTTGATAAAAGTGTAATACTGAAAATGAATCTGTTCTTGCATTATGACTAAGAAACTCATAATATGGATTCTAAAATTATAAGGATTATATAAAGTTTAAAATGTAGTTAATTCTATTCATGACCTCTTTTAATGGCTTTTTTATTTGTAATTCATGGTGTGATTGAACTCGGTGTTGCGTGTAATGCAAGTTATTGAATTATTTTGAAGAAATAACATACTATGAAATCTTGGGGTGTTACATTCTCCCCTCCTTCAATAAATTGCGTCCTCGCAATTTGAAATTGTTCTTCGAAAATAGAAAATATATTTGTGGGAAAACCCGCATAGGAAATTGGTTTACTAATATTTAGTCTTAATATGAGGAAAAGAGAAATGAAAGGGTCACCACCAAATTATGATCTCGATTAGGAGAACATTGGTGGCAATTAGAGACATATAATTGCAGGAAAACGTAAATATTTATAGGTAGTGATTGAGGTCATCAATCACAAACAAGTATAAAATTGAGGTTCTTAAACTCATCAATCTATGATGATTTGAAATACTATCGGTTCAACAAAACATAGGGTATTGGGATAACACATTTTTGACGTTTCAAAATATCTTAGTTGAAATCCCACATCGAAAAATGAATTAATGAGGCCTCTATTTTAAACAAAGAGTGGAAAGTATGAAGATTACCGAACATAACACATACTAGGGTTCCATGTAGGAAAATATGGATATGGAGGATAAATCTAACCATCAATTATCTGATGGAGAGTGGTAGAGAACATGGTTATGAAAAGGCCAAAAATCCCAAAGCCATAAATCAGTGATGATTTAAGGTACCATCTAGGACAACATTTTTGTTCTAAGTTCCTTTTATTAATGTTGAGGAATTTATTTATGAGATTGGCTAAGATCATAAGGAGATATACTTACTTTATAATTAGAGTTTTATCCATTAATAAATTTCTACCACAAACTCATCTTTCACTCTAGAATGTAAAAATTTCTATTTACACTATTCGTATAGGGTTCCAAAATAAACGAATTTATAATTCATCTACAAGATCTTTTAATAAAAACTACATTATTTAATCTAATACATCTCGTGGGACAGTGGTAGGTGATACACCCTTGTCGCCCTTCAGTTGCGGGTTCAAGTCTCGCAGCCTTGCCGGACGCGACGGGTTGCCGCCCGACCTCCGGGTTGTCCTTTTATGGCAATCCAAAATAATCCAAACTAGAACTATCCAAAATACTTCTGTCTAAACTCACAGTCCAACATTTATAAGGAAGGTAAACATAATATAGATCCTTTTTACCCCGTAATAGAATATGAATACCTTCATCATGTATTACCATATTCCTTATTGATTACATTCATGCTCCCTTATTCCATAGAGAATGCTGGATATACTTCATTAATCCAAAAATGTTTTAAACCCCAACAATGATGGAATATACAAATCATTGATCAGTTCCAAGGTAGTCAAGAATATCCAATATAATTTATCCAAAACAATCACATATTATTCCAAAATCACTACCTCAGTATCAGAACTATATTATGATTTATCATTCTCTCAACCATATATTTTCCAAAAATTTATCCTGCTATTGAGTCACTTTTCTTTGTTCCACACAATCTCTAGTCCTTAATGAAATAGTACTGCAGTACAATCCTTATATTATTATAACAAGTACATTGTTGATACAACATTCAATTGACATAATCAACATAAGAACTCTAATCATTCCTCTTCATCTGTGGTAGTATCATAACTTGATTATTATCCAATAGCATCATTTGCCGCATAGTCTGATGACTGGGACATAGGTTCGCGTAGTGTCCAAACTCCTTGCAAATTAAGCATTGTACATTTGAAACCATTTTCTTACCCTTGCAGTCACGTACTTTGTGCCCTTTTCCTCCACACTTATAACAAACTCTCATTCCTTTCAGGCAAGTTCAAGGGTGTTTCTTTCCACAGTTACCACATATGGGAAAATTATTCTTTTCCCTCTTCCCTTTATCCATCTTTCTTTCTTCCATCCTTTTCTTCTCTTGCTTCCCTTCAAAGCCATAGGACTCAGTAAACTCTTTACTTATCTTATTAACACATGATATTATTTCTTCATATGATGATAATACATGGGAGACTATTTCTCTTATAAATTCTGGCTTAATACCATGAAAGATATGATCCTTCTTTCTCTTTGGATCATGTGCATTGCTGGAGTTCTCATTCCTTCTACTGGGCGCCATTTCTAAACAATTGCATAAACTAGATCAGTTTATGAATCGAAATACATAATCCCATACTTATAAAACACTTAACATAAATTGAACTATTTATGGATATAATCCATAATCATAAAAATGTTTTCTTTGAGGAAGTATATACTCATAAACCCTTCATAATGATTTGTAAAGAAAATGAGAGTTATCCTAAGCATATCCCCCGGGAGTGTCGTAACCAAGAGTGCAGCAAGGCCCGTTGTCGTGCACCAGTTCCCGTTCGAGTCTAGCTCAAAGCGGTGTTTTCGGGTTTTACCCCTAGGTACATCTGTGCCAGAGCCGCCTCTACCTGCTCGTATCCAGACAGGGATGTATTGCTCGGAAAAATCACAAAATCTCTACAATACCAAAATTCTAGGAAGTTCTTCTATACTAATCCTCAAAGTTCATCTTAGGTCTACGTGCTCTAATCAGAGTTTATCTAAATCTAGCTTCCAAGGTTTGTACTAAACTTCCTCTGATACCAACTGTAACGCCCCGACCCCAGCTACCCAGAGTCGGTGCATTACTTACATAACATTGGCATGATCACAAGAAAGATCAAATCCCGAAAGACCGATTGGTTTAGTAGCCTTGGAAACACTAGATATAATCGTAAAGTTTTACATTACATTTCAAAGTGAAAAACTACTACAACAACAAAGTCTTCATATCCACACTATTAACCCCTCATAATATCCCTACAAGTCATTCATAATTTACTTCTTCACTACCTGGGAAAAATAAAACATAGAAAAGGGGTGAGCTCAAATGCCCAGTAAGGATAACAATATAGCGGAACATTCAAAATAAGCATAAACATTTAAGGCAATGAATTACTAAAACAAAAGCCTTTTAAAATTGAACTTCAACATAGTATGGCAAAAGTAAAATGAAATAATGCCATTTACTTGTTCACATGGATATTCTACTAATCGAATAATCACATGCAATATCAATAACCACTTTCATAATGTTGGAATGCATAATGCCAGACTATCATAACCACATAGCCAAGGCCTCGTGCCAAGACTACAAATAAGATTTTGTCAAGGCCTTGTGCCAAGACACTAGTTTGTCTCATGAGACCTACCGATGCATCGATGAGCTATAGCGGGCTCCACCCGTCACTTATTAAGTCCAATGCATTCCCATATGAAAAGGTGTAAACATAACATAAACATTCGTATTAAAACTAGCATACGAAATGTCAATAATTTCACCATAAACTATGAATGGTATAAAAATAGCACATCCACAGTCAAACATATCACAAAACCTTCAATACAATATAGAAGTTTTGTGTCATAATAAATCAACTTCAAATAATCTTAAAATCCATTCAAACGATGTTGACATAGATGAAATCAAAATTCTTTTTAAAGAAGTATCTCCTTTTATTTTGAAATAAAACATTTTCTTTGAAAATATTCTTATAAGCTTGTATGGAAAGCTTCGACGATTTTATAACGGCGTAAAATAACCGCACCCGCCGTATAAGTTAAAAAAAACATTCTTACCTCAATTCTATCGAAAAGGTTAAAAAGGACCTTGTTTTGAAAACGACGGAAAGATTCCTTTATAAACCTCTTATAAAAATTCAAACAAGGGTATAAATGACTTTAACCCATAAAAAATGTTTTGAAATACATTTTTAAGAAACATGGATGTGGATGATAAAGATATCCCAGTAGATTATTACGTATAAACAACCTCGGATAATGAAGAGATTGTGAAATAACCCTTACCTTGTACTTTTCCTTGGTTGGGGTAGGTTAACCTCCTGTATAATGGTGAAATAATTGTTATTAAATTATACAAGAATCATATATATTAATATGATATCATATATGATCTTTTAACATTTATTTATTAATAATATCTTAGAATTATCATCGTTTCGGGTGTTAAATTACTCATTTTCTTTTATATGTTTTGTTACATAAGCCATGGTTGTTGTATCTTATTCATATCCAGAATGATATCAAGTCCTTAAACATCATTTTTAAATCATAAAATGATAATTATACTTGAATGGATACGATGGAGAATGAATCTCATCGCGTTCGTGGAGACGGTAGTCCGTACGTACGCATGAGCGACAATATCATTCTTTTGATATTAAAATAATATATAAATGGATGGTATATCATATATACAGAATCATTAACATGTTATATTTATTATTTACATGAGTTACACATCATTATTATACCCATCCAAATAATATTATATTGAATAACAATTACACCACGACGTGGAGACGGTAAGCCGTACGTACGCACGTATGGTGACATGTTATTCAAAGGGTGGATAGAATACTGAATATGATTGTACCATATTTATAATAACATCACAGTATATGTGAGATACTGGAGTTATTATTTCAGAATGGTAAGAACAAGGGAAGAAGAAGTGGAAGAAGAAATGAACTTAGAAAAGGGTGGTGAAATCATTACCTCTTCTTTGGGTTCTTCCTTTTGATTTGATCAAAAGGGCTCCTTAGGTTGGCTTTCTGATCAAAATAAGGCCTCTAGGTTGTAGTGAGGGATGTTGGGAGAGTATTTGGGCAGAGTTTGGCCGAACCAAAAGGCTTTTAAGGTGTTAAGAAATGAGAAGGAGGAGTGCCCTTTTATAAGAGGGGTGAGGGGCACCTTTGGAAATGTTAGAAATATTAATTTATAATAAATTCATATTCGGTTTAAAAAGGCTCCAAAGTTGACTATTCAAAGGATGAGGTGGGGATAGGTCGAAAACAACTCATCCAATAGAATTTAGACAGGTTTGGGTACTTATATTAACCTTATCTTTAAGTATTAACTCTAAGTTAATTAGTTTCACTTTTACAATGTCTCTTTGTATTTTTATATTATATGGTTAATAGACTTACCATATACATACAAGCGACCCCCAAGTGGTCCATTAATGATTAACCTATCATAATATAAGTCTCTTGGCCGAACCTTAGATTTTTAGGAATTTAATATCAATTAATAATATAATATTTGTTTTAAGAACTCTTTTATGTCAATTTTGACACTATTCAATAGTTGATTTTTGTGAAACTCATAAAAGATTGATTACTTCGAACAAAGTCAATTAAATCAATCCTAATATATCATATTATCCTAGAAAATTAGTTTAATTCATTAAAAGTTTCATATTATATTTATTTGGGTATTTATAATATCAATTATGTTAATTTTCTACTATTTTAGTAATTACTGCATCATCATTGTGTCATAAATAAAATAAATTATTTAATGTCTAAAAATTATAAATAAAATATCATTATGTAGGAAATATTTTTAGCTTTCTAATGAATATTTATAATCAAAAATACAACATGTATAACCATATGTAAAAATTTTCCTTCTAAAAGATGTAAGCTTATGCCATTTTTATTTTTATTTTAGCTTTATTAATATAATGTGTCATTATCACTTACAAGTGGATCCATGGGGTCCCAAAATAGACCCAAAGATGCCCATGGTCGACCATGTATCAACAAATAGGGTTAAGACACGTTTTAGGGTAATTTTGTATTATTATAATATTATTTTTTAACCCTTATTTACCGGATTTACCCTTAACCATGGTAAATAAAATATTTACCGCAGTAATTATTCAAAATGTCTAAAAATAAAAGTTACCTATTTACACAATTTGAACATCCTGATTCCAAATATGGAATCCATTTTCCTAAATTCAAAACACAGAAGTGGCAGAAATTAATTTAAAATTAATTCCCGCTGTCAAAACAAATAGCGTGTTTTTAAGAGATAATAACTATCAAAAGATTGACACTTGTTTATGTTCGGTTTAATTTTAAAATTATGTCCAATGACCAACATTATATTAAATGGTAAAAATATATTCTAAATATACTTTAAAACCACTCAAATTCACAATTTATCACTATTAATTATTTTGATAAAAAAAGTTGTTTTTAATTAAAATTTAGTAATTTTCACTATTCATCAAAATATGAAAGTTATCCGAAAAGTACCAAAATTTCACCTTAGGCTAAATTCGATATTCCAAATCCAAAAATGAAGTCCATTTTGAAATATAAAATATATATAATTTCAAAAATTAGGTATTACTATTCATAACGGCTAGTTTGATCGGTTGTGGTGTGTGTTAAAACTCGAAGTTGCGTACAACACACGCTACTGTTTTATTCAAAGGAAAGCATACCGTGTAAGCTTGGGATGTTTCATTTTAAATTTTTGATGTCCCCATTTAGTCAAAAAGTTTAAAATATTTTATTTAAAAAGGTTTCACTATTAAAAGTTGATAAAAGTGTAATACTGAAAATGAATCTGTTCTTGCATTATGACTAAGAAACTCATAATATGGATTCTAAAATTATAAGGATTATATAAAGTTTAAAATGTAGTTAATTCTATTCATGACCTCTTTTAATGGCTTTTTTATTTGTAATTCATGGTGTGATTGAACTCGGTGTTGCGTGTAATGCAAGTTATTGAATTATTTTGAAGAAATAACATACTATGAAATCTTGGGGTGTTACATTTAGACACTAACTATGTAGATTTATTTAGGACACAAGGATGATGCAGTAATTACCATAATAGTGAAAAATTAAAATAATTGAAATTATAAATACGGAAATAAATATAATTTGAGACTTTTTATGAATTAAACTAATTCTATAATTTAACATGGCATGTTATTAATTATTTAATTAACTTTTTTAGATTTAATAATTATGTTATGATTTTTAAAAAAAAATCAATTATTGAATAGTGTCAAAATTGACATAAAAGAGTTTTTAAAACAAATAGAATATTATTAATTGATATTAAATTCCTAAAAATATAAGGTTCGGACAAGAGATGTATATCATGATATTTTTATCATTAATGGACCACTTGGGGGTCTCTT
The DNA here is from genome assembly GCA_963277665.1 of Viscum album. Classification (NCBI taxonomy): domain Eukaryota; kingdom Viridiplantae; phylum Streptophyta; class Magnoliopsida; order Santalales; family Viscaceae; genus Viscum; species Viscum album. The sequence continues at coordinate 1,440,751,288 of OY728140.1, read as the reverse complement.
GGATGTATATAGTAAGTTTATTAACCATATAATATAATAATACAAAGAGACATTGTAAAAGTGAAACTAATTAACTTAGAGTTAATAGTTAATGATAAGGTTAATATAAGTACCCAAACCTGTCTAAATTCTATTGGTTGAGTGGATTTCGACCCATCTACACCTTAAACTTTAAATAATAAACTTTTAAGCCATTAGAAACCGAATATGAATTTATTATAAACTAATATTTCAAGCTTTTCCAAAGGTGTCCCTCACCCCTCTTATAAAAGGGAACTCCTCCTTATCATTACATGACACCTTAAAATCCTTTTGGTTCGGCCAGACCTTAGCCAAATACTATCTCAACATCCCTCAATACAACATAGTGGCCTTAGTTTGATCATAAAGCCAACCTAAGAAGCCCTTTTGATCAAATCAAAAAGAAGAACCCGAAGAAGAGGTAATTTTTTCACCACCCCTTTTCATGTTCCTTTCTTCTTCCACTTCTTCTTTATTTGTTGTTACCATTCTAAAATAATAACTCCAGTATCTTATATATACTGTGATGTTATTATAATTATGGTACAACAATATTATGTATTCTATCCACCCTTTGAATAACATGTCACCATACGTGCGTACGTACGGCTTACCTTCTCCACGTCGTGGTGTAACTGTTATTCAATATATTATTATTTGAATGGGTGTAATAATGATTTTTAATTCATTTAAATAATAAATATAACATGATAATGATTCTGTATAGATGATATACCATCCACTTATATATTATTTTAATATCAAAAGAATGATATTTTCGCTCGTGCGTATGTAAGGACTACCGTCTCCACGAACGCGATGAGATTTATTCTCCATCATATCCATTCAAGTATAATTATAATTTTATGAGTTAAAAATAATGTTTAAGGACTTGATATCATTCGGTACATGAAAAAGATACAACCTAACCATTACAAACATGGCTTACGTAACAAAACATATAAAAGAAAAGAAGTAAGTTAACACCCAAAACGACGATAATAATAAGATATTATTAACAAAGAAATGTTAAAGGATCATATATGATATCATATTAATATATATGATTCTTGAATAATTTAATAAAAATTATTTCACCATTATATAGGAGGTTAACCTACCCTCAACCAAGGAAAAGTACAAGGTAAGGGTTTATTTCACAATCTCTTCATTATCCGAGGTTGTTTATACTCAATTATCTACTGGGATATCTTTATCATCCACATCCATGTTTCTTCAAAATGTATTTCAAAAAAATTTTACTATTTACAAAGAATATGGGTTAAAGTCATTTAAAACCTTATGTGTTTTTAAAGTAATCTTTCTGTCATTTTCCAAACAAGGCACTTTTTACCTTTCGACAAATTCAAGGTAATAATGTTTTTTTAACTTATACGGCGGGTACGGCTATTTACCGCCATTATAAAATCGTCAAAGCATCCCTTAAAAGCTTATAAGAATATTTTCAATGTAAATTTTTTATTTTATAATTATGTGACTTTTAAATGATTTCAAATTGAATATTTTAAGAATTTTTGAAAGGTACTCTTTATCAAGATCATAATTTTAAATGTTTTAATGATTTATCTTTCTAAATATTTTTAATTAATGTCAAGGTTTTCAAAATGATTTTAAGGATTTATTTATATGGACATGAAGGTTTTGAAATGATATTTCTTTTCAAAAGTTTCAAAGTGGTATGGGACACTTTAATTCAAAAATCCATTTTAAATTAGTTCCTTTATAAATGTGTGACTTTTCAATGATTTCGAGAAAAGAGATATTTCTCGCAATTAGTTTTTATTTCATCTATGTCAACATCCTTTGATGGGTTTTAATCTTATTTGATGTTGATTTATTATGATAAAAAACTTCTATATTTTATTGAAGGTTTTGTGATTTGTTTGATTGTGGACGTGCTATTTTTATACCATTCATGGTTTATGGTGAAAATATTGACATTTCGTATGCTAGTTTTAATACAAATGTTTATTTTATGTTTAAACCATTTCATAAGGGAATGAATTGGACTTAATATATGATGGGTGGAGCCCGCTATAGCTCCTCAATGCATCGGTAGGTCTCCTGAGACAAATTAGTGTCTTGGCACAAGTCCTTGGAAAAATCTTATTTGTAGTCTTGGCACGAGGCCTTGGCTATGTGGTTATGATAGTCTGGAATTATGCATTCCATCATTATGAAAGTGGTTATTGAAATTGCATGCGATTGTTAGATTAGTAGAATATCCATGTAAATAAGTAAATGACACTATTTCATTTTACTTTTTCCATACTATGTTGATGTTCATGTTTAAAAGGCTTTTGTTTTAGTTATACATTGCCTTAAATTTTTATTCTTATTTATGAAAATTTCCGCTTTATTGTTATCCTTACTGGGCATTTGAGCTCACCCCTTTTCTATGTTTTATTTTTCCCTGGATGTGAAGAACTAATTTATGAATGACCTGCAGGGATAGTATGTGTGGATATGAGTGTGGAATATGGAGACAATATATTGTTGTAGATTTTCAATTTTTGATGTAATGTAAGACATTATGAATATATCTATTTCTTCCAAGGCTACTAAACCAATTTGTGTTTCGAGATTTGATATTTCTTATGATCATGCAAATGTTATGTAATAATGCACTGACTCTGGGTAATAGGGGTTGGTGCGTTACATTAATATTTTGTTTTAGGATCGTAATTTAAAATTATTTTATAAACATAAAGGTTGGTATGTTATTTCTTATTATGGTTATTTTTGGATAAATTGTAATTTTTGATATGAATATGACATTAAGGATATCCTATTGTTTATCCTCTTAATAAATAGTTTGTTATGATTTTATTTTATATACTCAAATTAACCCTTTTTCTTTTTTGAAATGGATATAACCCTTAGTAACTGAGTTAATAATGGTATTGATAGAAAATACTGTGGTTTTCCAAATGAGAAACTGAATGGGATAGGATATGGAGTGAAAATTATTATGGTTTTTCCTAATAAAAAATATAATGTTAGGATTCACAACCTAAACCTATGTTACTATTATAAAGCATCAAATATGATAAAATGTATTTACATGTATGTTTGGGTGATAAATATCATTTAGGTAAAAAAGATTCAAATTATTATGTGTAAAGAATGTAGGAAGAGTTACTTAGGTAAATGTATCAAAGTGACACAAATATATTTTTAGTGTGGAAGAAATGGTCACATAATAATAATTTACCAAGTAAAAATGAATATTTCAGTTAACATAATAGAGGATAATATGGTTCTTCTTATGGTATCAATTGAATGATTTAAATATTGAGATCATGTGAATTAATAAAATAAATGGCCGTAGTGGAAAAATCCTGAAATTGATTGGAAGGATCATATGAATAATGTTTTAATAAGTTTATATAATGAATATAAATAAAATGTTAATAAAATAAAAAATATGTGAATTATTTTAACAATTAAGATATGTTTAATGTGGGAAACATGATTTAATTCATATTGATGAATCTTAGTACATGATTCATATTTTTTATTATAGAAAGAAAGTATTAAAGAATAATTTGTATAATATTTGTTAAAAGTTTATGAAGTAAGGATGATGGAAGTTTCCATATATTGGGTTTCTAGAGCTTTGTTGTAGTGTTATTTTATTTAAGGATTTGTCAGATTTATGAATTGTCATAAGTTAAAAATATTAAATACCAATTTTTAGGACTTCTATGATTGTATTAAAATGTGATAAATGCTATTTTGGGAGACATTAATTGATGTAAATTTTAACCTTGTGTTTTTCATGTGATTAAATATGAATTTTTTGTGGGTAGAATGTGTTTATATTTGGGATAGAAGTTGTAAGATAAACATACCACTTGTGGTTAATATGATCTTTGATGTTGAGGAAATTATGGTTAATTAGGAGAGAGGGTTATTATATTTTTGAGAACATATGATTTATCATATAGATAAACATGGGATTAAAATTTTTATTTGGTGATTTAAGAGGTTAATGATATTATGGAAGAGTTTCAATATATTTTTTGGAACATTAAAAGAATCAAAGTAAACGGGATATTTTTTTATAGTATAGGATTCTATTCCAAAGTTTTTTATATTAATTAAGGAATAAATATTGGGTAAAATTTTAGAAGAATATAGTATTTAATTATGTATTTTTGGTGATGTAGTTTATTTATAGAAATTATTAGTATTATTTTTAGAATATACGATTTGGGTATATAAATGTGTTCTGTACAATTATTAGTGACTAATGTTGTTTGGAGATAAATTTTAAGTTGATTTTGAAATAATATAAGATAAAATTAAAATTTTTGGGTTTTATATTGGGTATGTTACTTTTTAAATAGTTTTTGGGTTATTTATTTATGGAAGTATTTAATTTGGACATTGGGTATTTTTAATGAGGTTTTTAATACTAATAAATTATTTCTTAACATAAATGTTTATTCGTATAAGATATCATCTTAACATGTGCTAAAAATATTATTTTTGGTTAATAGATAAATTTAAGTGGAATAACTTATCATTCTTTTTTGGATATTACAATTCATAAAAAGTTAATTTTATTTCTTCAGGAATGAGAAATTCATCATGGTTATTTATCTTTTAGAATATGAGATGAAGTAGACATATAAAATTACTCAAATCACAACAAAATGATGAAATTTTTCTTATACTATAGAAATAAAGAAAGTCAATATATTTTACCTTATTCACTATATTTATGGTAAAATAATTCCTTAGACATAATTAGTAGGAAGATATATATATTTAATCTCATATGGAAAATATTTATTAGCTATGAAGGTATGGCTTTTGAAACAAATTAACAATTATAGTCCCTATAATAAAAAATGCATGTTTTAAAAGATAGTTAAAAATAATATGTTTCATAGTCATAAAATAGAAATTAAAGTTATTTTATAAAGAAAATATAATATATTTATATTAAAATTTATTTCTTTCAAGTTTAGTATATTTACCTTCCACTCCACATTCCTTCTATTTTCATCTATTTTAAGATTCCATTATCGAAGATATTTTAGATTAACTGTTTTAGAAGTCCAATTCCACATCTTTTAATTTATTAGAAAAAGTAAATAATTCTTTGTTTGAAATGACATAAAATTTTGAATGTGTAAATTATTATGTAGGGGATAATGTTACACTATAAAATTTTAAACTGTATTTATTTAAGTTAATATCTTGTTTAATACTGCGTGATATATAAAACACCGAACTAAAATGAAAAATAATTTATTAAATTAAATGGTATAAATCAATAAAATTTTAATATAAAATGTGAAAAAAATAAATTAAAACTCACTGGTAATTGATATTAAGTGAGGATAATAACACTTAATGTTTTGAAGTGTTTTTTTCAATAAAAGCAGATTTTATTTATATTTTGTCTCTTTATTTTAAAGTAAAATTTATTAATTTTAAAAATTAAAATATATATAATAGATTTTTTTTACATCATATATTCAAAACAATATTGAGATAATTTGTTTGGGTTTCTTCTAAAAAGATTAATTTTTGGGTGAATAGTGAAAATACTGATTTTACAGATATTGAATTTTTTCAGATAATATCATATTATCATAATGATTTGAAATTTTAAGAAATAAATTTATAGGCCCAATATATATTTAATAATAAATATAATTCATTTAAAAATATAATATTGAAATTATAAATCTATAATTGACATTTTGGAAATCTTAGAAATGTTGTTATTCAAATAAAAACTAGGTTTGGTTCTTCTCTTTTAATCATGTATTGAAAAGGTTTATTTATTTATTTTTAGTTTAAAATTAATATAAGTATAATTTTATTTTAAATAATCCATTTATTTTAAATATAATCAACATTAAAATTCATTTTTGTGTAAAGTCATTTTTTGTGCTTAAAAGAGGAATTTTTCAAAAAAACCGTTTTTAGTTGCATTTTGCGAACATATATTAAAAGTAATTTTTACCAATTATATGAATGGAATCATATAAAATGAATTTAATGTTTGTAAGCACCATGTATAATTTTTTTAATGATTTAAGTTTACTTTTTATTCATAATGAATAGTTACTATGGTAAAATTTTCTCAGCACAAACATGGTTAAAAGGGTTAATACGGGAGATAATCAAAGTGATAAGGCTTAAAATATCTCATAAAATTGTTTTAAATTAATTTTTTTTAATTTATTTATATCATAAAATATATTAAATTTTTAAATTTATTTTCTCTGTATATACTTTCTTCGAGAAATACATTTTTTACATTTTAATGTTCTTAATATTTATTAGGGTGCCACCCTCTCACTTATAAAAGGGAACCTCCTCTCCCCATTTTTCCAAAACAATGAGCAATATAGCTCTAAAAATATATTCCAAAATAAATTCAATACTCTTCTCCCCATGTCCTAGAGATCTTTGTCTTACTAGAAGATCAACCCTATAAGGCTAAAGGTGTTATCTAAAGGTGTAAGCTAAAAGAATATATTCAAGGAGGATTTATAAGTCTTAACTAGATTATTTTAAGTTTATTTCATATTTTAACTATTTAAAATATATTATAAACTTACTAAAATATTTAAATAATTATCTTGAAAATTATTAATTTTTATTATATTTATGGAAAAACTATTTTCTACCCCTCTCTCTACCATATGGTAAATCATAACTTTGCACATGCATACGTATGAAATATCACCTCTACAAAGAGATGTGTTTTTTTTCATCATCACCATTCATATATGGTTATAAATATAGATATATTGGATATATATACTATTTATAAAATAATTATGATTCTATAAAGATAAAATATTATCTATCTTATAACCCACTCATCCACTGGAAATTGAAAATGTTGTTCTGGCATATGTGTGGACTGCCACCTACATGAAGTGATTTTATTATTTTTATTTCATATCACATTGATCTTCATAAGGATTAATTTAATGAATAAATATTATATTTTTTTTATATCATTATGATTATAAAAATGTAAAACTTTATATACATTATTTGATTTTCATCCATTAGAAAAATGAAAATTCCACTATTGGGTGTGTGTTAACTACCATCTTTGTGGAACAATGTATTTCATTTTTCACGACTAAATTACATGGATAGTTATAAAAGATTAATTAATATATAAACATGATAATTAAATTTTCTTTAATATTCTAAATATGACTCAATCAAGGCCCTTTAGACTAAGGTCAATGCACCAATGTTATTTCGATGTTTAAATATCGAACAATTTTAAAACATCTGATGTAAACATAACCAATTTAGTAATTAAGTGAAACATAAAAATAAAAATGTAAATGTTTATTAAAGAAGATAATTATTAATTTATTTTTATTATTCATGAATAAAATAATAGAGAAAATAATTAGGAATATAAGGAATGGTATTTCTCTTCTCAATTCTATTTCTCTAACACTTATTCCATTTTCACCACATGTTTTATCTTATATAGAGTATAAAATTACATATGAATGTATGAAATAAATAATTTACTAAAATTAAATTAATTTAAAAATACATTTTAAATTATGTCCTTAAATTTCATTTGATTCAAAATTAATGAATGAAGTAATGGATTTCTCTTTCAAACCTCCTTTAAAATTTTTTATATTATTTTTCTTTGATATCCATGTTCTTCAAAATAATTAAAATTTTTAAAATTTATACCCCAAAGAATTATTAAAATCATTTTTAACTAATTTTTACATTATTTATAATTTGGTCTAAATGTTATTTTTTAAAAATTTGGTTATAGGTCACGTTTGACTCTTTTTTACCAAACTACAAAAGAATGCTTTCTAACATATACAACATGAACATATTTTTCTACCATAATGTAATTTATTTGTGATTTAACTTACTCCAAATGTTTATATTATTTTTCATAGAATATATTATTCGCATTCTTCTGGTAAATTGTAATTTTTAATATATTTCAAAAGTGAAGGATAATTATACTTATTTTATGAAAAAAATGGAAATTGATTTTTCTTATGGGTTAAAATGACTTTTTAGGGGTTTTTGATGAAAATTTAGGATATTATAAATTTTCTATAAATTTTATTTTAATTTTAAATTTTATATGATGATTTCTAGGTCTTATATATCCCTCAAATGCATTGTGTATTGATATGTTATCGACAAGAGACATGTGTAATTAACCACAATAGGTATTCTTTTGAGTGGGTTCTTGTAAGGGTGATTGTATATATATTGTCCCATGATGAATAATGGGTTTTAAATTATTGGTAAGAGTTTTTAATTGAAATATTTTAATTTCACGAGGTAAGTAAATGGGTTTATGAATAGTTTTGACCTTTTAAAGGTGACTGTTTTTTTCAATGAAAAAGGATTTCATGAGTCCTTATTTATTCTCAAGGAACTATCATGTTTTTTATTTTTTCATTTTTTATTGAAAAAAAATGTCTAATAAAAAAATTTGGTAATAAATTTTATTTGATGTGTATGGAAATTATCTTCGAAGAGCAAGGTTTATTTTTTATAAAGTAAAACATTCTTATATATTTTCATATTTTTCAAAAGTTATTAATGATTTATTTTTTTGTATATCCCTTACTAAGATTCATTTAAACTATCACACATTTTTAATATTTTTCGTAGGGATTAAGGATGTATAATAATTTTATCAATGTTAATGGTGACATGTCTTGAATGTAGTTATGGTGTTATCAATGAAATAGGAGTGTGAATATAAAAAATTCTTTTTTGGAAAAAATACACACTATATGGAAATATCTACTTTTTTATGGAATATTTTTCCTAATTATATAATTATATAAACCTAAATGTTCTCCTAAATATAATATTGAGAAAATATTGTTATCAATCATGTAATTATGGGTTGTTTTGTTATTGTTTGTCATAGTTGGTATTATGTCAGCATGTAAAGAGTATGTTTTAGCATTGGATCTGGGTGTATTGGTTGGAGGTGTTATCCCAAAACCATCTAGATTTTCTAAACATGCTTCAAAATTATATTGGTAGATTGATAATTTATTTTCATTTAATGGTTTAGAGAAATGATGAAGCCTTGGACATACCAATGATCACCGCTACACCACTCTTTCAATTCGAAATGTAAATATTTCATAGAGGTTCTTGGATCTTCACTTACTCTCTAGTTTTAGGGTAGAAGATATATGAGCTCTAAAATTAGATTAAATAAATATTACTTTTAATTTCAGTCTCTCCGTACATATACAAGTGGGTTAATAGTGTCAAAAACTTCACTTGGGCTCCCAAATAAGTTTAACCTTACTAATATTCCCCAAACGACACATATAACCTATTAAACATGTCATATAGGTCATAAGTATCCTATAAAATACTTGTAACACCATAAATAAGGTTATGTGATAAAATAAGAGTCATTCAATTGACTCTTCTCTCCCCCAAATATTTAACCAACCTTGAATAATAATATTCGTTCATAATATATTTTTATTTTTATTCACTTAATAACTCATGAAGAAACTATGTAAATAAATTCAAAAAATTATCTTCAAAATTTTAATAATATTGTATTTATTTATTTCATGTGATCATTTAAATTCTATCACAACAGAACCCCCATTTAAGTGCCCACAATTCCTTAAACTTGAATTCATTATAACTGGCTAAGATTTTTCATATGCTTCATGTGTGACCTTCTATGCCCTAATATAGATAGAAATGAGTCATAATCATTGACTAAGAGTGGTATTAATCAAAACATCATATCCTTTAAGGAGAAAAGTTTTAGTAATAACATTATAATCTGTTATGAGAACAAGGTATATCATATAATCTCTTTTTTTCATGATATCTCATAATGTATAGCGCACAACTTATGTCACCATCCTTACATGATTTATTTATTGTTTTAAGGAATATAAAAGATGTTATTAACTTATTATACCATGGACATGTATTTAATAATGGTTTTATCCTCCTAGTTAATTGGATATGGTATATATCATCCTTTAGAGAAGAGAATTTTTTTTTCTTGATCATGCAATCGATGTCATACAAATAATGAAATTATCAACCCAATTTACCTCACCAAAGTATAAATATCATTATTTTCATCTATCATTAAATTACTTGATCAATTGATAAACATTTACAATGATATCAAGTTGAGATACCAATACGCGTTCTCATAGATAGGAACAGCCAAGGACACATAAAACACATGGTGCTATTATTAGTGGTTCAATCCTCATGATCTCCTCTACTAGCGATCACCTCCAATGGCACGAATGCCTTCATTTTTTATTAATTGTGGATAATCATCCATTCAAGGGATGAGGTGGAACCCTTACAAGCCCCATAGGAGTAAGCATTACATTTCCCGTAGACCTGAGAAGAATTATTTGCCCATAGGCATCAAACATTACATACAACCCAGACTAACTACTTGGAAATACTCCACACCGACATTTTCATCGTGACATCATCTCTCCACCTTTGCTTGGTTGTTCGGCTGGGCATTCAAATGCAATCACAGGGTGGTCCCGATGGAAAGTTTCATACCCTCTCATTCATGAAATCTATTTATCTTCTGCTATGGTGAAATCTCCTTGATCATCCTCTTTCTGGCACTTGTTCTTTGTAGGTTTTCTAGTTTTCATCTGAACTTAAGGTGGCCCAAAAGAATTATGGTGGCCCGAAGGCTTTACTGACCTAAAGGTATGGGTGTCCAGAAGGCCTTAAAGGACCCAGGGACCAAATTCATGGCCCAAGGCCAAAACGGGGGAATAGTCCCGGCTGCTACAGTACCTAATAGTACCTGAGGGGTGCTTGGTGAATGCTGACTGGTTTTTGTTCCAGGCTGTCAGCTTTTTATCTTCTCGATCATGATTTACTTTGGCTGAATCATTTCCTAATATGAGGTGGATTTGGGTCTGCATTGGTTTAATTGTTTGATGTTTGGAGATAGTAGGATTTTGATGTGGCGCTCAAAGAAGGTCGTCCTTTGTATTTGAAGGCTATGGAAAGCTAGAGATGGATGACACACCTGCTCGCTTGAAGGAAGGTCATGCTGCCTACTTTTGACAGTCTTTATTTTTTGAATTTGGCATGTTTGACCTTTCTTACATGTTTTCCCGATACCTCCATGCTGGTGTAAATTCTTTACACCTCGTGTTTGTAATACAACATTTTAATTTTAATAAACTCCTCTAGGGTCATGAATTGGAAAGCCAATTCATGTCACCATAATTTTTAAAAAAAGGCATCAAGACCATATAATATATGTTTAATATTACAATAATAGTATCTCATGGATCTCATTATAGTTGAGAACTATTATAACCTTTTGATGTGATAAGTAATACATGGAAATTTGCATATAAATTGTGTATTTCGAAGGAAAACACTATGATGGAAAGATAAATTCTAGAATAATTCTCTGTATACATAACATGGAAATCAAAAAGTACTTTGTACGTTGGGTTTAGGGAGCACACTTTTACAATAATAAACACAACACCTATTTAAAGAATACCCATGTTTATATTTACTTTTCTTTATTTGATGTTATTTTAAATTTTTTTAAATAATTTTTAATTACTTTATTTTCATTTTGTATATTTGTTATTGGCAGAAAATAGAAAAATAACTCAAGGGTACCATTACATAATAATTAGGCTTTATTTATCTTAAACACTGGTTAAATAATATCAAAATATATTGTATACATACTTGGACTTAAATGGGTGTGGTAAAATAGGTGGGGATGTTGAACTGTTTAAATAAAGATCTTCAAACTATTTTTATTATATTTTTCATATTTATAGATTTCTTAGATAGAACATGTGAGCTATAATATTTCTATTTCTAGAAAAATTACTTTTCTAATTATGATTATTTCACTAGTTTTTAAAATTGTATACTTTAAATGATTTTTTAAGTGAGTCAGTTTTCTATATTTAATAAATGGAAAATATGTTATTAGGTTAGAAATGGTTTTATAGTCCATGAATATAATTTAAAATAATTATTATTTCATAACCTGAGAGATATTATAAGGCAATTTTAGATATTATTTTTTGAAATCCATTTTTTGAGAGTATTGTGTCATGATTGAAATGATAAATTTCTTGGATTATTTTTTGAAGCCATATTATTAGATTATGTAATGTATGATGAAGTCCACTATCTATTTAAGAGATCTCATTTAAAAATATTATATTTTTTCCACCTTGACACTTTAACCCCTTTGAACCATTGAATACAAGAGCTACCTATTTGGTAAGGTACCATACAAGTTATATTAATCCATATTGTATGATCCGGAGAGTTTTTAGGTATGTCATTGTTTACGTTTTTGGTTTAAATATCCTTATGTTAGTTAATGAAAAGTTTCTTGAGATTTTGAGGAGGCTTTTCATGTCCTGGGTTTTCGGACACAAAATAAAGAAAAATGCGGCCATCTAGTGCATTTTACATGGTTAGTACTAATAATTCTTTTTAACCATTCTTTACAGAAGAGGTAGAGAATAGTTGATAAAAAAATGTATAGGGAATATAAAAACCATGTTGAATTGGATAAAGCTAATAAACATGATTACCGAATGGGTTTTCAAACTTTTTGGGATTCTTAGGAAATCGTGTGGCCTATTCCCCTCTTGGATAGAAGGTGGTGCATGGTTGGAGCATGGTTTAGACAACCATTCAGCTAAACCTTTCTCCGCATTAATGTTGGGAAAATTTACCTTTTCCCCCTTAGGATTTAAGAAAAACCTCATGATTTTCTCCCTGGTTCTTCTTATAATTTCAAGATTTATGAACCAACTATCCTTAATATTCTTAAGTATTAATATTTTTTAAGTTATTTGGAGTGTCATCAAGTGAAAATGGATGTTATGGGTGAGACTAACACTCATCTTCCTTCATTTTCTTGTTTAGGGCTTGTGTAGTTGTTATTATTCTTCTAAAGCCATAAAAACCTATTTTTTTATAGAGGATCATAGGTTGGGGCTACTAAGGGTGTCTGAATTTGAATCGAAGGAAAAGGTTGAGTGTGTGGTTTTATAAGGAATTGAGGTAGGTGATCTAAAAGTTATTTCTCGTAATCTTGATGTTGTTTTAATTGTATGTGGTTGTGCTATTAGTTCCTTCTGATTTTTATTTTTATTACCATAGGGGAAAATGATAATTTTTGGGTTAAATGATGAGTTAAACCCCTCATTATCCACGTGGGATCCATTTAGTTTGACTATACTTGGAAAGAGGCCACCCATGGGGTGTTCTGTATTCATAAACATGGGAATGGGTAAGCGAATGTGAATTTGAAGGTCCTATGAGATAAAACCTTTGATATTTATTTTTATTGATATGAACCATAATTTTTAAATGATAATTTTTAATGAAAATGTGTTTTATTTTATTTCATAAAACAGAATAATATCACTTTAATAATGAAGTATTTTTTATGGAATATAAAGGGAAATGTGACCATTGATATTGAACCATTATATAACCACTGGTCAAATATAGCCTTTATTTAATATGACCATTAGAAACTATACTCTGGGTAAAAAAATTTAATGTTGTAATTAGTTTTTTATGTAGTTTTGACAAATGATAATTAATGTAGAAAGGATAAGTGATGGCCTCAAATAGTAAATTCATGTATTATGAATCCCATTTTTTAGAAATTGGGATTGATATAGAATCAATGGGGTTCTCCCTTGACCAATCCCAAGCATAGATTCTATAGTTTAAGATACAATGAAATATTCTATGAGATAATTTCAAGTTAGTGGAAATTACCACTCCACTGATGTAGGCCAAGACTCCCCATAAATCCACCTCTATCGCACACCTTACCCTTAGGTTGTATGTGGGTGTTATAAGGGGTTATGTGTAGAGGCCTTAGTTACTTATTATGTAATTCATTTGTATATGTAAAATTTTTATTCCATCATTTCAATTTTTGGAATTTTTTTCTTAATAAAAATATAGTTTAAATTGAGGTATAATTTGATAAGTTGATTTGTTAGACACAAATTATACATTTTAGGAAAATTATAATTTTTTTATATAATATAATGTAGTATTAATGATATTTATTTTAATAAAATATTATTATTAAATAAATCTTATTCAAATATACAAGATAAAATAATTTTTTATGTCCACAAAAATTTCCAAGTGTTAGAAATTTTACTATGCATTTCAACATGCTATTTTTTAATAAATAACGAGTTTTATATTTAAATGTTAAAACTATAATATTTCTAAAATTATTCGTAAAAATTAAACATAAATTTTGAAATCATTATGTTGAAATTATTTAGGGAAAATTTATGAGAATTTTCTAAAATACATTATTTTTCTATGAATATTAAAAACACAGTTCGGATTTTTTTGGTATGTTTAACAACTTAATAATTATTCCATAATGATTTATTAATTTATTAACATTAATAATAGATCTAAAATATGTTATTTAATTAATATAATATATTTTAATAGATTTTAATCAATTTCTAAACTTTTAAATGTCTTTCTAATGTATAAAATAGAAATATTGATTTTAAAAAAATTACCTTATATAAACTATAATATTCCATGAAAAAATAAGTGATATAAAAAAATTCTTCATTATATTTGGTTAAAATAACATAGAACATGACTCAAATATAAAAAATGATAAGCAAAACCCAGGATAAATCCAATTTTTTTTCACAACCTAATTTACATGTGCCAATATTTTGAAATTATTAAACAAATCCTCCATAGATTCATCACCCCTGAATCTATAGTAGTTTTTCCTCTAAAGAGTCCACCCAAGGTGTCCTAAATCCCAAAAGGTTCCATTCCTCAAGATCTTGGAGAAACTCTTTATAGTAAGGGAATTATCCTCACTTTCTATTTAATTTAATAACATCTTTTCTTATATGTATTCTAAATATTATGGTAACTCTCTCATATTACCTTTTTTATCAAAATATTACTTACAAATTATGTTTTATTAATAGGATACCCATTACCCCTCTCAATTTACCCTTTCTTAAAACCACATTTTATTCCCGTTATGCTACCATTATTACTTCTCAAAATTTCACTCTCCTCCATAATAAATTATCTTTTGATTTTCTTTTTGTGAATACCCAAACCCAATTATTTTTTAGGGTTATTCACCTAGATATGAATATTATTTTTTTATTTTTGTGTGCACACATAATAATCCCACACCACCATTTCATGGGCTTAAAATGACATAATGACCATGTATTTATGATCTTTTGAAATGTCGTGATTTTGATAAGAAACCCATTCTTTATTCACCATGACTTATTAATGATAATATTTATTATGATATTTGTGCCTCACATTAATTAAGGCATGTGAATGGTTATACTTGATTATTCTCCAATGCATTGGGTAAATAATTTAATCTCAAAAAATGATTTGTTTTATGATGCCTTGGTGAATAACCTTGGTAATTTTTCATTATGTCACCTTGGTGAAAAACCATAGTGACATTCTTATAAATGTATCATTAAAATTTTTAATCACATATCCATGTTATGATTCATTTTATTTTTATTAATATATTTCCCATGTTTCTTTTCTCATTCCATAATTATTTTCCTCTTGTACTTATTGATTTTCCTCATGATCACATGTAAATATTTTCCCTTATTGGGCCTCAGGATCACCCTTTTCCTTTGATTTATGTACCTAGGTTTTGAGACATTGTAAACATACATAGGATGAATCTAATAAGAGTCATTTCTATTTTTATAGAATAATGTTTTTAGTTTCCTTGTATTATGTACATTATTCCAAGAAACTAAACTTTAAAAGATAAGGTATTTATAAAATGTAATGAATATTTATGAAATAAAAAGGTGGGATGCCATAGTTGGTATCAAATGATGTTTTAGTTATTTTTAGAAATTATTATCTGAAAACATTTGGATGATTTGTAGAGAAAAGTTAAATATACTAATACATCTTGGTATTTTGGTGAAATATTATGTTAGTGGTCTTTGGGGAAATAAATCATTGTCTAGATACAAACAAGTGGATTTGTATTCAGGATAGATGTATCTAGGGGTAACACCCAAAAACATCACTTTTAGATACACATTAATGAGACATAGTGCATGACAATAAGCCTTAATGCACTATTTATTTGACACTATTGGGGGCTATGTTTAGATAAAGACAAGATTTTTATGAATCATTATGAAGGATATATAAAAATTTAATTATTGTTAATGAATAAAAAATTTATGAAATATGTTTTATGGTATAATATTCCTTTAGAATTATAATATTCTTAAAATAAATATGTTTCTCACTAAGTTTTTATTTTTTTAGAAAATGGTAGGAAAAAGGGAGAATGACATAAATGAGGAGAACAATGGATTTTGCGCAGATGATATTCAAATGATATTCAAAATAGAAAACATCATAAGAATTATGAACCAACTATATAGATTTTTGAATAAAAATGTGAATCAAGTTGAGCAACCAAATTCACCTCTAAGGGAACAACTTTCCATTAATTACTTCACCTGACAATGAAAACCTTCTTTCTGTTGATCTACTGGCCCATTGATTGATGAATAATGTATATGCTCTATTGAATTTCCATTTTCTATAATCCGATTTTCAGAGCAAGATCGAATCACCCTGGAAGTTTACCACTTATAAGTTGAAGCTAATGAGTGGTGGAAATAGATTAAAAACAGAAATCAAGGAGGGAGACTGATGCAATGGAGTGGGAAGAGTTTTGGTGAATCATTTTCAAAAAATATTTTCCTCGTTTGATGAGAAAGAAAATGGATTATGAATTCCTAGAACTAAATAAGAAGGAAAATGAATTAGTGGGAAGCTATGAGATAAAATTTACCAGAATTTTTAGATACACATCTAGCTTCGTTATGGAACATATAGGAACAGATGATAGATTATTTGATGGACTAAGGCCCATCTATGGAAAAAAATAGCTGATTGAAACTATGATTTCTATGAGTATATAGTTTCGAGTTCTATGAAGGTTGATCTAGAGTTAAAATAGATTTAGTGGTCACATATATCAAATGAAAATAATAAATCAATAAAGCCAATATTTTGGGAGAAACGTTGATCACATAAGAGGAGGAATGAAAGTGAAACTTACAACATGTAAAAAATGTGGGATGAATAATTAGGTAATGAAATTATCAAGAGTTAATGTTTTAATAAGTGTGTATGATATGTTCATATAGCTTAGTACAATAATAATGAGGTGAAGACCCATATTATCAACACTAACAACAAAGGGTATATGGTGTAGGCTCAACATGAAATCCAATACTTCAAGTGTTGATAGCTTGGGAAATGTTCCAGTCAATTTCCAAATTAGAAGATAATGGATTGAAATCACCATCAACCTCCATATAGGATAAGGGATCAAGGTTAGGAAATTTTTATCATGCCGACTGAAGTATATGATCTAAATGAGGTGGTGGAAGGTAATATCATTGTTCTCTCAACGATAACAATTAATTTGTTCAATTATAGTTATACTCCTTACATTATTTCATCCATGTTTTCAAATAATATATAATCAATACCTAAACATTTTGATACAGATTTAATATTCATAAATCTTGGATGGATTAACCAAGCATCAATAGTATATAGAAAATGTAGTATTGAATTTTGTAAGAAAAATCTCATCGAAAATCTAGTAATAATTCCCATGCTATAATTAAACAATACAATAGGGATAAACTATATCTCAAAGTATAATGCAATGATCGACAAAAAATTAAGGAAATATTAGCAGTCTTGAATAGAAAACCGACAGTTATTTTCAAAGGAGAGATATCCTGAGTTGGGAATTCTCTAGATTGACCTATTGTAGCCTTATTTAAATATATAGAATCGTTGAATAAGAAAAAGGAAATGAAATTATAAGAATAAAAATGTCCTTTTAAAATAGGAATACATTGACTTATTTTATGATTACTTACCTGAACCTCCCACAGAAAGAGAGGTAGAGTTATCCCTTGAACTCATACCTAGATCCAAACCGATAACAAATGACCCATATAGAATGAAAAATGTGGAGCTATAGGAATTAAAGAAATAACATAAAGATATTTTGGAGAAGGTATTTATCTAACAAAGTGTGTATCCTTGGGGAAAACCTGTTATTTTTTAAAAGAAGAAGAATAGATCAATGAGATTTTGCATTAATTACAAAGAATATAATAGGACCCGGATGAATAACAAGTACCCACTCACAAGGATTGATGATTTATTTGACCAGATTCATGGGGATCAATTCATCCCCATGATTGATCGTCAATACAGTTATCATAAATTGAGGTTTGGAGAAATAAGATATTCCAAATAGTACCTTTTGATTAAGATATGGGCATTATCATTTTGTTGTTATATCATTCAGCTCAACTAACACACTTTCAATATTTATAGATTTTATGAATAGAGTATTTAAGAAGTACCTTGATAACATTGTGGTGGGTTTTATAAATGATATTCTAATATATTAAAAAAGTCACAAGGATAATGAGGATCATCTAAGGGGTAAATTAAAAACTCTGAGGAAGTAGTGACTCTTTTGAAAAGTAAGTAAATGTGAATTTGGGTTAAAAAAAGTTTCTTTCATGGGGAACACTATAACTAATGAATGAATCTTAGTTGACCCTGCCAAGACAATGGTTATGGAGGAGTGTCTTTATTTTTAATAGTAACTAAGATTCACACTTTCCTTGGTTTATTAATATATTATAGGAGGATTGTGAAAAATGATTCATGATTTTCTAATCCACTAAAAAAGTTAACTCAAAAAGGAGACAATTTCATTTGGACAAAGGTGTGTGAAGAATGATTCCAGGAACTAAAGAAGATATTTCATTATCAATATTGTGTTAACTAGACCCTCTATTAGAGCTGGATTATTTATTTTTAGTGATGTATCTCTAAAATGAAATGGGTGTGTCCTTATAAAAAATTATATGGTGAATTATTATGTGTCTCAACGGTTAAATCCTCATGATCAGAATTATCCTACATATGACAAAGTGATAGCTACGATTACTTTTTGTTTAAAAGTATTGAGGAAATATGTTGTTGGGGATAAATATGATATATATATAGACCACCAAAATATGAAGTGTAGACACATGAAAATTGAAATGAACATGAGACAAAGGAGATGGTTATAACTTCTTCACAACAATGAATATTCAATTAATTATAACCCTGCAAGATAAAAGAAAATCAGTGGTACATTAAGTAGGAAAGACCTTGTTGTGTTGGAAATGATGAGGATTCAAGGATATTCATTGGTCAACAACCTATGGAACTGTAAGGGAGGGGACATCATTAATCATATTCCAAATGATTTATCAACCATAATTACAAGAGAATATTGAGAAATATCATAGACAATATACTTTAATACAAAATAAAAGAGAGGATGGTAAAAACGGGAAGTATCCCGAGTTCAATGTTGATCAAGATGGTGTACAAAAATTTCATACAAGGTTATGCATTCAATCTATTCTATATATAAATAATGAACTGCTGAATGAAGCTCATATATATGCATTCTCTATACATCCTGGAAGCATGGAAATTTATAAGGACCTTTATGATCATTATTTCTTGAACAATATGAAAAGGTAGATTAAAGACTACACTATAAGGTACATGGCATGTCAGTAGGTGAAGGCAGAGTGGAAACTTCTTAAAGTGTTATTGAAACCACTACCTATACCGACCTAAAAGTTGGACAATATGACTATAGAATTTGTCACTAGTCTCCCAAGAACATCAAAATAAAAAAATGTGATGTGTGTTATAGTGGATTGACTCAACAAGACTACACATTTTATTTCTAATAGGGAATATTTATATATTAAACAACTTTTCAAGATATATATAAAATAAATAGTGAGACTGTACGGTGTGACACATTCTATCATTTATGATTATGATCTAAGATTCACATCTAAATTCTGGAGAAGAAATCAACTAATTTGAATAGTTAATTGAATTTCAGTATGGCATACCACCACCAAATATATTTATAATCTCAAAGGGCCATTCCAACACTCGAGGATATGATGGGGACATGTTCCATGGAATCTAAAGTTGGATGGGATGGAATCCTCCCATTAGTTGAGTTATCATACAATAATAGATACCACTCGAGTATTAAAAGTACACTATATGAAGCTCTATATGGGAAGTGATATAGAACTCCTACATATTGGGCTGAACATGGGGAGATAAATCTTATTAAGAATATTCTTGGGAAATAGGTGACATAAAAGGTTCATCCCATCCAATAAAATATAAAATCTTCTCAAATTTGATAGAATAACTATGATGAAAACCCTCGATGGGACTTGGAGCTTGTTGTTGGTGAAAAAATATTCCATTTAATATCACCATAGAATATATTCATGCGGTTTGAGAAAAAATGTATGATTAACCCTATGTACACTAGCCCCTATAAAATCCTTGATCGTGTAGGAGAAGTGGTCTATTGGCTTGAACTTACACCAAATATTTCTCTAGTTCATGGAATATTCCATGCATCTATCTTGAGGAATTACATACCAAATCCCTCACATGTATGAAATCTAGAGGTGGTACAACTAGAACATTATATCTCTTATAAGGAGCATCTCGTGGAGATCTTGGACTATAGAGAAAACATTCTACACAATAAGACTACCCACATTGTCAAAGTGTTATAGAGGAACCATAAATATGAAGATATTACGTGGGAACTAGAGGGGAAAATATGAGAAATGTATGCACACCATTTCTCAAATGAGAGAACAAGTTGAAATATTTGGGATGAAATTTAAGGGGGAATGAATGTAAAGACCCCTTTTTCTAAAATTATATTTATTTTCTTTAAAATTTGTGTTATTTTATTTTAACACAACAAAACTATATCCCTTTAAAAATGAATTAGCATTCATAGAGTATAAATGTAAATTTGACCATCTGGATACAACCATTATATGACTATTGTTTAAATATGTCCATTTGTTAATTTGATCATTGGAAACTACACTCTTATTAATAATTGTTAATTTTATAGTTTGTTTTTATATATATTATTGAAAAAGGATAAGTACTAAAAGAAGTAGAAGCAATAGCCTCAACCATTATAGTCATGAATTATGAAGCCTATTTGTCAAAACATGGGAGGTAGGTAGCATAATTAAGGTTATCCCCTCACCAACCCCAATCCAAGACTTGAATAGTGAAGCTAGAAAAAATTTTTCTATAATAGAAGTTAAAGTCAGTGGATATTACCATTCAGTCGATGTTAGTCGAGCCACCCCATGAATCTATCAGTATTGTACACTATATCGATAGTTCATACGTGAGTGTTATCAGTGGTTATGTTTCAAGGCCTTAGTTACTTAATGTGTAATTCCTCTATATAAGTAATTTTTTTTCCTCACCTACTTTTTAGGAATAGTTTTTCTTATTAAATATATAGGTTTAATAGAGATGGAATTGGTTAAATTGAATTTTCGAACACAAATTATACTTTTCAAAAAAGATATAAATATTTTCTATAAACTAAGGTATTATGAATGATATTTATTATAATAAAATACTATGATAAAAACAATCTTATTCAAATAAAAATGATAAAATATTTTTATTATATCCATGAAAATATTATGTGTCAGAAATTTTATTATGCATTTCAACCCAC
This sequence comes from Viscum album, assembly GCA_963277665.1. Classification (NCBI taxonomy): domain Eukaryota; kingdom Viridiplantae; phylum Streptophyta; class Magnoliopsida; order Santalales; family Viscaceae; genus Viscum; species Viscum album. Next base: position 1,440,729,480 of record OY728140.1, on the reverse strand, counting down.
TATTTTTTAAATAAATACGGATATTATATTTATAAATTAATATGATCATATTTATAGAGTTATATTGACCAAATAAATATAATTATTTAAATAATAATGTATAAATTATGTTATGTTGAATTTAGGATAATTTTCTAAAAATCTCTATTTTCTATGAATAGTTAAAATACAGTTTTTTGGTATGTTTAATTACTTTAGTAATAATTATATATTAATTAATTAACCACAATCATACACCTAAAATATTTATTTCTTTAATAATATGTATTTTATTTTATTTTTATCAATTTACAAACCTATAAATTACTTTCCAAGGTCTAAAATTGAATCATTTATTTTAAAAACATTACATGGTGTAAACATTAATCTTTAGCGCCAAAAGAAGTGATATAAAATTACCCTCTCTTCCTTTGGGATAAAATATCATAAAATATGACTAAAATTTCTAAAACCATGGGCAATCCAATTGGTTTTCTTTGTCCACAACCATGATTTTCAAGGCCTTTATTTGACAATTATTAAACAAGTCCTCCATTTCTGCTATAAATAGTCACACATTTATCCATTTACCTTCAATAACAATATATACTCCATCATGATCGATTATATTTTTCTTCCCATGGAGTCTTATTAATGTTTCTTCAATCCCATAAGGTTCCATTATTTGATATCTAGAAGTAACTCTTCTAGGTAAGGGAGGTATCCTCCCTTTCACTTCAATTCAAGAACCTATTTTCATATGTGTATTATAAATGTAATGATTCATCTATTATATTACCCTTTTTATTAGACACTTACTTCAAAATTATGTTTTCTTATTAGGATACCATCTCCCCCTATTATTTTACCCTTTCCTAGAACCCTGTTTTATACCCATTATGTAGTCGAATTTACTTCAAAAAATTTCTCTCTTCTCTTTAATAAATTCACTTATATTTTATTTTTGTGAATACCCAAACCCCTTTATTTTCTAGGTTTATTCACATAGATGTGAATAATAATTTATTATTCTGGAATTTACACATAAGAAACCCACACTCCCTTTTCATAAGATAAAAATGACATAATGATCAAAAATTTAAGAACTTTTTAAATTCCATGATTTTTATATGTAACCAATTTCTTATTCACCATAGGTTATTAATAAAATAATTGATTATGATATATGTGACTCACATGAATTCTGAAATATTAATGTTGTGACCTAATATCACTCAAATTCATTTTTTAATGAAATTAATCTATAGAGATGAAATGTTTTATGATAAATTGGTGAACAACCTTGGTAATTTTCATTTATGACAACTTGGTGACAAACCATGGTGATATGCTTATGAATGTCTCATTTAAATTTTATATCTACATATCCATGTTATTATTCTTTTAATTTTTATTATGATATGCATCATATTTCCTTGATTATTAAATAATAATTTTCTATATTTTCTTATTGATTTTCCCCATTATCACATGTAAATTTTTTCTATTACTAGGTCTCATGCTCACACCATTCCTTGGGTTTATGTCCCTTTGTTATGAGACAGAATTAATGTACTTAGGGTGAACATAAAAATAATCCTTTAAATTTTATTGGAATAATATTTTAATTTCTTATTTATTATTTACATTATTTCTAAGAAACTAAACTTTAAAATATCCTCTTTTTTAATAGTGAAATAAAAAGTTATGAAATAAAAAGGAGGGGTTCCATATTTATCATGTCAACATGAGTTTATGAAATAATTATATGAGATTTTTGATTTTTTATTAACATTAATTTTGGAATGAAATTTATGTTAATTTTGTTTAATTGATAACATGTCATAAGGGGACACTTGGTAAAATGTTAATGTGTAAACCATTTATAAATTGTAAATCGTAAATGTGTTAGTGAGTTAAGGCATGAATATGACATATATCTTAGATGAAGTATGGATTGTATATGGTATGTGTACTCAATGAGGATGGTTTTTGAAATGGAATATGTTGTAAATGTTTAGATAAGATGCTTATGTGGCTTAGTGGTATGTGTGGTGTATTGTAATTGAGTATCTATACCCATGGGACAGGTTAGACTGAGGCTCTAAACCTCATACCTATAATGCACGGGTTTGGGGGTCAGACTGAGGCTCTATGCCCATAAAAGGATCCGATGATGAGACTACCTAGACTGAGGCTCCAAGGTACAAGTTATAAATTGATTATGTAATGGGTTACATACTGATTTATGTTACTTGATTCATCCCCTTATTGATTGTTTATATCACCGGCATAGGCTGAAGTGAAATTGATGAAAATGCCTAACCTATGGAATGAATTATGAAAATGGTTTAAATGAACTTTTATGACTAATAGAACCTAGTTTACATTTTTTTATCTTTTAGTTTATTCATATTTTGCATACATTATCCATTTAGAATGGATATTCTGTAAACACCACTAATGGTGGTCTATTGAGTTGTATTAACAACCTACATAGACCTCCATTGGGTACGTGAGCATATTTCATGCTTATAGGACTGGATAGTGGAAAGGGGCTTATTATATATGGTTGATTTGGTCTAAGGATGTCTATTGAAGAGGGATTTGGAGTTGATGTTAGGACCTATTTAAGGATTTGTCTGTTTGTTCATTTTGGATTTATTTCTCTCTTAGAATAGTATGACATGAAATAATTTCATTCTTGTTATTTACTTGTACCCAATTTTGGAAAATGGTTAGTAATGAATTTTTATTATTTATAGTTTTTTTATTTTGAATTTATCTATCATTTATCACTCTAATAATGAGGATATTGTCTCACCATGTGTTCCATTATACCCTCATTTCTAGTCGATACCCTCTGATGTATGGGGAAGTGTGACTGAGGTCTTGTGGTGATGTGACTTAGGGCACATGTTTAGAGTCTCCTGGGTCTTGGAAGTTACACCTACGTACCCATATCGTTTATTCTTTTCATGTTATATTTTTTGTTAATTATGTTCAACAATGTATTTTATTGGTGAATTTCAAGGAAGCATCTTACTTTTTTGTGTTGATTGAATAATTCCTTACATCTATTTTAGGTAGTGGTCACAGTTTAAATCTACCAATATAATATTTTCCCCACATTTTATCCAATAAAAAACACTTTATATGAATTTTTTTTTCAAAATATCAATAAAATTGATAAATCAGTCCGTCTTCATCATTTTTCACTTTATAGTTGTGACCTGGACAAAAGAATACGAAAATAAGGTATCAATAATGAAATTTGTTAGGAAATTAGTAAGACGTTTTTTCTATTGTACTCTATTAATATGTTAAATTACATTGTGATCAAGACATTAAAACTCTTCATACCACCTCAAAAAAATTCACATATGAAGCCCACCAGTCATTGAATATCCAAAAAACCTACATTAATTCCACTTGAGTAGTACCCTTGTCTTTATCAGTAGAGAATATAAAATTTTTTAGAGTATTTGATAGATTATATATACTCTTTCAAAGATCATAACTCTATTTAAATTATTTCTTGAGTGGAGAGGGGAAAATTCCATGTAAGGTAAGTCATGTGGTTTCATAAAGGAATTGAAAATACCAACACCCAAGTCATATGAAGTGCACAATAGGATATACTTACAAATTAGGCATGGTGAATTTTTAATAATGAATTCATTAGAGTTTTCTTTCTTTAGTTTGAGTATCTAAGCTGTATTGGATGATATTTTTCTTGAATTCTTTACACTACTTGGTAGTGAAATAATTGATAAATGAAATAAATTCATTATCTTTTCTTGATATTCACTTTATTTTATTCCCTCACATTTATTAATTAATTTTGTTTTAATATGTTTTGTAATTAAATTATCATAGCTTCATATTTTGTAAATATATCATAAAATGGATGAATTGAGAATTAAAATTATTTTTCTAATTATTGGAACAAAATGAATGACCAAATACTAATAAATAATTTCATTTTTTTAATTTTTTGGAGGTATAGTTTGTTAAATAATAAAATTCTAGAAGGAGAAAATTATAGAAGGAGAAGGGTGAATTTTTAGAATATGATTAAATAATTCAATAGTGGAATCAAACTGCAAAAACATACATATAGATAGAGCCCAAACATAAAAGTTTCTAGATAGGCTTTAATGTATTTTATTTCAAAAGGGAAATCCTTATCTGTGGTTAGAGTGATATATCAGTGTTCTATTCTAATAATTGAGAATAATGTTGGTAGAAATAATAAAGTTAAAAAAGTTTATTTATGGGTAAACTAATATATAATATTCCTCAACTAATATATAATAAATTTTTCTTTCCCACTAGAGGATTTCCTACCAAAACATATGAGTTAACATCCCATACAAAAGAGTCCCCAAACTGAAATGTCAGGTTTTTACCAATACCGCTATAGGATTAACTAGAAAATACATAAGATTTACCTATGTCCTAAGGGATACATAATATTTATACATTATCCATTAGATTTTTTATATTATATATGTAAGAGTTTCCCATAGATATAGTGATATGTAGATAAAATGAAATTTTCAATTAAGAGAATATCCCATACATAATATTTTGATGATGATACAAAAAGGTTCTATCATTGGAAAAAATTAGAATAATTACAATTTGTGTGAGAATTAAATATTGGTAATCACTCAAAATAATTATGGCTATTATGATTATCTCAAATAAAAATGTCATGAATCTAGAAATATTTGTTTATAAGTATGATCTCAAATCCACTTTTGATTCGTGCATGGTATCCATCCCCAATCACTCATTGAATTTGGTTAAATTAGCTACCATCAATTTAAATTTTATTATTCCCACTATTGTATTTGTTTTGGTCTGAATAAATATTAGAATAAGGTTTTATGTTTATTATATAATTCATTTTTGGTATTTAAATATATTTTTGTTTTTTATTTCTCTCACTACTATTTTATTTGTTTTCATATAGGGAGCTATTAGGGTCTAATAAAAAATAATTTAATATATAGAGTGATATTATCCATTTCCGAAGATTATATATTCCTAAATTATTAAACCTACAAAAAACTAGGAATAAAGAACACTTTAAATGGAATACCTTAAACTATATACCATATTAAAGATCTTAATCATCTTCATATGGTTTGATAAATAACACCATGTAAAACGAAAATACATATCCTATTTGTAGAGTATCCACTAGGAAACTGAATCATCTGACATTTAGATAAGATATTATCTATCTCTAGGAAAAACTAGTGCCTTAAAAATAAAAGAGATATATGTAGAGAGCTTCAGGTATTCTAGAAGATCATCCAAATGTATAAAGAATAATCACAACACCCTTCCATAACATGTAGGTGTTTTTATAAGACACAATGATTCTCCTTAGGTTGTCACATTTTCTTATTCATTTATATCATATGATTAAATGTTTCATATTACAACTCATGCATAAATGCATGAATTATGCACTCCTGTTCTATTTCATATTATGTTACATCTCCTTAAATGATTTAATTGTGGTAGATAAAACTACTAGACCATAACTATAAACATGGTACGTATAAAATGATATAACCTTTTATGAATGTAAATAATAATTTGTATAAACCCATAAAAAATATCTCATAAATATATATAATACTTTACGGAATATCTCTTTCAATCTAGAACATATATTAAATCCTAATAGAAATTTTGAAATTTCACCTTATATTGTCTCATATACAATAACTTTTGAAATCAAATCCAAAAAATATTTTGAACATCATCCTTTTATGGAAATCTGCGATTTCTATCATGTTGTATCACATCGTATGAAATACATTATGATTAACCATCAAAAACAGATTTGGATTTACACAAAAAAAACTTTTGGAGTAGGTCTTTGAGTCAAAATAAATCCACATTGAGTTAACCAAAAAAGGGTGACCCCATGAGACTTTATAGAATTTTCAAAATATATGAATCTATGTATTCATAAATGTAAAAAAATAGAGTCCTCTATCAAAGCATCAATACTACTCAATATATTAAAGGATCTAGTGTGATATCTATCAAAAAAATGTATCTATATACATGTGTTTTCAATTATACATCATATGCAGACATCCATTATGATATTTTCCTTTTTTAAAAGATATAAAGTTACCATGAGATAGAAATTATTTTAAACCCGTATAGGATACACATTTGTGATATACCCATTTAATTTTGTAGACACACCTGAGAGGGTGGGTGAATCATGTGTGGAGATATTTTTAAAAAATAACATTTTTGGACCCTTTTAACCCCTTTGGATTGGAACCTCTATTACTGATTAAAGTTGATATATCATTTTCTAGTTTAACCTAGAGAAAATCTATATACATTTCAAATTCTGAAAGTAAAAATATAATAGATAATTTTATAATGTCCATCCATGATACGAGAAACCTACACCTTATTATACCAACTCATATTGAGTCATGATTTCTCCACTGTAATCAAATCACTAATTACAATGGGTAGTCATGGAACATCGTAAAACCTTCTTCCACCATATTTAACGTGTGGTGTTACTATATTACATAGATAACAAGCCTATACTCTATGATTCAAGTGAATTTATCATTATAATAATGTACATAATCATCCACTTTTTATGGTTATATGCTTTGTTCCTCTTTACATGAAAGATCATTAATAAGAATGTGGTGAATATTCACCAATAATATCATATTTATTTTCGAAACTCGGTGTAACTTTGAGTTTCTAAATGCCTTCGAACTCATATCATGTAACTTGTGAAGGACCTTGGAATGCCCTGAGAGTGGAGGGGTGAATTAGGGTGTCCAATTTTTCTTTTAAACTGACAGATCATGTTCCTATGATAGTAAGAACTTGTTAAACCTATCTGAAGAGGGAGTGTATAAAATAATCAATCAAATGAAAAAAAATGACACAAAAATTTATCATGGTTCACCACTAAGGGCTATGTCCAAGGAGAATACACAGATTGTGTGTCGGTCAAATAAAAAACCACTAATCTTCACAAGTTGCATATTACAATTGTTTAGCATTGTCACTCTGTTCTAGGCGCACTACCTTTACAAGGTTTTAGGGATATCACATTGAGTCCCTCAGACCACTTCCCCTGACCCCCCTTCTCACTGCATTGGAAGAATCATCACACAAAATATTTACTTGACGGTCTCTTCAATTGTTTAGCATTAGATCATGCATCCTAAAATGTAAATGGATGCTTTGTTGAAGTCCTGTAATCACCCATAGATGAAATGTATTTTCTCGTACACTAATATGTTATGGAACTTAATTTCACAAACTGATTTGGTCAATTTTAAGTATAGCGTGGGTGTTCTAGGTACTGCTTGTTGTTTCTTCATACTGTTGCAATTTCAGCAAACTGCTACTGTTTCTGTGTACCGTGCAGCTATTTCCACATACCGTACAACTGTTTCCGCATACCGTGAAGCTGTTTCTGCATTCTTCTATTGTTTCCATGTACCATGCAACTCGATCATGTACTAATCGGATCCACTTAATACACTACTCCACGTACTTCTCCACTCCACCACGTACCATCATATTCCACATATTGCCTTGCTCTGACATGTACAACTCCACTCCTATGCGTACTTTCTGGAACCATATACATCTTTCCTAGCTATGTACTGCGGGTGTTTGCTACGCGAACCACACTCTCTTCCACAAACTATTTTTCTTATATGGATGATTCTCTCTGCATATTATTTTCTCCTCCATGTACCACTTCAAACTTCACCAATTTTCTTCCTGAAATTTTAATCTCCAATATCGTTCTTAAACAAAGTGGATTATAGAACCTTAAATAGGAACATAACTCCTCAAATTTTAGTAATATGATTTACCCAAATTTTCAATGTGGGACAATCTTCACTATAAACTGAACTCCATCCGCATATTGTTATCCTCAACCACGTACTGCAATCCCTTGAACTATGATCCTTTATGGTGTACCATTAACCTTCTACATTCCATATGTATATTGGTCCACATAAAATATATCTTTACCACCTAATATCAATACACACATTTTTTTGTAGCATTTAACAAACCACATGCCTTCCCAGAGTACCGTCACTGTAAATTATTTGTAGTTCTATGTACCGTTCCGCGTACTTTGCACCTTCACCGCGTACTGCATACCTTCACCGTGTACAGAACTCCTTCACTGCATACTGCATGCCTTCATCGCGTACGATGCTCCTTCACTTCATATGGAGTGATTTCACTGTGTATGGTGCACCTTCACTGCGTATGGCGCACCTTCACCTTTTACGGTGCGCCTTCACCGCATATGGTGTGCATTCACTGTGTACAGTGCGCCTTCACCGCGTACGTCACTCCTTCACCGCGTACGGTGCGCCTACACCTCGTACCGCATGCCTTCACTTCTTACTGCATGACATCACCACGTAAAACCTACCTTCCCCACGTACCCCATTCCTTCATTGCATACTACATGCCTTCACCGCGTACCGAGCACCTTCACCACATACCGTGTGCTATCATCGTGTACCGTTGTAGTGAACCGTAACCAAAATCCAAAATTTTAATGCCCAAAAAAGCAGTGAACACTAAGAAAGTATTCCACCTTCAATATTGCTTTTAGCCTTAAATGTATAACCCTATTATTTGAAAATTCCCTAGCCATCCATTGAATATTGAAAACAAACACAAACCAACCTCTATTATTAGAAATGGGCAGCCTTGATTCCAAAAATCTCCCCCTTTGGGTTTCTTGGAAATATCTATATAAATTCACTGATGCACCAACCACGATCAAAACATGAACCATCAAGAAACAAATCAACCATCAATCTAAGTCTATATGAGTAGTGATTAGTATAGAAAACAAGATACATGACATGAATTTAGTTCTCATCCTTTTCCTTTCTCCCCCATATTTTCATTTCTGTTCTATATATTTCTATTCTCCATATATCCTATATCCAGAAAGAAAAAAATCACTCTCCATTGAATTTTTCCATTCTCCCCCATTTGTAATAAACCCAATGAACTGAATCTTGACATATAGAGTTAAAAAACATGCTCCCTCTGTATCGTAACCTCATTATTCATTTGGAGGTGGATGAACACCGAGGTTCAACCGATGTTTCGCAAACACAACCACTGATAGTGGCTTGGTCATAATGCCAAACACATGCTCATCAGTACCCACATGGTCAATTTTGATCATTCCTTATTCCAAATTTTCCTTAATGATGTGATATCTAATCACAATATGTTTCGTACAAGAATTATGAACACGATTCTTCGTAAGATCAATTTCACTATTGTTATCATAGTAAATCACCATTGGTTGTTTCAACTCATCACGAATTTCACTCAGTTGTTTCTTCATCCAATGTATCTAAGCGCACACATTGGTAGTAGATATATATTACGCTTTAGGATTACTAAGTGAAGTACTTTCATGTTTCTTTCTTAACCAACCCACTAATTTCTTTCCAATATAGAATGCTTAACCACTGGTAGACTTTCTATCCACTACTTCTCTAGCCCAGTCAGCATCATAAAATGTTGATAGTTCACTATCTCTTCCCATAGAAAAGTATATCCCATAATTATGCGTACCTTGAATGTATCTCAAGGTTATTTTCACTAAAACAATATGTTATTCCTTCATATTACTTGAAAATAGGTCCACACAGAAATTTTCAAAGACAATATCTGGACGTGTCGCCATTAGGTATAGTAGGCTTCCAATGATTCTTCTATACATGTTGGGATCCACATAATCTTCGTCCTCGTGCTTTCTGAGCTTTGTTCCAACCAAAATCAGAGTATACATTGGTTTTGAATCATGCATATTGAATTTATTCAGAAGCACTCTTGCATACTTTTCCTTAGAAATGAAAGTGTATTCATTTTTCTTAATCACCCGTAACCCTAAAAAGTAAGTGAGTTCACCAATCATGGAAATTTGAAATTCTGATTTCAAGTGATTGGAAAATTCATCCACAGATCCATGCCTACTTCTACTGAAAATAATATCATCCATGTATACAAATACCATGAATTAATCCATTTTTGAATTCCCCATATAGAGGTTTTTATCCCATCCTCCTCTTTTTAACTCAAGCTTTCTCAAATAAGAGTCCAACTCAGAGTACCATGCTCATGGTGCATGTTTCAGGCCATAAAGAAATTTATTTAATTTGTAAACCTTTAGTTCATCATTTCCAAGAAAGAACCCCATATGATGTTTAATATAGACTTCTTCTTACAATACCCCATTTATGAATGTTTTCTTGACATCCATTTGATACACTTTATAACTTATTTGGATTTTCAAGGAAAGAAATAGTCTAATTGATTCCAGTCTCACTATGGGAGAAAATTTATCTTCCACATCAACATCTTCGATTTGTGAATATCCCTTACAAACCAAGCATGCCTTATTTCTAATCACATTTACATGTTCATCCAATTTGTTCTTAAAGATACACTTTTTACCAATAATATTATGATATTCGGTTCTTTTAAATAGATCCCATGTCTAATTTTTTTCAATCTGATCTAACTCTTCATTCAATGATTTCACTCATGACTAATCCTTTGCATCCTATTCAAAAGAGGATGGTTCTACAACTGATCAAATTAAATATTGTGCATTATTCCTCATTCTCCATGTCCGTGTAGGTGAATTGTGATCCCTAATAATTTTGGACTAATCAATCTCTTCTCTTTGATTTCTATGTTGTGGTTCGGCCTAATTATCTATATCTATGGATTCCTCTTTTGATTGTTCTTCTATGTCAACTTCATGAAATGACTCTAGTGAGTTTTTTATACCTTCCACTACCTCTAAATTAGCATTTTTTTCATGTTAACATTCTTTCAAGTCATCTATCACATCAATATAATAATTTTTTGAAGAATTCGTGTTTTTTCTCTTCATTGATATTAACATCACAACTTTCCAAAATTCTTCACAAGTTCTTATTCAAACACTTGTAGGATTTTTTGTTTATTTAGTATCCAAGAAATACTCCTTTTTCTACATTGCATTCATACTTCCCTTTATTCCCTTCATTGTTTTGGATAAAAAATTTTCTTTCGAACACACAAAAATATTTTCACGAGGGGTTCCTTCCATGCCACAATTCATATGTTGTATTTGTCTCACCATATATATAAATTTTGGATTTTGAATATACATGATGGCCTGTACAACCTCTTTCTAGTAATGTTGAGGAATAAAAATCTCAATCAACATAGTTCTGGCCATCTTTACCTTTTGATTCCTGAACTCAACAACTCCATTTTTCATTGAAGTTCTCAAATCTTCCACCTCATGTTGTATCCCATTCTTCTCTAGGAAATTTTAAAATTCAATGGACGTGTATTCCCCACCATTTTCAGACCACATGAATTTGATCTTCCATCCAATATCATTCTCTAAAATTTGACGTTATGTTTTCATGAAATCAAGCACCTGTCACTTCCTATGTATAATGATCAAACATGCCATTTAACTATTATCATCTATGAAAAGAACAAATTACATTTCTCCATGTGTTTCTGAAACATTTATCGATCCACATACATCTGTATGGATGAGGTCAAGGTGGTTTGATGCTCTTTTCTTCTTTTTCCAGTAGGAACTACAGACCAGTTTCCCTCACATGAATGAATCGCAGGACTTTTTATGTTTACACTTTAGATTAGGGATATCCATGAATATCTTTATCTTAGAAATATTTTCAATTTCTTGGTTATTTATGTGTCCCAATATCTGATGCCATATGTTGTTTTCCTCTTCAACTGTTAGGTATACAATGTTCTCTTTGTAATCAACCTGATATAAGTTGCCTTTTGTTCTACAACGTTTCATGATAGAATTCCTAGACTTTCCTCTTATATTACAACCATTCTGATTGAATTTCACAATAAGACTCGAGTCACAAAGTTGAAACACACTAGGAATATTGTGACGTAGACCATCCACATAAAGGACATCATTTTTCTCCATCTATCTATTAGCTAGCTCAGTACTTCCACTGCCTTTTATCTTCAATGAACCATCGTTACTGAACCTCAATGTTTCGTCGACCTTTTTCATGACATTATTTAATAGGTATGCATTACCCATCATGTGGGATGAACATCAGCTATCAAGAATCAAATTTTTGTTGTCATTTGTGGATTTGAAGGCTACATCTTAAAAATTAGATATTTCAATTTTACTCTTTACTTTACATTAGATATTGGATTGAGTGTTGGATAATATTGGTCTTTCAATTATCTCTTCCATGTACATGGTTTGTTCATATTAAAATTTTTATTCTAGAAGAGAAAAACTATTATAAATTGAAAACCATTTGGTTGATGAGTATTGACTCCTCTCTAATCAATGAAATAATTTCTCTTACCAAACCTCTACCTACAATACACATCTTTATGGATAAATTTAGAACAATGATAAAAATATAAATAGAAATTATTTCTCTTATAAGGAGTATGATATGAATATTTATTCCTTTTTTGAACTCCTAAAACTTCTCCATTGATATAGATCCTTTCCTCTTCACAGTATGACATGGTATGGCTTAGATATCCACCAAAATGACACTTCATTAAAGGAAATGTATTGTCACTTATTTTTCTTCACATGACTTCTTCCTCAGGAAAATAGTTTGACTCCATATCATTTCTATAAACTCAAGGATAATTTTCAATTATCCTTTTAGTTTGATTTAAGGGTTTCTTTTTTAGCCCATCTGGTAGATTTTTAACATGATCAACTTTCAACGTTCCCTTGTTCAAGTTCACTTTATTTATAGAGTTTGAAATTTCAGCATCACAACCAATTACACTATTTCCCATGCAAGTGTGTAACACCTAGAGATTTTATGAGAATTATTATTATTATGTCTTATTTTATATGCAAAACCAAATGAATCTTTCACAGCACACAATACGTACTTGGCTTGCATTACACACAATCACGACCTTCCTCGATAGCGTGTGTAGTACGCAATATCAGGTTTCACTAAACAATGATATATTATTATGAAATAGCCATTATTAATTGTATTAAATACATTTTGAATTTTATTATTCTTCATACAAATTTTCTAGAACATGGTATGAGAACGAAATAATTTTTTTGGTAAAATAAGTATTTTTCAAAAAATGCGGTTTTGCCGCCTTTTGATGGCGCACCCACATTAAATCTAGTTTTTTATATTATTATAAGTTCAATTTAACAAAATAAAATTATTATTTTGAATCAATGTATAAAAATTTACTTTGGATAAATTTTTTATATTTTTCTGATAACTTTCATATTTTGATGAATAGTAAAAATACGCTAATTTTTAATAAATTTTTTTTTTTTCATTGAGATAATTTATATGGTTAAATTATAATATTTAATGGTTTTAAATTATAAATAGAATATATTTTTACCATATAATATAATGTTTGTCATTATCATTAATTTCAAAATGAATTCATAGGTAAAAACATTTCAATATTTGGCAATGTTTTGACTTCTAAAACCTGTTTTCTTAACGAAGGTATTTATTTTCAATTAATTAATGCAACTTATATGTTTTGAATTTTGAAAATTGGATTCCATATTTGTAATAAGTGGGTCCAAATTAGGTTAATAGGCAACTTTTTATTTTTGAGCATTATGAATAGTAACTGCGGTAAATTATATTTACCATAGTTAAAGGTAAATCGGGTAATTAAGGGTAAATATAAGATTATAAAATTAAACTAACACCTGCCAATATCTTATTTTATGACTAAAGGTCGACCCATATCATCTAAGGGTTGTATTAGATTTATTTAATGGACTTTTTCCATGAAAATAATTTAATTATTATTAAAACCAAAGAATGTGACAACATATCACTTTCTTAAATCTTATAAGTATAATCATTTTAATTTAGTAATAAACTTAATGAAAAATCGAACATTAATAGTCTCCAGAAATATAATACAATTATATACATCATTGGAATTTATTTAGAATTTTTAGGGATTAAATAATTATCATTAATTATGACACAATAGTGATGTTGAAATTATTTTATTAATTAAAATATCAAATAAATGGTTTAAAAAATATTACAATAAATATTATATGAACTATTTAATTTGCCCCACTAATTTCTTAGATACATATGACATTTTATGAATATATTAATTCTTTTAGTTCGAACATATATTCTGTATATATTTTATTTAAATTCAAATAAATGAATAGTGTCAAAATTGACACTATTGTAATTTTATAAAAATAACATATTATAAAATTGTTTAAACATCACAAAAATATTTAAAAATTATAAATTCAATGTTATATGGTCGAAAATGTCATAAAGTGTCAAATTATGGAAAATTAACAACACATATGTAATTATTTATAATAGTTTACAATTTAGAATATTATTACCACAAAAAAATTAAATTGATAAATAAGGATAAATCAAGTTGATAATGATTAAAATAAATTACTAACATGTGTAAATTTTATTTTTTGATGCGATTACAACCCTATCTCATATAAACTTTGGATATGAGTCATTTTGGAAGTTTTTAAGTGGGGTTCAGATTTAATATAAACTAATATTTCTTATATTTCCAAAGGTGCCCCTCTCCTCCCTTATAAAAGGGCACCTCCTCCCTCTCCTCCTCACACCAATTTGAGCCTTAAATCTCAAGAAAAACCTTCCAATTTCTCATATCCACTTCCCTAGAAACATCCTAGAGGTCCTGGTATTCTTCAAAGACCAATTTTAGTGCCCTAAAAGGAGGTCTCAAAGAAGCGCTTCAAAGAAGATGTAATGTCCGTTACCGATTCTTTCATCTTTATTTCTTCCTCCACTTATTCTTCTTTATTTGTTTCAATATGAAGTAATAACATCAGTATCACTCATATACTGATATGTTATTATAAGTATGGAACAACCCTATTTCACCGTCTATCCATCATACGGAAAACGATATCATTGCTCATGCGTACGTACGGAATACCGTGTCCACGATGTGATGCAACTCATTCTACATGATATTCATTGAATAATGAATTTATAAATGAATTGAACGAATTAATATGATATATATTACACTAATACAGTTCTGGAAATGATGGATCTATAACCCAAATAGAAGAATAATAATTTATTCGATAAAACATGCAAAAGAACAAAAAGTAATAAACACCCGAATAACAAGTAGTAATGAAATATTACTAATAAGAAGATAAGAATATGACCATATATAATATCATAAAAATATGTATGATTCTGGAATACGTCAATAACATTATTTAAATAATTATACAGGAGGTTTGGACACTTACGAAGCAAATCGGACCTAAGGTCAGGGAAATATCACAATCTCATTTTTATCAGAGATTATTTATAATTTGGAATTTACTGGGGTGTATTTTATCATCCAAATCCATGATTCCTAAATATGTAATATTATTTCCATCCATCTACAATTGTTTAAATCCAATTTTACCCTTCAGTGCGTTTTTAGTAAAAGATATGAAATGAATCTTTTGTCGTTTTTCGTACGAGTTACTTTTTGACTTTTCCGACAAAAGTATGAAGAATGTTTTTTTAAAATTATACGGCGTGAATGGATTTTTAAAATATTATTTCAAAGAAGCTTCCTTTACAAGTTTTCAATTTTATCATTAATCAACTTCTTTTAGTTTATAATTTTGTGACATGTTAAGAAAGGAAAAGTGTTTTTGAAGTAGAAAGGATATTTTACTCAAGAATGGAGTTCAAGTGTTTTATAAAAATTATTTTCCATCTAAGATAATATTGGGTTCTGTTTCTATCCCTATTATTACATTGATTTGATTATGTTGTGATGGAAATATTTATATAAATTCCTTTATCTTATATGAATTGTTTTATGATGTCATGATGTTTAAGATTCTCCTTTTTATTACAAGGGTTATGCTCTGATGTATGGTTTTTGATTTTGTGGCACACATAAGAATGGTATGATTATGAGATGGGTGGGACCTATATCTCCCTCCAATTCATTGGGTAAAGATTCTATATCTCATGAGATAGACATGAATATAACAAGAGGTTAAACCGGGTCAGTGAAACAGGACTGAAACGAGGAGTGAACTCGGTTCAGAAATGGACTTTGTCCACTAAGATAGTATTGGAAATGAGTCTTGAATACTAAGAAATGATTCTATATGATTATGTGTGTATGCCACAAAGTTCCATGTTTTATGTTATTATTATTGTGATTACATTTCACTACCATGATTTATCCCATGTTATGAAATTATGTTCTCTTTTGCAGGGTAAGATTTCCAAAATGTTATGTTCTTATGAATATGATGTGATTGATATTTCTTTTGTTTACCCTTACTGAGAATTTGAGCACACCCTTTTGTATGTTTTCTTCCCCCAGGTCAGGAATAAGGTTATCAAGTAAGATATGCCAAAAGGGACTATAGATATGATGAAATAAATGGGAGACAGTGTAGATGCTTTATGAACCAGTTGTTTATGTTTCCCAGTTTCTAAAGACATTATACCTATACGGTCCTTTCATGGTTTTTATATATGTTGTAATAAGTTCAATTCAATTTTGATGTACTAACAATGTATGTAAAGTATGAGTCATTATAGTTGGTATCAGAGGAAAGGTATAGTCAACCTTTGGAAACTAGGATGTGAAAGCCTTAGTAAGAATCATAAGGATAAGTGGAAGCATAGAACACAATCTTAGTGTTTTAGAGATTACCATGAATAACCTAGGATAAGACCTTAAGTGTGAAATATTATTGTTGATTATGTGGTTTTACTATTATAATTAGTGTTTCTCACACTATTCTTCTTGGTTTTAGTCAATGGCTGGAACTTGAAGGAACCGTGTTAATGTGGAATGTGATGGGAAATGCAATGATTGTCCCCCTGAGCAGCCAAACGTTATGGGAGATGGAATGAAAAATCTTGTAGCCATTCTCACACAACTTTCTCAAGATGTGAATCATGCACGAATTCCAAACAAGCAAAGGAAGGAGCAACATTCTGTTGAATCATTCATGAGGTAGTGTCTGCATTCATTTAGCGGGTCTACTAATCCATTAGTTGCTGAACAATGGATCAGTAGTGCTAAAAAGATATTTTCAGTTCTTTTATGTTATGAACATGATAAAGTCATCTTAGCAGTGCATCATATGGAAGGAGATGCTGATCAACCGTGGAATCATATTAAGAATACGAGGCAAAGGGATGAAATTGAGTCCATGCAATGGGACGAGTTCAAGAACTTATTTTTCAATATGTACTTCCCTCATGTTCTCGGAACAAAGATGGAGAAAGATGTTCTTGAACTAAAGAAAAATGATGATGAATCTGTTGGTACCTATGAAGCAAACTTTACAAGACTGTCAAGGTACGCTTCTGAAATTATTATCCAACCTGAGAGTAAGATCGATCGATTCTTTAGTGGCTTAAAACCATGTCTTCGATGGGCATTAGCCATAAGGGACTTCAATAGCTATGAAGAAATCGTTCTATGTGCTCTCAAAGTTGAGATGGAGATTGGAGAAACCCATCAGTCATATGGGTTTGATAAGAAGAGGAAAATGGAATTCAAAGGAAAATATAAAGAGCACACTGAAAAGAAGATGAGCTTTCCCTTATGCTCAATGTGTGGAAAGAAACATGGAGGGAGTTGTATTAAAGGGACATGTAAATGTTTCAAATGAGGAAAAGAAGGTCATCGGGTATTTGAATGCCGCAATGATGGGAAGAAGATGTCTAAGGATTAAAACAAAGTAAGGGATACACAGAATGAACCTACTACACTTCAATGTTTCAAGTGTAAGGAGATGGGGCATTATTCCAATCAATGCCCAAATCCAAGGGTTGATGATGATGGTCGACGTCAACAAACTCTTAATGCTAAATAGAAAGGAAAGTCACATGCAATTTCTATCAGCGATGTGGAGTACGATAACGATGTGGTGAAAGGTACACTTACCATCCACTATAAAGTAGAAAATGTTTTATTTGATTCTTGATGCACCCACGCTTTTATTTCTGAAGAATTTTCTAAGGGTATCACGATATTACCTCAACAATTAGATGTTGAGTTAGCTGTGAAAACCCCTAATGGCACAACAGTCGCATCAATAGTTTATAATTATTCCTCGATTGAAGTTTGTGGGAAAGTGCTTCCTGAAAATCTTGTGATCCTTCCTATAGTGGAATTTGATGTGATTCTTGGCATGGATTGGCTTTCTTTATATGGAGATCATATCAATTGCCAAATAAGGAAAGTCACATTTCATATTCCAGATCAATCTATGATCGTCTATCGATGCAAGGATGACCATAACCTTCCAGTGGAAATTTATTCCATCTTATGGGTCTTGATTCCACTAAATGAAGGTTATTTATCTCAAATGGTTGGTGAGAAACTCACGATTAAGAATATTCCCATTATACGGGAGTTTGACGATGTCTTTATGGAGGAATTACAGGGTCTTCCACCAAATCGTGAAGTTGAGTTTTCAATTGAACTCATACCGGGTGCTTTAACTATTACAAAGTCACCTTATAGAATGGCCCCAATTGAGTTGTAGGAATTGAAGAAGCAAATCCAAGAGAATCTTGATAAGTGTTTCATAAGCCCAAGTGCGTCACATTGGGGAGCACTTGTTCTGTTTTTTAAGAATAAATATGGATCAATGAGACTCTGCATTGATTATCGAGAACTTAACAAGATAACTATCAAGAAAAAATATCCTCTCCCATGCATTGATGACCTATTTGACCAACTATGTGGAGCTCAATACTTTTACAAGATTGATCTTCATTATAGGTATTATCAATTAAGTGTCAAAAGGGAGGATATACCAAATACGGCTTTCTGAACAAGGTATGGACACTATGAATTTAGAGTGATTCCATTTGGTCTTACTAATGACCCTACTATCTTCATGGATCTGATGAATATAGTCTTTAGAGACTATCTTGATCAGTTTGTGGTAGTCTTTATAGATGATATTCTGGTATATTCAAAGAGCAAGGTATAACATGAAGATCACTTGAGAATTATATTGAAGACCATGAGAAAGGAGAAGATTTATGCCAAATTTACCAAGTGTGAATTTTGGCTTCAAAAAGTTTCATTTTTGGGTCACATAATCTCAAAAGATGGGATATCTGTGGATCTAGCAAAAATAGAGGTTATCAAAAGATGGTCGAGACCAAGAACAGTAACTGAGATTCGACGTTTTCTTGGTTTTTCTGGATATTACCAACGTTTTGGGAATTATTTTTCATGATTATCTAATCCACTCACCAGGTTGACTCGAAAAGAAGTTATGTTCGTGTGGATGGAGGAATGTGAAGAGAACTTCAAGGAGTTGAAAAAAGGTTATCCAGTGCACCTATACTCACACTTCCTTGTAGTGGAGAAAGGTTTGTGATCTACAGTGATGCATCCAAGAAAGTATTGGGGTGTGTTCTTATGCAAAATGATATGGTGATAGCTTATGCCTCACGACAGTTGAAAATCCATGAGCAAAATTAACCAACTCATGATTTGGAGTTAGATGTTGTAATCATTGCATTAAAGATTTGGAGGCATTATATTTATGGAGAAAGGTGTGATATTTATACTGATCATAAAAGTTTAAAGTATATTTTCACACAAAAAGAGCTGAATATGCGCCATAGAAGATGGTTGGAGCTGATTAAGGATTATGACTGCTCAATTCATTACAACCCTAGGAAAACTAACAAGGTGGCAGATGTATTAAGTCGAAAAGACCATGCCAGTTTATCCATGATGAGGATTACAAAAGATCCAATATTTATGGATTTTGAAAGGATGGATCTTGGAATTATAATGGAAGGGGGAAAATCGAATCTTTCTCAAATGAATGTTCAACCATCTATACATGTGAAGATTAAAGAGGCACAGAAAGAAGATGTAGAGTTACAAAAGAAGGTGAGAAATGTTCCTGAATTCAACCTTGATTGTGATGGGATAATAATGTTTAGGAATCAGGTTTGTGTTCCTCCTATCCTCGAATTAAAGAAGGAGCTGCTGGATGAGGCTCATAGTTCTTCATTCTCTATTTATCTTGGAAGCACGAAGATTTATAGGGACCTGAAAGTGTACTTCTGGTGGGATGGCATAAAAAGAGATGTTGTTAAATATGTCTTTCGATGCTTGGTTTGTCAGCAAGTTAAAGCAGAGAGACAGATGTCTAAGGGGATGTTACAACAATTACCCGTACCCGAATGCAAATGGGAAAACATCACTATGGACTTTGTCACCAGACTTCCTAAAACATCCAAAGGCAATAATGCTATCTGGGTTATAGTTGATCATCTTACAAAGTCTGCACACTTTATTGCTATTAGAGAGGATTTCTCTCTAGATCAGATTTCCAGGATATATGTAAAGGAAGTGGTAAGATTGCATGGAGTACCACTTTTTATTATATCTGATCGGGATCCGAGGTTTACCTCAATGTTCTGGCGAAGTCTTCAGCATACTCTGGATATAGAGTTGAGTTTCAGTGCTGCTTATCATCCTTAGATAGACGGTTAGTCTGAGAGGACAATTTAAACTCTAGAAGATAAGTTGAGAGCTTGCTGTATAGATTTTAATGGTGGTTGGGATCAACACCTACCTTTGGTGGAATTTTCTTATAATAATAGCTTTCACTCCAGTATTCAGATGGCTCCTTATGAATCTCTCTATGGAAAGAAATAAAGGACTCCAACTTGATGGGATGAATTTTCGGAAAGAAAGCTATTAGGATCTGATCTTGTTGATAAGATGGCAGAAAAGGTCAAATCTATTCAACAACATATGGTAGCAGCTCAGAGTCGACAAAAAAGTTATGCAGAAAACTGAAGAAAATACTTAGAGTTTGAAGTGGGTGATAAAGTGTTCTTACGAATATATCCTTGAAAGATAGTAATGATATTTGGAAAGAATGGAATGTTGACCCCCAGATATATTGGTCCTTTTGAAATTCTGGATCATGATGGGAAGGTAGCTTACCGATTGGTGCTTCCACTGAATCTCTCTCAAGTTCATGATGTGTTCCATATATCTCTCCTAAGAAAGTACATACCTGATCCTTCACATGTACTCAGCTCAGAAGTTATATCGCTGGAGCAAGATCTTTCTTATAAAGAACAGCCGATAGATATTATAGATTATAGAGAAAAATCCTACGGAACAAGACCACTTTCTTGGTAAAAATTTTATAGAGGAACCACCAATTAGAAGAAGCCACATGGGAACTTGAGGATATGATGAGGGAGAGGCATCCACTTATGTTTGTAATGAAGTAATGAATTTCAAGGGCAAAATTAATTTTAAAGGGGGTTAAATGTAACACCCTGAGATTTTAT
The DNA here is from genome assembly GCA_963277665.1 of Viscum album. NCBI lineage: Eukaryota > Viridiplantae > Streptophyta > Magnoliopsida > Santalales > Viscaceae > Viscum > Viscum album. The sequence continues at coordinate 1,440,708,031 of OY728140.1, read as the reverse complement.
GAGAATTTTTTTTATTATCTCTTATGTTATATGCAACACCAAAGGAATCATTCAAAGAACACAATACAGGCTTGGCATTCATTACATGCAATCGCGACCTTCCTCGATAGCGTGTGTAGTACGCAATACCGGGTTTCACTAAACAACGATATATTATTATGAACTTGACGTTATGGATAGTATTAACTACATTTTGAATTTTATTATTCATCAGTCAAATTTTCTAGAATATGGTAAGAGAACAAAATAAATTTTTCGGGTAAAATAAGTATTTTTAAAAAAATGCAGTTTTGCCGCCTTTTGATGGTGCACCCACATTAAATCTAGATTATGACATGATTATAAGTTCTATTTGAAAATATAAAATTCTTATTTTGAATCGGGGTATAAAGATTTACTTTCGACCAATTTTTGATATTTTTCTGATAACTTTCATATTCTGATGAATAGTAAAAATACGCTAATTTTTAATAAAAAACAACTTTTTTCATTGAGATAATTTATATCATTAAATTATAATATTGAATGGATTTAAAGTATAAATACAATATATTTTTACTTTTTAATATAATTTATGTCATTAGCATTAATTTCACATTGAATTCATAGGTAAAAACATTTCAATCTTTGGCAATGTTTTAACTTCTAAAACCCATTTTCATAATAGTGGGATTTATTTTAAATTAATTACTGCAAATTATATGTATTTAATTTTTAAAAATGGATTCCATATTTGGAATCAGTGAGTCCAAATTATGTTAATATGCTACTTTTTATTTTTGGGCATTATGAATAGTAACTACGGTAAATTTTATTTACCATAGTTAAAGGTAAATCCGGCAATTAAGGGTAAATATAAGATTATAAAATTACCCTAACACCTGCAAAAATCCTATTGGATGACTAAAAGTCGACCCATATCACCTAAGGGTTGGATCAGATTCATTTAATGGACTTTTTTCCATGAAAATAATTTAATTATTATTAAAACCAAAGAATGTGACAACATGCCACTTTCTTAAATCTTATAAGTATAATAATTTTCATTTTGTGATAAAAATAATGAAACATAAAACATGAATAGTCTACAGAAATCTAATACAATTATCTACATCATATAAATTTATTAACAATTTTTAGGGATTAAATAAGTATCATTAATTATGACACAATATTGATGTTGAAATTATTTTGTTGAATAAATTATCAAATAAATTGTTTTAAAAATATTAAAATAAATATTATATGAACTATTTAATGTGCTCCACTAATTTTATAGATACATATAACATTTTATGAATATATTAAAGCTTTTATTTAGAACATATCTTCCGAATATATTTTATTTAAATTCAAATGACCGAATAGTGTCAAAATTGACACTATTGTTATTTTATAAAAATAACATATTATAAAATTGTTTAAAATTATAAAAAATATTTAAAAATTATAAATCTAAATTTATATGGTCGTAAATGTAATAAATGTCAAATTATAGAAAATTCACAACACATATTTTATTATTTATAATAATATAAAATTTGGAATATGATTACCACAAATAAAATTAAATTGATAAATAAGGATAAATCAAGTTGATAATGTTTAAAATAAATTCATAACATGTCTATATTTTATTGGTTTATGATATTACAACCATATCTCATCTAATCTTTAGATATGAGTCATTTTGAAAGTATTTATGTGGGGTTGGGATTTAATATAAACTAATATTTCTTATATTTCCAAAGGTGCCCCGCTCCTCCCATATAAAATGGCACCACCTCCCTCTCCTCTGCACACCAATTTGAGCCTTCAATCTCGTCCAACCCCAGCCAATTTCTCCTCTCCACTTCCCTAGAAACATCTTAGAGGTCCTGGTTTTCTTCAAAGACCAATTTTAGTGCCATAAAAGGAGGTCTCAAAGAAGCGCTTCAAAGAAGAGGTAATGTCCGTTACCGATTCTTTCATCTTTATTTCTTATTCCACTTCTTCTTATTAAGTTGTTTCATTATGAAGTCATAACATATGTATCACTCATATACTGATATGTTATTATAAGTATTAAACAACCCTATTTCACCATCTATCCATCCTACGGAAAATAAAATCACCGCCCGTGCGTACGTACGGAATATCGTCTCCACGCCGTGGTGTAATCTATTTTCCACCACCACCTTACCTGGATGTGTATAATGGTGTAAATAATAACTATATATGATTATTATAAATTTATATTGATTCTTAAATAGTATACATACACTCCAATACAATTTTACAATCATGGGAATTATATCATCGCTCGTACGTACGTATGGAATACTGTCTCCACGATGTGATGCGACTCGTTATACATGATCTTCATTGCATAATGAATATATAAATAAATTTAATGAATGAATATGATATATATTACACTAATATAATTCTTGATATGAGGTATCTATATCGTAAATAAAAGGATAAGAATTTATTCGACAAAACACGCATAAGAACAAAAAGTAATAAACACCCGAATAACAAGTAGTAATGAAATATTACAAATAAAAAGCTAAGAATATGACTATATATGATATCATAACAATAATTATGATTCTGGAATAAGTCAATAACATTATTTAAATCATTATAAAATATGTTCAGATACTTACAAAGCAAATCAGACCTAAGGTAAGGGAAATATCACAATAAAATTTTTATCCGAGATTGTTTATACTTTGGAATTTATGGGGGTGTATTTTATAATCCACATCCATGTTTCTTCAATATGTAATATTATTTACATCCACCTACAATTGTTTAAATCCAATTTTACCCTTCGGTGAGTTTTTAGTAAAAGATATGAAAGGAATATTTTGTCGTTTTTCGTACGAGGTACTTTTTGACTTTTCCGAAAAAAGTACAAAGAATGTTTTTTAACTTATACAGCATGAATGAATTTTTAAAACATTATTTCTAAGAAGCATCCTTTACAAGTTTTTGAGTTTATTTTTAATCAAATTCTTTTAGTTTAGAATTTTATGACATGTTTAGAAAGGAAAAGTGTTTTTGAAGTAGAAATGATATTTTCCTCAAGAATTGAGTTCAAGTGTTTTATCAAAATTATTTTCCATCTAAGATAATATATGGTTCTGTTTATATCCCTATTATTACATTGATTTGATTATGTTGTGATGGAAATATTTTTATAAATTCCTTTATCTTATATGAATTGTTTTATGATGTCATGATGTTTAAGATTCTCATTTTTATTATATGGGTTATGATATAATGTATGGTATATGATTTTGTGGCACACATAAGAATGATATCATTATGAGATGGGTGGGACCTATTTCTCCCTCCAATGCATTGGGTAAAGATTTTATATCTCATGAGATAGACATGGATCGAATGGCAGGTTAAACCGATTCAGTGAAATAAGACTGAAACGAGGATTGAACTCGGTTCAAAAATTGACTTTGTCCACTAAGATAGTCTTGGCAATGAGTCTTGACTACTAAGAAATGATTCTCTATGATTATGTGTGTATGACACAAAGTTCCATGTTTTATGTTATTATTATTGTGTATATATTTCACTACCATGATTTATCCCATGTTATGAAATTATTATCTCTTTTGCAGGGTATGATTTCCAAAATGTTATGTTCTTATGAATATGATGTGATTGATATTTATTTTGTTTACCCTTACTGAGCATTTGAGCTCACCCTTTTGTATGTTTTATTTCCCCAGTTCAGGAATAAGGTTATTAAGTTAGATATTCCAAAAGGGACTATAGATATGATGAAATAAATGGGAGAAAATGTAGATGCTTTATGAACCAGTTGTTTTTGTTTCCCAGTTTCTAAAGACACTATACCTATACGGTCCTTTCATGTTTTTGTTATATGTTGTAATAAGTGCACTTCAATTTTGAAGTACTAACAATTTATATAATGTATGGGTCATTATAAAGTGGGTCTTTGATAAATTAATATCTTTTAAACCCCATCAGAACCACATTTTCCTCTCTCTAGAAGCTCAGCATCTGAGAACCTTCCAAATTGTCTTTTCTAATTTTCTTCTTTTGAAATTGCTTCACTTTTGAGTTTATTTCTCAGAGTAATAACTTCTTCTTCAAGTACCTAAATGGTCCTGTACTTCTCCTAGAATCTCAAGGTAAGTTTCTTGATGACCATCGCTTGTTCTTCAATCAGGTGTTTTAGTTAAATAACATCATCAATTCTTTCAAGGATGGATGATTGTACTTTCACCAGTTCTTCTAGTCCTTTAATTTCTACTTCCAGATGATCAATATATGCTGAATATTTATTTGCATTTATTTACACTTATTGTATATCTTACATTTATTCTCATGCTTTCCAAAATAATCTTTATGTTTTATCATGGAATCAACATTAGTAGTCAACTTATTATCTCTAGATTTGTCAATCAATTTTTCTAATTTTTCAATAGTAGACATCATAGGGGCACGATTCCCAGATTTTAATTCTACTTACTCTTCCTCAAAGAGTTAATTTTCTTCATCTTCTTCTTCACAAATAAAATTATTTCCTAGATACTTATTTCAAGATTTGATGTCTATTTTTTTTAAAAACTTTTTTTGAGGATTTGGAATGTATCCATATTTACTTTCATCATCATTGAACTTTCTTGGTAAATGATAGGCAATGTGACCAACTCTTATACAGAGAAAACAAGCAATAGATATCTTAATTTCAAATTTCCATGTTCCCTTCTTGAATTTCATGGAAATAAGAGAACGAAAATATTTTTACTCATCATCTTCATCAAACCAATCTCTAGAGATTTCGAGTTTTTCTAAGGCTTTGAATGTCATTTCATTTCTTACACGAGTTTTTGTATCTTCTGGGTTTAGTCTCATGTCATATGCAACTAGGCTGCTAAGAAAATTATTAAGTGAATTTTTGGGAATATACCTTTCTTAAAGAGATGAAACCTTTGAATTATAAATGGGTGGAAGTATTCTCAAGATTTTCATTACAATATAAATGTATTTGATCTCTTCTCCATACCATCAAATTTCTCCTACAACTTTAGCAATTCAACTGAATAAAGAGTATTCCTTTTTATTAGGGTGCATATTTATATCATCAAAACTATTGTGTTAAACTTGGAGCTTCACCTCCTTCAATTTGTTGTCACATTAATAAATATTTTCCGATCTCTCCCACATAGATTTTTCTGATATAAAGTTTATCACCTTTAGATATATTTGATCAGAAAGAGCTGCAGTTAGAGCATTCTGTTCTTTAGCATCCACATCCAAAAAATTTCCTGTCTGTATCTATCATAAATAGATTGGTTGGATCAGTGACCTGTAATCCTTGTGAAGCTGAAAATATTACATAAATTCCAAGATATTTTAGATGATATCTCATCTTAATATTCCATTTATGAAATTTAATTCCATCAAACAAAGGAACTCCACTGACATTAATTATATTCTCCATGTCAAAAAATAGGGAAGATTTAACATAAGAAACCATTAGGCTCTGATACCACTTGAAGGATCTCAGAACACCTTGAGAGTGGAGGGGTGAATTAGGGTGTCAATTTTTTAGTTTAAATGGATTGATCTTGTTCCCATGTTTTTAGGAACCTATTAAACTTGTCTAAAGAGGATGTTCAGAAAATAAACAATCACATGTAAAGAAATTAGACAACAATTTTACTTGGTTCACCACTAAGGGCTACGTCCATGGAGAATAAACCAACAGTGTGTTGTTCATACCAAAAACTACTAATATTCACATGTTTTGGATTACAAGAGTTTAGAATATTCACTCTATGACAAGTGCACTACCTTTATAGGGTTTTCAGGATATCACACTGCGTCCCACAGAATAATTCCGCTGAATCCACCTTTCCCACTACGTTGGAAGAATCATCACTAATTTTATCAACATGAAGGCCGATTCAATGGTTTATCATTAGATCATGAATACTAAACTATAAATGGATGCTATTTTGATGTCCTGTAATCACCCATAGATGAAATTTATTTTCCCGTATATGGATATGTTATGGAAATTAATTTAAAAAACTGATTTGGTCAATTTTCCGGCTTCCTTAGGTGTTCTGTGTACTGGTTGTCGTTTCCTTGTACTGCTTCTGTTTCTGCATACTGCTTCAATTTACACATATCGTGCAACTATTTCCATGTATATTGCATATTTTTCTTCGAACTGTGCAAGTCCTCTATGTACTTCCATGATCCTTATACTACCCTCCTCCATGTACATATCCACTCCTCTTCATATCATCCTACATCGCGTATTGCCTGGCTCTTCCAGTTAATGCTCCACTCCTCCACGTACCATCCTTCACCGTGTACTGGCTTTCTTGGATGAATACTGTGAGGGATTCCTACACAAGCCTTACTATCTTCCCTGAACTATTTTCATTACACAGATGATTCTCTTTGTATACTGTCTTCTCCACCATGTACCACTTCAGACTTCACAAAATTTATTCCTAAAATTTTAATATCAAATATCATGCTTTAACAAAGGGTATTATATCTCCTTAAATAGACACATAACTCCACAAATTTAAGTAATCTGATTTAACAAAATTTTCAATGTGGGAAAATCTTCACTATAAACTGAAATCCATCTGCGTACTGTTATCCTCCATTGCGTACTACAATCCTTTGAACCACAAACCTCTATCACGTACCATTAACCTTCTGCATATTGTATGCCTGTCAGTCCATGTACTGCATCTCTTTACCACATACTATCACTATAATTATTTTCCAACTCAATGATTATTCCAACAATACACCACCATAAATACTCCTCATTTGGAAACATAGATAAATAATATATTTCTTTATTCTTCATCATACATTGATTCTTCCTCCTAGTAAAATAGATTCCACAAAATCTTCATTTGAAATCTTTCAAGAGTATGATGATCATTAATCAAACCATTACTTATATAGTATGGAACACTCTATTATTTATCAATATTTCAATCTTAGGAAAATTCCATGATTTCTATCTCAGTAACTCTCAAACACTTAAACAACTATAGATAAAGATGAAGTAATTTTTAATAAATATTTTCTTGAGGTTCGTTGTGTCATTATCTACATTGTTTTTGAAACTTGATATTTCATCCAACATAAAAATGATATTTTTTCATGTGTTTAAGATTTACATTAGGTACATAAAATACTTACACTCACAAATCCTCACAATGAAAAATTACATTCTACTATGCGTAAATTATTTCTATACAATATATTTCTAACAATTTCTCTAATTTGGTAAGAATTATGCTCATCCAAATTTTTTAATTGGGGGAATTCAAAGACATATGGTCATTAAATCTTAGTTTCAAAGTATTTCCCAAAATTCATAAATTTAGTATACCAAGGATATAAAAGTATTAAAATCAATAATTATGATCGACAGAGTTAAATTATGAAACTCAAAGCCTTATGATCACATAAAACTCTTATGATCATCACCAAAAGCCTTATGTTCCACATGAAAGAATTACTTTTAGTAAGCAAATCCTATTGTTATGGACTTGTCTATTTTTTCATAAACTCCAAAATCAACATATGTATAGGTATATTCAAAATGACTTCCACATAATGTATGTATTCTCTAATTTCATTCAAATAAATTCATAATATCTTCAAATAAATATGGGAAAATATTAAAATATTCCCACACTCATTTAATCTTATTTTTGAGGTGTTATAAATTACAAAAATACCATATTAAGGTATTTTATTGAATAAAATTGAAACCTCATGTGTACCTATAACAACATAGGTAATGTTAATATTAAATAAATTTCATTCCTTATTAATATTCATTAATTTTATTTTATATATTTATATTAATTATAATAAAACTAAGTAATTTTTTTATTCAAAAACGAAATATTTTTAATCTTATTAAACTCAATTTCTTATATTATTAGTTTTTATTTAAAAGATTAATTTATAAATATTAGAATTTAAATTTCCAAAAAATTAATTGAATTTTTTTAAATCATCATATGAAAATTAACATAGGATGAAATTTTGGTTTTTTCTGAATAGATTGATATTTTATTGAATAGTAAATATACCATTTCTTTGAAACTATAATTTTTAAATTATATAAAGTCATTTAAATTTCACATTTAATATTAAAGTAAATTAAGTAACCTTTGATTAAAATAATACAATTAATTTCATATGAATCATTTTTAACTGTATTTGGGTATGATTTCATTTTTGGGATTAATAATTCATTTTTATAAAAACATTATTTCATTGAGTTTTTCATTTTAATCATAATTTATTTTCTTCTAGTCATTAAAACTTATTCTTAAAAAATTGACTATATATCTTAAATTTGGAGCTCCAAATTTTTTAAATAGATCCCTTTTATTTTTTTCATTTTAAATAGTAACCATAGTAAATATATATCACCTTAGTAATGGTAAATTGGGTAATCAAAGTTAAAAATAATATTATGATGCCAAAAAATCTCCCTAAAACTTGTATTATTTTTCAGATAAGTTTATTTTGACCATCAAAATCAATGATTCTAAAATTTTTCAATTTTGTACTATATTCGTTTTATAATGACCACAATATTTTTTTAAAGGTAATGCGTTGGTCAAAGACCAATGCACAATTTATTGATAAGAAAAAGATTACAAAGGAAGGAAGGATGAGATTTTTTTTAGAATCTATATCAAATAAATATATTACGTCAGCTGGCAGAGTGTCCAGCCATGTCATGCTCTGATGAACTCCTTTGTTATCAAGAGCATCTACAGCAGCATTCGCTTCACGGTAGGCATGAGTAGCTATGTAATCAATCCCATGGAGCGAGTTCAGACAATTCATCCAAAGAGTGGTGAGCAGCCAAGCATGATGAATGATGTCATTCCAGATGGCATGAATGATAGTGTTAGAGTCACTTTCAATCCCGAGCCTTCTCCAACCTCGCTGAAGTGAAAAATCAATTTCATGGATGACCCCAGCATTTTAGCCTCCAAAGATGAAGAGTGTCGACATCTAGCATAGAAGCAACCCGGACACTGGACAGCTGAGTCTCTGGAGATGGCACCACAAATATCAGGGACTGGATTGCCTTTAAAAGCACCATCAACTTTCACATTGATTCATACCAGCATCGGTGATTTATAGAATACTTCAAAGGGACGTTTGGTCTTTGGGAAAATTCCAGGCACACTGAGATGATGAAGGATCTCAAAGTCGCCAACCGAGTTGTTGCAACAATCTTTTTGAATTGAAGCAGCTTCATGAATCCCATTAAGAATCTAATATTTTCCTGTATTGAGACTAAATGAGTGTTTATTAGGAATAAGATCATTTCTAACGTACCAAATCTCATGCATGAGTTCTTCCACAGCCTCAAGAAATAGATTTTTAACCTGTACATAGGCTTCATATCTAATGCATTTTTTTAGAAACAAACAAATAGAGTTAGATAGGGGCCATCTGCAATTAAATAAATCAAGAACTTAATTCCATAAATCAGAGGCCATTGCACACGACAAAAAGAGATAATCATCATCCTTCCTGTGTTGATTACACAAGTGAATTTTAGAGCAGAGCAGTATGCTAAAAGTCTACAGACACACTTCAGTAGGAAATATATTATGAGCAATGCGCCAAATTAGGGTGAGACTACAAGGTTTGATCCAAGGCTTGTTAAATTGACTCACCCATTTAAAATTTGATTCATTTCCAGAAATGTTATTCTTATAGAATTTTATAGAGTCTAGGATGCCATTTGGAGAAGGCTCCCAAATAAGGAAGTCACCATTAGAAGAAAAAGGGTGATTATCATTGATCTGGGTAATATTGTCTGGGAGGACATGTCTATGAAAATGTAAGACATCCTTCATAGAACGACTAGTATCTTTAGGAATAATATTAGGTGGTAACAAAGATATCAAGGGGTTACCACACCATTTGTCACACCAAAAATTGATGGAAGAGTTAACACTAACAATCCATCTACAATTTTCTTTGATCTTTTGGTACGAGTCCCTAATAGATGGCCAGATCAAAGAGTTGATGTAATTAAAATTTCGATTTAAGAGTTTAGAGTGGAATCTATGGTTCAAGAATTCGGAAGCTTTAGAAGTACAATTAATAAGAAGCCAAGTAAGATGGGCTTAAAGAGAAATATTGAACAACTTTAAATTTTTATAACAACGCCACCTTTATCAAGAGGTTTACAACAGGATTTCCAAGGGATAGTGACAAGTTAATTTTCAAGAATACATCCCATCCAAATTAATTTTTTAATATAAGTTTTAATTTTCCTGAAGATGCCGACAAGCCATTTATAAATAATAAGAGAGTAGACCATTTTAGAGACAATGGTCGACATGACCAGACAGATTCTTCCAACCATGGAGAGAGATTTCCCTTTTAAAGTAGAGAGTTGGTTTGTGTTTTTATTAATGATATTAGCAATGTATCTAGCATTATGACGACCCCAAAAAATCGGGACGCCCAAATAAGTGAAAGGTAAGAGGCCTTCTTTAATTCCAAGATAGGTAGTAATGCTAGATTTTCTTCTGACTGGAATGTTCTTACCAAAAAAACCTATGATTTATTCTTGGAAATCGCTTGTCATAAGACTTCCTCATAGTGGTGAAGTGCTTTCTTGAGGACATGAATGTTTTTTTATCCCCTTAAGAAACATGATGATATCATTTTCATATAAAAGTCAGGTAGGGGTATTTTGGTTTCAGGAAACTTGTATAGGCCTAAGAATACCTTGAGAGACCAGATTATTGAGAAGTCTGCTTATGTAATCCTCAGCAATAACAAAGATGATGGCTTTAAGAGGGTCACCCTGCCTGACACTTTTAGAGCATTTTAAGAAACCTCTAGGGGGCCATTAATCAGGATAGATATAAAAGAAGAATGAAATAATGTTTCAAGACTTCAAATGAAAGAATCATGAAATCTAAAGTTTTTTTAAAACTTTGAAAATAAATCTCCAGTCTATGGTGTCAATAAACTTTTAGATATCAAGTTTGATGTCCACACACCCTCTCTTGTGTTTTAAATAGACTATTCGTACATTCAGAGGCATGACAAATATATTCCTGAATGGCCCTAACTTTAATAAAACCAAACTGATTCCATGAGACTATTTTATTTCAAATAGGCACTAGTCTATTTGCAATAATTTTAATAATGATATTATAAAGAGTGTTAATGAGTTCAATAGGCCTGAATTGATGGTTCTCTGAGGAATTTTCAACATTAGGTATTAAAGTTAGAAATTGAGCATTGATTCCATTAGGAAGAGATCCATGAAAGAAAATGGTCTTAACAAGGTTACAAACATCATTGTGGATAATGTCCCAATGCTTTTGGTAGAAGCCATTATTGAACCCATCCGGACCTGGCATACTGTCTGGATTAAGGCCAAAAAATATAAATTTAATTTCATGATCAGGAGGAGTGCTTAAAAGAGATTCACTGTCTCTTTCATCCACCATTAAGGGAATAATATCAGATTTGAGATCAATATTAATCTCCGGACCATTAAAAATGTTGTAAAAGTAAGAGATAACATGATCTGTTATGGCTTTATCAGAATCAATGACCAAATAATTATGAGTAAGTTTAGAAATAGGATGATTGGCCTTTCTAATTCTTTGAAGGGAATTATAAAATTTAGTATTACGATCACCATCTGTGAGCCATTTAGCCCTAAACATTTGCTTACAAATATTATCCTTAAATGTGAGCAAGGAATTAAATTTAAGGGGGATATTTTATTATAATTGGGGATCTATATTAAAATCTGAAACAGTGCTTTGAGTTTGTACGCGACTGAGTTCATTTCCAAGAAAGGAAATATCTAGATCAATTTGGGATTTTGTAGTTTTACACCAACCTTTAAGGGCCTGTTTTAGGATTTTCAACTTGAACATCCAGGCAAAGGAATCCTTATCATGTTTCATAGAGTTCCAAGTGTTATGAATAAAAGTGACATAATCAGGATTCGAAGACCAATAGTTATTAAATTTAAACGGAAGAGCAAGCTTATGGTCATTCATAAGGAAGATAACGAGAATAGGATGATGGTCAGAATTAAGTCTAGGTAGAGTTATACTAGATATATTATCTCAAATATCAAGGGCCTTCATGTTAAAAAAATCTATGTCGAGCTTACTGGAAACAGTTTTGTTATAGTGTTTTCTGTACCAAGGATACTTGGAACCAGTAATAGTGACTTCAAAAAGGCTACAGTTTTCAATAGATGACCTGAATTCCCTTGAGTATTTAGAAATATGTGAGGGACCAATTTTTTCACAAGAGATAAGAATGGCATTGAAATCTCCCATAACAACCCAAGGGTCTTGAATGAAGTTGTCCATATTAAAAAGATCATTCCATAAAACCCTTCTCTCTTGATACCTATTATTGGCATAAACCATAGTGAAAATGGTTTGCTGACCATTCCACGAGAAATCACAGGTATGTTGTTGTTCATTATTTTTAAATATGTTTATATTTTGAATGGAATTGTGATAAAAGATCCACATAGAGTCAGTTTGACGACCATTTTTACAAGAGCCTAGAAAACTGTAATTATGAGCACCAAATATTATGAAGTTCATGTCAAAGTTGACTTTAGGTTCTGAAATGGAAAAGAGATGAGGCTTTTGAGTGTTTAAAAACCTCTTAAGTGTTGTGGAGGTATCATTGTTGGCCAAGCCTTGGAAATTACAATTGAGAAAATTCATTTCTATTTTCATTTTGGGTTAGAACACTTCTTTTTTATAGATTTTCTAGATCCTTTCTTCCTTTGGGATCACATAACCATAGGGGAAAAAGAAAGATTTTGTTTGGCGTCATGAGTTTCAGAACTTGGAGAGGAATCAATTTTCAAAGTTGAATTTGAAATAGGTTCAGAAAATGGAGTTCCAATAATGGTAGAACAATACAGAGAAGGAGCGATGACAGCTACTTGAGCAGGAGTCTGTTCTAATAGAGGATTTGTGGAGTCCGAAGGCAGGACAGTACAGTCCTCGGGGACAGTACAGGCCTGGGGAGTTTGTGAAATACCATGTGCAATAGAAGTAGTGGTAGGGTTAACATTAGCAGCATGTGTAGTAGTTTCAGTAGCAGGAATAAAAAATTTATCAGCTGATGTGGGAATAGTATTTGCAGAAGGAGACTATAACAAAACAGAATTCTTCTTGTCAACAGGGGGTGTGAACACCACCCTATTAACCTGACAGATAGTAGCAGTATGAGGATGCTCAGAGTGAGAAACATAGTTAGGAACAGGGGTGTGTGCAATGCTGTGTGTAGTATTAGCAGCAGCAGTGTCAACATTAGCAGCATGAGTAACCAGAACATCAGTTACAGGAATAGAAGTAGATATTTTATCAGCAGAAGTAGATTTAAATAATTAGAAATAGAACTGTGTGCAATGCTATGTATACTATTAGAAGCAGCAGTGTCAGCAATAACATTATGAGTAACTAGAACATCCATTTCAAGAATAGAAGAAGTAAATTTATCAGCAGATGTAGATTGTATAGAAATACCTAGTTATGAAGATTTTTCCAGCACACCTTGTTTTTTATTAGAAGCATCAGAGGTTCCATTAAAATCTAAAGGAACCAAGGTAGCTTTCTCCAAGTCCCTACTAACATTCTCAATCAATGTTAAAGTACCAGAGGTAGATGAAATAGTGGCTAAAATGGAAATAGTGGTAGGAATGCTCCTGTCTAGATTATTCTCATTTCCTTCAGCCATTATTTCTTCTATGCCAGTGACAATGCTATCATTAATTTGAAGAGACTCTTATTCCTAAGCCAAATATCCCCAAGATTTACCTTCTAGGGATGTAAAGACATTGTATTTTTTAACCCAAATATCTTTTTTTTTTATTTTTACGGAGCTCAGGTTTGTCTGTAGGATTCAACCCCTTTTTACCATGTTTTACTTCCTTCCAATCATTATTGATTGGTGGATCAATTTTCTTCCTAACCACCCTATAATTGGAGAGGTTGTGCCCAATCAATTTGCACAACTCACAAAAGGGTGGTTTCTTTTCATATTCAATTCTAAGGTCGATTCTATAAACAGTGGCATTGAAACCTATGGTGGAAGGGAGTTCACTGGCCAGATTGACCTCATCCATTATTTTAGCATATATGCCCTGATCTCCATTCAAGGTCCTGTGATCAATTTTAATGGGGGTCCCTATGAAGGAAGAAATGTTGTTAAGAATATTCGAGTTCCAATAGAACCAATTGAGTCCATTAATTATAACCCAAACATGAGCCATATGAATTTTGTGTGTGTGTGGGTAAAACGCAGCATCCCAATCTAAAATTCTATGAAAACTTGGGTTAAGATTCAAGTTCTTGAGTTTCCATACCTGATCAAGCTCACCTTCAGAGGTGAAGAGTATATGATAATAGCCCTTGCCTATGAGAACCATCATCCATTTAGAAGAACCCCAGTAGTGAGTAATTCGGTTCTTTAGATTTAATAGAGGCCAGGGCCGGTCACATGTGTTGTATAAAACTCATCCATGAACTGAGTATTTGCACAGTTTCTCTCTTTTCTTCAAGGCTTCTGGATCTGTGTCAACCATTAAACCGCCATCTTCAAGCTTTTTAAAGAGCTGTTGTTTACAATCCTTCACACTACTAAGATTAGTTCCTTTAAAATCATTGCGGAAGTAGACAATTAAGGTACGAAGGGGAACTTCGAGATTTACCACTTCGATTTTTGGAGAACCAGGATCAGAAGAACCCAGAGCAGGTGGGGGGAGTTCCCACGTAGGATCAAAGCTGGCCATCGGCGAATTTTAGCGAGGAAGAGCGAAGAGATTTAGGGTTTCCAGTCGTCCATTGTAGAGCGCTTAGAGAGCTCCCATCAATCACCCACCATCATGGTGAACCCTCAAGAATGACCACAATATAATTTTAAATAAAGAATAAGAAAAAATGGGACTTTCTTTTTTTAATATATCTAAATTTTTTTCATATGGATAAAAGGGGTTAGGTTAAGTTATAAATAGTTATTTAAATATCAATTGTTTTTTCATCATGATGATTTATTTTTAACTATTTGTGATGAAATAATTATCTTAAATTCTTATTCAATGTCGATAAGGTACATGTTCAAAGAGTAGAAAAATCAAGTAAATGGTTTTAAAAATGATAAAATAATTTTTTTTATTGGAAATGTTATAGTGTAAAATTAGTTATATATATATATATATTTTATTAAGTATTATTTAAAAGTTTACATTCACAATCTGTCATTATTATGATGACTTTAAGTTTAGATTAAAATAATAGTTTAAAAAATTACATTAATAATATTTTATAATAAAAATATTATATTAAATGATTTAAAATTAATAAAACCTGTATATTCATAAAAGTGAATATTATATTATTTAATATATAAATAATGGTCTATTTATGTGTAAAATGTCATTTTATAGTAACTTTTTTGAATTTTATAGTGTAAAAAACATTGATATCATGGTAATCATCAAAAGGGTTATCGGGGTTAAAACAAAGAGATATGGTAATGAAAATCTCATAAACAAGTAAAAATTTTCTTTTATGATATATTTTCAACTTATATTCATCATATATTCTTAATATATAAATATGGATCCATTATTCTGGGAAAATTAATTTATATTAATTTAATACTATATGTAATTCCAAGAGTACCCCTCCCCTATCTTATAAAGGGCCACCTCCTTTCCTGTATTACTCACACAGTTTGAAAACTCTAGTTCAACCAATACCTACCCAAATATTTCCCCAACATCACTCCCCACATTCTATATATCCTAGTCTGACCAAAAGAACAAACCTAGAAGGATTAATGTTTAAGACAATGAAGTTATCCAAGGAGAGTATTTAAGTCCTAACTGACATATTTAAAGTTTTTTTCTTATTCTAACAACGTAAAATATAATTTTACCATGATGTAATAATAACATAAGTATCCTAAATATACTTAAATTTTAATAATGTTATGCTAAAACTTTTTTTCTACTCATTTTACATTATATTGGAAATGAAAACACCACTCTTGCCTACGTGTGGATTAATCCCTCCACAATGCATTTTTTATTGTTTTTCATCTCCACCTCACAAGGATGGTTATTAAGATAGATTTAATTAATATATATTTTATTCGTGAAATAATTATAATTTTAAAAATATAACATATCATTTAATTTATTTCCATTTAATCCATTTAAAAATGATAACATCATTTGCACATATGTGTGGACTACCACCTACACGAAGCGATGTGATTCATATATAAGTGTATTTAAAGAGATAATATGTTATTTAAGATATAATAGTCATAATAAAAATATAATATGATACTTACAATATTTACCTCCTTTTTGATGAAAATTTTTGGTTTTAAAAATATAATTAATATTTAAAAATTATAACTACTTCATGATTAATATTATGGAGATGATGATTCAATGACTAATTTTACAATGTTCATCCTACCAATGAAGGTTTGGGATTATGAACCTAACCTCCCCAAAGAATCTAATTTAAACATAATAGATGAAGTAACTAAATAAAACATATATATTAATGATATAAAAAGGGATAATAATAATAATAGTGGAATATATGTGAAACAGTTTTTTAATAAAGTAAATAATTATCCTAAGTTTTTCATTCAGGAAGATAAAGAATGTATGTGATGAGTAATACATGAGGTAAATGACACTTTAACATAGAACCTAATTTTAAATATTTTAAATAATTATTGTTTATAATATTTCTGTTCCATTTCCATATTCTTAAAAAAATTAAGAATGTATTTATTTGGACATAAATGATATATAAAAGTTATTTAATGTATATTTTGAATTTATTTCAATGGTTTTGAAACATATTATTTTTAAGTATTTTATACTAAACAGTTTGACTTCATTTTCAAAATAATGATTTGAATCTTCATTTTTAACATAAATGACATTGAAGGATTTTCCTCATGGTATAACTATTATTTAATATTTTGATTCCTTTTAGGATTACATTTTTTCTTCAAATAAAAAACCACTATCCCTTTGTTCTGATTATTTTATTCATAAAAATGGTTTTATAAAAGGAAAGGATAGCATGATATCTGAAAGGTTTTTTTATATAGGTTCAAAGGATTTCTTTAATGGTTTTATAAGGAAAAGGTGAAAGAAACAAATCATGATATTTTATATGATTATTATTGATGATGATGGGTTAGCTCGATACATCTCATACGATGGGTGATCCCAGTAGAACATATACAATGGGTGACCATGATACATCTTATATGAAGGGTGTGATTGATAAAGTTATCTAATACATTGGATATTGTTCCTTGTATTAAAAGGTAAAAAGGAGGGAGGTAATCAGATTTTTTTATCTTATAGATTTAATTGAGCTCTATTTATTTATGACATGGGATATGAATATAATTATATGAGTTTACAATAAAGGTTCTATTTTTTTTGTATGGTTTTTAAGGGTTTTATTTAAGAGAAAATTGGTATTCTATGTGTGGATGATTAATTTTATATGTTAAAATAATATTGTGAAAAAGGAAAAAATTTTATGGGTTTCCATTTCTTTCACCGAACTAATGGATTTATTTATATGATATCTTTTAGAGAACGTATTGTTCTCATCCCATGTTTTCAAATGTTCTTCATAGGCTGTATGGATGAGTAGGGTTAATTCAAAAGTCATGTTGAAATTCTTAATGATTTTCCTAAAAATAAAACATGTTTAATTTTATATGTTTTATATTTTGAAAAAACGGATAAAAATGGATGTTTCAAACTCATAATTTAATGTTTTTTAAAGTAATATTTTGGACATGATTATATAAAATTCAAAAAATAAAAGGTATTTATGAATTAAATAAAGTGATGTGTAGTCTAAAGAAACTACATTATGTAATTTTTTAAGGGTTTTCCTTATATTTTGTATTAGGGAAAAGGTTTAGATAACCTTAGAGGTTATCATAGTGTAAATAAAAATACCATTTAAAGATTGTACTTTATGGTTTATTTAAAATTATAAATAATTTGAAGATTCTCATATTTCATCATATAATATATGTTTTTCCTAGATGGTTTTCCATAGAGGATAAAGGGATACTGAAGTAGAAAGGTATGAAGTGGAAAATATCCTTCTAAATAAGTAGCCTATAATGGTTTGAATTATTTCTCAGCAATTTTTTCCAGCGATGTATTAGTAGATATTGACTATAAACAGTGATGGAATTAATGTTAATAAGAAATTAGATTTACCACCTATGAAAATATAAATTTTTTATAATTTATTAGAACATCATCATCCAAATTTTAGTGTAACTTTAGATCAATTGATAACTAAAGGATATATCAACACTCTAGACAATATATTTGATGTCATGATGTGTTCAAAAAATTAAAAGGGACCTCTTTCCATTTAACATTTTTAAGGTGAAGATAATCGATGGTGGACATTGGTTAATAATTCTAGATACATGGATAAGAGCTTGATTTCATGGAATGGAATAAATTTGATAATATTTTCAGGGAGAAATATTTCCCTAATATTGTTTAACTAATAATGGAGAAACAACTCTTGGAATTTAAGAAAGGGAATGATTTTTTAGTCACATAAAAAGATAATTTTACAAGATTTTAAATGTATACATCAAATATTATTTGGGACCCTGAAAATAAAATTAATATATTTTGTTCAAAATATAAATAAAATTTCTAAATATCATTTTTCTAATGAGAATTCAAAAGTTATCATAAATTTTTTTAATATGATGAGAGTGTTGAGATGGATTATTATGACATTTATTTTCATGGAGATAGCTATAGTAACATGCAGTCAAGGTGGAAGGAAATGGAGTATAAATCAACTAAAAATATAGTGTTAATCCCCAATCATGTTCCATGTTTGTAAAAATACATTTCATTGAATTATTTTAAAATTTTTCTAAAGTGTAACCGGTGTGGTAAGGTTGGTCATAGGGATTATGAATTTAAATAAAAGAGTCCTGAACAATATAAGAATAGGGTAGAAAATATCCAACCAATAGTGAGATATTTTAATTTCAATGAGTTGTGACATTATGATACCATGTGTTTGGAGTTATTTAATTAGGGTGTAAATCATCAAGATTAAAAGAATATAGGTTCATAAAAATCATTATTTTATACTACAGTTGACGATGGTCCATTTAATAAAATAATAATAAATACATTACTTGTTTATTCTAATTATGTTGACACCGTATTTTACATTGGATATTCACATTACATTATTTATAAGAAAATTTCAAGTAAAAATAAAATATAACCTCAGGAAAAAAATATGTAACTTTTGGTGAAATATTTAGGTGGATATAGCAACCCTAAACTTGAACACATGTCACTATATGATTTTAAGCATAATTAAAAATCAATGTTAAAGCCAAGGATCGTAAAGTCACGTGTCATGGAAGACTAGGTACATAAAATAGAAATATGGAACTTAATAAAACATTTCATTATTTAACATTTGTTAGGAGCTACTATCATCCTTTGAGACAATAAATCTACATAGGATAACCTAGGAATAACATGAATAAAGGGATGATCTAGAATCCCAGTAAAGTAATAAACACATGGATAAAGATTAGAACATGGGTTAAAAGTCATAACAAAATTATATAAAAGGCATGGAAGATGGTCAAACATAAGGAATCATAACATGAGATCATATAATCATGGAATCATAGTAATGTTTCAGAAACATTCCTTTAGTATGACTCAAAACTTGATGCACATAGAGGATAAAGAGTCAAGGCTAACCACCAAAACCATTTCACATGGAGTATGAGTCATGGATAACCACCAATACAGTTCCACATAACATCTCATGTGACTAAAATTTATCCAATTAATTGAATCTCTATATGGGTGCACCCATAATATCATGTTCATGAATATAATTTCTATATATAGAATCAGACACAAGTAATCATACATAAACATAAGGGTTACCCATGGAATGAATTGGTTATCATAATCATGTCAAAATAATAATGCATGGGTGTACCATAAAAGATTCCATGAAATAAAGGAACTAAATCATACATGGACATTCATAAAGTAATATTGAAATATATAATGATAAGTGATTTCAAACTGAAGTGAATAGAGTCTTTAAGAAACATTATAGAAAAAACACTTAAGTACGATTTAAGGGAAAACATTCATGGTCCTTTAAAATGAAAAATGCATAATTGTTTGTATAAAACTAGAATTTGACCAAATTAGATTTTCATAATAAATTTATTGATATTATAAAAATAATGGTGGCATAAAATATATTATGGAGAACAAATGAAAATGGGTATGAGTTCAAGAAGTTCGCCTAAATCGGGCTTGCTTATCAAGAAGAATTGAGTAGGGAACCCTTAAAAAACATGTATATCCCTAAAAGGAAGGATGAAAAAACCTTTATACATGATTTTGTAACATTTAAAAAACATTTATAATATTTTAAAAAAATAAACGAGAATTTTATAAGGGTAAAAAACTGAGAATGATTAACTCAAAAGAATAATAGAGGTTTGGGTATAATCTCTTACCATATGCCTGAAATGATTCTGCACATGATCTTAATATCTTGAATTATAAAATTTGATTTATTAATTAATTAGTACAGAACCATTAATACATTTATTTGATTTTGTACAATTTTATTATGTTCATTTATGTCCCTTTTGGTGGGTTATGAAATTCTATTTCATCGTTTTAGAGCGTTGGTTTCCTTAGTTTTCATTATTAGTTTACTTGTATATGGTTATGAAAAATTAATTTGAATGAGGATTATGGTCTAGAACGGAAATTATATGTTATTAATGGTATTATATAATTTAAAAATGCCATTTTTTTCTATATGTGAGGATGATTCATTAGATAAATCCTCAATGGTAAATGCATGGATTATTTTGAGTGGTTTTTCTCACAATGAACTTGTTTTGTTTTATAAATTAAGGAATTTGTAAAAAATGATTATATAACATTAAATAAGATATATTACATACATAATAATCTATTTCGACAATAAAAATGGTATCATTACCAGAATTGAAGACTGTGATCAAAATTGACAACTCGTCGTCCTTGAATGTGATAAATTAACCCATCATGGATGGTGTTTTCATTTCAAGTATAAAAGGAGGGTAAAGTTTAGAATATGATTATTTATTATATCAAAATAAATAATCCATTATATTTAATTTAATTTAGTAATCATAACTTTTGGATGAGTATAGCAGAGGATAGAATAGAAAGTAAAGGAACTAGAAATGAAATTGAAATAAAATATAATAGGGTTGGACATCTTCAAAGGTGAGGGAGATGTTTGGGAAGCGTACTGGATATAATATAGAAAAGTATAAAAGCTCGATAAGTATGGGGATAAGAGAGGGTGAGGGGTGGTATTTATAGTTGATGAGATGAGGGTTTTTCAGTTAATTTAATCATTATTTATTATTTTGTTCAAGACAAGAAATAATGATGATTCTGGAGACTAAATACAGTAATCTAGGAATGTTATTTCAAAAAAAGGTCACTTACATCATAAATGACTCAATAATGACTCTAGAATTCAGTTATTTACATATACTGTAAATTACCGTATTTCACTATTCACAAAAATACAAGTATCTTATAAAAATCCTAAAAATTAACCCTAACCATTTTTCAACATGTATAATTAAAAAATGAACTCTATTTTATGAAAATAATTTTCTAAAAATGAAAATTTTAGTTTTTTATTAAAATAATTATTTACTTGGAAAATATAAATTTAAAAATTAAAACTTCTTTTCTTACACTTTGAAAATTTTATTAAGGTATCGCAAAGTTATATTATAATCATAATAAATAAAAACAATAATTTGTAAATAAACATTATGAAAACAAATATTCTTCTAAATTATTGAATTCAACAAATTTAATTAAATATTAATGGCTTACAAAAATATGAAAACTGAATTAATAATGTTTAAAATATTTACTTACTTATACTATGATATAATTATATCATATTTTCACTTATAATATGGATAAATTTTATTTATAATTTCATTGGTGAGGTTACTATTATATTGGTTGGTTTACTATTCATAAGGGTCACAATAATATTCTAGAGTCAAAGTTTCTATTTCATTGGTATTTATCCCACCTAGAAATACATTTATTTCATTATTTCATTATTTATAATGTTTTTATTGTGTTATTAATGTTATTACATTTGATTGTACTATATAACTTAATTTTAAGAAGGGTATTCCAATGATAAAACATTAGGTAAGTACATTATTTCCCCCTTATAAAATTTCATCCATGAAATCTCATTTTACATTATAAGATAAGAACAAGTTTGGGTACATCTTCTTCATTTCTTAATCCAGTTCCCATGTTTCCTCTTCATACTTATCGTTCTACCATAGTTCTTTGAGTAGGCGAGTTTTCTTGTTTCGTAGAACTTTATCTCTACGATACAAGATCTTCACTAGATGCTCCTCATAAGAAACATAATTCTCCAACTATACCTCCTTTTATGTCAGTACATGTGAAGAATTTGGTATGTACTTATTTAAGAGAGATATATGGAATACATCATGTACTTTATACATAGTATGTGGATGTTCTAGTCGATAGGTCATAGCTCTAACATGATCGATAATATCTAAGGGGTTGATGCACATGGGAGTTAGCTTCCCTTTCATCCTGAATCTCATGATCCTATTCCTTTTTGATATTCAGAGTAATACCATGTATCCAACTTGGAACTCAGGGTTTAATCGAAATTTGTGTACATAACAATTTTGTGAACTTTGGATTGTCTTGATGTGATGCCAAATTTTTTTCTTATCCTCTACGATTTCTTCGACCATTTCAGGTCCTTTTAGCATGTATTCAACAATTTCTTACCTGAATAATGATTTTTTGTACCTTTTCTTATAAAAGGGTTCATATTGTGCAATTCAGATGCTATAGTGGAAACTACTATTGTCATATAACTCACCAACTGAATATTTTAGTCCCATCCTCCCTTGAAGTCCAATAACAAAGTCTCAATATTTCTTCTAGTCACTAAATAGTTCACTCAGATTGGACATTAGTTCGGGGATGATTGGCCGTAATGAAGTTCAACTCAGTGCTTAGAGAATATTGGAGACTTTTCTATAACATCGAGGTTAATCATAGATATCGATTAGATACAATTGATAGTGGAACTATATGATTCCTTACCACACATTGATGTATAATTGTGTAATATGATCCAAAGATAAGTCCTCTAGAATTAGGATAAAGTGAGCTATCTTTGTAAGAAGATCCACAATAACCCATATAGAATTGTTTCCACTGGATGTCTATGGAAGTCCAATGAAAAAGTCTATGGTTATGTTTTCTGATTTTCATGTTGGTATGGGCAATGGTTGCATCATCCCTTTAGACATTTATCTTCCATCCTTCAACTACTGACATACCTGACCTTTTGATGTATATTTAGTGATATCCTTTTTTATATTTTTACAACAAAAGCTATCCCATAGATCTCAATACATCTTTGTGCTCCATGGGTGAATAGAGAAGGCTTAGTTATGTGTGTCATTCAGAATATCTTTATTTATCTATGGATTGGATGGTACACATAGTCATAAACCAAATAATTTGACTCCATCATCACTAATCCTGAACTCAGATGATTTATCGTTCTATATAGTTCCTAATTTTTCTGAATTAACATATAATTTATTTCATCATCCTTTATTTTCTCCATGAGGGACTATTAGGAAATCATTTGAGAAAGGATTGAGGATTTTCAGCCCTTAATTATTCCCATGTACATCCTTTTATGTTATAAGAATATTGGATCCCTTCAAATTTTCATCATTGATAATGATGCTGGATCATTTCTACCTATAGCATATGCCACCATATTTTCTTTTCCAATATTGTAGGGGATTGGGAAGTCATAATCCTTAATAATCTCAAATAATCTTTGTTGGAACATATTAAGCTTCTTATATGTGAATATATATATATATATGAGATTCTTTTTATTAGTATATATCTCACACTTTACCCCATAGATATAATGCGTCCATATTTTCCATGTAATGATCATAGCTGCCAACTCCAGATCATGCATGTGAAAGACATGCACATTGATTTTAAATTGTATTGAAACATAGGCATTCAATTTATCATTTTTCATAAGTTCAGAGACAAAGAACTTTTTGGAAGCATATTTATACACCACAAAGATTTATACACTTGTCAGAACTTTGAGTACTAGAGCAGTGATAAGCGTCTTTTTTATCTCCTTAAATCTTTCCTCACATTCATGAGTGTAGAAAAACTTCACTACCTTCTATGTCATCTTGGTCATTGGGATTGAAAATCATGAAACTTTATTCACAAATCATCATAAATACCTAGCCATGATAAGGAAACTATGTATCTCCATTATAGTTGTTGGTATAAGACACATTTCGAATGAATACTTCTTGGAAGGGTCCACCAATATCCATTTACATATGATAAAATGCACTAAGAATGATACTACCTCCATCTAGAACTTATATTTACTATAATGTTCATAAAATTTATCCCATAACAAGGTCTTAAACATTGTATTCAAATGATCCTTATGTTCCTCCTTCCTCTTGGAGTACATTAGAATATCATCGATAAAGACTACCACAAATTTTTTGAGGTAATATATAAAGACTATATTCATTAAATCCATGAAAATTACTGGAGAATTACTGATTCTAAAGGAACTCATTATGAACACATATTGTCTATACCTAGTTCAAAAATAATCCTTGGTAATATATTTTACCCCTATTTTAATTGATGATATCCTGATTGAAGGTCTACCCTAGAGAAATAACTGGCCCCATGTAGCTAATCGAACAAGTCTTCTATTTGTGGTAGGGGATACCTGTTCATTATTTTGATTTTATTTATCTCAAAATAATCAATTTAGAGGCACATTGATCCATACATCATATAAATGAAGAGGACTGGTGTACCCTATGGTGAAGCACTCAAGCGTATAAAACACTTCTCAAGATTTTCCAATAACTTCTTCTTTAGATCTTCTAGCTCTATGGTGGCCATTATATTAGGTGTCATTGATATAGGTAGAGATCTAGAAAGAATTTCAACTAAGAACTCATCCTCTCAGTCAGGTAGAAGACCATGAAATTCTTCATGGAATACAACAGTGTAGTCCTTCACAATGATCATATCTTCGAGCATTATTATCTCCTTTGTATCAGTCATTTGACCTATATATGCTTTCACATAGGGAAATAATATCCAAAATGGAGACAATGAATTTGAATGAGATTCATATTCCTCCTCACACTTGTTTAGAATCGGAGGATGCTTCGGGATGTGAAGAGTGATCTCCCTATCACGCCATTCGATGTTAGAGTATTACAAATATATCCAATCCATTACCAATATAGAATCAAACTCTTCCAAAGGTAGTATCAAAAGATTTTCTAGGAGGATCAGTCAATAAACAATAACGGGGGAGGAGTTATAAACATTGTATTTCATAATTTTCCCATTTTTTGTTCACACAGATAACACAACATCCAAATTTTGAGGTGGTGATTAAATAGTTCTAAAATTTCAAGATATGAAAGAATGTGTATAACAAGAAAAAAATAGTATGTTCACAATTCATAATTGAATAACTTGTGTATCTATCACCAAATCTCTATCCAACTCCACCTAAGTAGTATTGATTGAATAAGCACATGTCTCTATAGAGGTTATTGTTGATTTCCTCCAACAACCCTTGTATTATGGAAACTATTTCCATAATTCCTATGTTCCTTGAAGTTTTAACACAACACTATAGTCTGAGTATTGACTTAAAACTTCCTTTTTTCTACCATAGTAGTGGAACTCTTCACATCTCATTGGAAGTTCTTAGCCAGATGCCCCATTCTTCCACATTCTAAGCATTTCCATGTTCCCTTTATACAGTTCCAAGGATTATTATTCCTACAATTTTGACACCTGGGATATTTGGGTTTTGTTCCATCATGGGATTTATTTCTTGATCCACCCATATTAGTTTTCATTTTTACACTTTTTTGCATTGGTCCCATTAGACAACTGTGATTCTATGATCTCGATTTCAACTTTGAGTGCACAACGAACAATCTCTTTACAACTGTCAAAGTCTTAAATCACCAATGATTTTCATAGTCTCACCATTAGTATGCTAATGAAGTGATCCACATTGATTCCAATGTTCATGAAAATATTATAGGTGTATCTTGAAATCCTTGTAATGTTTGCTTCATATTCCCTAATAGACTCATCTTCCTTCTTCTTAAGTCTTAGGAACTCTATTTACATCTTGAGATAAAGGGTTAGAGGAAAATATTTATTGGAAAAAAAAATTCTTGAATTCCACCCATTCCATGGAATTAGTTTCCTCCTTGGACATTATATTTTTTAATAGTTTACAACACTTATCAACATCCATATCAAATAAATAGAACGCAAACCCAAAATTTTATTCTTTAGAGAACTAGGGGACAAAGAATATTTTTTCAATGGAGTTAATCAATTGTACTATGATGAGGGGATCTGAATATCCAATAAACATAGGATCCCTTTTTCACATGAAGGATTCAACGACAACATTCTCTTTCATTGAAGAAAGAGGGAGTTCCACACGATTCATGTTATTATACATTTTAGCATCCATTCCCATCATATTTTCTATTTCTAGAGCAGTCATCACATTTACTATCAAATCGGTTCTTGGAATGTGTCCTTATATTTCCCCCCATTTATTATGGAAAATAATGTTCAGTTAGTGGGCTTTAATACTTAGCTAATTATCATAAATAGAAAACTATAAACATAAAATGGTAAACTCTAAAATGAAAAGTATACACTAACTTGTGATTCCCTAGGTTTCAATCTAGGTTATTCATCATTTGTTTCCTAACATATATTCTTATGGGAATTATTTTTATCCCTTAATAATGGTTTGTAATGAGCTTATGAATTTACCAAATCATATACTCTTGGAATGTCAAACATGGTGTGTAGTAAGGCACGTTGTCATGTACCAGGTTACCCTGAGTCTATACCAGAACACCCTGTCATTGTTTTCACTCCTAGGTAAATTGTTTCTAGAAATACTTCCACTTTTAGTATCTTGATAGGAATGTATTTTCTTGGTAAACCACTTACTCTATACTTAACAAAATTTAGGGGTGTTTTTGCTTACATAGTATTATACATATATTTCTTCTTAAAGAGCTATATTCTGAGTCTCCAAAAATAACTAAACATTCCCACTCATACCAAATATAGCAACCTTGAATTTTACAAATATTATTTCATGATTTTAATCATAATTATATATAAAATTACAATCCAATCATCACAAAGTCTAGTATCTTGGTGGAATAGGTACATAAAAATGAAAACATGGAACATAGAAAATCATTTCATTATTTAACATTTGTTATGAGATCCTAAAATCCTTTCAGCCCTTAAATCTACATAGGATAACCAGAGGATAACATGAACAATGAGATGAGATAAAATCCTAGTAATGGAATAAACATAAGGATACATCTTATTGCATCGGTTATAAGTCATAACATAATGATATAAAAAGGCATTAAACATGATCAAATACAAGGAACAATAACATTGGATAATGTAATCATGTAATCATAGTAATTTTGAATCAACATGAATTTATCACAAGTAAAATATTTTTTCAAATAACGAATCAGAAGTGATGTCTACCCACCTAGACCATTGTACATAGTGCAGGAGTCAAGGCTAACCACCAGGACTGTTGTACAAAATTTCTCATGAGACTAAGATTTTACAAATTAATTGGAGTGATGTCAAGGAGAAACCATCATAACATGTTTATGAATATTCTTTCTGCATAAAGAATCATACATAAGTAATGAAACATAAATATAAGGGTTACCCATGGAAAGAATTGGGTATCATATTCATATCAAAAGCATAACAAATGGGAATATCATAAAAGTTTCCATGAAATAAAGGAATTAAATAATACATGGAAGTTACTAAAGGAGTATAGGAGTAAAAAATTATATGTGTTTTCAAGATTGTGTGAAAAGTGTGTTTGAGAAACTCTAAAGATAAATCATTTTAGTATAGTTTAAGGGAAAACATTAATGATTCATTAGAATGGAAAAAGCATAATTGTTCACATAAAACCAAAATTAAAAAAAATAGTTTTTCATGATAATTTAATTTATTTTATAAAAATAATGGTGTATTAGAAAATATTATGGAGCACACTTGAAAATGGGTAAGAATTCAAGAAGTTCCCTTAAATCAGACATGCTTATATGGAAGAATTGTGTAGGGAACCTTTTAAAAAAAGTATATTCCAGAAAATAGGGATGAATGTACATTGATATATGAGTTTGGAACATTTAGAAATAATTTATAAAAGTTTAAAAAATAAAATAGAATTTAATTTGGGTAAAAAAAAAGAGATAATGAATAACCTGATGGAATAATGGAGGTTCAGGTTGAATCTCTTACATTATGTCTAAAACGATTCTGTAATCGATCTTAATGTCTTGAATAATAAAATTAGATTCATTAATTAGTAATTCCTGAAACATTTAACCATGTATTTTATTTGGTACAATTTTATTAAGGATTATTTATGTACATTTTTGGGGGTTATGAAATTCTATTTTATCATTTGGGACTATTGATTTTCTTTTGTTTTCATTATTGAATTACTTGTATATTTGTATGAAAAATTATCTAAATAGAGGATAGTCATACAGAACTAAACATATATGTTATTAATAGACATATAGAATATTTAAATACAATTT
The DNA here is from genome assembly GCA_963277665.1 of Viscum album. Classification (NCBI taxonomy): domain Eukaryota; kingdom Viridiplantae; phylum Streptophyta; class Magnoliopsida; order Santalales; family Viscaceae; genus Viscum; species Viscum album. The sequence goes on along the minus strand of OY728140.1, from coordinate 1,440,679,027 downwards.
TTTTATAAGATAGTAGGTTGCATTACATAAATAATCACTGATAAATGCTTGGATTATTTTTGAGCAGTTTGGATCACAATGATCTTTTTTTGTTTTATTAATTAATACTATTTGTAAAAAATGAAACCAGAACATTGAATATAATATATTACAGATATAATAATAAGGTTCATCTATAAAAATTTTTTCATTAAAATAATTTAACATAGTTATTTAAATTGAAAACTCATAGTCCTTGAATGTGATAATTTTACACATCTCGAATTGTGTTTTCATTTCATGTATAAAAGTAAGGGAAGGGATAGATGATGATGAATTATTACATTAGAATAAAAATATTATAGTATGTGTAATTTAATTTTCTATTAATACCTTTTTGATGAGGAGAGTTTATGATATAAAATAAATTAAATGAACTTGAAAAGAAAAATAAAGAAAACAGAAGAGGGTTTTACCTATTGATTCATTTCTCTTGAGAGTCATTTCTCTTGAGAGCCTCTTTAAGGGATTAATTTTTTGTCTCATACTAATAAACAAAATCCTGGAAGTGGGGGAGAGTCTTAAGAAGATTATTATTCAAAATATATAAAATTATCAGGGCTTGAGATTTGTGAGGAGGAGAGGGGGTGATGGGTAGTATTTACAGTGGAGGGGAGGAGGGTTTTTCCATTTTTTAATCATTATTTCATTATTATTTTTCAAGAAAATAAATATTGAAGATTATTGAGACTAAATACAGTAATTGTTTCATTTGAATTATAAAAAATGGTTACTTAAATCATCTATGACTCAATCATGGCTCATAAATGCATTTACTTACATGTACTGTAAATTACTGTATTTTACTATTCATAAAAATTAAACTATTTTAGAAAAAACCAAAAAATTCATCCAAAACATTTTTAGAATTTTAGAATTATATAAATAACTCAATTTTATGAAAATAATTTTCTAGATATAATAAATTCATTTTCAATTAAAACTTTTATTTACTTGGAAAATAAAAATTTTAAAATAAAAATTCCTTTTCTAACACTTTAAAAAATTTAATAAGGTATCATAAAATTAACATATAATAATAAGTCACCAAAAAAATAATTTATGAATAAAATTTTTTAAAATAAATTTTCATTCAAATTATTAAATTATTCATAATATTATAATTAAATATTTATGACTTACAAAAATACCAACACTTAATTAATAATTTTCTAAATATTTACTTTCTTATAATATGATAAAATTATATCATATTATCACTTATAAGATGTATACATTTTATATAAAATTTCATTTCTGCGGTTATTCTTACATTGTCCAGTATACTATTCATAAGAGTCATGTTACTATTCTCAAGGTCAAGTTACTATTTCCTTTGTATATATTCCTTAAATTTAAGAAATATCTTTTATTTTATTAATTCATCATTTATAGTGTTTTTATTGTTCTCTTAATGTGAATGTGATTATACTATAAGAAATAATTATTAGATGAGAATTCCATAGATAAAACATTGGGTTATTATAGTGGAAGTATTAAAAAAAAGATTTATATGAATGTTCCTATTATTCATATTGGGATGGGTCTTCTTGTAAATATTTTTAAACTAGCCATAGTGAAATTTGATAATATTCATGGAATGGATTACCGTTAATTTTATCACTATAAGATCGATTGTAAACTGCATAATGTTATATTCAGTGATTTCATACATTTTTTAATATATCCATAATATAGGAAATTGATTAGAGATGGAATTGAAAGTTACAAATATCACTCTACTAAAAAGAAAGAAATTGTTTTGATTAGAAATGTGTATATAGTGAATAAATATATGGATGTTTTTTTCTGATTATTTTCCTAGAATTATTAATGATCTTAAGGATGAGTTTAGTATTGACTTTGTTTCTGATTCAAAACCAATTTCAAAACCCCCTTGTTTAATAGATTAAGTAATCCTTTAGTAATTGAAATGTAGTTTCAAGAATTTATTGATAAATTATTCATTGATATGATAACATTACCATGAGGTACTCATGATTTATTTGTTAAAAATAATGATGGTTCGAAGTGTATTTTTATTTATTATAGAGCCTTAAAAAATATCACTATTTAGAACAATAATCATTTTCCTCATATTAATGATTTGTTTGATCATCTCCAGTTAACACATTATTTTTTGAGGATTGATCTCATGATTGGGTACCATTAGTTGAAGGTGAAGGAAGAAGACATTCTAAAGATGTTGTTTTAGAATATATATTGTCCTTATGAGTTTGTGGTTATGAAATTTGGTCAATCTAATTCACCAAATTTATTCATGAATCTTATGAATAGAGTTTTTCACGATTTTTTAGATAAGTTTGTTGTGGAGTTTATTAATGATATATTGGTGTATTCTAAAATTCATGAGGATCATGAGAGACACTTATGCATTATTTTTAAAACCTTAAAATAAATGAATCTATATTAAAATTATAGTATGTGTACATTTTTGTTTCATTTTATTTCTTTCCTTGGAGATTTTGTTTTATAAATATGGAATAACTATTGACCCTGATAAAACTAATGTTGTCGAAAAATGACCAAGATCTAAAAATATCAAATAGACTCTAAGTTTTCTTATATTGGTTGGTTATTACTAGTGGTATATTTAAATTATTTCTCTATTACCTTGCCTACTGACTAAGTTAACTCATAAAGGAGTTACATTCATTTCGAAGAAAGATCGTTGAATGATCTAGTTTTAAGCCTACCCTCTAGAAATGGTGTATTTTTCATATTAATAAATTAATCATTATAGCGGATTAGTTTTATTCTGATTTATAATGATCAGGTATTTTTTTATGTTTCAAGTCAATTGAAACAACAAAAACTAAATTATCAAACACAAGATCATAAACTAGCTACTATGGGGTTTTTCCTTAATAATTTGTATATATAATTTATATGAAGTGTAATTTTAAATATATTCTGATTATAAAATTTTAAATTATATATTAACTCATAAATATTTGATCTTGAGGCATAGAATATGACGATAACTAATTAACGAATTATTATTGAACGATTCATTATCTTTCAATAAAATCCAACAATGTAGTCGATACCTTGAGTTAAAAATATAATTCATCATTAACCAATTTTTATCTAGAATAATATCCTTTGGTAAATGACTTGATAAATTATATCCTATAAAATTTTTATCTTGGAACTTCTATGTTTTGCTTCATGTTTCAATGCATTTGACATTGTTTGAAAAAATTAATCATGTTTGGAAGGAAGTTTTTAATTTCTAATGAAATATGGAACTGGTGCTGAATGGTATGTTACCTGAATTTAACATTAGTAATTAAGGTGTTTTGAGATTTAGAAAAAGTTTGTGTGATCCAGTTATCTTCTAGTTGAAAAAATATATCGAGTGCTGATCATATCTCTCCCGTTACTATTCACTCTATAATTGTTAATATTTATAAATACCATTGAGAGCATTACTAGTGGGATGGAATAAATAAATATTTTTCAAAGATTAATATGAATTTTTTGAAATTTTAATAGGTTAAAATAGAAATAAAATTACCAAAATAGATTATTTATCATTTTACAATTCTGTAGTGTAAACCGAAAAATATATCCAAGTATTTCATGGTGGGATAACCAAATTCATCTCGATATAATAATACAATTTTGGTTATTATTGATTAATTAATAATATATTCAAATTTAATTACCGTTTCAGATATTATGCCATTATATCAATTTTATTTATTGTATCTCAAGAAGATATTTAGTTTACATAGAGTTCCTATATCCATTGTATCTTATTTTAATCTCAGGATTACTTATATTTTTGTGAAAGGGCTTCATAATTAATTTGGTTTCTAAATTAAATTTCGGAACAAATTTTCATCCATATTCTAATGGATAGACTGAGCGGGAAATTTATAACTTGGAAGATATGTTTCATATCTATTTAATGTATTTCTATGGATGTTGGGATTAATATATTTTATTGGTTTAATTTAAATATAATAATGGTTTTCATTCTAGTATACAGATGGTACCTTTTGAGGCATTACATGGAAAGTGGTGTGGGACTCCAGTTTATTATGATTAATTACTTGAAATAAAGTTATTAGAAAAGTGTAGATAAAAGAAATTATTGAGAAGAAAAGGATTATTAAACAATATATGAGGATGTCTCAAAGTAGGTATAAAATTTATGTGGATAACCATAATAAAGGTCAATATTTTTAGTGATGTGATTATCTTTTTCATAGAGTATATCGGTGGAAAAGTGTTATTATTTTTTTGCTAAAAAAGGGAAGTTATGATTGTGATTAGATGGATTGTTTGAAATCTTATAAAAATTTAGAACAATTTCCAACTGAGTGGAATTACATATTATATTATCATAACTATATGATGTATTTCATTTTTAATTATTAATAAAATATGTTCCAAATGCATCTCATGTTTTGTGCCCTGATGTAGTTTAGTTGGAAGAAAAACTTCTTATGAGTAACAACCAATATAGATTCTTGACTATAGATATAATGTTTTTCGGAATTAGGTAATTCATTAATTAACTATTTTGTGTAAAAACCATATAGTGATTGAATAATCAAGGGAGTAAAAAAATCTTACGAAGGAAAAACATCCCTACCTTTTTAAGAAATAAATAAAATTTGGAGGATGGAATTCAAAAAAATGGGGAAGAATATAACCATCCAAGTAATGTTCATTATAAATCAATTTCATTCCTTAATAATATTTATGAATTACAATTGATATAGTTATATTTATTATAAGAATACTATGTAATTGTTTCAATCAAAATGGAATTTTTTTATTCTTATTAAAATTATTATCTTATATTATCATGTTTTAATTAAAATGTTAATTTCTAAATTTTTGAATTTACATTTTTAAATATGAAATTTATTTTTTAAATCATTGTATCAATATTTTCTTATGATGAAATTTTTGTATTTTTCAAGAAATAATGATTTTTAATGAATAATGTAAAATATCATTTTTTTTATAAAAAAATCACTTCTTTTAATTATATAAAGTAATATAATAGTATTATTTGATCTTAAAGTAACATAATAATAATTTAACTCTAAATAAAAAAAATATGAATCATCATTATATCTGATTTTGGTATAAGTTCATTTTTGGTCTTAAAAAGGCATTTTTCAGAAAATTATATTTCATTATGTTTTATGTTTTAATCATAAACTAATTTCTATAACTCCTAAAAATTGATTCACAAAAATTTATTCCATATTTGGAATCAATAGGTCCAAATTATATTCATATTCCACTTTTATTTTTAGTCATTATAAATAAAATCCATAGTAAATATTTGTCATGTTAGTAAGGGTAAATTGGATAATTATGGTTGAAAATAATATGATATGGCCTAGAAATCTCCCAAATATATGTATATATTTTATTGGATATGTTTTTTCGATAATTACCCCCAATGCTTTAAAATATGAATATTTCTTGCCACTTTCCATTGATAATGACCTTAATATAATTTTATGTAAAGAATAAAAAAATGTCACCATATTTATTTTACTATATATCTATTTTTTCATTGGGGTAAAAATAGGTTATGTTCTGTTATAAATTTTTCTGTTAACGATTAATGATTTTTTATATCATGGTAATTTTTTTAATATTTTTAGTGATGAAATATTTACCTAAAATGCTTATGCAACAATGACATAGTGGTTGTGCAAGCAGTAGAAAAATTAAGTAAAAGATTTTAATAACATCAAAAAAATTGTGAGTTATAACATCCCATGAATTTTATACATATATATAACATATTATTAATGTGTTGAAATTTTATATTTGAATTCCATTTTAATATTTAAGATATTAAATTCAAATTAAATGAATTCTTCCAATAATGACATTAATGATATTTAATAATAAACAAAATTATATTAAATGATTTAAAATTCATAAAATGTACATATTTTTTAAATTAAATGGGATATGGTTTAACATGTCAACCATGTTTTATGGCTCAAATACCCATATATATTATCTTTCTCGACTCTTATGCTCTAAAAAACATTGATATTGTGGTAATAATCCAAAGGGTTAACAAGGTGTTAAAATAACGACATAAGGGTGAAAATATCATATAAACATGTCAAAATTTTATTGTATGTGATTATTTATACTAATACTAATTATATATTATAAATATGTAAATTTTCTTCCATTTTTTCAGGAAAATTAATTTATTAATTGAATATTTTATGTAATTCCAATAATTCCCCTCCCATCATTTATAAAAGGGAAATTTTTATCCTTTTTCATCACACATTTTGAGAACTATAGTTATATAAATGCTTAAAATAATATCTAAAAAATTCACTCCAAACATTTTATAGGTACCGGTATCACTAAAATAAAAAACCTATGTGGATTAAGGTGTAATCGAAAGAGGTTATCCAGGGAAAAGGTATAAGTCCTAACCGGTTTATTTCATGTTTATTTAGTCTTCTCACTCCTTCAAATATTATTTAAACTTACTGAAATAATAACATAAGAATATTAAATATACTAAAATGATATAATTATTTTGTTAAAACACTTATTCAACCCATTTTATATCATTTTGAATATGAAAATATTGATTATGAATATGTGTGGGTTACCACATCCACGAAGCGATGTGCATCGTGTCTCATCACCACCACATAAGGATGGTTAATAAAATGGATTTAATGAATATATATGATATTAAATAAATAATTAAAATTTTTAAATGATAATATATCATCTAATTTCTTAAATTTGTATCAATTTAAAAATGATAACATTGTTCGTGGGTACATGTGGACTACCACCTCCATGAAGCGATGTGATTCGTTTTTCATCACCACATCTTATGGATTATATATGTTAGTGTATTTAATGGTACAATATTATATTTATGATATAATCATAATTATGTAAATATTAAATGATATATATTATATTTCTCTAATGTTCATTGAAAAATTTAAATATTGAACATGTGTTTGTATATACTATCATCTCCATGTTGTAACATACTTCATTTTTCATATATATAATTAATGGTTAGTTTTAAAATTACAATTAATTCATAAAAATGATAATTATTTCCTAATTATTATTCTGGATATAATTTCATAGTGACCACTTTGACCGTGTTTATCCTACCAAATCTATTTTGGGATTATGAATCAAATGTTCTAGAAACATCCAACACAAACATAAATGATGGAGTGACATAATAAAACATGGACATAAATGATATAAAAATGGATAATAATAATGGAATTAATATGAAAAATTCTATTAACAAATTAGTTGATTATCATAACATTATTATCAAGGTATATAAAAACATTCATAGTGATTTGGACTCAAGGTACGGACACTTTACATAAAAAGATCATTTTATATATTTTAAATATTTACTTTTCTAATTCTTTTTGTTCCATGTCAATATTATTAATGTTATATTATAAATTTATTTATATATACATAAATAAATTATAAATTAAATTTTATGTTTCTGGTTACTTTATTTCAATGATTTTCAAAATAAATATTTTTTACGTATTTTACACAGAACGTTTTGACGTTATTTAAAAAATGGAAAATTATGTTTAATTTTAAAATTCATGGCGTCGATGGATTTTCCCACTACCAAAATCATTATTTTAGGTATGGATTCCTTTATAAGATTACATTTTTTCTTCAAATAAAAATTATATTTATTTTTTGTTTTAGGTTTTTTAATTTCAAAAATGGGTTTATAAAAGGATAGTGTATTTCGATCGAAAAGTTTTTTTCATATGGGTTCAGAATAGTTTTTCAATGGTCTAATGAAAAAAGTGAATGAATAAATTTTTTCAATCATGATATGGTTATCAATAATTATTTATGATTAGTATTGATCTTAATATAGCTTATACGCTGGGTGATCCGGATTCAACTTATATGAAGGGTGACCCTGATATAGTTTATATGGTTGGTGAAAATGATATAGCTCTCCAATGTAGTGGGTAATGTTTTTTTATTTAATATTGATATAAAAGGAGATGACCTGGGAGGTTTCTATTATAGATTTAACTAGGATCCACCTATTTCATATATAGGTTATGAATATAATGCTCTATGTATCTTACAACGGTTTCTATATTTGTACAAGGGGTTTTAAAATTTTTATTTGAGAATAAATTGTGTTTTTCATATCGATATGATTAATTTTATATTATCCAATAATAACATAAATAGGGAAGAAAATTTATGGGTTTTTATGTTTTTTATTTGACTAATATATTTATTTATTTTATATCCCAAAATGAGGTTTTTTTTAATTCTATTTTTTTTAAATGTTTTTCACATGGTTTAATAATGAGCAAGGAAAAGGAAGAAATATATTTGAAAATAATGAAACAAATTTATGAAAATAAAATTTGGTTAATTTTAGAAATTATATATTGTGAAATAAATGGATATTGAATTGAAGTTACCGCCTTGTAATTTATGTAATTGTTATGTAATATTTATGACATAATTATCAAGAAAAATAAATCTTAACAGATGTTGGGAACAAAATAAAGTGAAGTCTTGTCTAAGGACACTATATTATGCAATTTTTTAAGGATGGGTCCTTAGAGAGAAACTTATTTAATCAATCATGGACCATGTATTTTCACATCGACCATAATTTAGGAGGTCGTATACAATAATTTTTACAACCAACATTCTTAATTATACTCATATGGGTTCACCAACTTCAAAATGTTTTCCTCGAATATTTGAACCTAGTTTACATGTTTTATCCACAAACATACAGGTTGTTTAACAAAAGATTTGGTATCCATATAATTTAACTTTATCTACTTTATTAAAAGGGTTGAAAAAAATGATTATTGACTTTTGTAACATGTCATATATATGAATACCATTCGTTTCAATCAAAAAATATGATGGGATTCCCACATGGATCTGTCTAGCTAGTTATTCAATGGTAACTAACTCCTTGTTCTTCATTACATAAAGATCGGTGTAGCATATTTAATCTTCATAGTTCGTTAGAGCCTCACTTCTTCACCTTAATCATGTCATTTTAATTAATTACATTAGAAACCCTAATTTACAACAAATTTGGAAAACATCGCCATTGGACATAATAATATCTCCCTTTCTATATGTTGTTAATTGAAAATTACATCTATTAATCAATGACATTATTATCCCCCTAATTTTGAAGAATTTTAAATTTGAGAAAATTATTCCCCCTAATTGAAATCATATTATTCGGTAAAAATGTTCTTCTCCCCCTTTAATTATCACTACAGACTTTCAAGGCAAGGAAACCAACTCTTCTAGTTTTAGATAACACATAAAATCATTATATGATTTCTCTACAGAAGATAAGGGTGGAATTATTTGATACCAAATGTTGTAACATTCCCGAATACTATCATATAATTCCATTTCCCATTCACCATTTCAAAGAGAGTGTCAATTTAGTATGAATAACTAATTACTATATTTATTTTATTATAATTACATCATAATAGTTTTGCATCATAGAAATTGACTTGGCATCACATTTCACGTAGTGATATTCCATCAATAAATAAACACTAAGCCTATGATTGTAAATCATTTCTAGAAAACAAGAGTTTAATGTTTAAATAACAAGGATGTATATTATTTCACCATATGTAATAATAGTTTATATATTTCACACTTTGCGGGAAACATGCACAATGGTTTTGAAAAGCCTAGGAACATATTCTTACTTAAACAAAAACATCAAAACATTTCAAGTGGTATGTTATACCAATTAAGTTAAACCATCAATATCCCTTGGTAAACATAATATATAAATTTATAAATAGTGATTGAAGAATAAATCATAACACATCATGAATATTTTTTATAGGTTATATAAATTTATAGATTCAACAATAATTACTAAATTCTATAATATTCACATATTTTAGATCTCCCCTGACGGGACACTCTGTAACCTTCATTACATTTTCTGCACATCCTTAAAGAGTCTGTAAATAAATAAGGAGTGATGATAGATCTTTTAGTTGATCCTCATTGTTAGCAACTAGTCTGGGAAAACTTTATCATCCCAAAAACATGTTTTCTTATAGGTTTTAAATTTCTAGGCCTCTTTTTTCTTACACCACTTTCATATTTTCAAATCTATTTCTATTTTTGTAGTATGGACTTATTTACTTTCTCGGCTTTCTTCATAGTTAAATTAGAGTTTTTGACTATAGGAAATAGCGAAGAATATCTATTTTCAAAAATTTTAATTTATAATCCAAATATAACTAATTTGTTTATAGGGTCAGACTACATTTGGGTATATGCTCTACATTCCATTTAGGTGGGGGATGATTTATTTGAAGATACAGTTTTAGAACATTAGATCACTAGTGATTTCATGATAACTTTCATCAACTATTCTTTTTTAGGAATCTATGTCATACATTTTCTAGCACAATGACCAATGTTATTCTACCTTCTACACACTTTATTGACATATTTTGGCTAAACGTTTGTGGTAATCTTCTCATACTCTATATGGGGAGTATTATCAACAATAGAAATTCATCTATATATTTTCTAAATTTGAATCATTTATTTATTAGATAGTTCCAATATTTATTGAGATTCATGAATATTTTCAATGCTACATGATGTGTCATTAATTACCATAATAGATGTGTTTATTTATAGTAGTCAGAACATCCTGGTTGTTTACATCATTATATTCATGGGTAAATGTTTCTTCACTATTTTAAAACCCCATAAAGACTAACTCTATTTATCTACATACTTTTTAGCTTGTTATGGTTGTTTATATGGTTCATTAAGTGGAGGATACCTAGTAAGATTATACTCGAATTTAACATAGCTGTAGAAACTAATCTTACAAAAATCACAAAAGTTATCAAAGATAACAAACACATTCTTTATAGATAGATTCATCTCGATCAATGTTTTCATCATAATTACAATAGGTTTTATCCATTATTCATCTTTTATCCCCATTAATTTAAGACTTATTTAATTTTCCACATAATAAAAAATTGTTACAGTAATCAATACCCTTATGAATGAATCAACAGAAACACCAAAGTCATCTAAAAATTGTTGTTCTTTTCAATTCAAGTGAAAGTTGTCTATCATGACTTCATTACTATATTTTGGATGGACCCTTATATTTTTCAGATCCCTTTGGGGAATGGTTTTTATTAGACATGTTAAAATCTCTATATAACATATTATTGGATATCTTAACACATTTCTCCCTCTATTTTTTTATTTTTTTAGTTTTTTTCCTCCACTACATGAAATTATAGATTTAGTGTTATCAGCTTTAATTAAGTAATGTGATACGTTTTACATTAGATTAAGGTGGAGTCTTTTTCACGTGATCTCATGTTATCTTTTCTACTATCTAAATCCTTATTCAATTATTGAATAATTTTTTAGGTTTTCTGTGGCAACACTTATTTTATTATCTTATTGAGATGTTCTAGATTTTTCTTCCTCCAAATTATTCAATTAGATTTTCAGCTCTAGACATTATAGTTGAGTTTGTTCTTATAATATTATTGTGATATCAATCTATTTTTCAAATAATTATTATGTTTTTAACAATTATTCTCACATATCTTACTTTTTCCCACAAAAAAAATTCCATCTCTTTTAAACATTTTATTTAACTTCCAACTGTGAAGATTTGAAATCTATGAATACTTTGTAAAGATTCTCCAATGATTCAAATTCTTCCTTCAAAACAGTAATAAAACATATTTCTCACAAAGAAATTTTTCCATTATTCATAAAATAAATATATTAATTTATTAAAGAGTAGGACACATTATTCTTTGTCTTTTACTAGCTTAGTGAGATTGTGTATGTGAACATCTCCTTTGATAATGATTCTCCTACTACATCATCATCTTCTTCTAGTTGTTAATTTTCATCAATCATTCTGTTAATATAAGATAAAATGTGAGAAAAAATTCTTGAAGAACCTTTAAAAAAAAATATTAAACCTCATGATAGAGTTATTTAGTAGATTTAATAGATCCACTTTCACAACATAAACTTGTTTCATTAGAGAAATAATAGTTAAAATATTTAACTAATAAATCTTCAACATTATTATTAACTTTATTTAATGATGTTTATTCATCTTTAATAAATAAAATTCTTTACTTTATTTCCTCTTTCTGCTACATATTTATGAATTTTTTATTGGTTCATGTAGATATATTTCATTTTATGGATGGAATTTGAATTTTCCATCTAAGTATCTTCTTCAAGATTATGAAATCATCACTTCGTCTATATTAGATAATACATCAGGGAGAATAGTTTTTACAACAATCAGAGTTAACCTTTTCTTTGATATAGATTTTAGGAACTCAAAATATCCTACCAGATATAACAAATTATTTGATACGTATTGACTTGCCCAGTGGGTCATCTATAGACACATGAGAGTGGGGTGAATCGAGTGTGTACCTCTTTTAAAAAAACCCAATTTTTATTTAAACACTTTTAATCTCATAGGAATTAAACCATTTATGTTGGTTAAAATATATGGATATATTTACAGTTATACCTAGTCATGAAAATGTTGTAAGATAAAACTAGCATAGGTATTTTATAAGGTTTGACCTTAATGTGGGAAACCTAATCATTTTTATGTCAACTCATTTTGAGTCATGGAATCACTGTTATAATAAAATCACCAATTTAAATGAGTGGTCAGATATTATATTGAATCATTATTCCACTATATTGCATAAGAAAATTTACTACATTATATATATAATAAGCCTCCCATATTTAATGTAGATGAAGGGATCTTTATACATCATTATTTAGTATTCATCTCAAATGGTTTTTTTAATTCCTTCCTCCTTCGATAGTAGATATTTATTATTTTCTATGTGGATATGAATTAATAATATCATGTATATCCCTCAACTCAACGTGAATTTGACAACCTGAATGTCTTCTAACATAGCTCATTCAACTCAGCCTGTAAAATTGTCCACAACATCTAATTCTTCTTATAATTTGGCACTATACACTCAAATAAAAATATTTCTTCTAATTTGAGACCTAGAAGGATTAATGGGTTTGTAAGTCTCTCTTATTCTGCTTCCTTTATATTATTTGTAGTGAATTATATTTCTTCTTCCTCTTAGAGAGCTACAGTTCACTTGGATTGTCTAATCACTTTCTCCTAGTGGCCACCGCAGTGGTTGCTTGTTTTTTCTCTTCTTCACTTATCAATATCCTTAGTCTCAAATGAACAAGAATCTATGTAAAATTATTCCATTATTTTTCAAATAATATAAATGGTATCTTAAGAAGATAAAATAGTTTTAAGTGAAAAGTACAATAATAGAATACCCATTTTTGGTTTCTCATGTTTTATCATGTGTTTATATTTCAACTCAATGCGTATTACAAGAATATACCTTATTAAATACTCCTAATTTTGTACCACAACTAAATAATATATTTCATTATTCTAAAGCATGCTTAGATTTTCCTTCCTTTTAAAATAGCTTCCAAAAAATTCAGAATTTAAATCTTATAGTTGTATAATGACCATAGAGTAAACCATTTCTTCTATGATGTGGAACTCTCTCCTCTTTATCAAACTTTAAATAGTGGAAATATTTCCATAATTCCATCACAGTTTCTCCCAAACACTTCAAAAACCATGTATCATAATGTTTTTGACATTAATAAACAGAAAATTTATCTTTGACGTGTATTCATCTACATTATTATTGAAACATTATTTTTCATCCATAAAAACTTAAAAAAAATTATAAGAGATAAATATTTACATTAGGGACTTCAAAAAAATTACATTCAAAAACGATTATAATGAATACTTATGATGAATAATTATGTTCTACTCTAATTAAATCATTTCCATCATATATCTTTCCCAACAAATATCTAATTGTTGAAACTTTATGCTAATAAAAAAATTTAGGTTAGAGGATTCTAAGACGTGTATTCATAAAGTCTTATAATAAATTACATACATAAAATTCATACAATAAGTATTTGAAATACGGACTCTGGTAAAGTGTTACAGTGAAGAATTACTGTCACCTGAGTTATACGATGAGACTCAAAGAATTGTTATCACTCCAAATATTGTGTTCAACACCTGATGCCATAAATTTGACATAAAATACTTAAAATCAGGCTACAAATCCTTATATCCAGAAATTTCCCATTTTTTATGAATTCCAAAATCCAGATGTGTGTAGGTTGCTTCTAACAAACTCCTACTTGCTCTATAACTTCTCTAAACGTCTTAAAATCATCTCTGATGCTCTTCAAAATACAGTAATTATTAAAATATTTTCAAACACCTTCATAATTATTTCTAAGGTATTTTAGAACATAAAACAATCTTATTAGTGTATACTAGTTATTATATCTACCACTAAAATTGTGTCAATTATTCCATTAATATAAAGCTGTCTCTATTTACATCATCATTCATCTAACAATTTTTAAACTAATATTTTTGTGATAAAAATGATTTATACTCGTTAGATGGGTTCTCCAACTTCATTTATATTTCATCCAATGTCTTTCACAGACATACTGGTTGTTCAGCCATAGATTCGACATCGATATGCTCTACCTTCATCACATTAATTAAAATTTTAGAATTCATTGCTTCATTACTTTCATCACATATCATAGACATGAAGACCATATCTTCTAATTGTTAAAAATTATGGGCTAAACAGTTTAATTTTTCCATCCAATTATTCAAGGGAAGTCAACTCCTCATTCTTCGTTACCAAAGGATATAGGGATCATCTTTAATCTTCTTAGTTTGCTGGAGTCTCACTTCATCACCTAAATCATCTAATTTGCATTAAATACTATTAAAAACCTAATTGACAACCCATATAATAAACAAAACCATTGACCACAAAAATCTATTCTCAATTCTTAGAGTATAGACTAACTTGGTCAATGAATATATCATATTTCATTTATCTTCCTGTATGATTATATCTTATTCCATTCATCTTGATAGATAATCACATCATATGAAAATTATAGGTGTGACCACATACTCCATTGTATTTCTTAATCAATGGATTATATTTCATACTCATCATGTGAGAGGAAAATCCCATCTTGATTGAGTTCATATCGATGGTATGATCAGAAAGATAGACCACCACCCTTATATTATCTAATTAAATATGTATACTTTTGTAAGTAGGGAATAAAAGTACGAAGGTTTTAATATTAGGTATCTCACCAACATTGGGTAATGGGGAATCAAATTTTATCAATGAACCCCTAGTCTACAAATGATATTTTTGTGACACTCTATGTGGTATACTTAATGGTTCATCATGTGTACACAAATAATATTATTCTTTTTTTGTGCCTCATGAGAAAATTAGTTATCTCTATACCATAATCCTACTCTTTCTAGCCTTATAATTTATTCATAACATGTAATACTCTATAAAAACATTAGTTAGGGGTATCATAAATTAATACTGTGGGAGTTAAATTATAAAACACTTCATGAAATTTATATCTATTGATAAATTTATGCAACAAACTTTAGAGAATTGTAAAATTAATATTTTCTTTTATATGAAACATTTTAATATTATTATAAACTTTTAATAATATTTAACAAAAACAACATAATTAACTAATTATCATATCATATATGATAAACTACTAGGTAATCCTTATTTATTGCTTCACTTTTCGGGGTTTTGATAATTCAATACATCATATGTAATTCTTGTCACATCTCTATATGACCATCTGATAAAACTGCCCCACTAACTCTTTAGTGATAAACATCAATGAAGTTAGTTGTTTTTAATAATGCTGATATTTAGGGATCGTATTCCAAAAAAATTACTCTTTGATCATATTCAAACTCTTTAACATACCAATATCAAATGTTATAATGTCAACATTTATTGTCCACATAGAACACTTTATATATTCATCATCATAATCATCCTTGAAACCTTTTAAATCCAAATTTTTACTTGAATTAGTATAACTACTTATATAATTTTTCTATAAGCACATCCTAATCCCTGAAAAAGTGACATTTTCTTTGTTATTATAAGTAATTTTACTCTTTTAATTTATCTTTAATATCATAACCTAAACTACTTTTGGATTTAAAGAGTAACTCACTTTTTAATATTGACTGAAAAAAATAGTACAGTAATAATGATATTCATTTATCAGGGTACCTAAATGTAACTCTTTAAATTTTTTATTTACCATCACATATCCTAAAACACTTTTATGATATAAAGTAAAAAAATCACATTATACTACTTTTGGTATGAATCTTCACAGAAAATTAATGTTCACTTGTTTAGGATAACTAAATGTAACTATTTAGATTTTTCTTTTAATTACATATCCTAAATTGATTAGGATATTATATGAAGAAGAATTTAACCTTATAATTCTATAATCTATTAGGAAATAGTGACATTAACTTTTTAAATGGTAACTAAATGTAACATTTTTCATATAAAACCCCTATTCTTTATTAAACATTAATCCATGATTTATCACAAAGGAATGCACATATTATAACCCAGAATATTGGGAATCCTAGTGTCTTTGGGTAATTAGGTAAATTTCATAACAACTTAAAAATAGGTGGTATATCATCATTATAAGAAACTTATTTAACATGCTCATAGTATTTGATCATTATTAAAATTGCCAGGGATAACCTGGGGACGTACATAAGAAAGGTGTGAGCTATAAATACTAGCAAGGTAATAAAAAGATTATAACATAAATTATAAATTACATGTAGGACAATAGGAATTTCAATGGTTCATAAAAGGGGTGAGAACCATAAACATGAACAATGAGGTATAATATAGCCTGATAACATAAAGGAAATAAGGGAAATGGGGAAAATAATTTAAACCTGACGTCATAAAAATATGTCAACGTTAACCACTATGACATCATAACATAATGTTCTTAGGATAACCTCATATGCACAAATGGAATTTTAGTGGATCAAACATTACCCAATGCATTGGATCACTATCAAGTCATACCCATCATAATCTTATCTTGTGCATGAATAAGTGTTCCACATAGATCATATAACATAAGAACATTTTTCATCACATTTAATCCATCAATTTACTGATTATGAGTTACATACAAGGAATTACCCAATCAATTAATTATAGTTATAACTTTTTGAATAATCTTTAGTGGAAATGGGTACAGTTATACACCTCACAAATTTTCAGCACAGAAAATCACAATGAAATTTTGGCAGTATAACGACAGTACATGAAGATTCATAAGATGGTTAAATGTGAGAGAAATGGGTATATCATCACTAGTGAGTAAAAATTAGGGTACTAAGGATATGTAAGAACATAACACCACATGAAATTTTTTATTAATATTCGTAATACAAGGTGGGTTCTTGAATAAAAATAGGGCATGGAAAATCACATGACAATTTTGGCAATGTAATAGGGGTACATAATGGATCATGTAAGTAATTAATGAGATTTAAATTGGTCAGTTGTAACTTTTAAATAATAATGGTGGTAATAGATGTGTGTAATATATTAACCCATCAATAGTAATGGGAATAAGAAGATCCTTACATAAAGAAGGTGCTTTTATAATGTTGGGAAAGTGATGATTCCTTACTAAATTTTAGTACAGTGACACCATGGGTAAATTCCATAATGAGAGGTAATAAATAATCTATAATTATAAGGAGATAAATTTTATATTAAATGGATCTTAATAAACTCCTAAAAATTTTAATAAAAATTGAAATTCAAAAGTCTAATTAAAAATAATTTTCTTGAAAAGAAAAGAAGAGAGGGAAATCCCCTACCTTGAGAGGGTGATTCCAAAATCTTGAGAAGAGAATCTTAAGAGCTTGGGGAAACCTTGAGTGGACTATAGAGAGGATAGATCAATTTTAGGATGTTAAAAATTGTTTTTAGTGAATATTAAATAAATCATGGGTGGGTTTGTATAGGAAAAGAGAGTGGAGTTATTTATTATTTCCCAAACATAGGTTTTGGAATCTATATAATGAATTAATCAAAACCAAAAATACTCTTATAGTTTTTAACATGGATTATGAAAAATGGATTATTTTTATTTATTTTATAATTAAGGAGTTTTGTCTCAATAAAACATTATCCTTGGTGATGTGGAAGTGATTCATGTTTATAAATAATTCATATTTAAACTAGAAAATATAAGATATGATTTAGAGGATTCAGAAGGGATTTAAAAATTAATAAAATAACCTAAAAAAATTATTTTAAATGGGAATCATATATTTGGTCTTTTATAACCTTTATTTTATTAATTTATCATTTTTGTGTCATTAGGATGTCATAATACACATTGTATATTTATACCATATTCAATTTTTACCCATAAATTAATCTATCTTAGAAAATTATGAAAAAATCATTATAAGATAATTTTTAAATTATGATTCCATAAATAAATTTAATTTTATAAATATAATTTTCTAAATATGTTAATTTTTACTTTTAAAATAAGAATCAATATTTTTTAGGAAATACTGGTTTTTTGAAAATAACAGTTTTCAAACCCTTATAGAAACTACATTTTACTTCATAAAAACTATATTATTATTTATATTTAATAAATATTTAATAATTTTATTTTTTATTAATATATATTTTTTATAATTCTTTAATTCATCAAAAGGAAATATCTTCATTTAAATGTCATATTCATAAACAATACAATTTGTGCTTTATCGTATCAAAATAAAAATCATTTATAATGTAAAAAAATATTAAGATTATTCTATATAAAATACATTATATATATAATTATTTTATTGATACATATCAATTTATTATACAAGTAAATTAACTGAGCATAAAGTGCGTGATGGTGTGATTTTCAAGGGGTGGTTCGACATACATTGTTTGGGATGTGATCTTAATAGGCATGAAATTACCCAATAAATGGATTCACTCAGTATTTAGTAGATAGATTATGTATTTGGCTTGATTAAGGGTAAATAAAAATTATTTTATCTCCCTCAAATGCTCTTGTCAATGGGGTTTATAGGGTTTGATCCTTCTGTTTGAGGCCATTGATTCAATTGACAATTTTAA
This sequence comes from Viscum album, assembly GCA_963277665.1. Taxonomy (NCBI): domain Eukaryota; kingdom Viridiplantae; phylum Streptophyta; class Magnoliopsida; order Santalales; family Viscaceae; genus Viscum; species Viscum album. Next base: position 1,440,659,756 of record OY728140.1, on the reverse strand, counting down.
TTGGAATTATCATGACCCTATATTTATATTAATCATATGATCACTATTAAATGTTTATTTCATCAATTATTATGATGATTAAAAGACTCTAAAATCTAATAGGATATAATAAAACCAAATAAGTGCATTTTTTCTATACTAAAATAAGGAATCTAATTCAATCACAAAGAGTTTTTTATATATAAAAGTTCGGGTCATTACAATCTTCCCCCTTCATAAATTTCACCCTTGAAATTTTTATTTCACATAATAAAATAGAAAACAAAGATTTTGTTTAATCACCTCCTTTGTTTCTCACATCACATCTTTAAACATTTTTTTTCTCCATATCACATTGTCCTGGTGAATTGTCCTATTTCATAGAACATTTTCTTTGCTATCTACGTTCTTCACTGAATTCTCTTCATATGAAAGATCATTCTTCGATGATACCACCTTTGGTATCATAACATGTAAGGGTTTGGGTATGTACTTATTTAATTGGGATACAAATAACATATAAGGTACTTAAGATAGGTTAGGTGGGATTGATAGTTGAAAGGACACCACTCTGATGTGATCAAGGATCTTAAAGGAACTGATGTATATTGGACTATGACGTCCCTTCTTCGAAAATATAATGTCTTTCTTCCATGGAGACATGTGAAATAATTCCTTATCTCTCACTTAAAACACAAGGTATCATTGATTATTTAAATCATAGCTATTCTGTTGACTATGAGTAGCCCTGATGTGTTAATGAATTATCTTGACCTTTTCTACCATTCCCTAAACCATTTCAGGACCTAACAGTTTTCACTCACCAACTTTATCCCATCATATAGGTGTTCTAACCCTCTTTTCATAAATTCATTCATAGGTAAACCATTGATATGCTTCACTAGAAAATATTATTGTATGAGAACTTAAATAAAGGGATATATTGACCCCACCCTACTTTGAATTCCATCTAGCATTCTCTCATTATGTCCTAGAGTGTCTGGATAATCCACTCAGATTGGCTATCCATTTGAGGGTGATAATAAGTGTTAAATTTTAGTGCAATATTTTTATAGTGTTGGAGACGCTTCCAGAACATGGAGGTAAATCTTGGATCTCAATTAAATACAATAGAAATTGGTGTTCCAGGAGACACACCACTTATCTAATGTATTTCATTTCTTGTTTATCAATTGAGAATTACTCTAAAATTTTAAGTAACTGAAAATTCATTGTAATAATATCCACCAAAACCTATATAGAATTATCTATTCATTATTTATTTGGATGATCAGTGATAAAATACATGATTATGTTTTCCCATTTCCATATAGGTATGGGTATTTATTACATCTCCCCCTTGGATATTTTCCTTTTAGACTTAACGTGATAACATAAAAGACACCTTGATGTACATTCTGAAATATAAATCTTCATATTTCCCCACTAATAGTGATTTCAGATATCTCAATACATCTTCATGCTCCATAAATGGGTAGATAAGGTCAAGCTATGTGGACCATCAAATATCTCTTTATTTGACTTAGTATTTTTTGGTACACATAGCCATGACCCAAATCATTTATGTCTTTATTTACTAATTTTGAACTCATAGGATTTATTTTTTTATTATAGAATTCTCCTTCTTCTAAATTTATACATCATCACTTTGGGCATACTTTATCTTCTCTATAAGGAATGGTTGAGCTAAAATTTATGAAATTATTTATTATGTTCCTTACTTTATGAATCGCATGTCCGTCCTTTTCATGTATAAGAAAATTTGATCCTTCTCAATTCTCATCAATGATAAAAATTTTGGATCCTTTCTACTTAGAGAGTCTAACACATTATTTTCTTGCCCATGATTTTAATTGATGGAGAAGTTGTAGTCCTTAATCATATCTAACCATATTCCTGGGAAAATATTAATCTCTTTCTATGTGAATATTAATTTGAGGCTTTTATGATCTGTATATATTTCAAACTACTCCCTAAATAGATAATACTGCAATATTTTCAATATGATGATTACGAAATTTAACTCCAGGTCATGAGTTTGGTAGTTCTATTCTTGAACATTCAATTTCATTTATTCACATACTATCAATTTTCCATTCTTCATTAGTACATATCCCAATCCTTTCATTGAAGCATCACTACATACAAAACAATTTCCCAACTTGTGGGTAGTGTATGTAATGGTGTTGTGATAAGACACTTTTTCAAATCCTTTAATCTCTATTCACATTATCTATTTCAAATAACCATGACTCCCTTCTATGTTATCTTGGTTATATTGTTTGACAATCATGAGAAATTTATCACAAATCCTTGATAATACCCATCTAATCCAAGAAAACTATATATTTCCATCATAGTGGTTGGTCTTTTATATCCTTCAATTTCTTCTATTTTTGAAGGGTCCATAGATATCTCATGGATGGTGATGAAATTACCTAAGAATGTAACTTGGTCTATGTATGTGTTTTATTGAGAACTCAAGAACACATTTAAGCGGGAGATGAAGAAATTCTTCAAGAAATACATCAATGTATTCCCTCACAGTGGAAATACATTCAAATATGATCTTTTCCTTAGTCTAAATCATTTTATCTAGATATTTTTCTGAAACAGAAAAAATATCCATGCTTAATATTATCATATCAAACAATATTCATCCCCCTCCTTATATTTGTATACAATTGAATGTTGATTCATTATGTGGGGGTAAAATCATTCTAACTAAAATTTATGTTGGATTTATAAAACAAAAAACATTCCATAACTAGGATAACGTAAAATTACACTAAAGGGATAATGATAATATTTTCAAGAGGAAAATTACAACAAACATTAATATGTGATATAATAATAATAACTGTTTTTTCCTAGTGATTTAAAATATTTTTGGTTGGTGAATCGATGCTCTTAGAAAACATACAATGTGTGTTTATTGGGTATAAATTAAAATACAACATGTAAAAGTCTAATATAATGTAGAGGATACATGTACTTCAGTCATCACAATCCATCTCAACGTAGGGCTTTCCATGATCCCTTAGTCTTATAGATTGTTGATTCTCATCGTGCATGTCATCCTATGGAATATAGAATTAGATTGGATACTATCAAGCTTCTCCACATTTATGACATAGAAATGTATATGGTACCATATATGGAAGTCTCTTTCCATCCATTAAATTATTCATTTTTCCATAATAATTGGAAACTTTATGCCCAATATTTCCACAGTTAAAAAAACACTCAATTCATTTCTGACATTTCATGTAGTGAATCTTTTCGCATTTATTCATATAGAAAATTAGGTATTATATCCTTTGTCACCTTCATTATATTATCTTCTTTAATATTTCATCCACCTATTATTGGACATATCAATACATTACTCTATATGCCAATGTTTAATAATTATTTTTTGTTGGTTTTCCATAATCACAACATGTATTACTTGAGGTCTCATCATGTTAGGCATCTCATTTGGATAGTCATTACATTTTCCTTCACATTAGTTCATTACTTGGTTCCTCATATTTCTAACCATTTGCTAGAATAAAGGTAAAATTAAGGATGAGTACCGTTAAATAGTTAAACACAGAAACGAGAATCAAATAACGCTATATGAATAATTTATAAATTACATGTGTTTCCTTAACTTATGAATTTAGAGGATTCAATATATGGTATCCATGATCTATTTCCTAAATAATGGATCCCTTAATAATGGTTTGAAATGATCTTGTGAATTTACCAAATCAAATCCCCCAGGATTGTCAAACCATGTGGGAAGAAAGTCTCGTTTCCAAGCACTAGGTGACGATCGAGTCCATCTAAATTCCCCATTTTTGGAACTATTATTCCTACGTACCTCTGTTCCAGATCCACATCCACTTGTAGTATCTATACATGGATTAATTTTATTGTTAACCACTAACTCTATACATGACCAAAACATAGTGGTACTTTTCTATAATTAGTATAATCCCTAATTTTTATCTTGAGTTTTCTAATCCTTATCCCAAAAATAACAAGACTTTATTTTGATACAAACTATGAAAACCCTTTCATTTATTACACATCAAATAATGATTTATTATATATGAATAGACATATTATAACCCATGAGGTAAATAATCCTATTGTCTTTGGGTAATTAGAGACATTACATAAAAACTTAAAAATAAGTGGTACATATGCATTATTAAAAAATTCCTTAAAATTATCATAATATTCCATCATTCCTAAAACTGAATGGTATGACCTGAGGAAATATATAAGGGGTGAAATATAAGTCCTAGTATGGGAATAAAAAAATCATAACATAAAAAATTCATTACCTGTTAATCAATAGGAATTTCAGTGGGAAATAAAATGGGTGAGAATCATAAACATGAAAAGTGATTCATGAGGTAGCATGATAACATAAAGGCAACATGAGAATATGAAAAAAACTTTAAATATGACATCATAAGAATAAGTCAAGGTTAAACACAAATAAATCATAGAAATATTTTCTTAAGATAACCTTTCATGCACAATACATGGCATATCAGGAGACTAAAACATTACCCAATGCATTGGAGTGCTATTTGGGTGCACCCATCATAATAATATCATGTACATGCATAAGTGTTCCACATAGATCATTTAACATATGAATATATTTCATCACATTAAATCCCATGATTAAGTATTGTAAGTTACATACATTTAGTTACCCAATAAATGAAGTGTATGTATAACTAGGTGAATAGCTTTGTGTGCATCTAGGTATGCGTATACACCTCACAATTGTTCTATATAGAAAATCACAATGACATTTAAACAGTGAAAAAAAGAATATGAAGATTCTGAAAATGGTTCAATGAGGGAGAAAGGGTTCTATCCTTATTTTGAATAAAAAATGAAAGTATGTGGTATATGTATGAACATAAAATTTTTTTCGAATTAATAGGCATAATATAAGGAGGTTTCATGAATAAAAACATGGCACAGAAATTTTGCAAGCTAATTTCGATAGTGTAATGGGGGTACATAATGAATAATGGGAGGCCATAATGAGAGTGGAATAGGTAACTCATATATTTAACATAATAATATAATTAAGAGGTATTTTTAATATAATATCTTATCAATATTAATTGAAGGACAAAGTGCAGTAAACAAATAATGTTCTTGAATAATGATAAGAAAGAGATGATCCCTTACTAAATTTCAGCATAGTAACAGCTTAAGAAAATGATATAATGATAGGGAATAGATGATATATAATTTTTAGGACATAAATTGGACTATATTGTAATCTATATAATGTTTTTTACCAAAACCAAATAATATTTAAATGTCTAATTGAAAATAAGGTTCCTGAATGGAAAAGAAGGGAGGGAAATCCCTTACGTTGAGAGGGTGAATAAAAACAATTGGAAGTATATTATTGACAGATTAGGGAATCCTTGAGATGACTCTATAGAGGGTAGGTATGATTATGTACTTCCTCTAAGGTTTTTTTGTGAAGATAAAGGGGATCTTGGGTGGGTTTATATAGGAAAATAGAGGGGAGTTATTTATTATTTCCCAAACCCAGGTTTTGGACTCTATATAATAAAGTAATCAAAACCCCAAACATTACCATGGGGTTTTCCAATAGTTTCTACCAAATATTAATTTTTTATAAGTCCAAGGTTCTATTTCAATAAAATATTACCCTTGGTAATGTGTAAGAGGGTCATGTTTATAAAGAATTGAATTTAAAACCATAAAATATACTATATTATTTGGAGGATTTAGAAATGATTTATAAAATGAATAAAATAAAGTAAAAAAATTATTTTAAATAAGAAACATATATTTGTTCTTGGATACCCTTTATAGTATTTATTACAACACTTTTGGGTCATTATGATGTCATAATACACACCATATATTTATACCATATTTAATTGTGACCTGAAATTTTGACTGTTTCAGAAAATTATGAAGAATTACCTATTGGATAATTTAATTATTACGATTAAAATTATAATATTTATTTTATAAAAATAATTTTATAAATATATTAATTTTCACTTTTAAAATAAGAATTGATATTTATTGATAAATGATTGTTTTTTCGACAAAAATAGTTTTTAAAAATTTCTAAAAATTTATTTTGACTTAAAAAATTATATTATCATTTATATTTAATTAATTTTGTTTAATTTTATTATTTTATTAATATATAATTTATTTTAAAAATTCAATAATTCCTTAAAAAGTGATATCTTATTTGAAATTTCATATTACTCAAAAATTTGTGTTTTATCATATCAATATCAAAATTATTTATAAGGTAATAAAAAATTTAACCATTATTATATTTAAAATATTATATAATATTAATTTTATTAGTTTCTTGACACATATACCATTATTATACCATAAAACTCTTTAAGTGTAAGGTGCACGATTGTAAGATTTTCTTAGAGTGGTTGAGTATACATGGTTTCAGACCTGGTCTAAATAAGCTTGAAATTTTCACATAAATGGTTTTGATCATGATTTATTTGGTGGATCTCAACTTGGTATTGATAAATGGAAAATCCCAGTTATTCTATATCCCTAAGAATATTTGATAAATGGGCATCATACGGTATGATCCTTCTAGTTGGGATAATTGTTTCTTTTTTTTTGTGCTAATTGAATTTATTAAAACACTATATTTATATTAATCATATTATCATTATTTAGTATCTATTTTATCAATTTTTATGATTATTAATAGTCTTTTAAATCTGATTTGATATAATAAAACAAAATAAGTACGTGTTTTCAATATAAATATAATAGGACATTTAATTCAATTTCAAAGGGAATTTTATTTAAAAAATATTGGGTCATTACATAATATTTTTCTTTTCCATCACATATCCTAAAACACTGTTATGATATTAATTGAAAATCACATTGGTCTACAACTAGTGAAATCATTTTTTTCTTAACTTTTAACTTATGAATGTTCAATCATTCTCTCACTAATCTCTTAGTTACTATATTATTTTTGAAATTCTTTAAAAGACAAAAAATCTTCTTTTGGTTTAGAAAATAATTTTTTTCCCTTTTATTAGAAACATTTAACCAATAAACTATTTTTTTATTATTATATATGGTATTGTATGTGTTTATAGTTTATTTGGAAAAGAATATTAATCTTTAAAATATTCCACTTATGTGTATCCTAAAAACATTTCTTCATATTTAAAAAAATATTTGGATAATTTTTTTACCATTGTTTTATTTTCAAGTATGTTATTGAATCTGATAAATCTTAAACCATGTGTATAAAATCAAATATCTCAATTTGTTCACAACAACCATTTTTAATTCATCCACTTCTTTTATCATATAAAATAATTGAGATATAGATACATATCCATTAATTATATTCATCTTAGTTTGATACACTCCTTTAAGTTAAAATATTTGATATAGAAACACTATCTTCATAACAGTAATGTAAAATATATTCTTAATCAATTAATATTTTGATTTTTAACATTGGTATATTTATAAAAGTTATGAAATATACATTTGGTATTATATACCTTCCAAAACCAAATAATTCAATTCTATAACTCTAATACATGTCATGGATATTTCATGGAGTTTTCAAAACACCTTCAGGTACTTTGGATAATATTATAATATATAACTATTACTTATTCTTCCAAGACACCCTAGGATTCAGTGACCATGGCTAGCTTTTAGAAGAAACAATGTTGAAATTTTAAATTAACTTTTATTCATATAGTTTAATATTTTACCCATTAGAACTATATACAAAGAACTTGTATCTAGGCATCATATTCCTAATCCATATGTTCTCTACAAATTGAGAATATCATGTAAATTGTTTCATCAATTCATTCATATTGTCAAAATATTTCCATAGATGATAATGTGATGAATTCCATAACCATAAAAATCAATTTTAGTATCCCTTATATCATGTTATATAATTTAAAAAATTATAAACCATGTGTATTAAAAAACCCATCTGTTTTTATTAAACAACAATTATTTTCATTCTCTTATTAAAAGAACACATATTTTAACAAGTTCTTCCAATCTTGAGGCATCCATGTTATCAAGTAATAAACTCTTATTCTCCAATACATTCATCTTCATGTTTCAATTTTTTTATTTTTGCAACATTTTTTATATTTATAAATATAGTTGATATCATATATAAGTTGAAATAATAGAATTTAATTATATAACCAATAAACATTTAAGAAAACATTCAATCTCACCAAATCATATTGAATACCATTTGACATACTCAATCATATTGAGTATATGGACTATAATTCCATAAATTTTTTATGTACCCAATCATATTGATTACATTCATAAAGAATAAGATTCCATTCATAAATTATCATCTAATTATTTTAATTCCTTAAGTAAACCATTATATTCTTATATAAGCATGTAAATTCCTATATTGAACAGATTCATCACATGATTACTCAGGAATAGGTATTTACTTAACTCATATATTTTATACTATACTTAAAAAACCTTTAATGTTACCAGAATAACTTAGTAATTTTTTTTAAGTTACCAATATTAGGAGTAGCTTATATTAAACTTCTACTTCAAAGGATTATTCTAAAATTGTAGTATGACGATGAAAATGTCAGTCATATTTAATAGAATTTTTTATAATATTAGTATAATTATTTATAACCACTAATAAATAAATTTATTTAATGGGATACCACTAAACCTATGACCCCTTTTAAAATTCATCATACCTATTATCGGTCCAATATCCATATTTTACATTACAATGATTCTATTATGTAGTTTCTCTAATCATTTAGTTATTTAGGTAGCATATCATCCCAATAATAGAATATACGATTCTTTTATAGTCAAGCATAAAACTATTTATCCAATCCACTATATGGGTAAACTCCTACAATTCCTATGGTAACATAATCATCATAGGGTCATCCAGTAACTGTGACCAAAATAAAATGCGAGGAATATTAAAAAATGAATATATAGTGAAACCCAACTAAAAATGGAATATTGAAGGACCTTCTAGTGTCACATATCCTTTAATTACATACAATAGATGTTCCATGGGCACCCAGCTATGGAATGACTTACCTTGTTGGATGATCAAGGTCTTGAAAATTATAACTTTGAAAGGAATGTAACACATAGTTTTTAAGGGGGATTTGATATCAACATCTTATTATTCCCTTTTTAAGTATGAATATTTTTTTATTTGGATTGAAATCATATTCACACCATGAAACCAATATGTTCAAAAAATAATGATGTGTAACTCTTTACAGAACCAATAAATTGTTGTTACTCACTCAAAAATAGAAGTCCAACATATTCATACATATCAAAATGCACCATATACATAAGGTATAATAAATTATCATGTAAATTCATAGAGTTATATGAGATTTAAAATCTATATATGAGTATGATCAGAGTGACATATATCCCCTTTCAAGATAAGGAATAGGCCTCTTGGCCGATAGGTGGTCCGACCCCATGTCCCTCTACCTAAGGAGAATTTACTGAAGAGATAATTCGTTCATAATAACATTAAAACCTAGTAGTCACATAATATAATCAATAATTTGATACAAGTTTATAGCTTCAATTACAAAATGAGACCAAGGTAGATGAAAAACTAAATTCATTATCATACCAAGCATGTAATGAAAAGATGTATTTCATATAATTAGTTTAACATTTAAACTAAATCATACATCATTCATCTTAAAAAAATTATAACTCTGAATAGAATAGGGAACGAAGATTAAATAAATTAATATTTTAAATATTTAAATAAGTGATAACCATTTATTAATATTTTTTTAAAAATTTTGGGGTCAACGCCACTTTTTTATTATTAGAGAAAAGTCCTCTTTCAAACTGGGTAAAGGGAGACCCATTACATAGAATTAAGTACCATGTGTATGTGGCTCAATTATAAGGCCTGAAATCTGATTTTTTCTGTCCAAATGGACCTTGAGTGAATAGAACAGCTACACTACACAAGCTGCTATAGTGACGCCACTGCTAAAGTAGCTCAGGAATTCCTCCCCTTCAAAAATTTGATCCTAGGTCTTTTAGATTCAAAACAGTAGCCTCTACCACTTGGGTACATGCTCGTTGGCTTTATTTATTAACAATTCATAATCAAAAGATAAATATAAAAAACACTTTCATAATTTTATATCTACAATATGGACATTCAATAATTTTGAATATAATCATTTTCTGATCATTCCAATATGAACTATTTCAGATTATTCATTATATGGAATGTCATTTTAAATATATGATATTTTATGAATTAAAAAAATTTATAATCTAATTTCTATTATGTAAACATTTTACATAATCTTAATATAATATTATTTGTAATATTTATATAGTAATCATATCTATCCTAAAAAAATTGTTGATGGGGTCAAAATAATAACTCAAATAAAGACCTTTAATTTGAACAATTAGAATTAATTAATTTTTGAATTATGCATGATTTAAAATATAAAAAATGACGATATTTATGTAATTTATAACTCTTTTAAAAATTACCCCCTAGAATTTTTAAATAAACTTTTCATTTCTATATCATAATGCATTCCATATTTTTAAAAAATGTATTTTAAATATTAACATTTAATATTTAAAGGATATTTAATAATAATGTTTTCATTGACATTTAATTGATTAGTTATAAATATTTTATGATTATTTAACTAATTAATTAGTCCTTAAAAATTAAAAATTACAAAAATTCTTTTATCAGGATTTATAAACATTTTATAAACTATTAAAAAAAATTAATTTTTAAAAACAATTTTTAAATCTTTTCTATTTACCCTTACATAGTAGAGGTGACTTGAGTGATGGTATTATATTTTACCATTACATATACAACCTATTTAAAGTAATTTTAATAATTTTTTCTCCTATCTTTATGTAATATGGATATTACCTGTAATGTCCCCCTTCACGTAAAGGTATCCTAGGAGTTATTTCCTAAGCAATTGTAATTTAGAAACTACCATTAGAAGGGTCCGTTATATAAATTATTACATTTATGTACACCCCATTGTTTAATGGTTAATGTGGATTACCTTTACGTAGACCCATCTATGTAAAGGGAATCTACTCTGGACTTTACGTCGACCCATCTACTTGAAGGTAAAATGGAAATAACCAATATATATATATTTATGTAAAGGTAGATATTAAATAATCTTAATTGGATCCCTCTATGTAAGGTTAAAATTAATTGACCCTTATGTATACTACTCTATGTAAGGGTACAACTCAATTGACTTTATGTTGAACTATTTTTCATAAAGGTAATTAATTTTGTATAGAATTTTCAAAATTCAAATATGTGATTCTTTGTTTTTCTATTTTCTCCATTCTCAATGCTCGATTTCGAAAATATATAGAATAGAATTTGTTTGAAAACTTTTTAGGAAATCATTAGGGTTGAATAAAAATTATTAGAACATACAGAAGAAATTTTATACCTTGCCTGAGGTTACCCATTCACGAAATACGAATATTGTGAAAAATCGGAAATTAAGAACACTATAAATAGTGTACCATACATTGTATATTTTTTTTAACATCTACATAAACATCATATGAATTAATAAAGATCACCAAAAGTATCCAAAAGATACCCCCTTTGTAACGCCACAAGATTTTATGAAAAATATTCTTTTTAATTTCATTAATGTCTTGTGTTGTATGCTACACCAAAAGGAGCTTTCAAAATAAACATCCTTGACTTGTCTTGCATTACACGCAATCACGACCTTCCTTGATAGCATGTGTAGTACGCAATAACAAGTTTCACTAAACAACAATATGCTATTAAAATATTATTAAAACTAGCCGTTAGGAATAGTAATAACCTCTTTTTAAAATTTTTTAAATTTGATTATTCAAAATGGACTTCATTTTTGGATTAGGAATATCGAAATTAGCTTAGGGTGAAATTTTGGTACTTTTCGGATAACATTCATTTTCTGATGAATAGTGAAAATTACTGAATTTTAATTAAACACAACTTTTTTAATTGAAATAATTAATAGTGATAAATTATTAATTTTATTGGTTTTAAATTATATTTAGAATATATTTGTATAATTTAATACAATTTTGGTCATTGGATGTAATTTCACATTTAAACCAGACATAAACAACTGTCAATCTTTTGGTAGTTATTATCTCATAAGAACACGCTATTTGTTTTGACGACGGGAATTAATTTTTAAATTAATTAATACAACTGATATTTTTTGAATTTGGTAAAATAGTGATCATTTTTGAGTTCATAATATCAAATATATCTTAGGCCTAATTTTTGGTATTTTTTTGGAAACTTTCATTTTTTGATGAATAGTGAAACCACTAAGTGGTAGTTAAAAAAAGGATTTTTAATAAAACATAATTTTACCGCTTCTGTAAGTGGAATTTCAAAAATCCGAGAGACACGGTTGATGTCAGAAAGTAAAATGTGGTTCAATGAGATGAAAATCATTTTTGGGGAATAGTAACTTTTTACTTTTTTTTGCCACGGTTAAAAGTAAATAGGGTAATTAAGGGTAGAAATGATATTATTATTACCCTAACACATGTCCTAATTTTATTTTGATAAGTTTAATTCGACCAAAAACAGCCTTAGGAATAACATATGACCATTTAGGCCCACTTGGATTAGATTATGACCTTTATTATTAATTTATTTAAAGAAGGGTTAAAATAGTTAAAATCAATGTTTAATAAGTATATCATTTTTAATATAGGGTTATACATATGATTAATTCGACTATTAATATTCATTAGAAATATAAAATGATTTCCTACATAATTTTATTTTATTTTTAATTTTTAGACATTAAATAATTTCATTTATTTATGACACAATGATGATGTAGTAATTTACTTATTAATGAAATATTGACATAATTGATGTTATAAATACCAAAATAAATGTAATTTGAAACTTTTTATGAATTACACTAATTTTCAAGGTTAACATGACATGTTATTATTGATTTAATTAACTTTTTTTGAACTAATCATTCTGTTATGATTTTCACAAAAATCAATTACTAAATAGTGTCAAAATTGACAAAAAATAGTTTTTAAAACAAAGCTTATATTATTAATTGTTATATTATTCATAAAAATCTAAGGATAGAAAAAATGACTTTTATAAGGTTATATATGTTAATAATAATAAACTTGGGGTTCTTTTGGCTGATTATAGTAAGTTTATTAACCTTATAGTATAAGAACACAAGAAGACACAGTAAAAGTAAAATTATTTAACTTAATGTTAAATCTAAATGATAAGGTTAAAATAGGAACCTAAACTTGTCTAAATTCTATTGGATGAGATTATTTCGACTCATACCCACCTTATATTCGATGTAAATCAATTTTGAGCTATTTAAAACGGAATTTGTCTTTATAATAAAATAATATTTTTAGTTATTCCAAAGGTGCCCCTCTCCTCCCTTATAAAAGGGCACCTCCTCCCTCTCTTCCTCACACCACATTGAGCCTTAAATATCGGCCATCCCCTGCAAAATTCACTTCTCCACTTCCCTAGAAACATCCTAGAAGTTATGGTCTTCCTCAAAGACCAATTTTAGTGCCCTAAAAGGAGATCTCAAAGAGGCGCTTCAAAGAAGAGGTAAATGTCTGTTGCCGATTCTTTCAACTTTATTTCTTCTTACACTTATTCTTCTTAGGTTTTTTCATTATTATGTAATAACATCAGTATAACTCATATACTGATATGTTATTATATGTATGAAACAACCCTATTTCACCATCTATCCATCCTACGGAAAATGAAATCACCGCGCATGCGTATGTACAGAATACCATCTCCACGCTGTGGTGTAATCTATTTTCCACCACCACCTTACTTGTATGGGTATAATGGTGTAAATAATTACTATATATGACTATTGTAAATTGATATTGATTCTGAAATATTATACATACACTCCAATACAATTCAACGATCATGAGAACGATATTATCGCTCGTGCGTACGTACGGACTACCGTCTCCATGACGCGATGAGATTCATTCTCCACGTTAACCATTCATGAATGATTATAAATTATATATAATAAGTAATCATGATATATATGAAATAATAATGATACTGGATTTATGTGTATATATATGTATTTCATCTACTTAATTCCATTCAACTCAACAAGGAAACGAAAACAGCGTTCAAGCGTACGTACGACCTACCGTCTCCATGAACGGTGTATTTCATTCCATTTATCGATCCATTATATATATTTATATTCTGAATATATATTATATATAAACAATTTTTTACATTCTGGATTTATGTAATCATGGTCTAGGTAACCATATGAATAATTACAAAACAAAACACGGACCCCAAATAAAATGATTTTACCCAAAACACTCTTTAACATGGAATTTACAAAAGAACGGGTGAAATAAAGTCATAAGTGAACCATATATGATATCATAACAATGAATATGATTCTGGAATAAGTCAATGACATTATTTAAATCATTATACAGGAGTTTCAGACACTTACGAAGCAAATCAGACCTAAGGTAAGGGAAATATCACAATCTCATTTTTATCCGAGATTGTTTATAGTTTGGAATTTACTGGGGTGTATTTTATCATCAAAATCCATGTTTCCTCAATATGTAATATTATTTCCATACACCTAAAATTGTTTAAATCCAATTTTACCCTTCAGTGAGTTTTTAGTAAAAGGTATGAAAAGAATATTTTGTCGTTTTTCATACGAGGTACTTTTTGACTTTTTTTGAAAAAAGTACGAGGAGAATGTTTTTTTAACATATACGGAATGAATGGATTTTTAAAACATTATTTCCATGAATATTATTTTACAAGATTTCATGTTTATTTTTAATCAAATTATTTTAGTTTAAAATCATATGACATGTTAATAAAGGAAAATAAATTTGAAGTAGAAAGGATATTTTCCTCAAGAATGGGGTTCAAGTGTTTTATCAAAATTATTTTCCATCTAAGATAATATAATGTTCTGTTTCTATCCCTATTATTATATTGATTTGATTATGTTGTGATGGAAATATATTTATGAATTCCTTTATCTTATTTGAATTGTTTTATGATGTCACGATGTTTAAGATTCCCATTTTTATTACATGGGTTATGCTATGATGTATGGTTTATGATTTTGTGGCACACATAAGAATGGTATAATTATGAGATTTGTGGGACCTATATCTCACTCCAATGCATTGGGTGATGATTTTATATATCATGAGCTAGACATGGCTGGAACGACAGGTTAAACAGGTTCAGTGAAGCAGGACTGAAACAAGGAGTGAACTCGGTTCAGAAATGGACTTTGTCCACTAAGATAGTCTTGGAAATGAGTCTTGACTAATAAGAAATGATTCTCTATGATTATGTGTGTATACCACAAATTTTCATGTTTTTAGTTATGATTATTGTGATTACATTTCCCTACTATGATTTATTCCATGTTATGATATTATGATCTTTTTTGCAGGTTAGGATTTCCAAAATGTTATGTTCTTATGAATATGATGTGATTGATATTTATTTTGTTTACCCATGCTGAGCATTTGATCTCACCCTTTTATGTTTTCGTTTCCCCAGGATATAAAGAGAGGTTTTAGGTAAGAAAAAAAAGGAAGATCATTATGGGAGATGTTGAAGATCTTTCACCATGATTAGAAGATTATATTCCGAGTTTCCAAAGACACTAAATTATTACGGTCCTTCTGTGTGTGTTTTGGTAATGTACTAAGTATTCCACAAAAGTAATGTAATGTACATATATGTTAAGCTTCAGGTCTCTAAAGTTTGTATTAGAGGAATGTTTTAGTCAACCTTTGGAAACTAGGATGCGAAAACTTTAGTGAGATCCCTAGAGATATTTATAAGGTATGTCTAGGGATATCCCTAAGGTTAAGTATAAGTATATGTTATAGTACTAGAATTACGTTAACCCAAGATGTTAGATATTGAAGGTACTCCCCTTTTATTATATTGTTTTCCCTAGTGTGATTTTTTTCCTCTCACACTATTCTTTTTGGTTTTTAGACGATGGATGGAACCCGAAGGAACTGTGTTGATCAATGTAATGGACAAAGCAATGATTGTCCTCCTGAACAAACAAATGTTATGGGAGATGGAGTGCAAAATATTATTTCCATACTTACACAAGATATGAATCATTCTAGACTTCCAAATGAGTAGAGAAGGGAACAATATTCTATTGAGTCCTCCATGAGGCAACATCCACCTTCTTTTAGTGGGTCTTATGATCCATTTGTTGCTGAACAATGGATCGGTACTACTAAAAAGATATTTTCAGTCCTTCAATGTTCTGGACATGATAATGTCATCTTAGCAGTGTATCGTTTGGAAGGTGATGCTGATCAATGGTGGAATCTTATCAGGAATACGAGGCCAAGAGATGAAATTGAGTCCATGTAATGGGACGAGTTCAAGAACTTATTTTTAAATAAGTACTTCCCTCGTATTCTTCGAACAAAGATGGAGAAAGAGTTTCTTGAACTAAAGAAAAAGGATGATGAATCTGTTGGTATATACGAAGTGAATTTTTCAAGGCTTGGAAGGTATGCATCTAGATTTATCATCCAACCTGAAAGTAAAGTTGATCGATTCTTTAGTGGCTTAAAATTAAATCTTTGAAGGGCATTAGCTATAAGAGTCTTCAGTAGCAATGAAGAAATTTTGCATTGTGCTATCAAGGTAGAAAGGGATGTTGGTGTTACATATCCATCTCATGGTTTTGACAAGAAATGAAAGATGGAGTTCAAGGAGAAATCTCAGAATAATGGTGAAAATAAGATGAATGTTTCCTTATGCTCAAAGTGTGTAAAGAAGCATGGTGGAGATTTTCTTAAAGGGACTAGAAAATGTTTTATGTGTGGAAAATAAGGTCATCGAGCAGCTGATTGTCGAAGTAATGGAAAAAGGGTTTGTAATGAAGTGAATAAAGAAAAGACTGCAGAGAACGCACCACCAACACTTTAATGCTTCAAGTGCAAGGAAATGGGGCATTATGCTAATAAATTCCATAATCCAATGGTTAGTGATGATCGACATGAGCAACCACTTAAGGAAAAGGACAAAGGGAAGTCACTTGCGATCACTATTAGTGACGTTGAATATGAAAACGATGTGGTGGAATGATTAAGTGTTTATGTAATGGGATTCCAAAATAATGTTATATATAGTATCATATAATATTAGAATATTTATGTATTGGTATATTGTAGTTTTCAATAATTTTATGGTACCGGTAACCATGGAAAGTGATTAAGATATTTTTGGGAAAAAAAGATAATATGCACATAATGAAGGGATAAGGAGAAAATGAAATGTTTGACTATATTCATGAGCTCATGACTGATATAATTAGAAGGTTATATCATGGTTTGAGTATATAGAATTTTTGGATTTTGGTATGTGGAAAGAGTTAACTTTTGACTGCATTCATGTTTTCACTAAGGTTCAATGGGTATTAATTTTTCAAGAGAATACATGATTAAGGTATTCACATGTTTGTAATTTGACCAATAAGATATATCTTATGATAAATGGGGGATAAATGATGGCATTCACATGATTGTTATGTGACATTTCAAGTAATCATTTTCTTTATACTATGAGCTTGGACTGAAGTATTTTAGATAATCCTAAATATTGGAATGGATTATGTTGGACATAAGTTGGTATATAAGTTTTTTCGATATTATTGATGGGATGTTATAGTAATATATCTTTAGAAAAAGGACAACCTATAGGATGGGAAACAACCCATCGCGTCGGAAAAGGCTGTGGGAATCGAACCGACAACTGAAGTGCGACTGGCCTTTATTGCCTACCATTGGCCTACATGAAGTCCCTCTTTAGTAGAAACTAGTTTTATTATATTAATCAGTATGATATATGAAGTATAAGTCCATTTTAGGAACCATATATGATTAATCTAATATAGATGTACTTATGTAAGTTTTGATAACTTTTCTAACCTTTTGTTTGAGATAGATGGAATGACCCATCATTATATCACATGATCTACTAACACATCATGAATGACAAATTCAACATCATTTCTATAAGAGATGAAGTGGAAATTGTCCAAAGAACGACCAACGGTGAGACTATACCAAAATTACGAAAGTATTTCTTCTAATTCCAATTTCATCTACTTTTGGGAAATGATCTTGAAAACCAAAAATCATGTCCTAGTGCTCTTATATAAGATGAATCAGATGGTACCTTAGATCGTCACAAATTTATGGATTTGTGATTGCTGGCTTTTCCATAGACATGTTCTCTACCACTCTCCATCAGAACATGATGGTTAGATTTCTCTTCCATATCCATATTTTCACCTATGTGGAAACCCAATGATTAGTTTATTTGGGTAACCGTTACGTTTCATACATTTATTTTAAAAGATTGGTTTTGGTATTCCTTTTTACGATGTGTGTTTATATTAAATAAATTTTCAAGTAGTAAACAATTTATAACCCCGATGAATTTCGAGGGTGAAATTCAATTTAAGGGGGGTAAAATGTAACACCTTGAGATTTTATAAAAAATATTTTTTTTAATTTCATTAATGTCTCGTGTTGTACGCTACACCAAAAGGATCTTGCACAACACACATCCTTTACTTGCATTTCATTACACGCAATCACGACCTTCCCCGATAGCGTGTGTAGTACGCAATAACGAGTTTCACTAAACAACAATGTGCTATTAAAATATTATTAAAACTAGCCGCTATGAATAGTAATAACCACTTTTTGAAATTTTGTAAATTTTATTTTTCAAAATGGACTTCATTTTTGGATTCGGAATATCAAAATTAGCTTAGGGTGAAATTTTGGTACTTTTCGGATAACTTTCATTTTCTGATGAATAGTGAAAATTACTAAATTTTAATTAAAAACAACCTTTTAAATCGAAATAATTAATAGTGATAAATTATTAATTTGAGTGCCTTTAAAGTATATTTAGAATATGTTTTTACAATTTAATACAATGTTGGACATTGAATATAATTTTACATTTAAACCAGACATAAACAGGTGTCAATCTTTTGATAGTTATTATCTTTTAAGAACACGCTATTTGTTTTGACGACGGGAATAAAATTTTAAATTAATTAATACAACTGATATGTTTTGAATTTGGTAAAATAGACTTCATTTTTGAGTTCATAATATCAAATATATCTTAGGCCTAATTTTTCGTATTTTTCTGGAAACTTTCATTTTTTGATGAATAGTGAAACCACTATGTGGTAGTTAAAAAAATGAATTTTTCAAAAAACATAATTTTACTAATTCTGTGAGTGGAATTTAAAAAATCCGAGAGACACGGTTGATGTCAATAAGTACAATGTGGTTCAATGAGATGAAAATAATTTTTGGTGAATAGTAACTTTTTACTTTTTTTACCACGGTTAAAAGTAAATAGGGTAATTAAGGGTAAAAATGATATTATTATTACCCTAACGCTTATCCTAATTCTAATGGATAAGTGTAATTCGACCAAAAACAACCTTAGAAATAATATATGACCATTTAGGCCCACTTGGATTAGATTAGGACATTTATTATTAATTTATTTAAAGAAGGGTTAAAATAGTTAAAATCAAAGTTTAATAAGTATCACATTTTTAATATAGAGTTATACATAAGATAAATTCGACTATAAATATTAATTAGAAGTATAAAAATATTTCCTACATAATGGTATTTTATTTTTAATTTTTAAACATTAAATAATTTAATTTATTTATGACACAATGATGATGCAGTAATTATCTTATTAATGAAATATTGACATAATTGATGTTATAAATACCAAAATAAATCTAATTTGAGACTTTTTATGAATTAAAATAATTTTATAGGTTAATATGACATGTTATTATTGATTTAATTAAATTTTTTAGAACTAATCATTCTGTTATGAGTTTCACAAAAATCAATTACTAAATAGAGTCAAAATTGTCATAAAAAAGTTTTTTAAAACAATATTATATTATTAATTGTTATTTATTCTTAAAAATCTAAGGTTCAGACAAATGACTTAGATAAGGTTATATATATTAATAATATACAACTTGGGGTTCTTTTGGCTGATTATATTAAGTTTTTTAACCTTATAGTATAAGAACACAAGAAGTCACGGTAAAAGTAAAATTATTTAACTTAATGTTAAATCTATATGATAAGGTTAAAATAGGAACCTAAACTTAACTAAATTCTATTTGATTAGTGGATTTCGACCCATACCCAAATTATCTTCTAAATAATTCAATTTTGATCTATTTAAAACCGAATGTTTCGTTATAATAAAATAATATTTTTAGTTATTCAAAAGGTGCCCCTCTCCTCCCTTATAAAAGGGCACCTCCTCCCTCTCTTCCTCACACCACATTGAGCCTTCAAGCTCGTTCAAACCCTACCAAATTCACTTATCCAGTTCCCTAGAAACATCCTAGAGGTTCTTGTCTTTCACAATGACCAATTTTAGTTCCCTAATAGGAGATCTCAAAGAGGCGCTTCAAAGAAGAGGTAAATGTCCGTTACCGATTCTTTCAACTTTATTTCTTCTTCCACTTCTTCTTCTTAGGTTGTTTCATTATGATGTAATAAAATCAATACCAATCATATAATTATATGTTATTATAAGTATTAAACAACCCTATTTCACTATCTATCCATCCTACGGAAAACGAAATCACCGCGCGTGCGTACGTACGAAATACCGTCTCCACACCGTGGTGTAATCTATTTTCCACCACCACCTTACATGGATGGGTATAATGGTGTAGATAATTACTATATATGACTATTGTAATTTTTTATTGATTCTGAAATAGTATACATAAACTCCAACACAATTCAACGATCATGAGAACGATATCATCGCTCATGCGTACGTAGGGACTACCGTCTCCATGACGTGATGAGATTCATTCTCCACGTTAACCATTCATGAATGATTATAAAGTATATAAAATAAGTAATCATGAAATATAATACATAATTATGATACTGGATTTATGTGTATATATAGGTATTTCATCTACTTAATTCCATTCAACACAATAAGGAAACGGAAACAATGTTCATACGTACGTACAACCTACCATCTCCATGAACGGTGTATTTCTTTCCATTTATCGATCCATTATATATATGTATATTCTGAATATATATTATATATAAATAATGTTTTACATTCTGGATTTAAGTAATCATGATCTAAGTAACGATATGAATAATTACAAGTCAAAACACGGACGATAAATAAAACGATTTTACCCAAAACGCTCTTTAACATGGAATTTACAAAAGAATGGGTGATATAAAGTCATAAGTGAACCATATATGATATCATAACAATTAGAATGATTCTGTAATAAGTCAATGACATTATTTAAATCATTATACAGGAGGATTGGAAACTTATGAAGCAAATCGGACCTAAGGTAAGGGAAATATCACAATATCATTTTTATCCGAGATTGTTTATACTTTGGAATGTACTGGGGTGTATTTTATCATCCAAATCCATGTTTCCTCAATATGTAATATTATTTCCATCCACCTACAATTTTTTAAATCCAATTTTACTCTTCGGTGAGTTTTTAGTAAAATATATGAAAGGAATCTTTTGTCATTTTTCGTACGAGGTACTTTTTGACTTTTTCGACAAAAGTACGAGAAGAATGTTTTTTTAACATATACGGAATGAATGGATTTTTAAAACATTATTTCCGTGAATATTCCTTTACAAGTTTTCAAGATTATTTTTAATCAACTTATTTTTGTTTAAAATCGTATGACATGTTAAGAAAGGAAAAAAAATTTAAAGTAGAAAGGATATTTTCCTCAAGAATGGTGTTCAAGTGTTTTATCAAAATTATTTTCTATCTAAGATAATATAAAGTTCTATTTATATCCCTATTATTATATTGATTTGATTATTTTATGATGGAAATATATTTATGAATTCCTTTTTCTAATATGAATTGTTTTATGATGTCACGATGATTAAGATTCCCATTTTTATTACATGGGTTATGCTATGATGTATGGTTTATGATTTTGTGGTACACATAAGAATGGTATCATTATTATATGGGTGGGTCATATATCTCCCTCCAATGAATTGGGAAAAGAATTTATATCTCATGAGATATACATGGCTGGAACGGCAGGTTAAACCGGTTCAGTGAAGCAGGACTGAAACGAGGAGTGAAATCGGTTCAGAAATGGACTTTTTCCACTAAGATAGGCTTGGAAATGAGTCTTCAATTATAAGAAATGATTCTCTATGATTATGTGTGTATGTCACAATGTTTCATGTTTTATGTTATGATTATTGGGATTACATTTCAATAGTATTATTTATTCCATGTTATGATTTTATGATCTTTTTTGCAGGTTATGATTTCCAAAATGTTATGTTTTTATGAATTTGATGTGATTGATATTTCTTTTGTTTACCCTTACTGAGCATTTGAGCTCACCCTTTTATGTTTTCTTTTCCCGAGGATATAAAGAAATGTTTTAGGTTATAAAAAAAGGATGATCATTATGGCAGATGTTGAAGATCTTTCACCACGATTAGAAGATTATATTCCGAGTTTCCAAAGACACTAAACTATTACGGTCCTTGTGTGAGTGTTTTTGTAATGTACTAAGTATTCCGAAAAAGTAATGTAATGTCCATGTACGTTAAGCTTCAGGTCTCTACACCCTTATATAGTGTTTCTATGGCCTGATTGAATCATCAGACATTTGGATGGGATTATTTCTATCTCCATGGTATTCTAGTACATTAATCATCAAGAGATATAAGAAGATATCATTGGGTTTTCTAGAAGTTCATCCATGTTTATAAAGAATATACACATCTCAATTCCATCACATGATATTGTATTTATAATCTACAAGGACACACATTATGTTTCCACATTTACATATGTATTTATAGTGCATGATTAAATGTTTCTATGGACAACTCATACATAAATTCATGAATAGTTAACTCAAAATCCATAATATATTATGTAAAGTCTTCTTAAATGATAGAATTGTAGATGATATAACTGTCGAGTCATAAATTAAAACACAGTTTATATAAAATGGTATATCCTTTTATGCATGAAAATGGAAAGTTTCATGAAATCTATAAAATATAGCTCATATATATAAAAATTGATTTTTGAAATATATACTATATTTCGTTCCACCATACCTATAGGGTGGGCGAGCAGTCCAGGGTGGTGGGAGGGGCAGTCCAGGGGGGTGGGTTGGGCTATCTTGGGGGGTACAGGGTGTCCAGGGGGGTGGGCATTGCTATCCGGGGTGTATGGGGTGTCCAAGGGTTGGGAGGGTTGTCCACATGGGTGTATCCACCGGGGTGGGAGGGCTCTCCATGAGGGTGGGAGGGTTGTCACACAGGGGGTGGGGCTTCCCACGGGGGGGGGGGGGGGGGGGGTGGGGGGGTTGTCAAGTGGGTGGGGACTGTCCACATGGGTGGTGGGGTGGTCGAGGAGGGTAGAGGTTGTTCAGGGGGTGGGCAGGTTGTCCATAGGGGTGGGAGGGCTATCTATGGGGGGTGGTGGGGGGTGGCTGTCTAGGAGTGTACAGTGTGTCCAGGGGTGGTGGAATGTCCACGAGGGTGCATGGATATCTAGGTGGTACGAGGTGTCCAGGGGGTGGGTGGGTTGTCCATGAGGGTGGCAGGGATGTCTAGGGGGTATGAGGTGTCCAAGGGGGTGGGTGGGCTATCCATGGCAGCGGGCAGAATGTCCACAATACTGGGGGGTGTACAGGGGGAACATGTTATCCAGGAGGGTGAGCGGGTATTTCTGGGGGTACGGGGTGTCCATGGGGGGAGGCGCTATTTAAGGGGGGGGGGGGGCTGTCCAGGGGGGTGGGGGCTGACCATGGAGGTGGGAGGGTGATCCACGGGGGTGGGGGATGTTCATAGGGGGAGGTGTTTTCTATGGGGGTGGGGACTATCCAAAGGGGAGGGGTTGTCCAGGGGGTTGGTGGGCTGTCCACGAGGGTGGCGAGGCTGTCCAGGGGGTATAGGGTATCCAGGGGGTTGGGCGGGTTAACCATAGGGGTGGGGTCTGTCTAGGGGAGGGGTGAATCAGTCACAATAAATCATCAAGTCTTGTTTTATTATTTATAGATAAAAAATAATGTTAATGTGACCTACCTAATAACACATATATTATGCACAACAAATCAATAAACATCAAAGGTCAGTAAATTCAGTAAAAAATATAACAGATGCATTTGTCCCTCATAACCATCACTATCATCACCGTAATCATTAGCCTCATCCTCATACTCATCATCATCTTCATCATCATCCCCACCCTCCTCAACACCCTCTTCCTCTCCCTCGTACTTAGCCTCGGCCTCCTCATCACCCTAGTCCTCCGCCTCAGCCTCCTCCTGCACCTCGACCTCCTCTTTAAACTCCTCCTCCTCCACCTCAGCCTCTTTTACAATATCCTGACCACAACTAGAACTTCCACCTATTGCACCATATATAGAAATCATAGACGACATATATTCATCACAAGATATGCTAGCCTTTGGTGGATGTTTAGGACATAAAACTTCCATCAGTTTCATAAATGCAGTGTTTTCCCTAGCAGACTGCTCTATCTTCTCTGTGTCTCTTTTTTCATCATGTTCAACCCATGCATTAACCTTAGCAAACTCAGTGGCACAACAACTCATACCTGATGGGGTCCAATACCTCGTCGGAACTATACAGTTCACAGGTCAGCAGCATACTCTACTAGGGTGCTCTTCTCCCAACACCTCATGTAAGTTATTGTTTGGCCCAAAAGATTCAGGTTCTTAGGCATCAAGGGACTCTCAATCAGCCTATTAATAATATAAATAGATTATTAAGTTACAAAATAGAGATTAAATATATTAAATCTACAATGTAAAACTCACAACCTGCTACTAAGTCGGTTCATTAACCACACATCCATCTTTCTCCCTTCAACTCGAGAAAAATAGTTTTTCTCGAGGCACACGTCCTTCAATATTCAATTTATTCCTCTATAATGACATTTCATATAGGAAACAAAAATAAAAAATATGATACCAATAATTAATTACATAACTGAAATTATATAAAAACTTTAGCAATTGAATAAATTTGTGAGGAAGCAATAGAAAGTGAAATTTCTATAGAAAAATTATAAAATGTCATACGTACTGCCTCTCATGATCTAACATCATAGTACATCCCAGTAGACATATTTTTTAGTATCAATGTTTTTTTATTTCTTCTAGATGAATCTTAAATAAAATTCAATAATTAGTATTAACGAAAAACATGAAAATTTTAATTTAAATACCTCTATTGTGATTAATACCTTAAATTGGAAATTATTCCAATGAGTAATCATATGTCTATATAGTTCTAACAAACAAAAATCCATGATAGGGACTTACTCTAACTCTATTCCCACTCAAGCATGCCATCGAATGTACAACTTGTGCTTGTAAGCTCTCTAATGCTCACCTAAATCCTTTAGACGTGCAAGCCGCACACCCTCACCACTTGGGAAATTAAACAGTGGTGGACACAAATATATTAAATCATATAAATAAAAATAATAATATATTGCATTAAATAAGACATATTTTTTACCCATATCTCTACCCAAGCATTATCCTGGACTTCATTTGGCAGTTGTCTCCATGAGAATGGGCTGTTAGGAATGATATCAAAGTATTTGGAAAGAGTCATAAAAAAACTCCGAAATTGCGGCCCTAATTTTCTAATCATTTGACTATCTTCATTGTAGTCAACCATCAACTATGTGTGGAAGTTTCACACTACAAACAATCGTGTACACCACCACCCCTCCTCCTTTCAGTATATGTATCTGTCATGAAAGAAAAACTAATATTTTATCAATACATGTTATAATGAAAATAAATAATGGTGTTAAAATTTCATAGGGTTATATAAGTATACCTACGGTAGTCTGATCAATTGTCACCACTGGAGCCATAGAAACTAAAGGAACACACTGTACAAATGGAGTGGGTCCTAATGTATGATCCACATGGATAGACTCTAGTGGAGCAGGATTCAATGAAGATGGAATATAAAAGCCCAGAGAGAAGGAAAAAAATTAAATGAAGATGACAGAGATGGTTGGACGAATGCTGGATGGGAGTGGAAATAATCATCGGATATGGTATAGATGTGTGAGGAGGCTGAGATGTAAAGGGTGGGGAAAACATGGAAGGACTAAATATAATGTCTGTCTCTAATGACACACTGGGATCAGAAAGTGGGATGAATGGTATGTCAGTGGGAGGGGAAGGGTCTAATCAGATACGCCGACCAGATCGTCTAGCTCTCATACGACCCCCCCCCCTCATACGAACACCCTGAGTATTGGGACCACTACTAGGCAGCTCATCAAATAACAATCTCCTAATAGATGGATCCTACAAAAATGTTTAGAAAATGTAATCAAATGAATTTATAAATTATTTAAATATATATATTTGAAATAAAATACTCACTGCAGGCACTAGTGGTGGAATTCCAAGATCAGTCATGCGACAATTATTTTCTATAAAATGTTTTTGTCGCATCTCTTCAATTGCTTTCATTTCCTGCATTTGAAAACAAATATGAAAGTAAATAGAAAAGGATAGCTAATGTGTAACCCAAAAAACAAAATAAATTAGAGGGAATCGGGGGATTCATTGATAATTTAACCATCCATTATTTAAGGTGAGCTTGAACAAATATATAATGATATCAATAAATTTTACAATATGTAATAAAGAAATTTAGTTTTTAGTAGGATGGTTATTTATTAAGTGTCATCAGTCTATTAAAATCATGGAACATTGATTCTACTGGATTCATAAGAAGTAAAGTAGTTGTCAAAATTATGGAAAAATTTTATTTCTTTAGCCCAGGTAGATGATGCAGGTTTCAATACATGTTTTTCAAAAGAATATAAACCATCATGTTTATTACCTGGTAAAATGTTAAAGAGGGGTCTTAGAGTTATACAGATTTTATTCAAATCACATTTGAATCATTGAAATGTTCACAACGTTAGAAATTTTGGTTTCATAGGTTTGAATACAGTTCAATTCCAAATTAGAAAATGAAATTCAAATAAAATTGCAACCAATAAACATTGAAAATTCACTTAACAGTCAATTCGGATAAAATATATTAGTAATAAATATTAAATCAATTTGAATAGTACCAAGCTTATCATTCCAAGTCGAGGTAAGCCAAAATAATTAAGAACATGAATGGATGATTTTATATATTTCCCACCACAACTTCAGGTTCACCGTCAACTCTATAAATTGAGATATTGGAGCCATAAAAATTAATAAATGGATTGTTTCAATCGAAGTAGGGATGATGTCAATTCCATCATCACCATCATAAAAAATATTTCTGGGAATTACTTCAATAATGACACCAAGTTCAGGTCGAAGATGGTATTTGACATTAAAAACTTGTTTCTCCATTGAAGCCAATACATATGGTTCATCGGTAGTAAGAGTGCGGGTCATATCAATTGCTCTAAATCCACAATCATCAATAAATTTTCTCTGCCTCATCATCGAAACAAAAAACTAGAATTTCATCATCGTGACTCATCCATGTGAATAATTATCCAATATTATTAATTTCTCAATGACTCCCTAATACCCTACATTTTCAAATCGCGGTATACTATCTGATGCACTGGAAGAGCAATCTATTATGGCAGCAACTATAAAACCATCATGTTGTGTTCTCGCGTTCTTTTCTCATTCAGTGATAATAAATTTGTACCCATTGATAACGATTGATTTACAGTCACGAAACACAATATTAGAACCAAAAGCCAAAGATTTTATTTCCTCAGAGACAGAGTCATCAGTTAAACTCAATACCTGAAATTTAAATCAATATTAAACTTAATTATTTATTTTTTTAATTATTTTGAATATTAATATTATTACCTTCAATTTTAACAATGTAGAAAACTCTTTTCAATGCAATGTATCCCTCCTTCTCAAAGAAGAAGAATTATGATTTCTATTTATCATTTCTATATGTTAACTAGTGGTAAAAATATAAATATTTTAGCAGATATGTATATATATATAATATGCATATTCAATTTACTTTCAAGATGTAGTCATTGAACAATTCACAGTTGAACAAAACTATGTGATGAGCCATCGCCTGCTCTTTAGGGCTTGATGACGTCAATGTATATGATCCTGGAATTCCACGTATTTGAAGAAGTGATAGAAAACTAGGTTCAATTTTCTCATACTATTCTTCTTTGTATCTCATTGGACTGTTCATTGTTGTAGAAAGATCATACAAATATATAGAGAAGAAATTCATACATTCTTGAGCAAAGTAACTATTCACGATAGAACCTTCGAGATGATTCCTATTACGGATATAATACTTCAATGTGCACATATTTCTTTCATTTGGATACATCCAACAAAAATAAATAGGTCCTCAAAGACGTATTTCCATGGGAATATGGATGGTTAGATTCAGCATGCATGTGAAAAATGATGAAGGAAATATTTTCTCTAACTCACATAAAATTAATGGGGCATCTACCAACATTTTTTTCAAGAAAGGTTTCAACAACTTCCTAACACAATAATCTCAAAAAAGGAACAGCGGAATAACATACACCATTAAATTATTGGAGAAAAGATAATGAAATTCTATTGGAATCAACTTAGTCATAAAGATGTGATAATCATGAGTCTTCAATGATTTTAGATTCAACTCAATTCTGTTGACCCATTTAGATATGTTTCTGGAATAACAATCAGGAACATTAATATTCTCTAGTACTTATAGAAATTTATTTTTTCTATAGGTTTCATCACATTAGTAGCACATGATACTTTCCATTTATTTTCACTGATATGCACAAGATGTGATTTTGGTCTGATGCCCTAACCCACCATGTCACAACGAGACTGTAAATCATCTATGGACTTTACCTTAACATTTAGATGAATCGAATGCATCATTTAACATATTTTTTTTCAATGTATGTTACATCTATGAAATGATGTAACAAATTGGTTGATCAATAAAGCAAATCAAAGAAGATACTTCTCTTCTTCCATTATAACATGTTTCAGTAGATACATTCTCTCTATTCTTGATTTCATTTGACAATTCCTAAATTGGAAACTGAAATCATTAAATTCATTAAGAACATCAACTTTAGACATACACTGAGGTGGATCTTCGGTCTCCATGATATTGTCAACTCTTTAAAGACTATTTCAATATGGATGGTCCATTGGAAAGAATCATCAATGTCCCATAAAATTGAAACTACAATGATGTTTATGTATTCTATATTCTGTATTATTTTTAGAAATAGAACATGATTGTTTTTCCTCCGTGATCCATCTAGACATAATTACATAAGCAGGAAAGTCATTGATCTTCCACATAATCACAACAGACATCTGAAATATGTCATTCAAACATGCATAATTTCGGCGCACACCCACACCCCAAATGAAGTTTCAAATCTTTTATTAAAGGTTATATATATATGTATATATCATTGCCGATATAAAAAGGGCCATATATGAGTATACTCATGAAAGTGAAATGTTTTTTCATATACAACCATAGAGGAAGATTATAAATGTTTATAAAAACCAGCCATGTGTTGTGTGATGTAAGAATCTACCCAAACAGATTTAAACCATCACATGAATGTCCCCACATCACAATACGCATGCCAGCTACAAAATCCGGATATCGAGCATCAAATATCTGCCAAGAAAATCCATCTGTAGGGTGTACCAACTCATCATTAGTCTCCTTTCTCTCATTATCATGCTATCACATTTTAATTGATATTTCACCAGATATAAAATGATTTTGGAGTCTGGGGATCAATGGAAAGAGCCACATTACAGCCTGTGAAACACAGGATGGTGTTCCATTAGCTTTTCTCTTCTAGAGGGATGTGTCACATTATATACAATCATTTAGTTCAGTAGTTTCCTCCCAGAATAAATTGTAATCTTTTGGGCAAGTGTGAATTTTGTTTCTTGAAAATCCAATTTCACCAACTAACTTCCATGCCATTTAGTGGTTTGAGAGAATATCTGCATCATCTGGAAGTAATTATTCGAGAAGTTAAGAATGTAATCAATGGAAATATTAGAAATCCCATACATAGTTTTCCCATGAAACAATAGGATTAAAAATTATAGCTTTTTCATTTTACAGCATTGTTGATATACTAGAGTCATGGAAGCATCATTCAATTTTTTCACCCTAACAACATCAACATTTATGTTAGATGCATCATGTCTACTCATATCGAAATTTTCTTGGGTCATAATCGTTTCTTTTTCATGATGAAAAATAAATAAAAACTTGTCTTATAACAAATTCTCTAATCCAATCCTCTCACTTGGATCATCAGCAATTTGATATTTCATTTTCTCCCCATTGTGATACCACACATAGTAGTATTATTGAAAACCATATATGTTTATGTTGTAGCGGACTTCTTTACAGCTCTTCCAAGGTCTTCCAACAAAATTGTAATAGGGGCAGTGTATGTGACCACGATCTGAAGCATTGTGAAATTCCAAATCTAAAAAAATCTCGAAATTGTTTTGAAAATATCTTGATATCTGATCGGTTTCATACATCCAAATTCTGTCAATTCTATAAATAATTGTTATAATTCTTTTCGTCAAATTCATTTCAATAAGATTGAAGTTTCATCGAAAATATAGTTAAGTAAACAAGAACTATTCAATTTATATGAAACCATAACTGACACACTACTCTTTATGAGAATCAAAATATAAAAAACATCAAAATACTATATTTATAACAAAATATCTCTGAAGAACTATACACGAGTGTACAAAATCATGTACACTTTTGGAGGATAATTATTTATGAGTTGAGTAAATTTTAGATTAAAAAATGTAATATTTTAGTAGATTATTTGTGTGATCACATACACTACCAAAGGGTGTGGGGGAGTCTAGGGGGTGGGGGTTTCTAGGGAATTTGGGCTATCTCGGGGGGTGTGGGCTGTCCACAGGGGTCATGGGTGTCTGGGGGGGGTTGATGGGGTGTCCACGGGGGTGGTGGGGCTGTCCATAGGGGTAGCGGGGATGTCCATGGGGTAGGGGTGTCCTGGGGGGGGGGGGGGTTATCAAGGGTGGTTAATGCTGTCCAGGGGTGGGGGTGTCCAGTGAGATGGGGGTGTTCAGGGGGTCTGGGGGTGTCTAGGAGGTAGGCGGGTAGTCCAAGGGGTTGGGGCTGTTAAGGGGGTTGGGGTGTCCAGGGGGTGGGCGTGATGTCCATGAGGGTGGCAGGGTGTCCAGGGGGTATGAAGTGTCTAGGGGGTGGGCGGGATGTCCACGGGGGTGGAAGGGCTGTCCAGGGGGTAGGGGTGACAAGGGTGGTGGGTTGGTGGCCCACAGGGGGGGGTGTCCAAGGGGGTACGAGGTATCCAGAGGGATTGGGGGTTTCTGGGGGTTGGAGGTGTCTAGGGTGTGGGCGGGCTGTCCACAGGGTTGGGGGGCTATTCAGGGGGGTTGGGGGTGTCCACAGGGTGGACGACCTGTCGACGGGTGTGGCGGGGCTGTCCAGGGGTACAGGGTGTCTAGGGGGTCGGTGGGCTATCCAAAGGGGGTGGAGGGGCTATCCAGGGGGGAGGGGGTGTCCAGGGGGTGGGCTGTACATGGGGGTGGGGGCTGTCTAAGGGGGTAGGGGTGTACTACGGGGTGGGGGGGGGCTATACATGGGGGTGGGTGTGTGTCCACGAGGGTGGGGGGCCCATGGGGTGGGTGATTTCTTGGGGGTTGGGGGCTGTCTAGGGAGTTCGAGGGTGTCTGGGGGGATGGGTGTGTCCAATGGGTGGGGGTGTTCAGGGTGGTGGGCGGGCTATCCATAGGGTTAGGGGCTGTCCGGGGGGTACGAGTTGTCCACGAGGGTGGGGGGATTTCCACGGAGGTGTGACTGATAGCTTTGATATTTAATTGGGTTGTCATTCATGTTATAAAAAACAAATGATGTGTGTTAAGGATTAGAGTAGTATTTTTTAGTGAAAATATATTTTGGTCGGATTGGTGACTTGATAACATGATGGTGTCATGTTTTCAATTGGGAAAATGTTGAAGGATTGGATTCTGTTTGAAGGAATACAATTTAGTGAATATATATAGGTAGTTATTAGGAATGATATGATGTATGGTAATGAGTTTGTAAGGATTTGTATTATCATGGCATGATGAATAAGGGTGGTTTCCTGTATGAAGTTGTATGGATTCTTCGATATTTTTTTCACCATAACATGAATTAAATTTAGGTTGTCATTTGAAGGTGAAGTCTAGTGTAAATCACTATTCATTTAATACATGGAGAGGTAGGCTTATGAATATGGAATATGCATATGGTAGTAGGTCCCTAGTCTAGGTGGATATATATGGTGGTTTTCTTCCACTGGTCTCTATATGAAAGGATTCTAAAATGATCCCACCACCTTCCAAGGATATATTATTTATAGAAAAAATGTATTGTGGGAGAAATAATTCATACTATATAGTTGATGACACTTTTAGATCACATGATGCCTTACTCATCAAGATGACTAGACCAGAACCAAAACCAAAGAGGCCTTAGACCATTCCAAATCTCTAAAACTGATGACATCCCAGTGCTTATTAGAGAACTATGGAAGTGATGACTTCCCACCTACATAGAGCCCCTCCCCACCTCACCCACAATAGACTCCTCCTACACAACCCCACTCCCATCCACCCACTGCACAAGCCCCCCCCCCCACCTGCATCCCCCCACTTGCACAGCCCCCTCCCCCCCACTTGCACCCCCACCCCACTTGCACGCCCCCACACCCCCACCTACACAACCCCCCTCCCCCACCTGTACACCCCCACCTCACCCCCCAACAGACTCCCACTTGCCCAACCCCCCCCCCTAACCTGCACACTCCCCTCACCTCACCCACTTGTACATCCCCCCCCCCCACCTGCACATCCCCCTCCCCCACCCCCACCTACACAGCCACCCCACCTGTACAACCCACCACCTCACACCCAACAGACTCCCCCAACTACACACCTCACCTGCACACCCCCCTTCACCCACTACACATCCCCCTCCTGAACACCACCACCTGAACACCCCCACCCCCCACCCACTGCACCCCCACCACCTGCACCCCACACTTTAAATAAAGTTTATTCAAATAATCATTATGTTAGAAATGTAAATCTAAAACAGAATAAAAATCAAATTTCAATTGTTGGGTATAACATACCGCAAAGACCTCGAGTTAGGCCAAATCAAAACAGAAATAAAAAAAAGATGTAAAACATTAAAACTAATGTATGAATTACATTTTTGAAGTGTAGAAAAATATAATTTTCTAATTTAAGATGGATCTGGTGGAATTATTTTCGGATCAAGATAGCTATTAGGTGTCAGCTTTAGGCCTACAGTTGCACGGATGGGGGATTGTGTCTAATGGAAATTTAGGGGAAAACATTCCCAAATGTTTTTTAAAACTGTTTGGAATTCCTTCCTAAAACAAACATATCCAAATGTTTTTATCAAACCATTTGTTAAAATTTATCTAAACATCATATATCCCAATAGTTTGATAAAA
The DNA here is from genome assembly GCA_963277665.1 of Viscum album. Classification (NCBI taxonomy): domain Eukaryota; kingdom Viridiplantae; phylum Streptophyta; class Magnoliopsida; order Santalales; family Viscaceae; genus Viscum; species Viscum album. Next base: position 1,440,625,863 of record OY728140.1, on the reverse strand, counting down.
CTGTTGGGGAAAAGTCATCTAAAAATTTATATTCAAACGGTTTAGTGATACTGGTGGGTAAG